>CM061142.1:698123915-698840416 GCA_030789695.1 Scilla litardierei
TATGTAAACTAAAGTCCATACTTTATTTACGTGCAAGGACCTATTGCATCAAGTTGTTAATCAGAGTATATACTCTTAATTTCATCCTGGAAGTTATTTTAAACCATCATCGACCATGATGTCTAACTCGACACTTCGTCTCACGAGACTCGAGTAATCTTTTAACTACCTTATGATTGATTTAATGAATGTCTTTTTGATAATGTTCTCATAGAACCTTATCAAGAACCACGACATTACAATCCGGGACTTAACCTAGAGGGAGGATCGTAACTTAGTCACTTTGCCATGATTCACACTATGTCTAACAAAGTGCGATTCATGCTCTCTACCACATCCAATATGTTAAGATACTTAACTTGGGAGAAAATCACATTTTCTTTTAATTTCGCAATATTTAAACATCTAAGTATTTGACTTTTTGATCTAATCGAATCAGTTCAAATACTTCTGTGTTTTTTTCTCTATTTTATCAGACTTGTGTTTCATCAAGAACATATGTCGTAATAATAATAAGAACGACTTATCCTGACTAACTTAGACTTGGGTCCGGGTACATCAGTATGTACGAGACTGTGAGTTCAACAACTCATTCTCCCACTGTCTTACAGATGGGTTTCGGCCATCATACCTTTGAGAATAAGATTCACAAGTGTCCGTAGACTTCATAATACGAGAGGTCAGACCCCTCTTTATGTGACTTGTGAAGCTTAGTCTCTTTGATACGGCCTAGTCTATTTTGCCATATAAGTTTATTACTATCTTGTGAATTCATATATTAACATTTAATATATTATAATTATTACAAATTATTTACACAAAACATTGCTTCAGAAGCAAGGTGATGACATTCGTCAAAAATGTGTTAGACGTCTTTTGTATAACAATTATTTTGAAATCGTGACATCAAATATGTCACATTTTCAGTTCCTCATACTTATGCCTTTACTAACGATAAATAAAACTACCTTTCTCAATTTGACTTTTCCTTAGTGCCTTCTTCCTTTTCTAAATCTCACTTAGATATAAAACGTCTCAACAAAATTAAATAGCTATGCAAGCATCTCATGTATCCAAACGCTTGAGCTTTGCAACCTTGAGTGTAGCTCAACAAGTTGCTCGTCTCAAGATCCGGTTGGGATAAATGGTCTTGCACCGCTCATGCACTCATATTCGATTCATACAAGTTTGATCGAATTTTCGAACCATACGGATCGAACCTGCTTTCCATGCAACCTTGAGTGTAGCTCAATAAATTGTATGGAGAAACTTGCTATTGAACATCGATATGTTCGAGTTGTCCCATATAGAGGCGAGTGACATGTAGCATGCATTTATTTTGTTGGACTCCGAACTTAATGAAATCATATTTCTTAAGTCTGTCCTTAAGAAGGTCATTTTAATGTCAACGAGAATAGAGTTCATTTTATCAATTAGAATTTAACTTGATATTACATTAATCAACCTATTCGACCATTTAACTTATTCTGTTAGAATATTATATCTTTGATTCCATTGATAAACTTAGAACTTACCCTATTTTAGCATATGTTCAATATTAAATATAGGTAGAATGGTTTTTATCTATCTATATCCTCCCACTATTTTTGCGATCATTCTAAGCCTTAATAATGAATGATTTAATCATATTAAGTTAATGGGTAAGAGATCCAATCATCCTGACCCTAACAACCTTAAGTGTATCTCAACAAATTGCTTGACTCTGCAATCGGTAGATGACTCTTCATCAATCATATCAGATATGACTCTCTTATCGGTTTTTACCCCTAGGCATTTGTGATCATGAGTGTGCTCATCCAAATCATAATGTCTAGTCTAGTTGGACCCTTGTTTTCTTGTCTAGCCTAACTTACGCTGGCGATCGGTGTATTCACGACAACGCGGTTTAGATCAAGACTAGACTACATCATAGACTCAACTTACCCCAGCGCTCGGTGTATTCACGACACGACGGGTTGGGTCAAGTCTATCCAGACTACATCATTGTCTTAACTTACGTCGGTGCTCGGTGTATTCACGACACGACGGTTTGGGTCAAGTCAAGATTTCATCTTATGTATATAGAAGTTGGCTTCGTATAAAGTTCTATGACATAGCTTGAGTGTAGCTCAATAACCATATCAAAGGAACGTATAGTAGCCAACCTTTAAAACAAGGAGGGCTACTGTTAATCATAAAGAAGATTATTAACGTATTTAACTTAGATATAGTCCAGGGTGTCATATAATCATGATTCACGTCATTGCGGTCCAGCGGAACACAGCCAGGGAATTAACTAAGTCAGGATCACTTATCTCTTAAGGCAAGGTTCAGCCCAAACCTATTGGGCTGACCCATTTGGGCTCCTTTTGCTGTTTTGGCTCTAACATTAGCATTTGGACTCCGATTTGAGCACGGTTGGAACCTACGTTGAGACCGGACGATCCCGTCTTACAGGTAATCTTTCCCTTGCATTTAGTGTATTAAATATTGTCATAAACAATTTACGACACATTTGCATCATATGCAAAATAGTCTCCTATTTGGGCTTAAAATTATCATTTGCATCAAATGCAATTTTCTATCACTTGCATCAAATGCATATTCTCCCTAATGATTCTACCTATTACTAGACGAAGGTCGCACTCTGTGTGAAACCCTACAGCCTGACCATTACAACAGGTTGGGCTCGAAGCCCTATACGGCAGTGACCACGAGCAGTGGTTACCGTCCCTGTTTTAGAATCATAATTATGTGGTTGACTCATCGACATGAGTATTGTCGGGACCACCCTGACTGTGTCTGTGATGAATTCTGTAGTTTTAGTCTCTTCGTCTAAACTATGTCGTGTAGATCAAGTCTAGGATACGGTCTAACTGTCAACCCCAATAACTCGAATCTGGTTAGTTTCCATTGATCTTTAGTCAAATAATGTTGGACAACTTCCAACATACTCTGGCCAGAGTTTTCACTAAAGACCGAATTAACACTACGACACTAACTCTCATTGACCGGGAGAGAGGAATCCTATCTTGGTCATTACTCTCCTCACACGCTTCAAATGTCACCCGACCAAATACCTTTCGACAGGCCTTGCCTCAAAGCTAGGTCAATGATCTAAGTGATACCGTTTACGCACAGGTTCGTATAATGACCTCAGGTCAAAAGACCAACTTGCCTATCATCACTAAGAGTTATCATTGACAGATTTGTCAATCATAACCATATGATAACTCTTGTGGGTCGTTCAGTGAACTCATTCTCTAATGAGCACATGTGTCTTGTCTTCGACTTCGCCAAGTCAAACGACCATGTGATCATCGTCACCGCTATACGATGAAGACTAAGACACAATGGTCTATCCAATGTTTCGATATCCTTTTCTCAAAACATCTACGACCACAAACCCTTTAAGACTTATGCTACAGACGGTCAAACATTTCTCCATGATCGAGATACTCATCTCGATACATGTTTGACCTTGCATTAAGTCTCAGGACTTTACATAAGTGAATTACTAATGATAACTACATTATGATTTAACTTAGATAAATACTTACCATACAGCTTACTGTAATTTCGAACAAGATGTTTGTATAGATACACGGAGATAAATTGCCTCGAGGGCATACATCTTGCTACACTTTCATCAAAGGTTGACTCACCAGTCAAACTCCTGACTAACAGCACAATTAGTCGACCAGTCCTTATCATTAGTCGACTAATTTTGACCAAAAACTGCTCAGAATTTTTTGAAAATTTAAACTGTTATTAAACGTTCGAAAACTAATTTTTTGACATAAAATAGACCCCAAGACCCATGTCTAAAACACACGAAAATTCACTCTTTCTTTCTTGTCTTAAGTTTACTTTCTCTCTCTAGAAAGTGAGTGATTTTCAGATTTTAATAGGTTAACCTTTGCAGAAATTTTGCCCCTTTAGAAAGTCAAATTTCCAAGTGTATTCTACCACAAATTCATACCAAGAACCTTGGAGATTTCATCACCAACCTTGTGTAATAATTTCTACATTATCAAGGCCATATGTGATATTGTTTCATACTCTTTCTTTTCTTTATTTGGTGAATCTCGTGTTGAAGCGATTGTACAAATTTGCAACACGGGGAGTGTTGGCATCTTTGTATGTTGATTGCTTGTGGAGAGCAAGTGTTATAGTGGATTGAAAATCTCTACAGGGTAGAGGACTGGACGTATGATGACAAGTATCTGAACCAGGATAAATCTTTGTGTTTGCGCTTGCTATTTTCTAGATTGTGTTCCTTTACTTCCACACTCTTAATGAAATTTTTAGTTACTTTTAATTTTGCAACTTCGTCGTGATATACACTATTCACCCCCCTCTACTGTACTTGGTGTGCGAGAAGATCCAACACATATGATCACTATTATAATCTCTCACCAAATCAATTGTTGAATACATCTTCTTGAAAGAGTTATACCATGATGGCAGGTATGAAACCGCACTTGACATGCTAAACAACTTTGGCATGATGTCTATGTATTAGGACTGGGAGAGACTTAGCTTCCTGTCGAATCTATCTCTATAGATTTATTTTACACTGGGTGTAAATGATTCTTCTCCCAAGTTCTTTATGGAGAATTTACTCGATAGTCATCCTTTTGATAGAGTTAAACATCTCAATGTGTGTTCCTCATCAAAAGTTACATCATCCACATACATTACGAGGGTGACTTAAGAATTGCTACTGGTTTTCTGCAATCTACACACGTTTTTGCTCACACTGATCTTGAGACCTTCTGGCTGATTCATGTAACGTTTACATCCTTTTGCCAGATTTCGTAGTAATGAGCGATAGCGGGTATAATCCAGAAAGGCTTTTGCATGGCTATTGGTAAGACCGTTTCACACTAGAACGTTTCTATCTTTTCCATCTGCACCAATCTTTCTCCTTGAAGATCCATTTGTAGCCAACGGGAACTTTTTCGTTGGGTGCGTTTACTAAGGTCCATAACATATTAATGCGCATGGGATCTATTTTGGATTTTATTACATTAATCCACTTTTCAGAGTCTCTAGCCTCCAAGAAGCTAACATCGTCATCAACCATGATGTTATTCTCGAACCCTCCATCTACGAGAAAACCGTAGTACTTCTAAGGGGCTTGAGGAATCCTGTTAGACTTCCTAATGACTGGTTTTGAAATATCGGTTCTGCCTCTCCCACTGGTTCTGGCACCTGTTGGGTTTTAAACAGAAGTTCCAAGGCATGGTCCTAGATGGAGGATGATGATGCAGCGTCACTCTTCATGAATTGCACCACGTCAGACAAGGTGTGATTCTATATGTGACCTGATAGAGAATCATATTCTCTTGAATACACAGAACATTCATGGCTTAAGTATTCTCTTCTTTGATCACATCGAAGGATTTTAATACTTTGCCATCTTGTTATGACCTTCGTTAAATCGTTTAAAACATTGGTCTTGTGTTTCATCAAGAACACCTCCATGCTTAAAGTGATCTTTTAATGAACATAACCAAATAATCCTTTTTGGCTAATATAGACGATTGTCTGCATACATCCGAATGTACGAGACCCAAGAGTTCCCTAACTCTTTCCCTTTGTCATACAAAAGGATTTTTGGTCATCTTATCTTTGAGGCAAGACTTGCATGTGTCGTATGACCCATAATCTGAGAGGCCTAAAGACCCATCTTTATGTAACTCGTAAGTCTTTCTCTTTGATATGACTTAGTCTACTTTGTCAAAATAGGTTTCATTTGTTCTTTTCTGTGTTCATGTATTAACTCTTAATACATCATAGTCATTCAGGGTATATACACCATAATTCCATATTCATGAAAGTTTACCATCAAAGAAATATGTTCATAACTTTTATTGACAGTAAATATACTTTTGTCATACGGAGATTACATTGCATGTATAAAATTGTGAATATAGTACTGCTTCAAAAGCAAATGGCTACGTTCGCCAAGGTGTATCGGACCTCTCCTGCAGCCCCAATAGCAATGCTTGCTCCATTGTCGACCTTTGAGAACGTCCTATTCTTTTCAGCCTTCTGCTCCTTCTCAGCTCTGTAACCAATTACAAAGGAGAGAAATTTCACTAGTATCATATACCATGCATTTAGAATTCGTGAAAAGAATTATACTTTGTATAACAATTATACCTGAAGTTGAGGCATCAGTGTGTCCCTTCTTCTTTTGTTCTAGAAACATCTTGCAGTTCCTCCTCCAATGCCCTTTCTTGTAATAGAAATAGCACTCTGCCTCGGCCGACCCTCCTTTTACCACCTTTCCCTTACCCTTCTCGATTTCCTTCATTGGTTGAAGGGCTTTCTTCTTCTTTCTTTTGCTCTTGGGCTTGGAGCTGGAAGAAGAGCTGACAACCAAGGCTGGAGACTTGTTCTTCAAGCCTTCCTTAAACTACCGAAGCATGTTGAGGAATTCAGGAAGTTCAACCTCAATCTTGCTACTTATAGACATGGCAAACTTTGGGTTAAGAGAATTAAAGACCAAGTCTGTAAGACAACTCACGGTCCAAGACGAAACTAAGCTTTGCGAGATATCCTCAATGTACACAATCATATTGAGTACATGTTCTTAGACCGAGCCCCCACTCATCTTCGTGTCAAACAATTTACACGAAGCCTTAAACCTTGCGGCCCGAGATGAATTTCCATACAACTATTTTGTATTAAGGAAAAATGCTATGAACATCCATTTTTTTGTGCCGCCTTTGTAGCTCATTATCCAAGAAGCTAGAGTGAGACATCAAGCTTTTCGTCAGCCATGAGCCATTGTTAATAAGATTCAGCAATCTCAGCTTTGGACCCCTTTAGGTGGTTCATCAGGTACATGGTCTTTGAGGACGTAGCTAAGTCTTTCAAAAGAAATCCTGAGTTTGATATTTCTAAGCAAGTCTTCATAATTTTTACCAGTAAGCCTATTATTGTCTAACATAAGCTTAAGTCCAGACAACATTGCTGCAAAGATTAGAACACCAAATTTAGCATGCATTCGTTATTTTTAAATATAGTTTGATTGGTTTTTATCTAACCATATCCCCTCCTATTTTTGCGATCATCTCAATCCATAGAGATTGAACGAATATTGATACTTAGTGGGAAATGGATCCAACCACCTTGAGTTTCATAACCTTGGATTTGTCCAGCAAGTTGCTCGACTCTGCGATCGGTGGATGACTATTCATCAATCACATTATATGTGATTCCTATAACAGTTTTTACCCCTAGTCACTTATGGCATTTGAGTTTACCCAACATACCATAATGACAAGTCTAGTTGGACCCTAACTTTCTTGTTCAATCCTAACTTAAACCGACGCTTGGTTATGTTCACGACGCGACGGTTTGGGTTAAGCTGAAATATATCATATGTATAATGGAATTGGTTCCTAAAAGATAACCATACGATGGCTTGGGTTTGCCCAACAACCATGATAGGAATCCCCAGTTACCAATCCCCAAAAGCAAGGTGGGCTACAACTAATCATGAAAAGGATTTTAAACGTAATTGACTATAATAAAATCAATACATGCGTTATTGATAATTGGTCTTCTAAATTGATCCAGTTGAACTTGGCCAGGCAGGTTTGGCCAGGTAGGATCAGTTACCCCTTGCTAGGGCAAGCCTAATAGGGTGATCCAAGCCTAGACAACAAACGATTCTAGACACCGGCTTACGGATACCTTAAGAAGGCCGATTATCAAAATCATGCTTCATTGATATGGTTATGGTCGCATAATTGTTCTATGTAAATGGAGCACTGATATCGGTATGTTTCGAAATCTCCTGGAATCTGTCTCTATTTGGGTTTGGTTCCCTGCTTTGCACTTAAAGCTTTGGTCTAAAGGAATCATCAGCAAAGCGACGAGCCTCATCGGCAAGCCAGTATATATGGATAAAGCTACAACGATGGGTGAGCACTTGGCGTATGCTACATATTTTGTGGAAATTGATGTGGCTCATCCTCTAACCCATAAGATTTGTCTGGATATCAAAGGTGGACAACACCTGGAGTTGGACGTAGAATATGAATGGATCTCTCCTAGATGTTCGAGTGCTGTAGCTTTGGACATATGGATGCTCAATGCCTAACCGTCCCTATATAGAAGGCCAATCATACTTTCCCTCTCATTAAGAATCATGCTCGGCCTTCTGTGAGCTCAGATAACCCCCCTAACCACAGTTACATTCCTCCTGTAATTAACAATAGTCCTATAGATAATACCAAAGATGAAGTGTACATCCCCCTCATATTATTGAACCTACTGCAGACAATACTATTGAGGATCCTATGGCTATGAATGTGCTCCCAATGCAACTAAGAGTTCAGTTCCTTCATTAATGGTCTTTCCTACTAGTGATTGTCTTTCTAGAGATATCGATGATTCGAAGTCGATAGGCAGAGTCACTGCCTCTACCACATCTTCTATACAGTCTGTTTATGTCCCCGTGACCCTAATTGAGATGGTTGTTCTTACTTCTGTTGCTGCTGATGATACACCGCCAAATTCTATTGCTATGGACACAGTGGAGTGGTAGGTGAGGATCAACAATAGTCTAAATGAATGTTTTTCCAGTGGTAGACCCCACCAAAGAAATAAATTGAAGAAAAATACTAATTCGAAGGATGGTGCTAGTCTGAAGAAAGATTCTCCTCTATCAGTTCCTCGAAGGAGTTTGCAAGGGATGAATGGCATCCAATAGCACTAATATGTATATCTTTGTTTGGAATGTTCGCGAGTTGAATAAATGGGTATGGCGTTAGGATCTTCGAGGACTTCTCAAACAATATTCCCATTAATTGGTTGGACTTTTGGAAACTATGATTAAGGAATCTAGCTCTCAACGCATCTTATCTTGCTTTCCAAGATATTGGTCTTCTCTCAATAATTATGATATCTCTGAGGGAGGTAGAATTTGGGTTTATGGGATAGCAGAATCTAGACTTGAACGATTATTTTCTCCTTTGCTCAGGTAGTTACTATCTCTGCTACTAATAAAGGTGACCTTCCCATTCTCTTTTGTTTATGGTGTAAATCAACTGCCTTCACACTCCATTCTATGGTTTGATTTATTACACATTCATTCCTCCAATGGTCGTTTGCCTTGGGATGTTTTGAGTGACTTTAATACTGACAGTTTTGTCGAGAAAAAACTAGGAGGCCGAACTATATCCAAAGCCATCTTGGAGCCATTTAATACTTGCATTGAGGCATGTGTGCTTATGAATCTCAAATGTATTGGTTGCACTTGGAGTTAGAATAATCAGTCTGGGGGCAGCGACATATCTCTGCACAGCTGGATAGGATTCTTTGCAAGTCTTATTGGATCAAATCCATATCCTCTTCAAATTATTGTTATCTACCTCCTTCCACAAGTGACCACTCGCCTATGCTTCTATAGTTGGGAGAGAGAGTAGTGTCGAGCCCAAAACCATTCAGGTTCTTCAATTTTGGACTTGCCTTCCAGATTTTCACAATGTCCTGCTTAGGGCTTGGAGTGCTACCACGTATAGTGTTCCCCAATTTTAGGGAGTCTCTAAGTTCAAAAGGCTTAAGTCTCTTCTTAAATCTTGAACACGTGGTATTTTTGATGACCCTGCCTCGCAAATCAAAAACCTAAGAAGGATGCAAAATGATATTCTAGCTAATGATAGTGAGTATCCTTAATTAACTAACAAGAATCAATTATGCCAGTTACGTGTTGAATTGGAACAATGGTTACAGCTGGAGGAATCTAAATGGCGACAGAAGAGCAGAATTTCTTGGCTTACTGAGTGGGACAAGAATACTTCATTATTTTTCACTGCTACTAAGGCCAGGTATTCCAAGAACACATTGTCTCATTTATTCAATTCTGACGGCTCTCATATTGATTGTAGTGTAGATATTTGATCCACAGCCCCTTCCTATTATGAAAATCTTTTCAACCAGTCAGACTAATGGAATGTTTTTCCCTACGTTCTTGTCAAAAAATTAACTGAAGCTGCTGCTGCTTGGCTTATTTGCCCAATCTCTTCTGATGAAATCAGGTCTATCATTTTTCAATTAGGATTAAACAAATCACCACGTCCAGATGGTTACAATGCATTCTTTTATCAAACGAATTAGGAAATTGTGGGCAGTAAATGCAGTGAAATCCTTCTTTATCTCTGGACGAATTCTTAAGGAGCTCAATCACACCTTTCTTTGCATGGTGCCTAAGTCTTTTACACTCAATGACTACATGCCAATTTCATGCTGCAATGTGCTCTACAAGATTATTTCTAAAGTTCTCCGCAACAGACTACAAAAGGTTATTTCTGACCTTATATCTCCTTATCAATCTGCTATTCTGCAGGGTCGTCTGACTGTTCTTTATTAGTCCATGAACTAGTTAGAGACTTTAGAAAGGATTGTGCCTCAAGGTAGATCTTAGAAAGGCTTGTGCCTCAATGTGCATCACATAGGTTTCCCTGCTCGCTGGATAGATTAGATCAAAGAATGCATATCCTGTCCTACTTTCTTTGTGCTTATTAACGATTCACCATATAGGTACTTTTCTAGTAATCGAGGTATAAGGCATGGTGATCCACTATCCCCTTACATGTTTGTATTGGAAATGGAATTTGTCTCTATCGTGATAGACTTGGCGATGCTCGATGGGTCGGTTAAACCAATGAAGAGGTTTCCTATTCTGACACCATCACATCTATTATTTGCTGATGACCGACTTATTTTTTGTCATGGAGATTTGAAGACTCCAGGAAATCTGAATAGCCTATTTGACTCTTTGAGCTATATAGTGAGGTTACATATTAACAAAGATAAAAGTAAGCTTTTCTGTACAAAGGTGTGCCTGATCTCTCGTAAGATCGCATCAGTTATTGGTGTGCCCCTCGGTCTTCTTCCAAATTGCTACATGTGTCTTCTGATATCCATTTCATACCCAAAGGCGACACACTACTTTACCCTCATTGATAAGTGTAGGAAATATTTAGCAGGCTAGTCTTCCCTACTTTTATCATTGACAGGCAGGTGGAGCTTATATGATCGGTGATTATAATTTGACTTCCTACACGAGCCTTGCTTGAACGCGTCTCAAGTATGTGATGCTTGAGCGCACTCCTAAGTGTAGGAGGACGTCAAGTAATAAATTTATATTTGGTGAGACTAGGTCGGATCACGGGGACAAGTCGTTTTAGAATCGCAAATTCAATTGATGTAG
Source organism: Scilla litardierei (assembly GCA_030789695.1). NCBI lineage: Eukaryota > Viridiplantae > Streptophyta > Magnoliopsida > Asparagales > Asparagaceae > Scilla > Scilla litardierei. The sequence continues at coordinate 698,135,152 of CM061142.1, forward strand.
GAAGGGTAACGGTGGTTTACGACCAACTACGCTAACAGAGTGGAAGTGTGTGAAAATATGTGTGAAACCATCTACCAAATCAATAACCTAGGGCTCGAGAATTGGAGAGGCAAATAGGCAACGAAGCTTGTGTGGTGTGTGGGAATGTGGTTGATAGGCATATATGTTCAATCCGAATATAACTCAATTATCTCTCCAACTACAAAATGAGAAATCGGTGGATGTGGCATTTTATTAAACACTTGATGTGCAATGAAAGTATGGTATGGAAAATTGAGATAATAAACTACCAAGCATACGTGAGTGTTACCACTAGGCAAACTCCACTCTAGGGATACTCACTAGGGTCCCTAACTTAAAGTATATCTCATCAATGCTACCACATAATCATTAAAACATGCAAGATTGAAAACGAAAGCAAAAAACAAACACAAATCACCACACAACCACACAAGAAGAAGATCTAGCTCATTACATCAAGAAAAGAGGGACTTTTACTTCTAAAAATATCATCCATTATCATTACAAATCACTAAATCAAAATACAAATGGAGGGAAAGAGTTCACCAAGATCTCTAAGGAAAACCCAAACCCAAACCCAATTTCTCCTCCTTGCTTCTTTGTTGCTCCACCAAAACCCTAATCCTAAGATGACGAATGAGGAAGAATGATTGAGGGGAATAGAGGGGGAGAAGCCCTAGAGATAGGCTCGGTAATTCAGGTCTGGAAACAGCCCAAACGAGTCGGATCCGCACCAAAAAGCCGAAATTAAAGCCCAAATCAGCAGAAATTTTCAGCACTGACACCTTGTCTCCCAAAAATATAGAAATTTGCTCTGACCTCCAAAAATTCTGGAAAAATATGCGTTGGAATATAGACTTCATGATCTTCAATTGAAAAATAATAGGAGACAAAGATAAAGAGGTTAATAAGCTGTAAAAATTTTGTTGTAAGCATAAATAAACGATAAGCTCCAATATTAAGAGATATCATCAAAATGTGTATCAGAGCCAAAATGAACACAAATTATGCACAATGAGCACAGAAATAAGGGGATAAATATACAATTTTTACCCCTGAATCACACACCAAACTAGCTTTTTGCTAGCCTTAGCAAAACAAGCGATAGATTTGGATTTACAATAACACACGTATCTAACTCTACATTATTCATGGCAAAAATAAAGTTTTCAGTCATAATCTCAAATTTTAATATACCAACTCATAAAATAGAGAAAACTCATTAATAACACTTAAATTTGCCTTAAAACACAAAGTACAACCAATGTTTGCATTCAGTGAGATTAAAGAACAGTGGCATATCATAGTATCACAATTTTCAAGAATTTGGCCAAAAACAACACTTTGTTTTCATATTCATAGAGGTTGGATATGTGACTCATGTTTATTCATTTTTTCGTATATGAAACTTAGTATGATCCATATTAGTGTTCGGTCGATGACATCCAAATGGATAAGAGGGATTCATGTCCTAATAGCTCAAATTGCCTAGGTTTCACATTTATTCTATCTTCTTTCTTCTTTCTTCTTCTTCTTTTTTTCTTTTCTCTTCTTTTTTTTCAGTGCACTCCCCTAAACCCTATCTTTCGACGCAAATCCCCAATGCTTCCTGAGACACGAGAATCCGGCTACTCAATAGAACTAGAAGAACGATGCACTTTATTCTTTTTTTTTCTTCACTTTCTTTTTCTTTTGTTTTTTATTTCTCTTTTTTCAATGATTCAACACACCAACCAACCACTCCTTAATCATAACCAAGCATATGTCCATGGCCAAATCCCATCAAATTGAAAACCACTCTACACCACTGGCTCAATCCAACTCATGCATCACAAAGTTTGCACTAAGCTAATCTAAACAACATTGAAGACAAAATTCATCAAATTATGCACTAATTTTATGAATAGCATATTAAGAGAGATTTCATGAAGAAAAAGCAATAAATACTTGCCAATCACAATTTAGGAGATTTGAACATAAAGGTTGAATCTAAATGTATGCATGGATATGAAGCATGTAAGGGAATAAGCATAAAGCTAGCAAATGAGCAAGGAGTGTAAATGATATGTTTGTAAAAGATTGGGTGATGCAATAAAATTTTTTTTAAAACAAAGCTATGAATTAACTAAACATCCTAAACCCACCTACTACTCTTCCCCAAACTAAAGACAAACATTGTCCTCTATGTTGAAAGAATATATGTTTATTGAAATAAAACTATCCTAGCAAGCATAGAAAGTTGGTAAATTTAATTTTTCTACACTACTGGATAGAAGTCACCTGGGTCAAAAGGCGGATCACGGATGTCCAACGGTGGAGGAAGTATCTCAATTAGATCATTATGCTCCTCCGTGAGCGTCTTCCCTCCACGAATCACTTTGGACCCTAGGAACACAACTCCAAGCATCTCTCTAAAATTTGTGACGATGTCCTGCAAGAGATGAGCTGTATCAATCCATAGTGGGCACAGTTGCCTTTCGACGAAAGTGCCCCAAATATAATCGTCAAAGTAAAATAAAGAATTTGAAATATGTGAAACTCCCTAAAACGATTGCATCCATCTTGGTACAATGCACGACCACGAGGGAAAGGAATAATGGATTTTGGGATAAGATTGGGGGAGAGCATGATTTGGTCTCCACCAAAATGATCGATGAGCTCGTGGACCTACTAGTCTCCTCCTCCACTCTATCAAAAATTTCTCGCTTGTCCTCTACATCTTCGCATAAATCTCCTACAAGAGAAGATGAATCCAAATCAGATAATAAATTTTTTTTGAGTGGTTGGATTACCTTCTCCCAAGCAAGAGGCAAGCAATGCGAGACTCGAAATAATCTCATGAATATACTGGCTTCGAGTCTGCATGCTCCACAAAAAATGTCAGGATTAAGCCTCCTGAGTCTAGATATGCTGCTAAAGTTCCTCGCCTAAGGTTTGCAAAGGTGCATCCACGCTTGGCTCACCTAAGTCGATGCATACTTCGGCGCTATCATGGTATGGTGCTAATGGCTCACTCCATGGAGTCATGTCCAATGGCTGTGCAATCTCATCCATGGACTCCAGGTACTCCCATACGTCCTCAGGCAACCTGTCAAGGAAAGCTCCATCGTCCAACATCACCATGTAGTCATGCATCTCCTCCTGCAGCCCCTCATAGAAGAACTGGAAAAGATGACCCATTAAAAATCCATGATATAGACATCCGCTTAATAAATCTGTGAACCTCCTCCAAACTTGGTAGAAAGATTCACCGGTAATTTGAGCAAAACCGGCAATTTTGAGCTTCAAAGAACTGGTCCTGTGCAAAGAAAATGAAAGTGCGTCATACACAGAGTTTATGCCGTTGAAGTCCATTGCTTATTTTGTTTTGAATTTTTATAAATGAAAATAAAAATAAAAATTGAAAAGGACTCAACAAACGTAAATTGAATAAAGATGAACAATAAGTGAAAAAAGAAGAATCGAAAAGACTCACACTATATAGAAGGAAGTATACTGCCAAAATTTCCTAAATCAATCGATAATGTAAATGCAAAAAACCATTGTCCCTAGCAACGACACTAATTGCTTGAACGCGTCTCAAGTATGTGATGCATGAGCGCTACTCCCAAGTATAGGAAGACGTTAAGTAATAAATTTATATCCGGTGAGACCAGGTTGGATCGCGAGGACAAGTCGTTTTGCAATCGCAAATTCAATTGATGTAGGAAGGGTAACAACAGTTTACAACCAACTACGCTAACGGGATAGAAGTGTGTGAAAATATGTGTGAAACCATCTACCAAATCAATAACCTAGGGTTTGAGAATTGGAGAGGCAAATAGGCGAGGAAGCTTGTGTGGTGTGTGGGAATGTGGTTGATAGGCATATGTGATCAATCTAAATATAACTCAATTGTCTTTCCGGCTACGAAATGAGAAATCGGTGAATGTGGCATTTTATCAAACACTTGGTGTGCAATGAAACTATGGTATGAAAATTGAGATAATAAACAACCAAGCATACGTGAGTGGTACCACTAGGCAAACTCCACTCTAGGGATACCCACTAGGGTCCCTAATTCAAAGTATATCTCATCAATGCCACCACATAATCATTAAAACATGCAAGATTGAAAGCCAAAGCCAAAGCAAACACAAATCATCACACAACCACAAAAGAAGAAGTTCTAGCTCATTACAACAAGAAAAGAGGGACTTTTACTTCTAAAAACATCATCAATTATCATTACAGATCACTAAATCAAAATACAAATGGATAGGTAAAGAGTTCACCAAAATCTCCAAGGAAAACCCAAACCCAAACCCACTTGCTCCTCCTTGCTTCTTTGTTGCTCCACCAAAACCCTAACCCTAAGATGAATAATGAGGAAGAAGGAATGAGCGGAATATATGAGGAGAAGATCTAGAGATAGGCTTAGCAATTCGGGTTTTGAAACAGCCCAAACGGGTCGGATCCGCACCCAAAACCTGCGACTAAAGCCCAAATCAACAGAAATTTTTAGCGCTGACACCTTGTCTCCCAAAAATGTAGAAATTTGCTCCGACCTCCAAAATTCTAGAAAAATATACGTTGGAATAGGGATTTCATAATCTTCAAATGAAAAATAATAGGAGACAAAGATAAAGAAGTTAATAAGCTGTAAAAATTGTGTTTTATGCATAAGTAAACGATAAGCTCCAATATTAAGAGATATCAACAAAATGCGTGTATCGGAGCCAAAATGAACACAAATTATGCACAAAGAGCACAGAAGTAGAGGATAAATATACAATTTTTACCCTGAATCCACAAATCGCTTCTTTGAATGCCATTTTAGATCATATTTGTGGGAATTATGTCGCTTGAAGCTTGGTCTTTACCTTGGGCCTTTTTGGGCAAAAAGCAATTGCTTTTTGGGTAGCCTTCCAATTGATTTTGCTTTTTAGGCGCCCTTATAACTGCTTTTGGGCCATCGCATCTACGCGCCTGACTAAACTTGGTCATGTATCACATTTTCTCCATTATTCTCATATAATGTGTAACGCCATTTAGAAAGATTCATAGGCTTATATCATAGTACTCGATGGTAAAAGTCTCAACTAAAAATGAAATTTTTATCTGAATAACAACAAATGTTTATGAACCGATATAGCTTCCACATGCTACCATTGTAACCTTTATGCTTTCTTGCTGTATGATGACTTAGATGCTCATAATTTAGTTTAAAAACCTTTTGATACGTTACTAACATTAGATTCGAAAGCATAATCTAATTTTTTTAAAGGGTATTTATGTAATCGTTCGCCTTAATCTTGGATATTTCGAAAAGAGTCTCTTAAACCATAGAATTTGCGATTAGGTCACCATATTCATATGAAATACTCGAAAAGAATCCATTTTGTGGACCGATTTCTAAAAATACTATTGCAATTAGGTCTCCAAAAGGGACTCTTTTCGAGTATTTCATATGAATATGAGGACCTAATCGCAAATACTATGCTTTAGAGGACTATTTTTGAATTAGCTATGACGAAGGTGACCGATTTCTAAAAACCCTTTTAAAAAATATGGCATGTCATTTGTGTGAAGCCGAGTTGTCATTTTAAGTACATCTGTTAACCATGCGAACTTAGGGCCTGTTCTTTTTGGTGAGTATGGGCAAGAAAGTGGCTCATTTACACTGTTCACGTCATTATTCCTCTGCTATTCACGAGATTCTCGTTCCCCTTTCTCGCAACGTGTTCTTTTGGCTTCGAAAAAATTTGGTGAAAGTTGCGGATGTGGCAGTCGTATTCTCGCGAGCAGATTCCCTGCAAAAACCGGGGATTTCGCAAAATTGAATCGGAGAAAGCGCATGTGGGCCCCGCCATCTCGCCTCTCTCCTGCACATGGGCCTGCCACGTGCCTCTCACCTCAGTTCGCCCAATCACATGCGGTTATTGAATTTTTTTTATAAAAATTAGATCGGACGCTCTATTTCCTGAACATGTGCCCCGCTCTCGAGATATTTTTCCTTTCTATCCGTTGAATGCAATGTTATTGTTATTCATACATAAATTATTAAATTATTTAATTACCGGTTTAATTATTACATCAATTAGGTGGACCATACATCAACTTTCTCATCCAACTTTCCAAACATTCTCAACAAAAAACACAATAAAGTTGTATGAGACCCACAAAACTTCCTCAACCCCACTTTCCAACCACACTTTCCAAAAAAATACATTACTCTATTTTCACCTACATTATTCACAACTTTCTCAAAACCTCACTTTCACAAAAAAGAACATGCCCTTAGAGCAACTCCAACCCCATTCTTCAAAAAAGCCCCTTCAAAATGGAATATGCCTTAAAGATTCCATTTTGAAGGATGGGCAACTCCAACCCTCTCCCTTCAAATCTAATTTTTCAAGTTATTTCATATTTAGTTATCTTTACATAATGATAACATATTTCTTTTGAAAATTGGTTAATCTATTTAATTATTTCTTTATAAAAGATATTTTTAAATAATATAAAATTGTTATTATTTTATTAATAATTTTAGTTAAAATTATTAAATTTTATTTGAAAATGATAATTAGTAAATTATGTAATGATTTTTATATTTTTATTATTTTCTATTTGCAATCCGCTAAAATGTATTCAGTATTCAGTATTCAGCATTTTAGCTATTTTGTGTTCAGTTTTTTGTTACAATTTTTAAATATGCTTTAAAAATATTCAATATTGGTCTCATGTTATAGGTATCATCGCGATCTTTCCAATGGTACTAAAATTATTAAATTTGGTTATGTGGTTTAAAAGATATTAAACATTTAACTAACCATACTTAATTAAATAGGATGTCAAAGTTGTAATTATCCAAACAACTTCTCAAATGAAGGGGGGAATAGTGCCCCTTCATATTTGAAGGGGCACTATACACGGGCTTCAAAATTGGCTTCATTTTGAAGCCTGGTTGGAGCAAAACCGCCCTTCATTTTGAAGAAATGAAGACCGATTGGAGTTGATCTTAGGCGACAAGACCATACAGATGATACAATGGACCCATCAGTCAGACTAAGTAGTTGACTGAGTTCCACTAATATTATTATTTATTATTATATAGCAAAATATATTATAAAATCCCATGCAAAACAAAGGCGTCTTGTGAGGATGGGCCAAAGGGTCCATACTCCATAGTCACCGGAGATACCATTGGGCAGACACAAAAAGACAATGTTATGTCCGTACGTTTCATCACGTGGGTTTTGCTGTAACTGTTGCCTTTGTCTGCTCGCTAGTCCTTATCCTACAAGCGTGCGATACAATTAGAAGGGTGGGTTGGAATTGGAAATGGGCTTAAATGTTCCCATCTCATACAATTAAAAGCGTGCGGTACATGGACCGGTTGGTCGTTCTTAAACTAACATGGACCAGGGCCGGGTCGCTTTGCATTTTGCAACTAGTTTGAAAGACCAGGCCTCACATTTGATGTGATTAAAAATGTTTATATACCAAATTCTTTTCTCTTGCTTACTCCGTATCCTGTAGCTTTTGATAAGGGGAAAAAAAAACAATCGTGAAGAGATTTGTGTGGTTATTAGAAATAGTTATAGTAGATAATCAAACTACAATATTATTTAATAAAATTATAATAAATGTTGAGTCGTCAATAATGAGAAACTTTGCATTCTCCCACTTGCTGCGACATGACATCATATTGCTACAAATTTTTTATTTAGCATAAGTAAATTATTTCATCTTTTGACATGTGTTGTTAGTAGTACATTTACGTGAATGTGTTGACATCTCGTCGTCTCATCGTACCCAGCGCATGCGGAGATTTAGTTTGATGAGAATTGTTTTGCAATATACATGTTTTGACTTTGATTTTTGGGCTTTTCTGTATTCAACATCAACAAGTGACTGTTGTACAAAGTATATGTGCATGTCAAGTTTCAGGCGCATGTGACTTGTTAGTCAGTCACATGTCTTCTCTTATCCAAAGATCCCATGATCGGTTAACTTATGCACTTGTGCACACATTCGACTGATGTTGGATTCCTAGTCGTGTAACGGCCACTTTCTGTCGTACGTATTTTGTATGTACATTATTGATGTATTGGATTATGTGATTATTTGTGTTACGATTTATTAATTAATTTCCATGACTCGAACACGTGATCGGACCCCGTATTTGCGATGCACACTACTTCGCGATCACACAGATGATAATTTTATCATTTTGGGTATCATCGGGCTTAAGAGGCGATATCGTAATAATTCGCATGTTTTAATCGAATCTAAAATTAAACCCAAATAAATCTAAATAAGTTAACTATTTTGATTTGCCCTAATCAAATCTATACCAAAGGATCTAAACATCTTAGCTAATTATTGCCCTAATCAAATCTATACCAAAGGATCTAAACATCTTAGCTAATTATTCCCCAAATCAAATCTAGTACTAACTAAATCCTATATTTGTAAGGATCCTGGCTATGAGGAAAACACTAGAAGGGGTGTTGAATAGTGTTTATAAAATTTAAATGATACGTATACCAAGTTAAATCCCTAACCAACAATAAATGCGGAATTATAAATTAACCTAAAATGCAACAAGCTAACAAGGAGATGTTTCAAGAGTTCGGATTACCCAAGTCCAATCCCGACTTGTTCCCGGTAATCATGTGTCCCTTCCACCCAGATACCTCTGGATAATCAAGTTAGAACCCTAACTTGAAGTTTCCTTTAAAATCACTTGTAGTAACCCTACAAGTGTAATCGAACACCAATCGATGTCCTTGACCCCCACAACTTGGGATCAAGAAAACCCACTCTCACAAATCGAGAGTGAAATCGAAATATGAGATAATGAAATTTGAAATGTAAACACTTACAAATACCTATGCCATGAAGTAGAACTTGAAGGAGCAAGTGTGTGTATGTTGATGTCTCTTCCAAGATGAGAGAAAGCCCTTGTACTTGTCTTCACCAAAACTTGAAGCTCGGATTTGGTTTAAGTGAGAAGACAAGATTAGTGTTTAGATTTCTAGGGCTTGAGAGTTGAGGAAGAGAGAACTTGAGAGATTAAGCTTAGGAATGAATGCAAGATTGTCTTAGTGTTGCTCAATGGAACAGTAACAGATCCTCTTATATGTTCTCTAAAACCCTCAAGCACAATACTCAAACCCCCTTTGAAATCCGTCTAGAAAAAGCCAACGGATAAAAAATACATGCCAGACAGTCGACTGATGAAGAACTCACAGTCGCCTGCTGCACTGTGTCAGAGTGTACGTGAGAATTCAAACGGTAACTTACCACGTAGGACAGTCGACTGATGAAGGTCAGACATGCGCCTGTAAACCAACAGGCGACTAAGAAACCGTCTACAGGCGACTGACTTCCTAAGTGCGTTAGTGTGAAAACTCAAGAATTTTGGGAAGACTGAACAGGCGACTGTAGAAGAATATACAGGCGACTGTGCCATGGGCAGGCGCATATAAATCCTTCTTACGTAGCCTGCAGATGTAAGTGCGAAAATTGTCAAAACTTGGGAAGTTTGACTAGCTGGGATAGGCGACTGTAGATGTTGGATATGGACGACATATATACACCCATGAGGGGTTGTATGAGGGTCTATGGACCTCGGATGTCGCGTACATGAAAGCATGTATGAAGGGAACCTTTTCATGTGTGAAAAGGACCACTCGATAAGTGGAAAAATTCACTTTATAAGTGCATAAAGGCACTTGATAAGTGAATGAAGAAGAGGATAAGTAAAAGGGCTAATATAGGCTAATAAGCTTATATTTAGTTATTTCCTACAATAACTACCCCTAAAGCCTATAAATAGGACCCAAGGGTAAGGCTTTTACACCATTCCATCCATGCCATAAGTTTGCATAAGGCAACTTATGTTCTTCTTCTCCCTCTCCATTAAATTCTTCTTCTAAATAGAGATTTAGACGGTGAAACGCTGCTTCGATCCTCCATGATGAAGTACCGACCGTTGTGGCGAATCCGAGGGCGAAGTTCAGAGACTACGGTGCTGCGTACGCGAACGTGAGTCTCTCCTCTTCAATCGATCCTAACATCGTTGTTTTGACAGGATCCTACATTGGTATCAAAGCCAACGGGTTCGCCCCGGTCTAACAGTCGCCCCGGTCTAACCGATGAACGAGGCGTTGTCTTTTTCACGAATGAGTTTCCTACCATTATGGATATGGTAGGAGCGCATCGTGACGGAGAGAACGCAGCAGTTGTTCTTTTCACGTTAGGGTCTTCTGCCATTACGGATATGGCAGGAACTCTCCGTGACGGGAAGAACTGACCGTTCATATCGCCAAACTCGCACTCCTCATGGATGTTGAGTCTCCATTCAATAGGGAATGGGTGATCTCTTCATGTAGAGCGTGTAGTTTGCAAACTTGAAAGTGTGTTATTTTTTGTTGGCACACGGCCATTGAAGTATAACTACTTTCTCGACGAACGAGTGTCTCATCGGAGAAGAAGATGGTGGTTGCAAATTCTCATCAGAGAAGAAGATCTCTTTGGTGCATGATCGCTATGGCCATATGGGCCATGGAGGCTATGCACCCCCCCCCCCCTCCCCATGCGGAGGGGGTTGGCTACGGCCAATGACCACCAAGGCCACCACCCCTCCGGGAGGGGGGGATGTGCAAACCGGACCCAAAGGAAGGGGAGACCGGCCATGGCCAAGGGGCCATGGTCGGCATGCACAAAGGCCGCCATGGCCAGCCTGGCCGAGGCCAGGGCCAAGCCAGGCCACCCCTGGCCTCGGCCAGGGCCGGCCACTGCCGGCCCTTGGCCTCGGCCAGGGCCAAGCCCCGGTCGACTCTGTTCAAAAGGGGGGCTCGCTTGGGCGGTGGCTTGCATGGCCGGTCTCTACGGAGCCGGCGGCAGTTGTCTGCGGCAAAATTTCCCTAGAGAGAGGGAGCGCCTGGATCCATCCGGGAGCCGACGACGATGGCTTGCAGAAAACTCCCAAAAGGGGGGTACGGCCTAGGCCAAGTTGCAATGGCAATTTTTTTCTTCAGGGAAAGAATACGGCCTTAGCCCGGCCACGACACGACCCCGGCAATGGCAGGGGAATTGTCAAAATATTTCGGCTTTTTCACCCTATCAGGGGGGTGTAGGCCTTGCCGAATATTTGCAAACACGACAAGGGTAATGTTAGTATCATAAGGGTACTAAGATGAAATTCCCTAATTTTGAAAAATACATTTTCAAAATCTCTTTTTCCGCTGCAAGTACTATAAGAGTACTATCGTTTGATAAGTGAGTGGGAAATATTGAAAATTGTTCTAGATGGTGATTGGAATCGTAGAGACCTTTCCGATTCTAGAGCAACATCTTCAATATTTTTTGAAAGTAACTTATCAAATGTAAAAATATCATTCCAAGTGGGATATTCCAAGTGGGAGTGATATCTATGTATAAGAATTTTATGCCATGATTTTTGATCGAACCTTCGGTTTTGTGTCTTTTGCAGCATTTTAAAGTTAAAATGTCTTCCGCTTCAAAGAACATCGTCGCTGAGTTAAACAAAGGTGAAAAACTCAACGGCGATAATTACAAACTATGGTCCATCAAGATACAATATGTTCTAGAGGAGCAAGAAGTGCTCGAAACTCTGAAGAACATAATGATTGAACCAGAGTTGGGCACTACGGCCCAACACAGAAGAGACACGGAAGCTTTCGATGCTTGGTCTCGGAAGAACAAGATTGCACGCATTACATTGTTGTCCAGTATGGCCGACGACATAATGCGTATCTTCCGAGAACATGACCTAGCCATGGACATATGGTCCAGCTTGAGGAGAAGTTTGGTGGCACCTCGGTGTCCAAACTTCGTTCTTTAACTATAAGATTTGATTCATACAAAAAACGTCCAGATCATTCCATGGAGAAACATCTGCGACATATGGCGAATCTCATCTCAGAGTTAAAAGATGCAGGTCATGTGCTCACTGACGAGCAACAAATCCAAGCAGTCATACGTTCCCTACCAAATGGGTGGGATGCATCTCACTCATAATGAGAGCATCAAGAACTTCAGCGATGTTTCTAAGCACCTCGAGTTAGAGGAAGAGTGGCTTGCGGCCGCCAAGCCAAGTGCAGAAGTGCACATAGTTGCTAGTTCCTCACACGGGGGAAAGAAACGGAAAAATCATTCGAAGTTTACTAATGAACGTAATAAGCAACCAGAGTCTACCAAGAAACCCAAACATAAGGGTGGGCATAAGAAATGGCACAAGAAGAAGGACTTGAAGAAGATCAAGTGTTTCAAGTGCAACAAGTTAGGTCACTATGCTCGTTCATGTACGAGTGGAGGTGACGAGGTAACTTGTAATAATTCTAGTTACATATGTGTTTCTAGTTCAATATTTCTTGTAGAATCTAATCCCTTTTGGATAATTGATTCAGGTGCCACCGACCACATAGCAAGGGACAGACGGTCCTTCGTGGAGTATCACCGGATATCCCAAGGAACGAAGTGGATCTACATAGGAAACAACACACGTGTTGAAGTGAAAGACGTTGGGACGTGCAAGCTCATCTTGGACAACGGCCGCACTATCCTACTTCATGATGTTCTCTTCGCTCCGGATATTCGAAGGAATATTATATCTGTGGTCGTGTTAATGGGTCTTGGTTATAGCTGGTTTTTCATAATTGTAAAGTGGACTTGTCTTGTAATAATACTCTAATTGGTTCTGGGTATGTATTTAAATGATTTATTATATTAAATACAATGTATGATTCCTCATTTAATAATGAAAATTTCCTTGTTGCAAATTCATCAAATTATGACTCAGATGTAATTTGTTGGCATGCAAGGCTTGGTCACATTGGACCAACACGAATGGATAGACTTGCCAAATGTGGCCTTCTATCCAATGTTTCAAAGATCGAAATGTCGACTTGCGAACATTGCCTTGTAGGAAAATCTTGTCGCAAGCCATTTAAAACCGGCACAAGGGCCGAGGTTCCATTACAGCTCATCCATTCGGATATATGTGGTCCGATGAATGTCAAGACAAGACGCGGAAAGTCCTATTTCATCACTTTTATTAATGACTTCACCCGATTCGGTCATATCTATTTGATATCCCACAAAAGTGAAGCATTAACCTGCTTTAAAAACTATATGAGTTTGGTGGAAAATCAATTAGATCGCAAGATTAAGGTCTTGCGAACCGATAGAGGCGGTGAATACCAATCAACAAGTTTTAAGGAACTTTGTGATGAAAAAGGCATAGTTCATCAGGTTACTATGCCTTATACTCTGCAACAAAATGGTGTTGCAGAAAGGAGAAATAGGACTTTAATGGAAATGGTCCGTTCAATGATGGCACAAGCTAACTTGCCAATCACCTTTTGGGGTGATGCATTATTGACGGCCGCTTTCATTTTAAACCGCGTACCCTCGAAATCAGTTAGCTCCACTCCTTATGAGTTGTGGAACCAAAGGTCTCCTGACTTAAGCATTTTAAAACCTTGGGGATGTGCATCCTATGCATATATTTCCTCCCATAAGTATGGCAAACTTGGGCCAAGGGGAGGAAATGTATCTTTATACGATACGCAGAAAACTCCAAAGGTTATGTTTTCATTGGTCAGGAAGACAATGGAGGACTAATTGAATTTGAGTCGAGGGATGTCACTTTCTTGGAAAACGAGTTTCCAAGACAGGGCGAGATAAGTCAGGACTTATCTCTATTTGAGATTTCTGATCAAGAAGGATTACCTCATTCGAGTGGGAGAATTCTTGGTGAAGACGAAAATACGTTTCAACCTTCACCAATGGATGATACGAATGATGCTAATCCTATTCCATACGGGAATAATGATCCAAGTGGGAGCAATTCTAACGACATTCCAAGTGGGAGTGATATTAGAATTGATCTAAATTCAAGTCAACAAGGACTTGAAGAATCTCAAATACGACGTAGTAGTCGTATAAGGTTAGCTCCTCTAAGATTTGAGGATGAATTCCCGCAAACCTTTATGACTTTACTACAAGAAGATGACGAGCCTGTTACTTTCAAACATGCCGTATTATGCCCTGCGAAAGATAAATGGATGGAAGCGATGGAGGAATTAGAATCCATGAAAGTTAACCAAGTCTGGGACTTGGTTGACTTACCCAGAGGACGTAGAACTATTGGGAACTAATGGGTTCTCAAGATCAAGCATAAGGCTGATGGCTCTATAGACAGATATAAAGCTCGCCTTGTTGCGAAAGGTTTTACACAACAGGAAGTGATAGACTACGAAGAGACCTTCTCACATGTTGTTCGTTTTACCTCTATTCGCTTGATTCTGGCTATGGTAGCTTGCTTAGACCTTGAATTACATCAAATGGATGTAAAGACTGCCTTTCTCAATGGAGAATTAGACGAGGAGATCTATATGGAACAACCAACAGGGTTTGTAAAAGAAGGAAACGAACATAAGGTTTGTAAACTTCGTAAGTCCATATATGGTCTTAAACAATCCTCGAGGCAATGGTATATACGCTTTCAAGAAGTTGTCTTATCAAATGGTTTTACCATGCTTGATGAAGATAACTGTGTATATATCAAGAGGATTAAAAGAAAGTATGTTATCATGTCTCTATATGTAGATGACATTTTAATAGCCGAAAATGACAAGGGCTTTGTGATGGATATCAAGGCTTGGCTTTCATAAGTTTTTGAGATGAAAGATATGAGAGAAGCCGCATATATCCTTGGAGTTAAGATTTCAAGGAATTGTTCGAAGAAACTTCTTTCTCTTTCACAAGAGACTTATATAAAGAAGGTTCTCGAACGTTTTAATATGCAGGACTGCAAGTCCATTGATACTCCTATAAGCAAATGCAATAATTTATGTCTGAAATCGTGTCCAAAGAACCAAAAAGAAAAGGAAATTATGGAAAAAGTTCCATATTCCAGTGCAGTTGGTAGTCTTATGTACGCTATGATGTGTACAAGACCGGATATCTATTTTGCCGTTGGAATGGTAAGTCGTTACCAATCCAATCCAGGGCAAGTACACTGGAAAGCGGTTAAGAGGATAATGCGGTATCTTAAAGGAACTGCAGACTATGCTTTATGCTATCAAGGAGATGACTTGAAGCTCGAAGGCTACACTGATGCTGATTGGGCGGGTGATCTCGATGAGCGACGATCGACCTCAGGATATGTTTTTCTACTCGGCTCTGGTGCAATATCCTGGAGTAGCAAGAAGCAATCCTGCATCGCACTTTCAACTATGGAAGCCGAGTTTGTAGCATTTAGCATGGCAGTCCAAGAAGATGTTTGGCTTAGGAAGTTCTTAGACAGGCTAATTGATGCAAGTGACTCAGGTGCTGTACCAATACACAGTGACAGTCAAGCATCTATAGCCTATGTCAAAGATCCAAAATTCCATTTTAAGACCAAGCACATTGATATCCGCTACAAATTTACAAAAGACTATGATAAGACCAAGAAGGTAGACATTAGGTATATATCTACGCATGAGATGATAGCGGATCCGCTTATGAAGGCGATCCCCAGAGATGTGTTTTACAAACACTTATCATCTCAAGGATTGCGTAAGAGCTGAGTTGTACCAATGTATATTCCCATGTCTATGAATGATCAAATTTAATAAAAGAATAATTTCTTTTCGACATTGCATATAAGTTTCTTGAAAATGTTTGTGTACATTTTTTTTAAAATCTCAGCTGTATTTTCTAGTATGTCGGACAGATTGAGGTTGGCTCTCTCACATGAGCAACTGCCTTTATTCTATCAGACGGATAAAATAAAGATGAGACCTGTTTAAAGTCAAAATCGTCAGACGGATGATTTAGAGTCATGGCTTAAACAAAATGGTCGTATGAAAGATCTGCGTCATAAGGCTGCTTACAAAAGATCTAAGAGGACTTTTAAAAATCCTATTTGTCTTATGCGGGATGTGTGTCCAGAAGATTATTTGAGTAGTAAAAGGGACTCAAAGTCAGACATTGTGGTGTCTGATCATCATCCTTACAACATCATTAAGACATACGCTCCTTGGGAAAGGAGTGATGTTGTAATACGTATTCATACTACGTATGCATTTTGACCATTGGGTTAGAATAGTAATTGTGTTTACTATTATGTGAGACCCAAAGACCACATGGGTCTTAACTTATTACCCTTATGGACTCTAATTGGTTCCTTTAAATTTGACTGGGTGATTGCTATCTTAGCATGTTGCTTATGGACTATGGTCAATTCGGTCCGACGGGGCATGTTAGAAAAGCAAGTCAAGTCAAGGTCGAAAGGATCGCAAGAAGAGGAAGATTAATTTCATATTCACATTTGGACTTTAAAGATTCAAAGCTGGCCAGCCAATTGTAATCCAGATGGGATTCAATTGTTGAATATAAAGTATAAGAAATGTGAAGAAATAATCTAGGGTAAAGCATGTGTTGATTTACTCAACTTTGCACCTCAAAGAGTGTTGTGTATCTCTAACAAGTGCACAACAGCGGACTTTATGCGCATGACGGTCACACGGTCTATTTCTCGGTATGATGAATAGAAGAACTAAAGGAAAAGATGTTTCCTTACAATCCACTCAAGTGTGAGTGGGAGATGTTGGATATGGACGACATATATACACCCATGAGGGGTTGTATGAGGGTCTATGGACCTCGGATGTCGCATACATGAAAGCATGTACGAATTGAACCTTTTCATGTGTGAAAAGGACCACTCGATAAGTGGAAAAAGTCACTTTATAAGTGCATAAAGGCACTTGATAAGTAAATGAAGAAGAGGATAAGTAAAAGGGCTAATATAGGCTAATAAGCTTATATTTAGTTATTTCCTACAATAACTACCCCTAAAGCCTATAAATAGGACCCAAGGATAAGGCTTTTACACCATTCCATCCATGCCATAAGTTTGCATAAGGCAACTTATGTTCTTCTTCTCCCTCTCCATTAAATTCTTCTTCTAAATAGAGATTTAGACGGTGAAACGCTGCTTCGATCCTCCGTGACGAAGTACCGACCGTTGTGGCGAATTCGAGGGCGAAGTTCAGAGACTACGGTGCTGCATACGCGAACGTGAGTCTCTCCTCTTCAATCAATCCTAACATCATTGTTTTGATAAGATCCTACAGTAGAAGCATATACAGGCAACTGTGCCTTGGGCAGGCGCCTATAAATCTAGTCATCAGACGTCGAGTGAAGTGTTTCCAACCATCTAAGCAACTGTTCAGACGTCTGGAAACAAAACATCAGACGACTGACATAAGAGATGGACATAAGAAAATGAAGTCCAATCTCCAAGTAACCAGTCATCTGAAGAATACTTATCAGATGGCTGATCAACTATTCAGTCATCTAGCAAGCCTTCTTCAGACGGCTAACAATTATGGGTAAGAAAAACAGAGAGTGCATGAAAAATAACTAACCCTATTCAATCGAGTGGAGTTCATCATCCAGATGTCTGAGCAATTGTTTAGACGTCTGGGCTTTGAACTTCAGAAGACTGACACGAGGCTATATCATACAATAAACCCTCCAAACAGACACACCAGACGTCTGGTGCCTACCTACCAGATGTCTGACCCTACTCTGAATACACTATAAAGAGTGTTTTGACCATAGGAACAAATTGGATATGTTCAAGATGATTTCTAAGATACCCTATGATGAAAATGATGCATATGAATGAGTGTGTGCATTCATTCAAGGCTTAACAAATATTCTATGTGCATTTATTCAAGTCTTAACAAATATTCTATGTAAGAAAGAAATATACATTAGGATTAAATGTAAAATTACAATTGAATAAAATAGTCTTCATGCAAAGCTTTGTTCTATAGCCTTGATCCATCACCCACATCTATTGCCTTGTCCCCTCAATCAAAATAATCACTTAATAATCTGAGACTAAAATATTAGAGTCATTAGCAACAACATAATGTGGTGATCATCTTCAAAATAATATTGGGCTAATTGACCAATATCCAAACACCTACATCGTGAAGACCGTTTATCCACACGGAGCGGTGACGACAACAAGTTTAAAGTGAACAGGTAGTGCTTAAAGCACTACCAAGAGCCCTGGACGCAAGATGAAGACACCATAGAGCTTACGGATCCAACTTCGGGTGGTGCCTAATTAGGTGTGTTCTTCCAATGCTACTCCAATTAGTAGTAATATATGGCTGTTGCGGGTCAAATCTGCTTAATAATAAATTTGAATATTAGGGAATCAAGGGTACGATGATTAGGGGGGTTTACCCATTGCGGAGAGGGATTTTGTGATGAAGATGCCTAGGTCGCCGTTTGGCCGGGCTAGAAGCTCTCGCCGGGCCGGACGAGCTTCGAGCAGTGAGCCGAACGACCTTGATGGATGAGCTACGAGAGCAGAACGACCTTTGGGCCTTGAGGCGACAACTTTGAGGGACGAGCTACGGAAGCCGGACGACCTTCGAGCCTTGAGGCGACGATCTTGATGGACGAGCTAGGGAGCCGGACGACCTTCAGGCTTTGAGGCGAGGACCTTAAGGGATGAGCTAAGGGAGCCGGAAGACCTTGGGCCTTAAGGCGACGACCTTGAGGGACGAGCTACGGGAGCCCGACGACATTCGGGCCTTGAGGCGACGACCTTGATGGACGAGCTACGGGAGTCGGATGACCTTTGGGCCTTGAGGCGATAACCTTGAGGGATGAGCTACGGGAGCCGGATGACCTTCAAGCCTTGAGCAGGCAGTGGGTAGGCCGAGCTATCGATCTTCCGACGACATTCAGAAGAGCTTCAGGAGACCTGTCTTTAGCTCTCTGTGCCATGAACAGCTCGTTAGGGAGGGTCAGACTGGGGTCCGACATAATCCCCTCCGATACTCAAAGCAGCGCGGTGACTTTGGAAATGGCTCAAAGGGACGAGGCCAATCTACAAGGAGACCGTGCCAACGTTTGGCCAGTTAGAGTTTGGGTGGAAGGTGTCACGCCCTGCTTCCCATTATACTTGGGAGCGAGAACGTGAGCGGGTCCGCATGTGCTTAAAGCAAAGAAGATATACTTATTTTTTTTCTTTCTTTCTTCATTGACTAAAGCACAATAAGCGTTAATTAGCAAAAGCAGGTCCCTGCACGCGAATATATTAGAAGCAGCATAAATAGTCATTACATTACAAATACCAGCGTCCAAAGCAAAGTACACAAGCAATTAAGGCCTATCATGGCCGTACAATCTGCTGAAAGCAAACACACCTGAAAACAACAAGTTAAATAATAAAACTAAAATAGAAATGTCCCGCTCTAGCCTTCTGTATGGAAGTTCTCAACGTCTTCGTAGCTCTGATCAGCGGGGTCCACCTCTAAGGTAGGATCCTCAAAAGTAGGGTCATCGAGGTACTCTGTCTCTGAACCTAACATAAATTTCATCAACACATTGAAATATATGTCAGCGATAAGCTCGGCAAGATATTTAAAGTAATGAAACGAAGAACAACTATAAAAGGACAAAAGAGCGTTAGTACACAGTTATGAATAATAAGTGCAGAAAAGTAAAGTACGAGCATGCATGGATTTGCAGTTTAAAAGTAAAACAGTTGTAAGTTGAGTATTTGATTATTTGTGCTCGTGATAAGTCCATGTCTGAGTAGGTAAATGTTCTACATACATCCTATCATCGGGTGTTTACCGTGATGCTTCTTGCCGTTCCTAACCTGGAAGATGGCCAATATGCTTGCCTCCATTAGTGTGGTTTGGAGGTGGCCGTAAGATATTCAAGCAACATGTACGGACTCTACTACATGAACCAACCACACCCAAAGTGTCTTTCTAGTCACCGACTAGGTTTAACCCCATCTGTATTCGATGGTTTCATCCCATCTCTATTCGATGGTTTCATCTCATATGTGTTTCGAGTTATACCATCCTCTTTCCAAATTTCTTCAACTTGATAGCATGCAGGTAGTAAAAGTAGTCCAATTTAAATTAGAAGGCAACAAGCAAAAAAGAAAACATATTATTTGGCTACCAAAAGTCGACAAGCACATTGAAATCAGATTTAGCACTAAGTTTGAGCGGTTCGATTCGCAATTCATTTATCACAAATACTTGCCTTGATGTGGGTTTGGGTGTCCAGGTGGTCGTAGCGTAGGGCGTGTTTTATCTGCGTCAATAGATTCGTGATATCAGGCTAATGGTTATCAACCAGTTAAAATATTTTAAACTTAACTTACTAACAATAATGTTAACTTAGAAACTAACATTAACTATTAATTTAAGTTACAATAACTTAACCTTATACTTAATTATTAACTTAAAATAAGTTATATAACTTAAAAATATAACTTTTAAATATAACTTAAACTAACTTTATTAACTTATAAAAATAATGTAACTTAACTTATTTATATAATAACCTTAACTAACTTTCATAATCTTTTAAACTAATATAACTATAATTTATTAACTTTACTATAAAACTTTAGACTAATTAATATATACTTAACTTAATATTATAACTATTAACTATCTATTATAATATATAAAAAACTTTACCTTCTCAATTCTCCCCTCTCTCTGTCGTCCCCCCTTCTTCTCCTTTCTTCTTCTTCTTTTTTTTCATTTCTCGCAGGGAAGATCAGCAAAAGGGGCGGACGGTGCTTCGGGTCACGGCGACAATCTGGCGGGGCGCGGCGGATCGAGGGCGGTGACGACGAAACGGGGCACGGCAAGGCGATCCGGGCTCCGACGGCGTAGATCGAGGCAGTCGACGGTGGATCGACGCGGCCAGGTTACATCGGCGGCGGCGTCTCAGGGCAGATCGGCGACGGCGGACGCTGGCAACGCACGCAGGCGGTGACGTTTCAGGAGCGTGGGGCACGGATCGGGGGTCAGCGGCGGATTGAGGGCACGGTGGCGCTCCCAGGCGAGCGGCCTGGGGCGGACGACAGCGCACGGGGCGGCAAGCGACGACGGTTCCCAGGGGCGACGACGGCGGGGATGCGGCGTGGGTTTAATTTGGGTTGTAATTCGATGTTCTCCCTCTTCAATTTCAGTTTGCTTTGCTTGATTTTGGTGAAGAGGGAATTAGGTTTGATTTGTTGTTGTTTGGTTGGGGGAGGGGATGATGAAGATGAAGTGTTGGGTTGTTTGTGGTGGCTGATGTTGTGGTGGTGACGATGATGTTTGCTGTTGATTGTTGATGTTGGTTTAAGAACAAAGTGGGGGGAGGGGAAGACTGCTTTTAAGAGGTTAGCTGGAGGTAGGGGAGGTGATTTGAATGTGATGTTGGATCTCACCAGTATTTTGGTGGGATGAAATGGTGTAGGGTTAGGGTTGATTAGTGTAGGTGGGTACGGTTGGGGGTTGGGATAAATGTAATTTGGTAAGAGTAATTAAGAAAAAGTGATTAGTAATATAAATTAGTTAATAGCAATCAGTTAATCAGTAATTAACTTTTAGCTAAAGTAATTAGTTATGGTTAATAGGCCAAAAGTTACGCTACGGTAAAACTAAAAATAAAGACGTGCTCGCATCGACGTGCAGACGAAGAACACTCGGCCGAAAATATCTGGATGAAAGAAGTAAAAATACACGCACACAACAGTCAAACACAACTAAAAATATAGGTCGTTACATCCCACCCTCCTTAGAATAATTTAGTCCCCGGAATTCCTACAGTGCAGGGAAAAGGTAGGGGTAACGTCCTCGCATCTCATCCTCTCGCTCCCAAGTGGATTCTCCTGGCGAGTCATGTCGCCACATCACTCTCACGAGCTCAACGACCTTGTTCATGAGCGACTTCTGACGTCGATCAAGAATCTGAACTGGCTGCTGCTCATGGTAAGGTCTGGTCGCACTGTGATCTCCAAATGATCAACCACATGCGTAGGATCACTGATATAACGACGCAGCTGGGAGACATGGAAAACATTATGTACTCCCTCCAATGATGGCGGTAGAGCTAGGTATAAGACACCTCTCCAACTCACTCTAACACATCAAAGGGTCCAACAAACCTTGAACTGAGCTTGCCTCGCCTCCCAAAACGTATCACTCCTCGGTGTGGGGGATATCTTCAGGAAAACATGATCTTCTGGTTGAAACTCCAAGTGACGAAGCATCAGCCCAATGCTTGCGCCCGTCTTGTGCAATGCGTAACTTGTCTTTGATGTTACGCACTACATCCACTTTCAACAATCATCTCTGGCTCCAATAATTCTCGATCACTAATGTCATCCCAACTCAGTGGGGATCGACACTTCCTTTCATAGAGTGCTGCGAATGGGGCCATGCCAATGCTGACTTGGTAGCTATTGTTGTAGGAAAACTCTACCAGGTGTAGATGATCTTTCCACGAGCCTTTGAAATCCAGCATACAAGCTCGCAACATGTCCTCCAATATCTGGATGGTACGCTCTGATTGGCCATCCGTCTGCGGGTGATACACAGTGCTGAAACTTAGACTGGTACCCAAATTGGATTGCAGACTCTTCCAAAACTGAGATGTGAATCTAGTGTCTCGGTCAGAGACGATGCTCACAGGAACTCCGTGCGATCGAATAATCTCCTGCACGATTATCGATCACTTCATAACGTATACTAGAAGGAAGTATTAAAGGTAGAGGATAGATCATTACCTCCATATACTTATTAGCAAGTATTTCCGTAGATTGTCCTACTCGGAAGGGAATGAAATGTGTTGATTTGGTTAATCGGTCAACGATCACCCAAATCGCATCATTCTGTTTGGTACTCCGAGGTAGTCCAGTCACGAAATCTATAGTGATGTGATGCCATTTCCACTCTGGAATCGACAGGGGTTGAAGCAGCCCAGCAGTGCGACGATGTTTAGCCTTCACTTGCTGACACACAAGGCACTTAGCAACACTTCGAGCCACGCTTCTCTTCATTTCATGTCACCAAAAGTTCAGACGAAGATCCTTGTGCATCTTGGTGCCGCCAGGATGAATGGAGTAGGAAGAGCTATGAGCCTTATTCATCAGCTCCTCTCTGATATCACCTGAAGGTCCGCAGATCCTACTGCCGTATTTCAGGGAACCATCCTCATGAATAAGAAAATCTGTCCGTAGTCCAGCTTCAACTTGCTCCCTGATCTTCCGTAACTTCGCATCTCCAGTCTGAGCAGCTTTGATTCGATCTACGATAGTAGACTGAACTTGCATATTCATCAATGATGCAGAAGTCCTGGGTAAATAACTTCAACCTCCATCTCACGTATAGCCTGCTGAAGTCTCCATTGAGCTGAGAGGGTCATGATCGCTGGTAATCTGCTCAATGCATCTGGTACGACATTCACCTTCTCTGGATGATACTGGAGGTCGATGTCGTAATCTGCCATAAGCTCCAACCATCTGCGTTGCCTCATATTGAGCTCCTTCTGAGAGAAAATATACTTCAGGCTCTTGTGGTCGGCGTAGATCTTGACTTGCTCGCTCAAAAGAAAATGCCTCCAAATCTTCAGAGCAAAGATGACAGTAACCAACTCCAGATCGTGAGTCGGATAATTCTTCTCGTGAATCTTCAACTGTAGAGAAGCATATGCGACCACATGACCATGCTGATGCAGGACACATCCAAGGCCCTTACCAGATGTGTCACAAAAGGCTTCAAATCCTCCAGTTCTGTCTGGTATAATTCAATATCCCAAATGCATGCTCACAAGAATCTGACCTTACATACTTGACATCCTTCCTCGTCAGGCGGGACATGGGCTCGGCAATCTTCGAGAAGTCCTTGATGAATCGATAGTAATAGCCCGCCAATCCTAGGAAACTCCTGATGTCGGTAGCTGATCGAGGAGTCGGCCAGTTCCTGACTGAAATGACCTTCACTGGATCGATAGAGCCACCATCTCCTGATACCACATGCCCCAGAAAGGCGACTCGGTCTAGCCAGAAATCACACTTGATGTACTTGGCGTATAACCGATGATGTCGCAAGCTATCCAGTACAATCCGCAGATGCTCAGCATGCTCTTCTTCATCCTTCGAGTAGACCAATATGTCGTCGATGAAGATCACCACGAACTTATCCAAGAACTCATAAAAGATCAAGTTCTAAGGTTCATGAATACTGCTGGAGCGTTAGTCACACCGAATGGCATGACTACAAATTCATAGTGCCCATACTTGGTCCGGAATGCTGTCTTCGGGATGTCTCCACTTCTAACCTTAACTTGATGATAACCACTTCGGAATCTAGTTTCGAGAATACTCGCGATCCGCCAAGTTGATCGAAGATGTCGTCAATGCACGACAGCCGGTACTTGTTCTTTATGGTTACCTTATTCAGTTCTAGGTAGTCCACACACATCCTTCTCGACCCATCCTTCTTCTTGACCAAAAGAACTGGCGCACCCCAAGGAGATACGCTGGGATGAATCAATCCCTTCTGCAACAGGTTGTCGAGTTGTTTCCGAAGTTCCTCCAGTTCAGCAGGAGCCATGCGATAAGGAGCCTTCGAAATGGGTTGAGTGTTTGGCATAAGGTCGATAGTAATTCCAGAGCTCGATCAGGTGGTAATCCTGAAATATCTTCAGGAAATACGTCTGCAAAGTCTCGAACCACTCTATGTTTCTCGGGCTTAACTAGCATCGATGCAATGATCAGTTCGTTCGGCTTGGCCCGAAACTTGACAGGCCCAAGTGAACGGTCCCCGCTCATGAATTCAAATACAGGGTGATCGGGGATTTCAAACACTACTTTCTTGTTGTGACAATCGATATTAGCGTAGAAATTTCCTAACCAATCCATGTCGAATATCGCATCGAAGTTTGACATGTCGACAACTATCATAAAATCTGCGAACAACTCGTGTCCACAAAACACTATAGGGCAAGATCGACAGCCGCTAGAAGCCCTCACTACTCCACTCGCAGTAGTGATGCTCAAGTGATTTGGTAGAGAGTCAACATGAATAGAATGTTTCTCTACAAATCCCCGGGATATGAAGCAGTGAGTGGCTCCAGAATCAAAAAGAGATAGGGCTAGATGAGAGGATATCAAGACAGTACCTAGTACATAGGAAATGTCTTAGCTAGAAGATAGAAAAGTAACACATGCATATAACATATGTAGGATCCTGCCAAAACAGAGTTAGGATCGATAATTAAAGTGGAGACTTACACTAGCGTATGCGGAGCGGTAGTCTCGGAACTTTGCCTTCGGATTCGCCACGACGGATCGAGTCTTCTCACGAACGGAGTAAGGCTACTAATCCACAATCTAAATCTCTATTTTAGATTAAGAACTTGGATGGAGGGAGAGGAAATATTTCTGCAGAGCTTCGCTATGAAGAAGATGCATGCATGAATTTCATGCAAATGGTGTTAGGAAAATGGCTACCCTTGGGTCTTATTTATAGCCCCCAAGGTAGTTATTTTAGGGTAAGTTGTTCCTTTGGAACAACTTAATTAAGGTGTACCATGATGCATGGCACATTATAAGCTTAAGTTGTACCATATGCATGGTACAACATAAGCTTAAGATATTCCCCCTTTATTAGCCATATGTCGCATGCATTTATGCATATATAATGCGACTTTCCCACTCATACAGAGATCCTCTCCGCAAGGGAACAGATTCCCTTTGCACATGACTTCGTGTGCGCGACGTTCGAGGTCCGTATTCCCTCGTACATCCCCCACAAGGGTGTACAAACGTCTTCCATTTCCAACATCTCCCACTCACACTTGAGGGGATTGTAAGAGAACGTCTTTCCCTTAGTTCTTTCATCTATCATACCGAGAAATAGACCGTGCGACCGTCATGCGCGTAGAGTCTGTTGTTGTGCACTTGTTAGAGATACACAACGACCTCGAAGGTGCAAAGTTGAGTAGTTCAATGCATGCTTTACCCTAGATTATTTCTTCACATTTTCTTGTACTTTATATTCAACAATTGAATCCCATCTGGATTACAATTGGCTGGCCAGCTTTGAATCACTAAAGTCCAAATGCGAATATGAAATCAATCTTCCTCTTCTTGCGAACCTTCTGATCTTGACTTGATTCGCTTTTCTAACGTGCCCCGCCGAGCCGAATTACCATAGCCCATTAGTAACACGCTAAGATAGCGATCATCTCGTCAAATCTAAAGGAACCAATTGGAGTCCTTGAGGGTAAGAGTTAAGACCCGTATGGCCTTTGAGTCTCACATAATAGCAAACACTATTGATACTAACTCAGTGGTCGAAATGCATACGTGGTATGAACACGTATTACAACATCACTCCTTTCCCAGGGAGAGTATGTCTTAATGATGTTGTACGGATGAAAGATCAGACACCACAGTGCCTATCTTTTTGAGTCCCCTTACTACTCGTGAAATATTCACGGACTCTCATCCTGCATAAGACAGATAGGATTTAAAAAATCCAATGAGATCTTTATATCCTTGTGATACAGATCTCAGATCTTTTGTAAGCATCCGTATGATGCAGATCTTTTATTCGACTATCTTGTTTAAGTCATGACTCTAAATCATTTGTCTAATGATTTTGACTTTAAACTAGTCTAATCTCTATCTTATCCATCTGATAAGATAAGGCGGTTGCTCATGTGAGAGAGCCAACCTTAATCTGTCCGACATACACACAATAAAATAGCTGAGACTAAAACACAAATGTTTAAAATCATTTGTAAGAAACTTGTATGCAATATATAGAAGAACTTCTTTCTTTTATTAAACTTTGATCTTCTATAGACATGGGAAATATTACATGATACAGCTCAGCACCTACGCATTCCCATAGATGATAAGTGTTTGAAAAACACATCTCTGGGGATCGCCTTAGTAAGGGGATCCGCTATCATCTCATGCGTGGATATGTATCCTATGTCTACTTCCTTCCGTTTGTCATAATCCTTCGCAAACTTGAATCGAATGTCAATGTGTTTGGTCTTACAATGAAATTTAGGATCTTTGACATAGGCAATCGAAGCTTGACTATCACTGTATATAGGAACAGTGCTCGAGTCAGAGGCATTCGTCAGCCTGTCTAAGAATTTCCTAAGCCAAACAGCTTCTTGGACCGCCATGCTGAATGCTACGAATTCGGCTTCCATGGTTGATAAGGCGATGCAGGTTTGCTTCTTGCTGCTCCAGGATATTGCACCATTCCCGAGCAAGTAAACAAAGCCTGAGGTAGATCTACGCTCATCGAGATCACCCGCCCAATCAGCATCGGTATAGCCTTCGAGTCTCAAGGTATTGCCTTGATAGCATAACGCATAGTCCGCAGTCCCTTTGAGGTATCTTAATATCCTCTTCACCGCTTTCCAGTGTGCTTGTCCTGGGTTGGATTGGTAACGGCTTACCATACCAACAGCATAGCAAATGTCCGGTCTGGTACACATCATGGCGTACATCAGACTCCCGACAGCACTGGAGTATGGAACTTTTTCCATAGCTTTCTTTTCTTTTGGATCTTTGGGACACATCTCCAAACATAGACCCTCGCCTTTGCTTATTGGAGTATCAATTGGCTTGCAGTCCTGCATATTAAACCGTTCCAAAACTTTCTTTATATATGTCTCTTGAGAGAGAGAAAGAAGTTTCTTGGAACGATTCCTTGAGATCTTAACCCCAAGGATATATGCAGCTTCACCCATGTCTTTCATCTCAAAGACGGATGAAAGCCAAGCTTTGATATCCACGACAAGACGCTTATCATTTCCGGCTATAAGTATGTCATCTACATAAAGAGACATAATTACATACTTGTTTTTAATCCTCTTAATATATACGCAGTTGTCTTCGTCGAGCATGGAGAAACCATACGACAAGACGACTTCTTGAAAGCGCATATACCACTGCCTTGAGGATTGTTTAAGACCATATATGGATTTACGAAGTTTACAAACCTTATGTTTGTTTTCTTCTTGTACAAACCTGTTTGGTTGTTCCATGTAGATCTCCTCATCTAGTTCTCCATTAAGAAAAGCAGTCTTTACATCCATCTGATGTAACTTGAGGTCCAAACAAGCCACCATTGCTAGAATTAAGCGAATGGAGGTAAAACGCACGACAGGAGAGAAAGTCTCTTCGTAGTCTATTCCTTCCTGTTGCGTGAAACCTTTCGCAACAAGGCGAGCTTTATATTTCTCGATGGAGCCATCAGCCTTATGCTTGATTTTGAGAACCCACTTGTTCCCAATGGCTCTACGTCCCTTGGGTAAATTAACCAAGTCCCAGACTTGGTTTGTTTTCATGGATTGAAGTTCTTCTTCCATTGCCGCTATCCATTTATCTTTAGCAGGGCATGTGACGGCCTGTTTGAAATTTGCAGGTTCGTCATCATCTTGTAGTAATGTCATAAATGTTTGAGGAAATTCATCCTCAAATCTCAGAGGTGTTAGCCTCGTTCGATTACTACATCTTGTTTGAGTTTGATCACTCCCACTTGGAATGACATCACTCCCACTTGGAATAACATCACTCCCACTCGGAATAGGATTGGTATTGTTCGTATCATCCATTGGTGAAGTTTGAAACGTATTTTCTTCTTCACCAAGAATTCTCCCACTCGAACGTTCCGATCCTTCTTGATCCCAAGTCTCAAACAAGGATAAGTCTTGACTTATCTCACCCTGTCTTGGAAATTCTTTTTCCAAGAAGACAACATCCCTCGATTCGAATTCTATTAGACCCCCATTGTCCTCTTGACCGACGAAAACATATCCTTTGGAGTTTTCAGCGTATCGGATGAAGATACACTTCCTCCCACGTGGCCCAAGTTTGCCATATTTGTGAGAGGATAAATGTGCATAAGAGGCACAACCCCAAGGTTTTAGAATGTTTAAGTCTGGAGTTCTATTGTTCCAAAACTCATAAGGAGTGGAACTTACCGACTTCGAGGGTACACGGTTTAAGATGAATGCTGCCGTCAATAATGCGTCACCCCAAAAGGTGATAGGCAAATTTGCCTGAGACATCATTGATCGGACCATTTCCATTAATGTCCTATTCCTTCTTTCCGCAACACCGTTTTGTTGCGGAGTGTAAGGCATAGTTACCTGATGTACTATGCCTTTTTCATCACAAAGTTCCTTAAAACTTATTGATTGATATTCACCGCCCCTATCGGTTCGTAAAACCTTAATCTTGCGATCTAATTGATTCTCCACTAAACTCATATAGTTTTTAAAGCAAGCCAAAGCTTCACTTTTGTGGGATATCAAATAGATATGTCCGAAACGGGTGAAGTCATCAATGAATGTGATGAAATAGGACTTCCCGCGTCTTGTCTTAACATTCATTGGACCGCAAATGTCCGAATGGATAAGCTGTAATGGAACTTCGGCCCTTGTGCCAGTTCCAAACGGCTTGCGACAAGTTTTCCCTACAAGACAATGTTCGCAAGTTGACATTTCAACTTTTGAAACATTAGATAGCAAGCCACTTTTGGCAAGTCTATCCATTCTAGTTGGTCCAATATGACCAAGTCTTGCATGCCAACAAATGATCTCAGACTCTGAGTTAGAAACATTTGTTAAATGGAAACTTTCATTAATGGAAGAAGAATCATCATACATTGTATTTAAAACAATTAATCCATTACAAACATTACCAGAACCAATCAAAGAATTATTACAAACAAGGTCAACAGATTGTTTATAGAACCTCCACTCTTAATCTAAAGACATTAACATGACCACGGATACGATATTTCTTCTAATATCTGGAGCAAAGAGGACGTCGTGCAATAATAATGTCCGGCCGTTGTCGAGAACTAGCTTACATGTTCCGACGCCTTTGACTTCAACACGAGTGTTGTTGCCGACGTATATCCACTTTGTTCCTTGAGTTATCCTTCGATACTCTACGAAGAACCTTCTGTCCTTCGCAACGTGGTCTGTGGCCCCTGAATCAATCAACCAAAAATAGTTAGATTCAGCAAGAAACATGGAACTAGAAACACATATGTAACTAGCCCTACAAGTTACCTTATCACTTCCATCCGTACACTTACGGGCGAAGTGACCGTACTTGTTGCACTTAAAGCACTTGATCTTCTTCAAGTTTTTCTTCTTTGAGTGCACATTCTTTTGCCACTTTTTGTTCTTAGTCTACTTTGAGGTTTCCGGTTCTTGCTTTCGTTCGTTCACAAACCTTAAGCGTTTCCGCTTATTTCCTCCATGTGAGGAACTAGCGGCCACGTGCACTTCTGCACTTGGTTTTGCGGCTTGAATCCGCTCTTCCTCGAGTTCGAGGTGTTTCGAAACATCGCTTAAAGTTTTAATGCACTCATTATGAGTGAGGTGCATTTTCATGTTATCCCAGCTATCTGGGAGTGAACGAATGACTGCTTGGATCTGCTGTTCGTCAGACAGCGTAACACCCGCATCCTTTAATTCAGATATTAGATTCGCCATGTGGCGGAGATGCTTTTTCATAGAATGATCTCGCCGCATTTTGTACGAATCAAATTGAATATTCAAGGAGCGGAGTTTGGTAACCAAAGTTCCACCAAACTTTACTTCTAGCTCAGACCATATGTCTTTGGCTAGATCGAATTCCCGAAATAGACGCATTATGTCATTGTCCATCGCGGACAGTAACGTAATGCGTGCTATTTTGTTCTTTCGAGTCCAAGTGTCATAAGCTTCCCGGTCCCTCTTGTGTTGGGCCGTATTGCCCAACTCAGGTTCTACCATTATGTTTTGGAGTGTTTCGAGCACATCTTGCTCCTCCAAAACATATTGGATTTTAATTGACCAAAGTTTATAATTGTCGCCGTTGAGCTTTTCACCTTTGTTAAGCTCTGCGACAATATTCTTAGAAGCGGTAGACATATTCGATTCAAAAAACTGCAAAGAAAATGAAAAAACACGATCAAATTTAATGCATAAAGTTTCGATTCTTTAAACACTTGATAAGTTCCT
This sequence comes from Scilla litardierei, assembly GCA_030789695.1. Classification (NCBI taxonomy): domain Eukaryota; kingdom Viridiplantae; phylum Streptophyta; class Magnoliopsida; order Asparagales; family Asparagaceae; genus Scilla; species Scilla litardierei. Next base: position 698,166,064 of record CM061142.1, read on the forward strand.
TGGATGCGTTGAAATGTTACTCTAGAATCGAGAAGTTCACTACGTTCCCAACTACCATCTAGAAGTAACTTTCAAAGTATCCCTCTTACTTATCTTAAGTAAAAAGAAATCAGAAATAATACCCGTATGGTATTAGCAGCGGAAAATTACTTTGAAAAACATATTTTTCAAAATAGAATAGGTGAGAATTAGCGCAAAGAATTTTAACGCAACAATTGCCAAGCCACGAGACCTGTTCTACACACCCATGGGTTAGATAACCATGGCCGGATCGTGGTAGGACTTGGAATTCTAAATTGCGCTGTCCCGATTTAAGGACGGGACATAACCTATTTGAAAAACATCTTTTTCCAAAAATTTGAAAGCACGTTGGCTAATCTCCGTAGAGTAGAACACAACGTCACAAGTACATTGGCTAATCTCCGTAGAGTAGAGCACAATGACATGGCTAATCTCGCATGAAGTAGAGCACTATGGCTAATCTTCAAGGAGTAGAGCCCAAAAAACTTCATTAAAACGTTAGTCCCGTATGAACTAGTCGGCACTGTGGTTAGCCCCGTATGGGCTAATCGACACATTCGAGTTTGGCCAATGCCTTTTGTCACCCAGTATGGGTCAGTAGGCAAGTTTGCAGTCGATTCAGACCTTCTGCCAGATTGGTCGACCAAAAACACAAAATTGGTCGACCAATTTTCGAAAGCAACTTCTTCCCGGCCAGGGCCTCTGCCCTAGCCGGGGCTTGGCCAAGGGCCGGCCAGGGCCTCTACCTTGGCCGGCCAGAGGGCCCTGGCCCCCTCGGCCAGGGCCGGCCAGGCCCTGGCCTCTGCCAGGGCCGGCCGGCCAGGCCACTGGCCGGGGCCAGGGCTCCTGCCCTGGCCTCGGCCAGGCCCTGGCCTGAGGCCAGGGCGCTGCCCTGGCCTCTGCCAGGGCGGCCTGGCCGCTGGCCGGGGCCAGGGCTCCTGCCCTGGCCTCGGCCAGGCCCTGGCCTGAGGCCAGGGCGCCGGCCTGGCCGGCAGGGCTTGGCCAAGGCCTGGCCGGCAGGGCTTGGCCAAGGCCTGGCCGGCAGGGCTTGGCCAAGGCCTGGCCGGCAGGGCTTGGCCAAGGCCGGCCACTGCCGGCCTGGCCTTGGCCAGCCACTGCCGGCCTGGCCATGGCCGGCCATGGCTTGGCCATGGCCGGTCATGGCCAAGGCCATTCGGCGTTGGCCGGCCATGGCCCCTTTGGCCATGGCCGGCCACCCCCTTTAAATGGGGTTGCCGCACTCATTCCTCCCCCTTGATGGGGTGGTCGCCGGTGGTTATTGGCCGTAGCCAACCCCCTCCGCATGGGGAGAGGGGGTGCATGGCCTTCATAGCCCATTTGGCCATGGTGCACATGCACCAAATTTTCCTCTTACCCGATGGAAATAACTTCCATCATCTTCCTCGATGAAGCACCCGTTCGTCGATGAAGCACCCGTTCGTCGAGAAATTAGTTATTTCCTAATGGCCGTGTGCCAAAAATGAATAACGTACTACGTGAACGGTCGGTTCTTCCCGTCACGGAGAGTTCCTACCATATCCGTAATGATAGGAGACCCTAACATGAAAAGAACAACCGCTGCGTTCTCTCCGTCACGAAGCGTTCCTACTATATCCGTAATAGTAGGAGACCCATTCGTGAAAAAGACAACGACTCGTTCGTAGTTTCGACGGGGCGGTGGATTGACCGGGGCGAACCCATATGGCTCCGATACCAATGTAGGATCCTGCCAAAACAGAGTTAGGATCGATAATTAAAGTGGAGACTTACGCTAGCGTATGCGGAGCGGTAGTCTCGAAACTTTGCCTTCGGATTCGCCACGACGGATCGAGTCTTCTCACGAACGGAGTAAGGCTACTAATCCACAATCTAAATCTCTATTTTAGATTAAGAACTTGGATGGAGGGAGAGGAAATATTTCTGCAGAGCTTCGCTATGAAGAAGATGCATGCATGAATTTCATGCAAATGGTGTTAGGAAAATGGCTACCCTTGGGTCTTATTTATAGCCCCCAAGGTAGTTATTTTAGGGTAAGTTGTTCCTTTGGAACAACTTAATTAAGGTGTACCATGATGCATGGCACATTATAAGCTTAAGTTGTACCATATGCATGGTACAACATAAGCTTAAGATATTCCCCCTTTAGTAGCCATATGTCGCATGCATTTATGCATATATAATGCGACTTTCCCACTCATACAGAGATCCTCTCCGCAAGGGAACAGATTCCCTTTGCACACGACTTCGTGTGCGCGACGTTCGAGGTCCGTATTCCCTCGTACATCCCCCACAAGGGTGTACAAACGTCTTCCATATCCAACAACATATGCATTAAGAAGAAGGGTTTAAGTAATACCTGAAATCACTTGTCCATCCGACTCAGCCTCCGCGACTGTCATGGAGAAAATCTGACGTCTCGGCTGGTTCTGTCTCGCCGATGCAAAAGCCTTCTGTTGTGGAGCCAGAGGTGGTCCATGTTGAGTAGGTCTAGGAGCTCCACGCTGAACAGTCCCAGAAGGTCCAGTAGTCATCGGCTTGTTGGTGCGGTGAGGGCAGTCTCTGGTAGCATGCACAGATGATCCACATATCAGGCATTGATTCAGTAACTCTCTACAGTCCTTCATGACATGACACTTGCGCTTGCAGTGGAAGCACACTAGCTGGGGTCGATTGTTGGCCGGGACAGCAGGCCTCTTAAACTGTACAATTTGAGTAGGTCAGAGGTTGCCCCTGGGTGGCTCCGGTGGACGCCTATGGTCGCGCCCCGGATACACGTCCCGGAGCGGCGACGATCGTAGTCTTACCGCAAGCGCACGGTGTAGCGGCGAGGGGGTATCGAACACAGGGAGGCCTAATAACAGTGTCTTCTTCGAATCACCTGGCTATAGGGGAAGTCGGGAGAATGTTCGTAGATGTGCGGTCACAGTCGTTTAAATGTATAAAGGGATTAACAAATTAATAAAGACGCTTAGGGGATAGGGAATCCCCGCTACTTGCCGTATCTCATCATTGTGACTTGTAGGTTTCACAATTGCTAGACTTGAAATTTGGGTGAACTAGTTGCAACTAAATGTGGAACCAAGCTCACGCTCTCGCGCTATTGCCGGTCTATAGCCAACCTAGGTTAGGGTCCAATCTCTTGCAAACCCTAACCTAGGCAAACTAGCGTGAAGGACAACATCATCGTTCAATCGTATCTCGAGCCCACTCTCGTGCAAACTCGAGCTACGACCAAGTTTGGGGATAGTTCCTACCCATCCAATCTCTTGCAAACGGGTATTGGTATGGAATTGCAATTGAAAAACCCTAGTTTCGGTCCAATCTCTTGCAAATCGATTTCGGAGAAATTCAATTGCAACCCGATTCGAATATCTAGGGCTTCTTATCGGATTGGGATCCAATCTCTTGCAAATCCCAATCGATATGAATCTCTAGCTATTCGTATTATAGCAATCCCAAACTAACCCAAATCAATCCTAGCAATGGTTTCACCAATTTATCACAAATTCGAAATTGGGCTCGTAGGGTTCATCCCTACGCCCTAAGACGATAAACTACTCACAATTCATAATAAAATACAATAGAAATTCATAATCAAAATCAATGGAATTCATAGCAATATTCAAAATATCAACAAAAATTGAGTTTTTGAGGGAGAGAAATACAAACCAATGAAGAACATGCTAGCATCCAACAAAATCTCACTTTTCTCTCCTCCCTTAAAGCTGAATCTAATCCCTAAAAAGTTGATCTAAAAAGCTGCAAAAAGTTATGAAAAAGCTCCCCTAAACTAGGTTAAAAACTGGGGTTTAAATACCCCCCAAAATCGCCCAAAAAACCCTGACAAAAATGCCCCTGCGCAGCCTCAAATCCGCAGTTTCCGCTACAGGCAGCGCGGCTCACTCGGCCGAGTGACGAACCCTGTACAGAAACAGAGAGTTGGGGGTCGCGGGGGTCGTCTCCTCGGAGGTCACTCGGGCGGACGGCCTTCCGTCACTCGGGCGGACGTCGGTTGTCACTCGGGCGGACCGTCTTTCTTCACTCGGCTGAGTCAGTCATCGGAGCAGACTGACAGAAAAACAGAGAGTTCGGTCTCTTTTGATGCCGTCGTCTTGGCTCCACTCGGGCGATGGGTGACTCGGTGCTCGGCCGAGTGGTATGGTGATGCTCGGCCGAGTGCACGCTGTATTTGGCTCTGTTGCGTGTCCGATCTGGCCGGCCGAGCGGGCTCTCTATGCTCGGCCGAGTGACTCCTTCACTCGGCCGAGTGAAGTGCCAAAATGCCCAAACTTCATATCTTCGCCTCCTCGTCGCTCCTACGACGTTCTTTCTCCTTCCGCTCCTCTCCAACAACAAAATACCCCTTAAGAGAGTCGTCGGTGACACTCAGGAGTGGGTGCATCTCAGAATCACTCCAAATCGCTCCAAATCTCCTGAAATACGACAAAAACAACAAATCGTGAAAAGCATCGCAATATTGCCGAATAAACGTGAAACACACGATTTGGGCGATCAAAATGGCATGCAAACATGCAGAAAAAAGGTGTAAAATATGGAGTGATCAAAATCCCCCAAGCTTACCTCTTACTCGTCCTCGAGGAAGATAAGTAAGAAGCGAGCCCGGTGGATAAAGATAAAGAAAAATGGCGGAAAGGTGGAAAACAAAAAACGAAAAACAAAATAGAAAACGAAGAGGGAAGTTGCTAGATCGTTTTTCTCAGGACGTGTGTTTTTCCTACTCATATAGCATGCATCGAATATAAAACACATGTCAAAATCTTTTATTTTGATACCATAGTATAATGATGCATTTGGAATAGAAAACCCAAGAATATCAATATATCATGAAAAATGGAATAATTCTAAGATTAACATCGTCTGAAGCATCTAAAGCAGTATACAATATCGTAGATCACACACTTTTCAATTGAATGCTTTCTATAGGGAGTATAAGAAATATCACACGATAGAGTAGTAAGAATAGAAAAAATGCGGTTTTCATGAAATGAATGCTAAGCGTAGATTTCTGGATTTCGTAAAACTTTAGCAATCTCACCGAGTATAAAATATTACTTAGCCTAGGTCGTCATGCTCCGTCAAGTAGTCACTCTCTCACACATCATTGGATTCTCTCCCCCAAGCTTATCTATAAGCGTGGTGGCATATATAAAACGATATTTACATCCCCATTTTTATGAAGCTCCAAAAGTCAAAAATAAAACAAAGGATGGAAGAAAGAGACAAAGTATATGAGATGGGATCGTTTTCAAACTACTTTTCTCTTTTTCTTTTCTTATTCTCAAATCTTTTTCTCTCTCTTTTTCTCTTTTTCTCCTTTTTTTTCACAATCAAAAGCATATATACACAATGATCCCAAATCAAAGAGAAGGATATACAAGTATTTTTTTCTTTGGATTTTGGGGAACTTGGAGCATGTGATTTTAATAACGGGGGAATGCCAATAATAGAATCGCTAAGGGGAGATTCACCAATGAATTTAAAGTAGAGAAATAATGTTCAAGATATGTGGAGAAAGAAATAAATGTATCTCTCAGTTCACTCTATAGGACGTGCATGACAACTTCAGCAGGGCAATATAATCTACTCAGTTTAATCTCAAAAAGTAAACTAATCCAGATTTATCATTGCTAGCAACAATTCAATCAACCTGAAGTGAAATGTACAAATCATGCATATAGAAGTGATATGAGAGAAAAGAAAGCTGTACTCCAGATATAAGCATCAATGCGTGAATCTTGTTGTGTTTTCTACGATAGCATACATATGAATCATCAGACATCAGCTAATAATAGAATTTCATCCATTTTCATACACCAAAAGAGAGTGGGTTGCTATTTCTAAATGCAAAGCAGAACATAGCATATGGTATCAAAAATAAGAGGCTATGACATGACAAATATAGCATGCATATAGAGAAAAGCTAACACCACGTCATCATCATCACAGAAAAGTCATCTCTAGCAAAAGATGAAAGAAATAAGAAAATAAGAAAAACGTGATGCATGGTAAAAAAGAAAAAACGTGATGAAAAATGGGTGCAAAAGTGGGAAAACGTGAGAAAAATAAAAATAAAAGGTGACAAAAGCAAAAAGCGTGAGAACTCACTCCCCCAAGCTATAGTGCACAGTGTCCTCAATGTGTGAAGTGTGGCACACCGAGAGACGTGTAATGGGAGGGGGGTGGGTATGCATGCATGATAAAAAATAAGAATAAAAAAATGAAAAATATGATGCGAATGTGATGCATGCAAGGATAAGAGTGATGCTGATATGTGTGTGTCACCAAAAATACTCTCCCTCACTCCTGAAAAAGAATATAGGATGATATGATCAAAATGTGGACAAAAATAGTGAGGGGAGGGGGTGGGCAAAAAGCATCAAGACCAAGCAGAGAATGGGCAGCATAACGACAAAAAAAATCAGTGGCATCAAGGGTGTGCCTAAGCTGGTGGGGCTGCGCCATCTCCGTCCTGAGGCGGAGGTGGGGTGGTGGTGGTGGTGGGCGTAGTACAGTCTGCTGGGTGGGTGGTGGTCGTGGCAGTCGCTCGAGAATCTGGGTCAAGCAATAGTGAATGCTGGGAAGTAGCTCGAGGCGGTGCTGCATGGCGGTGACTGTGGAAGACAAAGCCCTAAAATCGCCCCGGAGTCCACTCAACGCCCCCTCAAGAGCGCGAACGCTCTGAACTAAGGCGTCAGGGGGTGGTGGAGCGGAGGGACGAACAGGTCTAGGCTGAGCTGGTCGGGGCTGTCTAACACGGACGGTGTAGGTGATCGGGACAGCAGGCATGGGTGGTACGGGTGTTGTGCTCAACAGTGGATGCCCAGCCTCGGTGCGAGGCTGGGACGCAGGCTGGTGTGAGGTGGAAGCAGCGGCAGTGGGAGTGGAAGACAAAATCAGTGACGAGGCAGCAAGAGAGGTCAGTGACACAGACGCGGGGACAGACGTCACGACACTCTCAGATAGGACGGCTACGGTGGAGACAAAGGGGTCAACCGCTGGGGAGGAAGTGTGGGGTCCAAAAGGTGAAATCCCAGTGTAGATCAAAATGTGTAGGGTCTCCACGACGGAAGAAAAGGAAGGCTCGTTGTTCTCAACAATGGAAGGTGGACGCTCGGGTGGCAAAGAGAGAAGTGGCTCAACCGACAAGGGCACAGTAGTGGTGGTAGAAGTGGTGGCAGACGTGGTGGGCGTAGGCTCAGCAAGTGTACTCCCGACACTGGCAGAAGCGGGGACAGAAGTGTCGGGAGCGGCAGAAAGTGTAGGCTCAGGCTGAGGGAACACAGGGTCAGCTGGCGGTGAAGGGTGTGCAGGTGGTGCAGGCTCAGCTCCCTCGGCCTCTAGCACGTAGGCGGCGGGGATCAGGAGATCCATCACCGGAAGCCAATCGTCGTGTGCTGGTCCTAAGTGTGTCCGAGCGGGGCTCAGAAGGATCATGTAGTCAACACCGTACGGACCGTGCAACCAAACCCAGTGCCGCTGGCCATGCAGACGAAGCATCTTCATCCGGGCTATGACGTCTATCGATAGTGCAGTGGGGCCCGGGGCTCGTCGTAGGTCAGCCGGAAGGTCCTCGCCGGTCATCAGGGCTAGAAGGGTGATCAGACCGACGCAACATATCGGGGAGCGAGCGCCCACCGATACGATGATGCGGTCTAAAAACCAGCTAGCGACGTCAATCTCTACGGCGGGGACCAACGTAACTCCATCCCTATCTAGAACTCTGGGGCGAGTCATCGCGTAGAGTATATAGAGCTCAGGCGTAGACATCGTCCCAGGCTCATACCTCGCTAGAAAGGTGGTCGCCATAAGGCGCTGTGCTATGCGGAGGCAGGGGTGGACTATGGCCTTGGCCTTGGCCCTACTAGGGTCAAAGGCCGGTGGTAAACCTGTTATCCTGGCCCAGAAGGCGTGTGAATCGAAGGATGGGGGAGGGATGTGTGTGTGGGCGTAGGCTCGGTCGGGTGTGGGGACAGCGGGCCACTGAAAGAATGCCCTAAGCATGTCGAGAGTGATCTGACACTCTCGATCCATAAGTCAGAAGGAGCATCCCTCAGCGGTCCGGGCGATCGAGCTGAGCACCTCGAGTGTCGGACGGACGTAGGTGTCCGCCGACACGGAAAGAAAGTCTCGCCAACCCACGTTGTCGTACAACATGAGCATGCCCTCGAGTACCCCCAAGCGGTCTAGGTCAGCAAGGTGTGCGAACCTGGAGGGCACTATCGAGCGCTGGGCGATACGCTCAAAAGCGACGCGATGTTCGTCGTCTCGGAACGTAATACCCAGCGGCCCGACGATAAGAGCCAATGGTGGCTGTGGGTGGACTGGATCGGCAGGCTGTGGCTGTGTGGGGTGAGGTGGTGTAGGCGGAGGAGAGTCCTCCATCTCGTGGGAGGGGCCGGGCTCATCCGGCCGCTTCCGCTTGGCGGAAGCTCTCCTAGTGCATGGCCGTGTTCGGGGCGGCATGTGTGCCCCGAGTGATCACCCAACAAGTAAAGCGTGCGGCGTGCTAGAATAAATGGAACGATGGTACCTGAACACGCCGTGAGAGCAAATCAGCGGATGCGTGTGAAGACGCCTACTCCACAAGGCCAGAAGCGTGCCCCGGAGGCTCCCCTAAGCTCCCCTAAGCTTGCCTACACATCAAACAATGATATCAGCGTGTAAAATTCAAAATACATGGGGGGTTAGCGGTATAATAGATAGATAAAGAAATTAATTTGATTTAGGGGCTCGATTAGTGCACGGATCATCAAAAAATAGGAGAAAAATGGAGGAAACGGGCGAAATAGGGGTTACCGGAGGTCGGCCGGCGGCGAGGGAGTCGCCGGCGGTCAGGGCACTCGGGCGGTCGACGGTCGGCGGTCGGGCGCCGGCGGTCGGGCGGGGTTCGGGCGAGTGGGAGGTCGCAGCGGGCGAGGGAGCAGCGGTCGCGAGCGGTTCGGGCGATTTGGGGATTTCGACGTTTCGAATTCCGCGCCGAACCGCTGCGCCTTATATAAGTGAAGTTACGACTCGGCCGAGTGACTAAGTCACTCGGCCGAGTGATCGTAACGAAAATGTTTATAAAATTTCACCCCCGCTTATGACTCGGCCGAGTGGATTTGCAACCCGCGGCCGATTGGAAAAAGTCCATTCGGCCGAGTGGCACGAGCTACTCGGCAATTTTCGCCCTAGGGGCGTATCAGTTTCACTCGGTCGAGTGAAGATATATACTCGGCCGAGTGGCAATTTATTCTGAAATCAAAAAAAGAACAGAGAGTTGGGTGCAGCAGACTTCCCTCGTTGGTGCGCCACTCGGGTGGACGATGTTGATTGCTCGGCCGAGTGGCTATGGTACTCGGCCGAGTGAGGCTCTGTTTTCTGTTGTGATGCTCCGTTTTGGCTCTAGGCTCTGTTTTTCTTTCCCCAATTGATTTCTTTCTTCTCCTAAGCCTTAAGCGCGTTCCTGGAGCGCTCTTCTTCGCCTTAGTCATCCTCCATATGATAGATATCCCGTTCTCCTCTCCTGTCAAAAAAATAGGACCCGTTGTCAGAATTTTTCGGGCAAACGACTCAAAAACACTAATAAAGTCTAAAACAAAAATAAAAACCAAAAATAGAAAAACGCGATAACCGTCGGGTTGCCTCCCGACAAGCACTCGTTTAAGGTCTTGAGCTCGACCCCTATTGATTTTCAATTAACGCTTGATGTTGGGTGCATACGAGATGCACCCGTCGAACTTGCTTGGAAGACCACTCGGATTTGGATCATGGTGGTGTGGGGTCTTCCTCAGCGCTCCTTCGTCTCGGGCAATGTCGGGGGGTGGCTCCCCCAAGCTAGAGCTTGCTCCGGTCTTCCTCTTCACCGGTGACACCGATTTTCGTATCGGTGGAGCTTTCTTTGGAGTCCTCAACTTCGAGAGCTTGCAGAGCTCCCGTATTCTTGTGACATCAGCGTCGCCATCATCAATTGCCATGGAGATATCGGGGGAGTGCTCCGTCTTCTCTTCTTCGGCCAAGTCTAGGCCTTCTTCGAAGCTATCTTCGTGGGGTGCGCCGATGGAATGGGGGATCGCCTCTTCAATGACCTCATCAAGGAGGTCCATGTAATCAAGCTCCTCGTGACACGGCATGTGCTTCATTGCCTTCGGTATATGAAGCTCCACTTCGATGTTGCCGACGTTCAAGGTAAGGGTTCCCTCACGCACATCAACGATGACACCGGCGGTGGCGAGGAACGGGCGTCCGAGTATGAGTGATGTATCGCCCTCCTCCTTGATGTCCATTATCACGAAATCGCATGGCAAACATATGCCCCCCGGAACTTGGAGTGGGATGTCCTCCGCTATCCCAACCGGTCTTGTAATCCTCCCGTCTGCTAGTTGAATCCGCATGTCGGTAGGCTTCAAATCCGTGCCGGTATTCAACCTCCGGAACATGGAGAGGGGCATGAGGCTAACACTAGCCCCCAAGTCTACTAATGCCTTTTGTAGGGGGACGCCGCCTAGAGTGCAAGGAATCCGAAAACTCCCCGGATCTTTAAGCTTGGCGGGCTCCTTTTCCCTCTTTGTGAACCAAGTCCCTTCCTCCGCGAGCATTATCTTCTCCTTCCTCTTCCTTCCCGTGATCAAGTCTTTTAAGAACTTGGCATAAGATGGGATTTCCACTAAAGCGTCGAGGAAGGGGATATTGAGGCTCACCCCTCTCAAATACTCGAAAAACTTGGCTAGCCGTTTCTCCATCTTGGCTCTAGCTAGCCGCTGAGGGAAGGGCACCGGTGACATAAATCGGCGCTCATCGATAAGCTCCTCCGTTCTAGATTTCACTTCTCCTTGCAACTCCTTATCTTTCTCAACTTCAATTGCCGGCTCACTTTCTTGTAGAATCTCCACCACGGGCTCCTTGACTTGAGTCATATGGGGGGTGGTATCCTTCCCTCCTCTTGTAGTAACCGCAACGACCGCATTAATATGGCCGGTGTTGCCCCGTGGATTCGGCTCTGGTTGAGCCGGCAATTGTTGATTGTTTTTATTGAGCAACGCAAGTTGCTCCCCGATTTGAGCTACGACGGTGGCGAGGGAATCTTGTCCCGCCTTCAATGTGGCATTGATCTTTCGTTGTTCCGCCATAAACTCATCCACCTTTGCTTCAAAATCTGAGCGTTGTTGAGCTTGTGGTGGGTTGGGATTCCTCCACCCTTGATTGTATCCGGGCGGCCTATAAGGTCCCACTTGTTGCCTCGGTGGGAAATTTTGTTGCGGTGTCCCCCTTTGTGGATAATTCGGTTGTGGTGGTGGTGGAGCCCGAGCTTGAGGAGGTTGTTGTGGCGGGGGGTTTAATGCTCCATCATTATTGGCATATGAGAAACCCGGATGGTTTCTAGCGGCCGGATTGGCTCAATATCCAGAATTCCCCGCGGCGTATTGAACTTGCTCCATAGCTCCTTCTCCTTGCTCTCCTCCTACATATATGGATTGGGATTGGTCTTGCCAATCGCCCATATGATTTGTTGGCGTGGATGTAGAAGGGGCTCCTTGAGGCTCCGTAATGAATTTCTCCAATCTCTCCACAACCTTGTGCAGAGAATCAAACTTGCTAGAAAGCTCCGCCACGGCCTTGGCCTCATAGATACTTGTGGGCTTCAAGGAGGACGAAGAATGTCCTCGCTCGTCCCCCCATTGTTGGTTGTTCGAGGCCATCTCCTCAAGCAAGGCCGTGGCTTCATCGGGAGTCTTTGACAAAATGGCTCCGTTTGCCGTGGCATCAATAATCTGCATCGTGCTCGGTTGGAGACCATTGTAAAAGCTATGGACAAGCTCCCAATCCTCAATGCTATGATGAGGGCACTGATGTTGCAAGTCCTTGAAGTGCTCCCATGCTTCGTAGAGAGTCTCTTGAGGTCCTTGCTTGAAGGACATGAGAGCACTTCTACTCTTCACCGTCTTGGAGGGCGGGTAAAATTTGTCGACGAATGCACTCGCCAATCCATCCCAAGTGGTGAAGATTCCGTCAGCTTGCGTCCTCAACCAATATAATGCCTTGTCCTTTAGCGTGAAAGGGAAGAGGCGCAGTCTAATAGCATCCACGGAGACACCCGGCATTTGGAAGGTGGCACACTTCGATAGGAAGAGCTGGATGTGGTAATGAGGGTTTTCATGGGAGTTCCCATGAAAAGGATCTTGTTGCATAAGGACCACCAATCCGGTCTTCAACTCAAAATTTTTGTCGGCCGCCAACTCCAGCATGGCTATGGACGAGGTCGTGGAAGAAGTCTTAGGCCGAAGCCTATCTCTTATGGAAATAATCCTCGCCATTCGTGCCGCTAATTCTTCCGGGGTCTCAGGATGGGTCATAAAATTTCCTTCCGTATCGGGTCTCCTCTCCGCTCAGATCCTCCTCAATGTACGCTCGATCTCCGGATCGTATAGTATCTCTTCGGGGTTCGCCGAGGATCTCGTGTACATGCAAGGGAAAACAGAGTTTCAAAGAAATAGTTAGCACAACGGAAGGATAAAAATAAAAATGAAAATAATAAAGCAAAAAGAAAAATAGCTAGGTTATAAGAATCAAACACTATTGCCTCCCCGGCAACGGCGCCAAAAACTTGGTCGCGCCCCGGATACACGTCCCGGAGCGACGACGATCGTAGTCTTACCGCAAGCGCATGGTGTAGCGGCGAGCGGGTATCGAACACAGGGAGGCCAAATAACAGTGTCTTCTTCGAATCACTTGGCTATAGGGGAAGTCGGGAGAATGTTCGCAGATGTGCGGTCACAGTCGTTTAAATGTATAAAGGGATTAACAAATTAATAAAGACGCTTAGGGGATAGGGAATCCCCGCTACTTGCCGTATCTCATCATTGTGACTCGTAGGTTTCACAATTGCTAGACTTGAAATTTGGGTGAACTAGTTGCAACTAAATGTGGAACCAAGCTCACGCTCTCGCACTATTGCCGGTCTATAGCCAACCTAGGTTAGGGTCCAATCTCTTGCAAACCCTAACCTAGGCAAACTAGCGTGAAGGACAACATCATCGTTCAATCGTATCTCGAGCCCACTCTCGTGCAAACTCGAGCTACGACCAAGTTTGGGGATAGTTCCTACCCATCCAATCTCTTGCAAACAGGTATTGGTATGGAATTGCAATTGAAAACCCCTAGTTTCGATCCAATCTATTGCAAACCGATTCCGGAGAAATTCAATTGCAACCCGATTCGAATATCTAGGGCTTCCTATCGGATTGGGATCCAATCTCTTGCAAATCCCAATCGATATGAATCTCTAGCTATTCGTATTATAGCAATCCCAAACTAACCCTAATCAATCCTAGCAATGGTTTCACCAATTTATCACAAATTCGAAATTGGGCTCGTAGGGTTCATCCCTACGCCCTAAGACGATAAACTACTCACAATTCATAATAGAATACAATAGAAATTCACAATCAAAATCAATGGAATTCATAGCAATATTCAAAATATCAATAAAAAATTGAGTTTTTGAGGGAGAGAAATACAAACCAATGAAGAACATGCTAGCATCCAACAAAATCTCACTTTTCTCTCCTCCCTTAAAGCTGAATCTAATCCCTAAAAAGTTGATCTAAAAAGCTGCAAAAAGTTATGAAAAAGCTCCCCTAAACTAGGTTAAAAACTGGGGTTAAATACCCCCCAAAATCGCCCAAAAACCCCTGACGAAAATGCCCCTGCGCAGCCTCAAATCCGCAGTTTCCGCTACAGGCAGCGCGGCTCACTCGGCCGAGTGACAAATGTCACTCGGCCGAGTGACAAATGTCACTCGGCCGAGTGACGAACCCTGTACAGAAACAGAGAGTTGGGGGTCTCAGGGGTCGTCCCCTCGGAGGTCACTCGGGCGGACGGCCTTCCGTCACTCGGGCGAACGTCGGTTGTCACTCGGGCGGACCATATTTCTTCACTCGGCTGAGTCAGTCATCGGAGCAGACTGACGGAAAAACAGCGAGTTCGGTCTCTTTTACTGCCGTCGTCTTGGCTCCACTCGGGCGATGGGTGACTCGGTGCTCGGCCGAGTGGTATGGTGATGCTCGGCCGAGTGCACGCTGTATTTGGCTCTGTTGCGTGTCCGATCTGGCCGGCCGAGCGGGCTCTCTATGCTCGGCCGAGTGACTCCTTCACTCGGCCGAGTGAAGTGCCAAAAATGCCCAAACTTCATATCTTCGCCTCCTCATCGCTCCTACGACGTTCTTTCTCCTTCCGCTCCTATCCAACAGCAAAATACCCCTCAAGAGAGTCGTCGGTGACACTCCAGAGTGGGTGCATCTCAGAATCACTCCAAATCGCTCCAAATCTCCTGAAATACGACAAAAACAACAAATCGTGAAAAGCATCGCAATATTGCCGAATAAACGTGAAAAACACGATTTGGACGATCAAAATGGCATGCAAACATGCAGAAAAAAGGTGTAAAAATATGGAGTGATTAGCCTACTCCCTCCAATCTGAAGCGCCTTCTTACGCTTCGCAATAAGTTCATGATTCTTAGCAGCATCCAACACTTCCTGATATGTAGTCGGATTCGTCGAAGTCATTGAAGACTAAATGTCCAGGTCTAGTCCATGGAGAAACTGATAAGCACAGTCTTTGGGATCTTCCACCAGATGTAGGGAGAATCGACTAAGCATCGAAAATTTTGCCTTTTATTCGTTAACAGTCCGATTGCCTTGTTCCAGATTGACGAAACGTTGCTGTAGTTCCCTCTTGGCTGATCGAGGAAAATATTGAGCGTCGAAATGCTCTCGAAACATGGTCCAGTTGATGGGCTTGATAAGATGAGCTTCTTCAGTGTCCCACCAATTCCGAGCATTTCCAGTCAGATGTTTCTTGGCAACCTCTACCCAGCCTGCCTGGTCAATGCGGCCAAGACTCAAGTCATCTTCTGTGGTTCGGGCCCGTTCTTCTGCTGCTAACGGGCCTTCCCTCCCAGAAAAGCTCTTCGGGTTCAGCTCCCGAAATTGCTTCGCTCCGGGTTCAACTCGGGGTGGGGGTGGTGCAGGTGGTGCAGGCTGCTGACTCTGTTGTGTCAGCTAATGTTGGGTCTCCAGCATTCCTCTCATGATACTCATGAGTTCATGGAGGTCAGAAACATCATTCCCGCTTGCTCCATGCCCGTTGCGAGTGTGCGGTCTTCCTGCCATGCTAAAAATAGAACAAGTTAAACATTTGTGTACAAAGTTGTTCAAACGATCTGGTTAGTGATGATATTCACACTGCGTCTGAAGTATTTCACAAAGAGAAGCAGGACCTGCATGGGCCACCACTAAAACCTGTCACGCCCCGCTTCCCATTATACTTGGGAGTGAGAACACGAGCGGGTCCGCATGTGCTTAAAGCAAAGAAGATGTACTTATTTTTTCTTTCTTTCTTCTTTGACTTAAGCACAATAAGCGTTAATTAGCAAAAGCAGGTCCCTGCATGCGAATATCTTTGAAGCAGCATAAATAGTCATTACATTATAAATACCAGCGTCCAAAGCAAAGTACACAAGCAATTATGGCCTAGCATGGCCATACAATCTGCTGATAGTAAACACACCTGAAAACAAAAAGTTAAATAATAAAACTGAAATATAAATGTCCCGCTCTAGCCTTCTGCATGGAAGTTCTCAACGTCTTCGTAGCTATGATCAGCATGGTCCACCTCTAAGGTATGATCCTCAAAAGTAGGGTCCTCGAGGTACTCTGTCTCTGAACCTAACATATATTTCATCAAAAAATTGAAATATATGTCAGCGATAAGCTCGGCAAGATATTTAAAGTAATGAAACGAAGAACAACTATAAAAGGACAAAAGAGCGTTAGTGCATAGTTATGAATAATAAGTACAGAAAAGTAAAGTACGAGCATGTATGGATTTGCAGTTTAAAAGTAAAACAGTTGTAAGTTGAGTATTTGATTATTTGTGCTCATGATAAGTCCATGTCTGAGTAGGTAAATGTTCTCGATACACCCTATCATCGGGGGTTTACCGTGACGCTTCTTGTCGTTCCTAACCTGGAAGATGGCCAAGATGCTTGCCTCCATTAGTGTGATTTGGAGGTAGACGTAAGATGTTCAAGCAACATTTACGGACTCTACTACATGAACCAACCACACCCAAAGTGTCTTTCTAGTCACCGACTAGGTTTCACCTCATCTATATTTGATGGTTTCATCCCATCTGTATTCGATGGTTTCATCTCATATGTGTTTCGAGTTATAACACCCTCTTTCCAAATTTGTTCAACTTAATAGCATGCAGGTAGTAAAAGTAGTCCAATTTAAATTAGAAGGCAACAAGCAAAAAAGAAAACATATTATTTGGCTACCAAAAGTCGACAAGCATATTGAAATCAGATTTAGCACTAAGTTTGAGCTGTTCGATTCGCAATTCATTACCACAAATACTTGCCTTGATGTGGGTTTGGGTGTCCAGGTGGTCGTAGCGTAGGGCGTGTTTTATCTGCATCAATAGATTCGTGATATCAGGCTAATGGTTTCAACCAGTTAAAATATTTTAAACTTAACTTACTAACAATAATGTTAACTTAGAAACTAACATTAACTATTAATTTAAGTTATAATAACTTAACCTTATACTTAATTATTAACTTAAAATAAGTTATATAACTTTTAAAAATAACTTAAACTAACTTTATTAACTTATAAAAATAATGTAACTTAACTTATTTATATAATAACCTTAACTAACTTTCATAATCTTTTAAACTAATATAACTATAATTTATTAACTTTACTATAAAACTTTAGACTAATTAATATATACTTAACTTATATTATAACTATTAACTATCTATTATAATATATAAAAACTTTACCTTCTCAATTCTCCTCCTCTCTCTGTCGTTCCCCCTTCTTCTCCTTTCTTCTTCTTCTTTTTTTTTCATTTCTCGCAGGGAAGATCGGTAAAAGGGGCGGACGGTGCTTCGGGTCACGGCGGCGATCCGACGGGGTGCGGCGGATCGAGGGCGGTGACAGCGAAACGGGGCACGGCGAGGCGATCCGGGCTCTGGCGGCACAGATCGGGGCAGTCGGCGGCGGATCGACGCGTCGGGGCGACGGGGCTCCGGGTTACGGCGGTGGCGTCGTCTCAGGGCAGATCGGCGACGGCGGACACTGGCGACGCGTGCAGGCAGCGGCGTTCTGGGAGCGTGGGGCGTGGATCAGGGGTCAGCGACGGATTGAGGGCACGGCGACGCTCACAGGCGAGCGGCCTGGGGTGGGCGACAGTGCACGGGGCGGCAAGGCGGCGGCGATTCCCTAGGGCGGTGACGACAGGGATGCGGCGTGGGTTTAATTTGGGTTGTAATTCGCTGTTCTCCCTCTTCAATTTCAGTTTGCTTTGCTTGATTTTGGTGAAGAGAGAATCGGGTTTGATTTGTTGTTGTTTGGTTGGGAGAGGGGATGATGAAGATGAAGTGTTGGGTTGTTTGTGGTGGCTGATGTTGTGGCGGTGATGATGATTCTTGCTGTTGATTGTTACTGTTGGTTTAAGAACAAAGTGGGGGGGAAGACAGCTTTGAAGAGGTTGGCTGGAGGTAGGGGAGGTGATTTGAATGTGATGTTGGATCTCACCAGCATTTTGGTGGGATGAAATGGTGTAGGGTTAGGGTTGATTAGTGTAGGTGGGTACGGTTGGGGGTTGGGGTAAATGTAATTTGGTAATAGTAATTAAGAAAAAGTGACTAGTAATATAAATTAGTTAATAGTAATCAGTTAATTAGTAATTAACTTTTAGTTAAATTAATTAGTTATGGTTAATAGGCTAAAAGTTACGCTACAGTAAAACTAAAAATAAAGACGTGCTCGCGTCGACGTGCAGACGAAGATCACTCGGACGAAAATATCTGGAAGAATGAAGTAAAAATAAACACACACAACAGTCAAACACGACTAAAAATACAGGCCGTTACAGAAGAAAATTTACCCGTAGACCTACCAGCCCCCCTCTCCAGTGATGGAGGGGGTATTTATAGTGGAGAATGTCGGTTGGTCGCCGTCTAATCAGTTGTCACTTCTGCTTAGCTGGAGCATTAATGGGGAACGTGATGGGTGCCTGACAGTTCGTCGTTTAACCTCAAGCATTAATGGCTGTAAGAGATATTTATGAGCTAGGACCTATCAAAGATATTTATGGGCTAGGCCATCGAGGGAGACCTTCGTCAGGAGACATTTAAGGTAGGCCACCAAGGACGACTTTCTTCGGGAGATATTTAAGGTAGGCCACCGAGGAAGGCCTTCTTTAGGAGACATTTAAGGTAGGCTGCCGAGGACGACCTTCTTCATGAGACATTTAAGGTAGGCCATCGAGGACGACCTTCTTACGGAGATAGTTAAGGTAGTCCGCCTGAGGGACGACTTTCGTCAGGAGACATTTAAGCTAGGCCGTCGAGGAAGACCTTCGTCAGGAGACATTTAAGGTAGGCCACCGAGGACGACCTTCGTCAGTAGACATTTAAGCTAGGCCATCAAGGAAGACCTTCGTCAGGAGACATTTAAGGTAGGCCACCGAGGACGACCTTCATCAGGAGACATTTAAGGTAGGCCGCCGAGGAAGATCTTTGTCAGGAGACATTTAAGCTAGGCCGCCGAGGACGACCATCTCCAGGAGAGAGTTAAGGTAGGCCACCTGAGGGGTGACCTTCTCTAGGAGAGAGTTAATGTAGGCCGCCTGAGGGATGACCTTCAGGGACGACCTTCGTCAGGAGACATTTAAGGTAGGCTGCTGATTCGGGTTCAATATTACATATTTAACCCCACATTTAGCCCTATTTTGTTCTCATGTGATGCTATATTGTTCTCTAATACATACGTATTTTGTACACAATCATTTATTAGAGAAAACACTCTATTTGAGCACAAAACAGCAATTAACGGAGTATTTCTGTACTTTTTATATTTTTCCTAGCTTGGTCTCGATCTCACGATTCCAACGACTATTTATTTGTATTTTTTTTGAGATCTGTGCTAATTTCTATGAATTTTTGAATGCAGAATACCATTTAATTGGGAAAATACGCAAGTAAATACGAAAATACGATCGCCGGCCAATCAGAGAGTGACACGTGGCAGCTATCCATCGCTTCCCGCCGTATCCAACGGCTGCAACCAATTCACGAGCATACGCGTATTTGGGCTGAGCGGAATTTACTGTGGCCGTTGGATCTCGATCCAACGGCCCGTAATCGCGTAGATCGCAGCGGCGGGCGCTTTTCCAAGGGACGCGTGGCGCGATCTTAAGCAACGCCCGCTAGATCGGACGACCGAAACGGCTCCCCGCTCGACTTCGAGGCGGAGAATTTACGAGCCGACGTGGCGTACTCGGAGCCACACATCCATGATCGAACGGCTGCAACGACCCCCGCTTGAATCCAACTCGAAATGGCGATGCGCATGTGCTGCGGTCGATGTGGCCAAGCGACGACCGTTCGATCCATCATCTGACGGTGGCGATCTCGTCAACTCGAAGCGAAGAGAAGCGGGTTCGAATCAAACGAAGTCGGATCCAAAACAAAGTGCCACGTGTCGAAGCCTGGAGCGATCCCGCATTGATCCAACGGGTATAATTTGCGCCGCTCGAGGGTTTGGATGCAGTTTCAAACCCGTTAAGCATAATAAACCCGCAATGCCATTATATAAGCGTATTTTAGGGTTTTTGGGCGCATACTGGCGTATTCTGGGCGTATTGGAGGCTCTAGGAGCCGTATTTCGCCAGGGAAAAATTCTGTAAAATTTCAGAGGCTATTCTTATTATTTCCAGAGAGTTTTGGTGTATATCTTGGAGATTTGGTGATATTTTCTTAAACTTCTACCCCGTATTTGATGCTTTTCTATTGTATTTGGCTATTAGATTGATGTATTTTGCTATGAACGTTGTTTATTCTTGCATTATGAGTAGCTAAATCTTATTTGTGCATGGTATGGAGTAGTTAGGGGATGTGATTTGTGTTAGTTTGGTTGAATATCGTCGTGCTTAATCGTTAACGTCACTAAAGTTGTAGTTTTTTGTTATTAAATCGTCTTTTTCATCTTCCAAAAGAAGTGATTGAGTTGATGATCGCCCTAAAAGGGTGAGCTTTGATCTCTCCAAAAGAGAGTTTCATACCGTAGTTGTAAGATTATAACTTTAGCAACGATTTTATTCTTATAGTGCTTGAACCCCCAAAAGGGCATCTTCCGATGAATTGCTCCCAAAAGGAGAGTTCATTGAGTTATATTGGGTATTTTCCGGTGAATTACTCTCAAAAAGAGAATTCATTGTGTTATATCCGTTAACCAAGTGAATACGAATTATTGATCCTAACGAACCCATACCATGTGCATACTTTTTGTCGATACTTTCTTATACGACTTTTCTTTGTTCGTATTGTTCGCACGTCACCATCACGTACTTTCACACCATCATCACCAGCATTAGTGAAGTGGTTAGTTTCTCTTTGTTGGATTTCTATTTGATTTGAATTGTGGTTGCAACAGATTTCCTCCCGAGGATTCGACATCTGGACTCCCAGATTATATTACTTGTACGGACTCTTGCGCTTGAGAGAAGCACTATTTTGGGCCTACCAGCTGCCTGAGGGACGACCTTCACTGCAGAGATTTTAGGTAGGCCGCCTGAAGGACGGCCTTTACCGGGGGACGACCTTCCCCAGAGGGATGACCTTCCCCTGAGGGCGACCTTCACCTGAGGGCGACCTTCATCGATACTCAAGCTAGGCCGTCGAAAGTGTCGTAAAAATTGCCCCCAACATTATATGTGGTTAATCTGCAGACACTTGAAATTTTTTTTAGAGAATCTCTTCGTGCCTTTTGTTTGGCAGTGAACTTCGGAGCGCGAATGAGATTGTGGGCGACCTATTGGGGGCGCAGCTCGGAAGCATGCCTCGGATCTTTGAAAGGATATAGGCACAGGTCGGAAGCCTACCCCAGGTCCTTCGACGACCTATCGGGGGCACCGCCTGGAAGCATGCACTGTATCTTTGGAAGGATAGGGGCACAGCTCGAAAGCCTGCCCCAGGTCCTTCGACGACCTATCGGGGGCGCGGCTCAGAAGCCTGCCTTGGATCTTGAAGGATAGGAGCGCAGCTCGAAAGCCTACCCCAGGTCCTTTAGCGACCTATCGGGGGCGGCACGGAAGCCTGCCCCAGATCTTTACTTGCAGCCAGGTAGCTTGCTACTAATGATCAAGCCGACCTTGACCTAGAATTTCTCACATGCAAGAAAAATGCGAAGATTGTGTAAGTCAAAACATAATGACATATGTCGGAGATAGAGCAAAGACCCGTGACTTCATCTTCTAGGTCGTCTCGTGAGAGCTTGGGCTCTCGAACATATAGCCGACCTGTGACCGGTGACTTGAGGGATGACCTTCACCGTAGATATTTACGGTAGGCCGCCGAGGACGACCTTCGTCGGAGATCTTTAAGGTAGGCCGCCTGAGAGACGACTTTCACCTGAGATAATTAAGGTAGGCCGCCTGAGGGACGACCTTCGCCAGAGATATTTAAGGTAGGCCGCCGAGGACGACCTTTGTCGGAGATCTTTAAGGTATGCGCCTGAGGGACGACCTTCACCTGAGATAATTAAGGTATGCCGCTTGAGGGACGACCTTCGTCGGAGATATTTAAGGTAAGCCGCCTGAGGGATGACCTTCCCGAGAGATCTTTAAGGTAGGCTGCCTGAGGGATGACCTTCGCCGAAGATATTTAAGGTAGGCTGCCGAGGACGACCTTCGTCAAAGATCTTTAAGGTAGGCCGCACGATGGACGACCTTCACCTGAGATAATTAAGGTAGGCCGCCTCGGGGACGACCTTCGTCGGAGATATTTAAGGTAGGCTGCCGAGGATGACCTTCGTCGGAGATCTTTAAGGTTGGCCGCCTGAGAGACGACCTTCACCTGAGATAATTAAGGTAGGCCACCTGAGGGACGACCATCGTCGGAGATATTTAAGGTAGGCCGCCTGAGGGACGACCTTCCTCAGAGATCTTTAAGGTATGCTGCTTGAGGGACGACCTTCACCATGGCGGGTGTGGAGCTTGACATGGGTGTAACCCTTCGTTCCCACAGATGGCGCCAATTGTTGTGGGTCAAATCTACCTAACAATGAATTTTTATATTAGGGAACCAAGGGTACGATGATTAGAGGGAGTTACCCATCGCGGAGAGGGATTTTGTGATGAAGATGCCGAGGTCGCTGCTTTGGCCAGGCTATGAGCTCTCGCCGGGCCGGACAAGCTTCGGGCAGTGAGCTGGACCACCTTGATGGATGAGCTACGGGAGCCGAACGACCTTCGGGCCTTGAGGCGACGACCTTGAAGGACGATCTACGGGAGCCGGACGACCTTCGGTCCTTGAGGCCATGACCTTAATGGACGATCTACTGGAGACAGACGACCTTCGGGTCTTAAGGCGAGGACCTTGATGGACGAGCTACGGGAGCCGGATGACCTTGGGGCCTTGAGGCGACGACCTTGAGGGACGAGCTACGAGAGCCAGACGACCTTCGGGCCTTGAGGCGACGACCTTGATGGACAAGCTACGGGAGCCGGATGACCTTCGGGCCTTGAGGCGACGACCTTGAGGGACGAGCTAGGGTGCCGGACGACCTTCGGGCCTTGAGCAGGCAGTGGGCAGGCCAAGATATCGATCTTTCGGTGGCCTTTAGAAATGATTCAGGAGACCTGTCTTTAGCTCCCTATGCCACGAACAGCTCGTCAGGAGGGTCGGACTGGGGTCCGACCTAATCCCCTCTGATGCTCAAATCAGCGCTGGGACTTTGAAAATGTCTCAAAGGGATGAGGCCGATCTACAAGGAGATTGGGCCAATGTTCGACAAGCTAGAGTTTGGGTGGAAGGAAATTTACCCGTAGACCTACCAGCCCCTCCAGGGATGGAGGGGGGTATTTATAGTGGAGAACATCGGTTGGTCGACGTCCAATCAGTTTGTCACTTCTGCTTAGCTGGAGCCAGCTGGAGCATTAATGGGGGACATGATGGGTGCCTTTCAGTTCGTCATTTAACCTCGAGCATTAATGGCTGTCAGAGATATTTATGAGCTAGGCCCTGTCAAAGATATTTATGGGCTAGGCCATCGAGGGAGACCTTTGTCAGGAGACATTTAAGGTAGGCTGCCGAGGACGACCTTCTTCAGAAGACATTTAAGGTAGGCCACCAAGGAAGACCTTCTTTAGGAGACATTTAAGGAATGCAACCGAGGATGACCTTCGTCAGAAGACATTTAAGGTAGGTCGCCGAGGACGACCTTCTTTAGGAGATAGTTAAGGTAGGCCGCCTAAGGGACGACCTTCGTCAGGAGACATTTAAGCTAAGCCATCGAGGAAGACTGTCACGCCCCGCTTCCCATTATACTTGGGGCGAGGACGCGAGCGGGCCCGCTTAGGTTGGAGCGGTGAAGCTCGAACCCAATAAGCGTCTGTGAAAACACCTTTCGCAGGAACTTGCATGCAACTCAGAACAATAGAAATATTAAAGCCAACATCCAGATAAAGTACACAATAATATAAGGGCCCCAAGCATGGCCTACAACGATAGCGATACAGATAAAGTGGGTACACACCCTACAAACAACAGCGATGAAAAGTAAATAGCTGCAGCGGTGATAATCAGCACTACTCCACGGTAGGGTGGACTTCAGGATCAGCAGAATCCTGGTCTATTGGATCACTATGATCCAGCAACTCGTCCTCCAGATAACCTGTCTCGTAACCTGACATACATTCAAACAACATGAATGTATGTCAGCAAGGGTCTGCAAGTAGATGTCAGATGACCCAAGGCAAGATATATATAACAAGTTATATATATGGCAGTTTTACAGCAGTTAAAGGAATTTACACTAGTATGTATTTCAATGAACTGAAGCAGTTAAAACATTTATGAAGCAGTTAAAGCAGTAAGTTTCATTAGCATGACAGTTCAGTTAAAAAATTAACATGGCAGTTGAATAATGTAATTAACTTTCTTTTTCGATTATTTAACGGTGTGTGCAAGTCCGTGAATAAGATTCCCGCCGTTAGACGAATAGTAAATAAATACACCTTCAAGTGCCCCCGAAGGCGACTCGTTTACTACCGGCTAGTGCCCGGGAACCAACCCCACCCAAGTGTATTTCCTGGATCACGTGTCAGGATGCTAATCCGTCATATACTGAAACACGAGTCCAGACTAGTCACATGTGACGTAATCACATGTGACCGACGAGATTAACTAATAGCCAACGGCAGTAACATTTGGTAGCCAACGGCAACTGGTAGCCAACGGCATGTAACATCGGTAGCCAACGGCATGTAACATCGGTAGCCAACGGCATTTAACTACGGGAGCCAACGGCATTTAACTACGAGAGCCAACGGCATTTAACATGCTATAAGTATCAACAGTTCTAAAATTAACCATACATGTCCAGAAACATTACTATTCACAAAGTGCGTTCATTTTGATTATTAAGGGGTCCACACACACGCACACGAGTTTAAGTCTAGCATTTCTAAAAAAAGTGTGTTTGTGTCAGCAATTCAGTGTACAACAACAGATAGCACAAAAACACAAAATAACTGCACGCTTGCCTGACTGGGACAGTTTGGGTTGTCTGAGTAACGGTAGAAAAGTTCGCGACGTATCTGCGTCAATAAATAATAACATTTATAATAATTAATAAAAGTGCTGAAAATGAGATTTAACGAATTTGATCAGAAAGTTAGTTATTCTTGTGATAGTTCTAAATTAAGATATATCAAATTATAAGTCGTCGGGTTACATTTTGATGGGTACTACGTTACGGTGATATAGGTTCTCCGTCTTGGTTAACCAAGTAAACGAATTAGATCTATTGCGAGTTAAGCACAAAATCAAGTTGAGCCCTAAATTGGGTTTGCCTAAGTTATTGGGTTCACTGGCTAGGGTAACGTTTATACTGTGTTATAAACAAGGTACACTTTATTAATTTAATATTTTAATACTCTATCATTATTTACAGTTAATAACATGGTGAAATCGAATAATACGAACAAATTAACATACGAACAAATTAAATTAAATAACATTAACAATTAACTAACATTAAATAAGTTAATTAAATAACTAAGCTAACTACAAGTTTTAACATGGTATAAAACTCTCACCTACTAACTTTGACTAAGGGTAACATGATAAAACTTCACCCCTAACATTAAATAACCCACCTATCACTTTCTCTCTCTCTCTCTCTCTCTCTCTCATTCATTCTTTAACTAATAACCCTCTCTTTCTCTCTTTCTCTCTTTCTCTCTTTCTCTACTGTCTCCTTTCGTTCTCAGTTTCTTCTTCTTTTTTTTTTGTTTTTTTTGTTTTGATTCATCTCCATGGCAGCAAGTAGAAGCTCAAGGGAGAGAGCTTACATCATGCAAGGCGAGGAGAAGAGGCTCACGGCGGCGGCTCCAGGCGGCAGGGCGGCGGTCCGGCGGGCGGGTGGCCGGCGGCGGCGGGCGGCGCAGGTGGCCGGCGGCGGCGCGCGCTGTGCATGCGGCTCCGGTGGCAACTCAGGTAGGGGAGGGGATCGGCCTAGGGAGAGGGGAGGAAGAGGAAGAGAAAGGAAGGGGAGGAGGAAGAAGATGGAGGTGTTGAAAGGGTTTGGATTTGAACAAAGTTCAGATTTGTGGTTGTTTGAAGTTCAATTTCAGATCTGAAATTGATTTTTTTGAAGTTTGTTTCTTGATTTCAGATTTTGATTTTGTAATGAATTATAGTATAGGTTTTGGATTTTGATGAATGAAAGGAGAAATTTGGTTTGAGAGATTGGTTGTCGTAGGATTTGTTTGCAGGGATATGGAGGGGATATGGGTTTGCAGAGAAGATGGATTTGATATGGGTTTGCAGAGAAGATGGATTTCAGCAGATGAAATGTTGCCTTAATAAAAGAGTTCGCAGGAGACAGCTTCCCAATTCGTCAAATAGAATTAATGGATTAGGTTTAGGATTACGATGGTTTTAAATTGGGTTTGTTGACTAAACGAGAGAGGTATCGTGCTAAACTTTTCTTCCGAAATCCCAACGTGTTTGTTGAATTAATTAATTAGTTAATTAATTAAGTTATAAAATGTAATTATTAAATTATAGCAGTAATTAGTATTTAAAAAATAATTAATTTAAGGTAATTAAGTTTTGAAGAATTAAATTAACAAAAGTGATTAGTAAAAGAAATAACAAAAATAATTAACCAAATAATTAAATTAAAGTTTTTAATTAAACTAACGACGAAACGAGCAGAAATACAGAGTCGCATACGCGTAACACGAAACATACGGTTGAAAGTCAACCCGACGACTGAAGGAAAAATATCGGTACACAGAACTAAAGCACGGCTAAAAACACCGGCCGTTACAAAGACCTTCGTCAAGAGACAGTTAAGGTAGGCCATCGAGGACGACCTTCGTCAGTAGACATTTCTTCTAGACCACCGAGGAAGACCTTTGTCAGGAGACATTTAAGGTAGGCCGTCGAAGATGACCTTCTTCATGAGAGATTTAAGGTAGGCCGTCGAGTACGACCTTCGTCAGGAGACATTTAAGCTAGACCGTCGAGGAAGACCTTCATCAGGAGACATTTAAGGTAGGCTGTCGAGGACGACCTTCTTCAGGAGAGAGTTAAGGTAGGTCGCTTAAGGGACGACCTTTGTCAGGAGACATTTAAGGTAGGCCGCCTGAGGGACGACCTTCACCGCAGAGATTTAAGGTAGGCCGCCTGGAGGACGACCTTTACCTGGGGCGACCTTCCCCTGAGGGACGACCTTCCCCTGAGGGCGACCTTCACCTGAGGAACGACCTTCACTTGAGGGCGCCCTTCAGCTGGGACGACCTTCACCTGAGGGATGACCTTCATCTGAGGGCGACCTTCATCAATACACAAGCTAGGCCGTCGAAAGTGTCGTAACAACAACTATAAATAAATTGTGTTTAGTTATTTTTGCTTGTGCATTTTTAGTTTTGTTTCCCTTTTCAATTTTGTCTCTAATACTCTTCAAACATTGAGGACAATGTCCATATTTACTTTGGGGGAGGGGTATTAGGATTTTTGATAGGATTTCTTTTAGTGTGTGTGTGTGTGGCATACAAAAAAATTTCCAATTTTTTTAATTTTTTTTTCAAATTTGCTTACATATGTAGATGTACTTCTATAGTCACAATAAATGAGACAATGAATCGATTGCATTCACATTTTTGATCACCCAAGCCACGTTTGTGCTTAATATGGTGAATTCATCTTAGGATTTCCATAAACTAATCAAATTCTTAAAGTTGAGTATGGCTTGGTTGAATTATGATTTCTATACATAAAATGACATTTGCATGACTCACATGAATATAGTTCACCTCATCATGACATTCACCCTCATGACGCTCACCCTTATGCCATCATTAAGTTAGTATGAAACATCCCCTTGTGACATGAGTGCCCATGTAAAGGTAATCAAATTGATTAGGTTCTAACTTAAATAATGGCCAAGAGTATGCATATCAATTTCTATAGCTTAATGGTTGAGAACTATGCTTAAGCGTGCTCTTTATTAATTTAAAAAAATGGTGAGTAAATTGCACCATTCTTCCAGCAGTATTGAGTAGCCGGGTCGTCGTGCCTCAAGAAGCATGAGGGATTCGCGTCGAAAAATAGAGTATGGAGGAGTGCATAAATTAAAAAGTAATTGAATTTAAATGATCCGAGCTGTTAAGTCTGACTCGTTTTAAAAGATGTGAGCGCTACTCCCAAGTATATGAGATCGAACAGGTAATAAAGTCATGGTGAGTCCAAGTATCGTATCCAGAGGACAACTGACCTACAAAACCATGAATTTCAGTTTATAAAGAGTACTAATATGATAAGAAACTACCACCTTTCAGAGATAACGTAATGGTGTCAAGAGTTTTAGATGCTAAAAAGTAATCCTAAGATAACTACAGAGAAGTCGATATATGATACTAATATGAAGAGTATGTGTTGGTCGTGATTTCGTTAGAGTGTTTGCAATCAATAATTATTTATGTCTTTTCTATTACTCAACGTTTCATCCGACTAAGGCATAAGAACTTCGGAAAGTATGACGATAAAGCGCATAAAATACTACCAAAGAGTAATCAAGTAAATTATCGATTTCATAAAAGAAAATACGCACAAGTGCCCTCTCGGGTCATGATACGTCTGATAAGATCGCAACACAAATAAGCCTTATTAGGGTCATATTCGATTCAAGCATGTCCATGTCAACAATGAACAAACCCAAATATAAAGAATACGTAGAAATCGATAAAATATGTAATATGACATGAAAATACGGTGAAAAGACATCAAAATCAGAGATTACATAGCTCTAACTACATCACAACCAACACATATGAGAACTAGCTATGCGTGGAGAGAAAAAAATCAATATTCATGGTCAAATACATCATCAAATACTCTAATACGAGTCTAATACTCAAAATACAAAGCAAAAGTTAAGAATTATATCACCAAATCTCTCCAATTGGACTCTAGATCTCCTTCATAGATGTGCATCTGCCTCTGTCTCAAGAGCCTCCAAAATTTACGTAGGAATACATAAAGAAAACCCCAAAATACGCTCCGAATACTCCTAAACCCTAAGCCAAATCCGACGGAGAAAAGGTAAGGCCATTCCATTTCAACAAAAGACCATACCCAAGTTCAATAGCTTTACGTCCGCTATCCCGATCATGCAGGTTTTGGACGCTCGGTGGATCCGCATCCGCATCCATTATCGCTTTAAACCCACACTGGCAACCGGCGCAATTCTCTGTCGTTCATCAAATGCAGGGTGGAACGTGTTGATGCCACGTGTCCCACGGATCTACTACATTTGCCTGCCATTTCACGCGATCCGAACTCGCTTTGGATTCCATCTGGGCTGTTAAAAACTCTATCAACGCATCAGATTGGGCCTCCAATGCGAGCAGGACGCCATGAGATGCTGCCACGTGGCGGCGACGATCGGTCGCCCCGTATTTTTCTTTGTATTTTTTGCATATTTCTACCTTTTAAATGGTATTTTTCCTACAAAAATTCATAGAAAATAGCACAGATCTCAGAAAAATATGGAAAAATAGATGTTGGAATCGTAAAATTAGGATCTTTATCCTAAAAATATAATAAGACAACAGTAAATTCGTTTTTTGTGTATAAATCAAGAGATTGTTCTAATAATTATTAATAATCAAAATACGCTTGTATTAGAGGCCAAATACGCATCAAATTTGCAAAAAATGACACTAGATGATGTGTTAAATATATAGTATTTACCCTGAATCAAAGTCCGAGGGGCTCTTCTAAGCCCAATGCTCGAAAATCGTCTGGTCTAGGATTCATTGGCTCAAAGCTCGCTAAATGCATCAAGTTAAGTTCCCCAAAAAATAGATAAGAAGAAAAAGAATAAGAGATAATAATAACAAAAACTCTTAACCAATTGATTGTTGTATATGCCAACCCTTAGAAGAGTTAGGACTTCAAGATAGTAGATTATATCTTACTTGGGCAATTGTTGATCATATGTATCTTTTGTGCTAGTATGGTGCTGATTGAGAGTGTGTAATAAATATAAACTCTAATTCATGGGATGTCATGCATATTATCATGATGATATGTTAAAAGATTGATGATTTTAACTCATGCCATGATTGATAGATGGAATTTGATGTGTTTTGTGGAAAATCTAGAGTTGTTCACTTATTTTGCCAGTGACTAACAAAACTCTAGTTGGGGGGTGTGATTGCGTGTTTATATTGTATATTTTATCCTCCATTTCATGGCATTCCCATGCATTTTGGTGTGTAAATGAGCTCTATACTATGCATTCCTTATCATTTATTGTATCTTAGATTTCGTTATATTTTTAGGGAATTTTATGAATTTTTTAGGATTTTCTGTAACGTTCTAATTTGTTTTTACTTTAAGTGCAGGGTCAAACGTCTGGAGGTATACCTCTAGGTGTCTGGTGTATCAGATATTAGAGCAGAAAAAATTCCATGATATGCTAGACATCTGAAGCACATTTCCCAAGCTTTTGACACAATGTTCTAACATCTTGGAAGAAAGCTCCACACGATTGAACATGGGACTCCAAGATGGCACAAATAAACAGTGGGTTGAAAAGTATTTACAAGACATGCCACCGGATTTCTGAAGAAGGAAGCCCAGATGCCTGACCGCCTCATAAATCATCTAGGGTCATCAAAGAGGACGTCTGGGTTGTCGAGTGGAGCAAGCCACTCTCCAATCAACCAGATGTCTGGTCTATCAACACCAGATGTCTGGCACTTGGCTGAAGGTAGAATCTGTAGCTCGTTATGACCAGACCCATCTCCACACTTTCTCTCAAGCTGAAAGGATCATGACCATTGATCTGAGATCGTATGGACGAGATCATTTGGGGGTATGGAGAGGATTTAAGCTGATTATTGTAATTAGGGAAGGAATCAAGCTTTTCTTTATCTTTTTAAGGGTTTTGGCATTTTTTGGCAAGGAGACGGCTGGAGATTTGAGATTAGTGAAAAAATCTGTGAAGCTATTGCTAGGTGATAGATTCTCTAATCCCTTTTTAATCTGATTCAAAGGTTTCTTTTTTTGTATTAAACATTGGATTTTATTAATGAGATTTTATATTTCTATGCCTATGGATAGCTAATACTCTTTTTTGTGTGTGCGTGAGTGAACACACGTGTGTTGTGTGGTAATTAGGGTTCATGGGTATTGAATTTCCATCCATCCCTAACACTATTGACTGCTGAAATTATTGGAATAATTGTTTGTTAATTATTGCACTACCCGTCGAGGGATCCAAGAAGGATGACGTGCTGCGAGGCATAGTCTACATGCACAAATTCGTAGATGGGCCCAAGGAGGGTGGTGAACTGCAAGGTTCATCTAATTACATTTTAATTTCCAAGAAAACCATTAATTCAATAATTAATTACGATGCTAAAATCATTGCAATTACATGTTATATCATCTGATCTCCATAACTTGGCCTGGATGTGAGCTTGAGTCATCAAGGATGACTCAATAATTCAATACCCTACAACCCTAATGAAAACACAATACACATGCTCCCATCTTATTGAATTCCTGTGTCATTCTCTCTTGCATAATTTTAGTGTAGTCTCGATACTCATATTTTCAAACCAACAATTCACTCCCAAAGAGTGTTCACCTCTCACTAATTGATTTCTCTCATAATTTTTGGATTGTTAAATTTATAGATTAGGTTTTCCCCAAGAAATATAACACTGGACTCACCAGTACTACTACTTGTTCGACTTTCTATAATTGGGAATATGACAACATTTTTTTGGAGCTGTCACCTCCCCACGGCCATGAGTCCGTACATCCCTCGAATCCAAGGATCATCAATGCCATCTCTACAGAAGCAGCAACGTCATCCATGGAGAGTGAGCTTGGAAGGCTATCTTCGCCTTTCTTCCTCTTCTTCTCAGCATTCTTGGGATGAGTTGGAAGACGCTCCCTTCTCTTCTGTGGACCTTGACAACTTCAGCTGAGCACTCCACAAATCTGGATGAGCTCTTGATAACTGAGGCCAAAACCTCCACGGCTGGGAGTTCCTAGCAGCCTTGGTCGAACCATCATCAACTCTGACCCATCTCCCAATGGGTTGAATCAATCTTTGCTTCTCCTTTGTTGTCGGAAGAGTTAACAGATGACCAAACGAGCTAGCAGCAAACTTCTTGAGCCCGACACGGAGGAGTTCTTGCATCTTGTGGGTCGTGTTGAATTCTTACCCAACCATCTCTACAAAAAGAAAGAAGATTAGAGTGCATAAATATGAGGGCAAAATCTAAAAGTTGACCTTAACCGGAGCCTACAGGATGCTCTTCAACAATTGGTCATTCATTAAATCATTAATCAGCCTTTCCTTAGCCAACAAAAGCATAGCCGACGGAGCCAACAAAAGCATAGCTACCTCGAATTCAGCCTTGGAAAGGTTCAATTTTATTGACGCTGAAGGGCCAAGGCGACCCCAATGGGTAAGGAAGGTCGCCTCGGTCGGGAAGGTGATGACGACAAAAGTATTCTTCCAATCATGAACTTTGCTCAGTAGGTTCAGGATGATGTTCTTGTTCCTCCTAGCGGTGACATAATACCACATGCCATGAGGAGAAAGCTTCAATTGGAAGATAAAATTGAAAAGTGGTAAGGTCAGCTTCACTCCATTTAGCAAGCAAAGCATAATAAAGCCGAACAAGGAAGAAATGGAATTTGGCATCAATTAACAGAGGAAGAGTTCAAAGAAATTCAAAACTTCAAGAATAAAAAGATGAAGAGGAAAGAGGAGTCCATGCTAACAGGGCGTTGAATATACCCCAACCTCTCACTTCTTGGGAAAACAGACCCTTTCATTAACAAGAAGGGCCTGAATCCAGCAAGTATGAAAGATATATTTAGTTCTAATTTTATGGACCCAAAAATAAGAAAGTTTGGGAACTATATTTAAGATCTCATTAGTTACAGAGGATGCATCAGAGGATGCATCATCCCCAGTGCGTAGGATTAGGGCCCTTGGATCAAAGGGCCCGATGAGTAGGCCCTTTCATTTGTCAAGAGTTTATTGGGCAGCCTCCGGCACATTATTAAAACGTGGAAGCTCCTCCAACCGAATGACCTCCAAAATGTTATCAATGGCACAAATTTCTTTGATTTTCAACATCTCAAGGTCTGAATCTATAGACGAAGATCAAAACAGAAAGGGAACTACCTTACTAGGTGACAACGAGATTGAGTGAGGAAAACAAAGAACAGAGGCGAAAATGGGCACAATCTCTTTAAGGAACGAGGGATGTGTTTTCTTCCACCATCAGTCCTTATCTATACAAGGATACAATTCCTTTGAGACGAGCTCAGTATTTCGATCACGTACGCGTGTCAATATCTCATAACAACGACCCTCTGAATTTTGTGCTCCATTAGCGGAAGAATTTTAGGTTTTCGTGCTCTGACGGACAACGTTAAATGTGACGTCTCGACTGTCGTGCCCGTCCAATCCCTTTATGCCACATGACCCGACCTCAACCGCCACGTCGGTTTAGCTCGGGAGATGGGGGCCATTAACAAAACACTCGGTCATCCCAAAGACGTATCTTCCAGTTATTTATCTCAAGTCGACAAGCCCAGTTGAGGCCCATAGCTACGGCCCAGTAGCCCAAAGGCCCTCACATGCGGGAATTTGTCTCCTCGTTTAAGGTGGCAGCTCGATTAACCATTGGATTCCTTCAGTTAAAGCGTCGATTCATTACCCAAGCATTCAATGATTGACTGTAAGCTCATCATTAATGCAGAGAGCTCAGGCCAAATGCAATAAAGCACCTTAAATGCCCAAGCGTAACATGCAAATGGCATTCTCCAAACAATCACCTATAAATAGTCGCTCAACCAACGAGAGATGTGCCGACTCTCTGAGAACCAACACTCAGGTACTCTAACATCTGCTTCACCTTATACATTTCCTCCATAGCTTGGCGCGATAGCTAGCGGACGACCACCCACCGGTCGGACACAGTTCTACTGAGCATCTTTGAGTCATCTAATAACGTAAACATCGGAGTAGATTTGGTCAAACCCAGATCCGACAACCTGACGAGCTTCATGTGTTGCGATCAGCCCAAAGATAGATCGGATCCCACTTATACAGCTCGGATCAGAGCATATCAAGACCGTGAACAGCTCACTCATTGCTCAGTCAGCTGCCCACGTCGCCATTCGACATGGTAAGAGAGCACCCCGAAACACATGTGGTTCCAGCCGGGGATGCAAAAAAAAAAAACCACTTATTTACAGCTCGTGTGTCGTAATCCGGGTTGGGAAACCCTACACCGAGTATGAGGACCCGTGTAGAAGGTTCACACAGTCCGTCAGGGTGCAGCGTACATGCATTCACGTGCATGTGTCCGTCTGCAAACCAACACTACTTAAATGATTTGTATGAAAAGTACTTCGTTTAATTGGCTGCTTCTTTTTGTTTATTCTGTTGTAATTAAGGCGAGGGGCCCAATCGTACAATAAAGAAGCAATTGAGATGCGAGGACTGGCACAGGATTCCATCTCTTTGTACCAGCTAAACGAAGGAAGACGAAGCAACGACGGCAAGAAAAGCAGAGAAAGCAGAGGGCGGGCAAGGAAGTACCAGGTCCATCGTCGCCTCCGACCCACCGCTGGCACCGATGGTACTACGCAATAATTAATAGCCTGCTTGCTTCCAAGATACTCTCAATGACCCAACACTAATCATACTTGTTACAATCATCTAATCTCAATTGAATCTTCAAATCCATCAGCTACTCGCTCCTTCCCAATCGTGCGGTGTCGTCGCTCCGTATCAGAAATTACCAAGGTTCTAAAAAACTCGTCACGGCAACGCCATGGCGCGCCATGGCGGCAAGTCTCCACCCTCACGCTCCGTTACTGTCCAAGTAGGCTCTTTGAGGCGGCACGCCACCATGGCGCGCCATGACAACACAAGGCGCGCCACAAAACATAAGGCGCGCCTTAAAAAAATCACCCGGGTCCGCATTATAGTGCTAAGAGAACCCGACCGTTCTCATTATTTGAGGCTTCTTTTCATCTCGTAGCCCGTCCGCATTTGATTTGGGGCCTAGAGCTTTTCATCTCGCTCGTATGGTGGTTTTTCGCGGCACCTTCGTCTTCAGTTCTTCTTCAGTTGTCCTGCTAAAGCGTTTTAGCGTCCATTTTGATCTAGGTCCTCTCCAAGCCCTTAGAACTTCACGATGATGATTTTGAGTCGGATGAAGAACCTCAAGTTGAAGGCGAGGAAGATTACGAATTCAACTCTGAAGATGAAGGACTTTTGAAGAGAAATGTAGATGATGACATGTAAGGATAGCTTCGTCATCACATACATCTAATTTAACATACTTTTTGAAATGAGCTTATATACGTCACTTTTTGTTAGCTCTTTATATATGGCCTACATTCTTATACTTGTAATGGTCTTAGATTAGAAGTATGTGGAACCATTGGTAGAACAATTTTTTTGTTATGAACTCTTGATATGACACTTTCTGTTAGCTCTTTATAATACTTGCTTTTGTTTGCCTTTGATATTTACCAAGCATTCATTACCTTTTTAGAAGGAGGAGGTAGGTTGGTGAGAAGAAAGTTAGTGACTTGAAATGCAGGGTTTGGAACAGAAGCTATGCACTGATACTTTGATGATGGTTTCCTCAAATATATGGCGTATACATCAAATCTGAGAAGAATGTTAGTGAGCTCAAACTGCATTATACCACAAATGAGCTTCATTTAATTATTATATAAATTATGCATAGAATGGTGTTTGGTTACTTGCTTGGCTAAAATATGTCCATATGATGTATTAATATTCAATATTATTCCTTTTCTGGCTTTAAACAGCATTTGTAAACAAATTTTATTCAAGATGTTGAACTAGGACATGCAAAAATCAATGTTCCTTCAAGTATCAGGCTTTCAGCAAATTTCGTTTAGATCCAATTATCAAAATAGCTTTAACAATTGTGTTAATCGATTACTTTGATATTGATGGCATATTGAGGTCACATGCTTTTTAGTTATGTAAACAATTGCTTTTTAGTAAGGTAACACTTTAGTTAATTGTAAACAGTAAGCCCACATCTCAATGTAGATAGAAGTCTTGGATTTGGTAAGATTTGGAAACTAATCCATCTAAGTAGAGCATAGTTTACTGTCTACATATATATATTATATAATATATACACACATTTGCCGTCTTAAGCCACGCCTTGAAAAACGCCGTGGCTCCGCCAAGGCTCCTAAGGCTTGAGGCTTGACCTCATCGCCACGCCACGCCTCACGCCATTTAGAACCTTGGAAATTACTCATATATCCAACGCAGAGATCATGCTCAATGAAGATAAGAGGTAGGAGCTCATCGGGGAGGACAACATGCACCGGGAAACGTCTTATGGATGCAAACTGAGAGTCCGGCTGGGCCATAACAAGCAAGCCCATTAACAATCCGGTTGGAATTTTACTTGCATCTCGTTCAGTCGCAATGCAATCTCTGAAATGATGATACCTTGTATCAATATGCTTGTTGCTATTAAGAAACACCGGGTTCATCGTCAATGCAATGGCTGACTTGTCAACAAAGATCTTCGTAGCCTCCTCTTGTGCCATTTGTAACTCCTTCAACAAACTTCCCAACCAAATAGCATGACATGTACAAGATGTAACATCAACATATTCGACTTCACAAGTAGAGAGCGTCACAATCGGTTGCTTCCTAGAACTCCAAGTAAATTAAGGTCGTAACACCAATGTAGAAAACAAATCTGGTTGTGCAATTTTGGTCATCCATATTGAAAAATGCCATGGGGTGTGTGAATCGGGTGTATAGCATTAATAAAAATATCACAAGATCATAGTAATGCAAAGCATAGATTTTTAACGGAGTGGCTCTCCGCCCAGGCTCCCCGCCGCTACTCCGACCTCTCATCGAGGATTTAAAAAAAAAATTATAACCAAAATGGAAACCTTGATCACGCTTGCGGGTGGTGATCGGACTGTACATGATATAGGCCAAGAAATCAATGCTCAATGATAACTTCTGGGTGAAGTTATTCAATAACACAATCACACGCTAAAAAATTTCTTGTTGGGTTTGGGTATGCCCATGACGGGTTTGACCTAGGGGTAAACATATAAATATTGAATAATTGAGGGGTCTATGTGTAAATTTCAATTAATCGTTGTGATAATTGAAATTAAGAGAAGTGTAGGGTTCCCAATGTAAAATTGTTATCCTAACTACTCTACAACGTTAACATTTTAACGGAAACTTCTCTCCCCATTCCTATTTATATGCCCTTTGGGAATTTACATGAAATACACAAAAACATAAAAGAAAAGTTACGCTCTTTTCTTTTCTCTCCCAAATAGAAGAAAAAGACAAGGTAACATTGGTTGTGAATCAGAGTTTGGTTTCCATTAGTGATTCCAACCCCGATCCAAAGCAATGTAATTCCTCTTCTCGATCCTATTCTGCTGCTAAGGTGATGTTTTCATCCCCTTTTATTTTCAACATTGGTATCAGAGCTATCTCAAGGAATTCGTGTTTATTAATTTTTGTTTACTGTGATCGGATCGAACTTCCGGGGCTCGAGGTTGTCGACCCAGGGTTTCAATGCCGGAGACCGTGACGGTGGGGGCCAGGCCTGCGGTGGCTGCTTCTCTTTGATCAAATTTGGGCTTCGTTCTTTTTAATCAGACGACGACCATGCCGGCATCACACACCAAGGATCGGCTTTGGTTCCTGTGCTCAACGCATGGATTCGTCTGCCGCCGTTCGTCGACCTATGGTGTCACCCAAGGGGTTGCCATCAGCGCTTGACCAAGGGATTTCGTCCCCAGATGCTACCGATCAGCCAAAGCAGAGATCGGCGCCTACTCGACGCTTGATGCCGGCTCGATGCTGAGGGGATTTGCCCATGCCTCTAAGCACAGGCGGACCCATTTAGCAGTTGGGGGGCAGCCCCCCCCCATTTTTTCAAAATTTGCTTGTATATATGCATATGGCAGCAGAAATATAGGTTTACTTAATACTTTAATCCTTAGCAAAACTATTGTATCTTCAGCCTGGTGGTGTCGCATTTGCTTCTCAAGTCTGAGGTCACGAGTTCAAATCTCTCTTGGTGCAATTTTTTTTATTTCTGAAATGTAATTGTGAGGTTAAGTTCATATATTAATCCTCACTCATACATTATATCGTTGGCTTGGTGGTGGTGCATTCCCTTTCCAAGCTTGAGGTCACAGGTTCAAATCTTGCATAGTGAAAATTTTTTTTATTCTTCAATTTTACGTTGTTGTATTGTTGGCTTGGTGGTGGCGTGTTCCCTTCTCAAGTGAGAGGTCCCGAGTTCGATCCTTTGGTTCTAAATTTTTTTATATTTTCGTTTGACGCTATGCCCCTTTTTATGTTTTAATTATAATATAGCGAAGTCAGTATCTATTGAATAAAGAAAAATATCTAAACAAAACTACATCTTAGTTTAAACTTAAATTCTCACACAAGTCATTGTAAAACAGCGAATTGTTTGATCACACAAGTAAATGTTGTGATTTCTAATTAGCGTTTTTAAATTGTCATGGTTGACTTAATCTATCTAAAATGTTTAGTTACTAAACACGCTTCTCACATTCCCTTAAATTTAAAAGATTAATTAATTCTTGTCTAGTTCCAATGATTATATTTTTAAATTTTTGTTTTTTTACAAATTAACAATGTAATCAGCCTCAGTTTCTCGTTCATATCATCGTTAAAATGTGAATGATTTTGTGTTTAATAACTGCATGAGAAAATTTGCTACATGTTTAAAGTAATTCAGTTTGAATCTTCACAACTTATTTTCGTTTTTATGCAATTAAAACTTGTTTTTGTTTTCGGATTTTTCACTCTCGATCCCTAACACACATGTTGCATGGAGCCTGAGCAATGAATTTCATATCTACTTTGTTGTACACTTCGTCTATTCAAATATATTTAAACGTAATGGAAAACCACCTCCTTTATCTCTTTGGACTCCTCTACTTGAGCACCATCGCATCTATGTACTTTACCAATGCAGTTTGTATGTATTCTTGCAATGCCGCCACCACGGTCATCTAATCCTGGTTCCGACCCTGCCTCTAGGGCTTGACCAGAAATGGAACGATCCCTGGGGTTTGTGGCCATGGGCCATCACCTAGAGGGCTGCGCCACCCAACCCTGCCGTTGGTGAACGACGACCAAGTATCTTCGCCTAAGGGGTCTCGGCCCCTGTCATGGCCTGAGGGCTTGCCCACTATTGATCGACGACCGAGGCTGAGGGGGGTCAGCCCCGTCCGATGAACTGGGCGAGGGGCTATACCATTTTGACTTCGGATCCCCTCCGTTGTTTGGCCGAAAGGTTCAGGTTTCATCTCCATTGATTAGCCGCGAGACTTCGTTCCCCTCTCCATATTTGGCCCGTGGAGAACATCCCCATTGTGCTTTTTGGACGAAGCTTGGGCTGAGGGACCAAGTCATCTGTTTGTTTATTTTAATTACAATTTTCCCTTATTCTGGATGCTTCATTTTGGACGAGCCTAATAATTTGATGCTTCGTTCTGGACGAGGATGCAGTCAATTGCCACTAGACTCTCTTATTTGTTTTACAGCCATTATCTCTAATTATTAGGCTCTAATGTTTACAGTTAAAAGAAATGAAGATAAAATATTGTTATTAGGCATGTGGATATCTGAAGATCCCCATGCGTTTTTAGGGCATGCAATTTTTTCTCTTTATAGGCCTTGCCATTGCACATATGTATGGGTCTGCTATATATTATGTCAATTTATTTTTATGGGCCTGCAATATTATTAGTAACATACTATGTTGGTGGGCATATAGTAACATATTATGATTCATGATCAAATTAATTCAATTCCTTGAGATAGAATTTTTTGATATTTCAAGATTAGTTCTTGAAAATAAAATTTGATGATGAATTAATTAATTTGATTAATTCCATTAGTTCCTTTAGATAAATATGCATGAATTTGTTAATGCATAATTAGAGTATGATATGTTTTGTTGCTCTAGAAATTTTTTGTGTAACTTATGGCTTATATGCATAAGTTGCTTACTTATTCTCATGCATGTAGTTTAGTATACTGATTTGCATGAGTTATACGTTTGATTTTTTTTAACGGACTTTTAATGTTGTATGCTAACATTAATAATAATTTAAACTAGTAATTTTTGTTTGCCAAACCACTTGCCTATTTTGTGTAAATAGAACAGTAATAATATTTTATGTAAATATTATTAACGTATTAAATAATATGTTATGCAATTTATGTTATTTTTGGATGCATAAATTTAGTGGGAGCAATACGATATTATGATAATATGTGTGGGGATTTATATTTGTTCAAAGTGAACAAGATATAAGTATAGATATATTTTTGAAAATATCTTTAAATTAATGATGAAGTTTTTAGTCATGGATGATGATTGGGAATTTAATGAACTTTCGACTCTATGCTATTAACTAAATCATTATTTTTAAAGGCTTGGCGCGCACACACACACACATATCTATTATACATTTGACAACGGTTTTTGAATTCTAGGGCTGACTAGGACAAGATAAAAAGTGGCTGAGATTTGATCTTGGTAAATCAATGGTTGAGATTGGATTTTGTGAAAATTTTAGTGGAAAAACTTAAATTTTCGTGGGAAAAGTGTCTTGGGAACCAAAACTTTGAAATAAGAAGTGTCTTGGGAAAGATTGTGGAGATTAAATTTGGGGGGAAAGCGCCTCGGGAACCTAAACTTTGAAATTAGAAGTGTCTTGGGAAACATTGTGGAGATTAACTTTGAGGAAAAAGTGCATTGGGAACCTAAACTTTGAAATTTAAAGTACCATGTGAAAGATTATGGAGAAGCATGATCCATTAAATTAAACAAAATAAAAAATTAGCGTAAAACAATTTAGCGGAATAACAAATTAGCGTAAAAATACCCTGAGCTTTGTTGTTCCGGCGCAGCCCATGCCGAAGGCGCCCACTAATTTTTTACGCTAATTTATTGTTCCGTGTCGAAGGCGCAGACACCAAATTTGTTGTTCGACGCCGAATTTGTTGTTCCACGCTGAAGACGCCCACGCCCTAGGTGTCTGTGCCGCTAAATATTTTTACGCTAATTTATTATTGTGTTAAATTTTGGCTATGTAAATAATTTTTCGGGGAATAAAGATTTCGTGGGGGAAATCTTAAATGAAACGTGCCCGCGGGCACGGGTTATGACTAGTATGTATATATATATATATATATATATATATATATATATATATATATATATATATATATATATATATATATCCCAAAATGTACCTAAGGTTGACCTCAGGCAGAATTACCCCAGCACAACCCCGCTGTTCGGGGTTTGTAAGTATTTTTTTGAATTTTTTTGCAGTAGGTAGATATGCTTGTTATGTAGCTCCCCACAAAATTTCAGGTCAATCCAACACCGTTTGAGCCACCGTTCATCGATTTCAAAAAAGTTGCGCAAAACTGTCTAGAATTTTAGTTTTGCGCAACTTTTTTGAAATCGATGAACGGGGGCTCAAACGGTGTTGGATTGACCTGAAATTTTGTGGGGAGCTACATAACAAGTATATATACCTACTGCAAAAAAATTCAAAAAAATACTTACAAACCCCGAACAGCGGGGTTGTGCGCAGGTAATTCTGCCTGAGGTTAACCTCAGGCACATTTTCCTATATGTATGTATATATATATATGTATGTATGTATGTATAATATAAATAATCTTAAAATTCGCAATGAGCTCTGGCGACCTAGGGGATCAAGGGGATCCCGGCGGCTGTCAATCTGGAGTTGGTGATTTCTCGCAAGGAAATCAAGCCCCTGTTGAAGCAGTGTTGGGGAACTCAGTGCTGAAGGAAAAAACTTTCGCCCCTGATGACATTGAAGTGAAAAAATCTCGTAAAGGAAAGTCTGTAACCTTCGATTTGGGAAGTGATGGAGCCCCTGTAAAAGCGCACAGTAAGGAGACTTTGGGGAAGACGGATGCTAATGGATGGCAGTTTGTCTCCAGGAAGAGATCCGCCGTTCGGTTGGGTGGCATAGGGAATGATTTTGGGGGATTCCGAGGCTCATACAATAGAGGATCTCGCTCTCGGAGTATTCCAAATCGCAACCAGAGTCTTGGGTTTGACAAGAGTGCCCGTAAGGTGTTCGAGAATAGGCCTGTTAGGCCAGTAGCTGATATTAAAATTGCGAACTCCGGGCAAAAAATCTCCTGGGCAGATGTCTGTGCAAACACACGAAGATATGATGAGGATCTTGTCATGGAGTTTGTTCCCCCTACTGTGAAGAAAGATGGATCGGAGGTTGCTTTCCTATCAAACTCCCTTGTGGCCAAAGGTGGGGAGCAATGGGAAAATACTCTGGTGGGATATGTATTAGGCGATGTTCCATTCTATGGCCAAATCTGTGCTTGGATTGATAGATTGTGGAATCTAAAAGGCCGTGTTCGTACCTACAGTCGGGAAAATGGCTACTTCTACTTTAAATTTGAAGACAAGGCGGAATGTGAAAGAATTCTTCATGGTGGCCCTTGGTTATTCGATGGCAGATTGGTGGTTTTACAAAGGTGGAGTGCTACTGTTAAACATGAAAGGGACATTCTCACTGCCGTTCCGGTGTGGATTCAACTTCATGGTCTTCCCCTAAACTGGTGGACAAAAGATATCCTCAATACTATTTCTTCTCTAATAGGAAGGCCTATATGCATGGATAGGTTAACTGCCAAACTTGAGCGAATATCTTATGCGCGGTGTTTGGTGGAGGTTGCAGCTGCCAAACCAATACAAAAAACTGTTCGTGTTGAGGTTGAAGACGGTTCTTTCCTCTGTATTGAGGTGAAAATTGAAGGGGAACCCCCCAGGTGCCCCAGATGCGTATGCTTTGGGCACACGGACAAACAATGTCCTGATAGAGAACAGCTCCCTTCAATCCAACTCGGTGTCAAAGAAGTTGCTGTTTGGAGGATTAAAGAAAAGGAGCGTGTTGATACAGTCCGACCTTCGGCTGAATTCGTGGGGGAGAATTCGGGCATAAATAAAGATCTTGATATTGAATGTTTGCCATCAGTTGCATTTGACTGTGTGGGGAAGGGGTCACCTACTGTGCAAATGGCAAAAGAAGTCTGCTCCAAGGGTGCTCCTGCTGTGGAGGAATTCCCGAAGTCTGGCCTTGATGACCCAAAGTTGGCGCCCCCTCTAGCTCAGGAGATACAAGATTGCAATATCCCAAACTTGGCCACCTTGGGAAATAGTCCCCTGAATCATACAGAAGCTAATGTGGAGGTTATTACTGAAGCCAATAATGAGTCAGGTGAGGAAAAAAGAAATATTGAAGACCTGTCCTGCGCTTCTCACTCACGAGTTGCTGAGAACAATGAGGAGCTCCCTGCGGTAATATCCTATGAGAATGAAGAATGGGTGGCTGAATTAGCAAGCCTTGAGAAATCATCGACTCTTGCTGGAACAAAGAAACAACTTAAACCGGGGCTGGGGTGTAGGAAAAGTGCCCGTCTGGGCAATCAAGTGCGCTCCCCATCGAAACACATATAACCTATGTCTGTGCTCATTTGGAATGTAAGACGCATTAACAATAGTGTCAGGAGGCGGGATATGCGGGATCATATCAGGCAGATTCAGCCCTCTATGGTTGCTTTATTGGAAACCAAACTGAAAATAGTCCCTGGGAAATCAGATTTTCTTCCTAAAAATTGGCACATGATACACAATTTCGAGGTCAGTAATGGAGGGCGTATCCTAATTGCATTTGATCAGTCCGCATGGAGTTGTGACATGGTGTCGGTCTCCTCCCAGCATCTTTCTTGTAGGTGTATTAATACTGGTGGCTTCAGCGGTTTTATAACCTTTATATATGCATCAAACTCCTGTTCTGAAAGGCAATTATTATGGGAAATGTTGCAAACTGATGCGATAAACTTTCGGGATCAGCCGTGGCTTGTGGGGGGGGGGGGACTTCAATTGTGTCCGTTACTCTGCGGATAAAATGGGTGGTAGGAACATTGACCATCGAGTAACAGACGACTTCAATCACTGCATTTTCTCTTGTGCTTTACTGGATATCAAAAGTATTGGGAATCGATGGAATTGGTGTAACAATAGAGTTGGAAGGGGTCGTATTGCTGCCCAGCTGGATCGTGTGCTATGTAATACGGAATGGCTATCTCATTTTCCTGAAGCTTATGTGGAGTATCTTGACCCAGTAACCAGCGATCATTCTCCGATGCTGATCAGGTTCCATGCTAAGGTACTATCAGAACCTAAACCTTTCAAGTTCTTCACTCACTGGTTGCGGATGGCAGGTTGCAAGGATCTCATTAATGGCAGTTGGTCTCAATTCTCATATGGAGATCCTATGTATTGTGTGGTTGCTAAATTGAAGAGGCTCA
Organism: Scilla litardierei; assembly: GCA_030789695.1. Lineage (NCBI taxonomy): Eukaryota > Viridiplantae > Streptophyta > Magnoliopsida > Asparagales > Asparagaceae > Scilla > Scilla litardierei. Next base: position 698,210,187 of record CM061142.1, read on the forward strand.
AGGCCGAATTGAAAATCTGGAGTAAGGAGCAGGCTTCGGCTTTAGATAAATGCCGCAAGATGCTTGAATCCGTAAGGGCATCTACTGATCTTCACTACAATCCTCATCTTCAGCAAATAGAACGGGAATTATCTCATCAACTGATGGATCATTTGTCCTTGGAGGAAGAGATGTTACGGCAGAAGAGTCGTCAGGATTGGCTACAACTGGGAGATAGGAATACAAAATTTTTCTACACAGCAATGAAGGCCCGGCAGTGTCGGAATAATCTTGGTCATCTAATTGGACCTGGGGGGCATAGAAACAGTTCTATTGATGAGTTAAGGGTTTCGGCCCCAAACTTCTACAAAGAACTATATACCCAGGATTACTACTGGAACGTCTTCCCTAGGATGGTTACTAAACGGAAGCTTACTCCGCACGCAGTGGGTTGGTTGGATAGGAGAATCTCTTCAGAGGAAATCAAGGAGGCGATATTCCAAATGAATCCTAATAAATCTCCTGGACCCGATGGATACAATGGGAGTTTTTATCAACAGAACTGGGGTACTGTGGGCGGAGAAGTCACGGAGGCCATAAAATACTTCTTTCGTAAGGGGTCCATGCTTAGGCAAATAAATCACACTTTTCTCACTTTGGTCCCAAAGAATTCAAATGCAAGTGGATTGGGAGACTACAGGCCAATTTCATGCTGCAATGTGATTTACAAAACCATCAGTAAGGTGATTTGTAATAGAATCAAAGCTGTTATACATGAGTTAATCTCTCCTAATCAAGCTGCATTCCTTCAGGGTAGGCTTCTTGCAGATAGTGCCCTTCTTGCTCACGAACAGATCAGGGACTTTAGCAATCCTATGGGCTCACGGGCTTGCATTAAATTAGATTTGAAGAAGGCCTTTGATAGTGTAAATCGTGAGTTCGTTTACTTCATTCTCCTTCAGTTTGGCTTTAGCAGGAATTTTGTCCTATGGATCAGGGAGTGCATTTCTACCCCCACTTTTTCTGTAATGATTAATGGCACTCCTCATGGTTTTTTTGGGAGCAACAGGGGACTGCGCCAAGGTGACCCTCTTTCCCCTTATCTTTTTGTAATGGTCATGGAGGCCTTCTCTATTCTCATTGACCGTGCTATGGCTTCACGCTCCATTCATCCTCTGAAGCATTCGGGCGCCATTTCCCATCTACTTTTCGCAGATGACTTATTGGTATTTTGTAGGGGCAATGCTAGATCCCTAAATGGAATCAGAACTTTGTTGGAAGATTTTTCATACTTGTCTGGCTTACAAGTTAATTGAGATAAGAGCTCTATTATATTCAGCAAGGGTACGAAGAATCAGTTGGAGCTGGCGGGATCTTTGGGCATTAAACTAGTCTCCTCTTTCACCACCTATCTTGGCCTCCCACTCTCAACTAAATATCCCAAGACTTCAATGTATAGCAGATTGGTGGATAAATGTCAGAAACGCCTAACAGGTTGGACTTCTTCTTTACTTTCTATTTCTGGCAGAATTGAGTTGGTTAAAACTGTGATCTACGGTATGGTCAATTTCTGGATGCAAGCTTATCGCATCCCTTCTACGGTCCTCCGTACTATTAATGCAATGTGTAGGAAATTCATTTTGGGTTCCTCCAAATGTTGGGCGTGGCAAGATGTCTGTACTCCTAAGGAAGAGGGGGGAGTTGGGCTACGGCAACTTAAGGATCTCAATGAAGCTGCTGGTGTTAAAATGACGTGGCGCTTATTCAAAAGTAATTGCCTCTGGGCACAACATATGAGAAAGAGCTATGGGGAGTTCGCTAGTTTTTATTCTACTAAAGGGAAACCCTCTCATTCCGGCACTTGGAAATTCTTGCTTCAATCCAGGAACAACTCTAGTAAGCTTATATGTCGGAAGGTGCGTGATGGTAGCTCTACCCTTTTTGGCATGACAACTGGTTGCCGTGTGGCCCTCTAAAGAATTTATACAATATTCCTCCAGGTGAGGGGGACAAATTAGTAAATGAATATTGGAATGGGTCTTCGTGGATTGATGACCCAAACATCCTTCATCTCCGGCCATTGCTTATCCCATATATCCTACGCCCAGGTACTGATAAATGGGAATGGAGTATGGGACATCAATTCCAATTTAAAGACGCCTGGAATGGAGTACGACGGCAAGGTGCAAAGTTCAGCTATCATCCTATTGTCTGGCATAAGAAACACATTCCAAAGTATTCCATCACTCTTCTTAGGGCCTTCCAAGACAAGCTTCTAACCAAAGATCATTTGCTCAAGTGGTGCCCTTCTACCCAATCACAATGCGTGCTATGTGAGGATAATCTGGATGAGACCTCTGCCCATCTATTCTTTGAGTGTTCCTACTCCTCGTACATCCTGAAGAGGAGTCTACTGAAACTTGGAATTCTGACCAATATTCCTCCGCAATTACCTGTTGTAGGAGACTATTTCCTAACAAATTTTGTCAAGAATTCGGATGTGAGTTACCTGGCTAAATCTGTCCTCGGTGCCATCGTTTGGCATATCTGGCGCGAGCGAAACAGGCGTATTTTTGATGATTCTGCAGTTCCCAAAACTCGCCTGTTTGAAGCCATTGCCATGGACATCTCCTTTGCATTGGGGAGCATGAACGCCAAGGAGCTGACGGAGAGAGACATACTATCAAACTGGGACATTAAGGGGTGCAGTTGATTCTTTTTGATTGCTGCTCACTCCATTGGGATGCTGTGAATCAATCTGTTTATGAATGCTGCTCACTGCATTGATAACAACTCAAGTGCTATGGCCGTGAAACCTGCATTGCTGCCGGTTCCTGACAAATGCCGTAAAACCTGGACCCATTTTGATGTGCTGGCTGTTTTGGAATGCTGTGAGAAGGTCTCCTTTGTATTAGTTAGGTCCGGGCGTGGATGTGGGTATATTAGTGATGTGTGAAGACGCTTGTGTCCTCTCCATATCCTATTATGCCATCTTCTACCCTGCACCTATGTATATTTTGATGTTATTTATAGAATACTTTTAATTTTCAAAAAAAAAAAATGTATGTATGTATATGTATGTATGTATATATATATATGCATGTATATATGTATGTATATATATGTAAATCTTCATGTGAGAACATTTCGCACGGTGCGAAAATGCTTTTATTTTTTTTGAAATTTTTTTTTCAAAAATTCTTTTTTTCACCCTCATTATATGTTGGTATACCCCCTTCAAAAAATAATCGTTGAGAAATAATGTCATTTGGCCTTCGATCAAGGCATTTCAACAAATTCACACGTTTTGAGACAGTTAAATTTGTAACGGGTGGGTGGGTGCTCTAATCCCCAAAGGGTTCACCCATTATTTTCCCTGGGGTATATAATTGTATGGATTAAACATAAAAAAAAATTTGAAAAAAATTCAAAAAAATTAAAAAAATGTTTTCGCACCGTGCGAAAACTCCTTTTTCGCACATGATGATCACCATATGTGTGTGTGGTGGGGATTTAATGTAGAAAAGGTGGCACCTGATCCATTGGATCATGTGCTTAAACACAAAAAGGTGGGAAGTACAAGTCCCCACATGGGCTTGTATTCATGGGGCCCCACCTTTTTGTGTCTTGCACCTGATCCAATGGATCAGGTGCCACCTGCTCTACATTAATCCCTATATATATACATACATACATATACTGGTGAGGGAAAACTGCCTATTACAGACGTGCAGTTGAGACTTACAAATGAGTGGAAGAAAAAGGATGCCACTGCGCTTGGTATTCATGTTAGCTCAATGAAGGATGACTTGGCTTGTGAGTACAAGAACTATCCTACTGCTTGCAATCTGTGGAAGGTCTTGAATGAAAAGCTAGAAGGAACTTCTGTGTCGCAGTTACGGCAGCTGACTATATATAATTTGATACTTATAAAATGAGCTCCAAATCAAACAATCAAGCAACATCTCCAGGAGATGTCTAGAATGATTAAGGAGCTAGCTGCTGCTAGATGTAACCTCACTGACAAACAACAAGTTCAAGCTATAAATCGTACTTTGCCTGGCTCCTGGGAACACATGAATGTTCACTTGACTCACAATGAAAGTGTCAAGATTTTTTTGATGATGTGGCACGTCATGTGGAGTTGGAAGATGAAAGGTTATCTTCCCTAAAACCACAATCTCATTCTTACGCGACTGAGTCAATTTCCAGGAGAGGAAACTTCAAGAGGGAGAGGTTCTGGAAGAAGAACCGTGGCAAAAATGCAGCTTTGAAAATCAAAGTCAAGGGGCTGAGGAAATTTGATAAGAAGAAAAAGAAAAGGATGAATATTGATAAGCTCATGTGCTTCAACTACCGTCAGAAGGGCCATTTCGCTCGGGATTGTCCTGAGCCGAGGAAGGTAACTTCTGATTCTTCTGCTATTTCTTGTCATAGTGCATATGTGTTAAGTTTTGTTATGCTCATAGAACCTGATCCTTGGTGGATTATTGGTTCAAGAGCAACAGAGCATATATCCAGAGACATAGATTACTATGTGTAGTACTGCCATGTTCCTAGTAGAACCAGATGAGTGTATGTTGGTAACAACAACAAGTTGAAAGTAAAAGAAGTCCGTACGTGCAAATTAGAATTACACAAAGGACAAAATTTATTGTTGCATGATGTGTTGCACACTCCAGAAATCAAGCGGAACTTAGTCTATGTTGTATCCTTAGCTTCATTTGGATTTGATTTGTTGTTTGAAAATAAGTTTGTGTAATGAATATTTATGGATCTAGAACTTATTTTAATGGTTTGGCATTTGTTAATCTTGAGTATTGGACTTCTCCCTACTTAATGTTGATGATGAGCAAACATAAATACATGTGACTAATCCACTATTTACAGTTAATCCATTGCCTAAGCATATCATGATAGCAATGGATGTCATCAAGAATCAATCAAAGCATGAAAAGTGGATTGGAAGATCAAAGATGATGAATGAAGCTCCTAGAAGACTTCAAGCTCATTCGTTGGAAAGAAGAGAGGCTAATACAAGATGTAATCTTTTTATTCTCTTCTAGTATATAGCTTAGAAGTAGAACTATGTTGGAGCACACACCTATTTATTTCTGTTCTAGTAAATCATTAGGTCACATTTCCTTGGCCTCCAATTCATATTTCTCAAGTATGTGCATTTTGGATTTCAACAGGCGACTGCTGAACGTTTAACAGGCGCATGTCTCAAACAGTCGCATGTGATTTGTTCTACAGTCGTCTGTTTTGCACATACTTTATCATTTGGTTTTTGGGCCTTTAGCTATAACTTTCATTAGGCGACTGCTGTACAAAGTACATGTGCATGTCCAAGTTACAGGCGCATGTGACTTGTCAGTCAGTCGCATGGCTCTCTCTTGCCCAAAAATCATTATCTTATCCTCATTCAGCCAGACGGCTGACGTTGACTTGAAATTCGCCTGCCCATGGCACAGGTGACTGTGCATGCTTCTTCAGTCGCCTGTCTATCCTTGTCTTAACACTTGGTGTTTCACAAGCTCTGCAAGTTGCGGCCAGACGACTGATGTTAGTTTTATAGTCGCATGCCCATGGCACAGGCGCCTGTGGATACCACATCAGTCGCCTGTCCCTTCTACTTGCCTCTACTCCGACCTCTTCTCGAGAATTTTAAAAACCTTTTTATAACCAAAAAGGAAACCTTGATCACTCTTGCAGGTGGTGATCGGCCTGTACAAGATATAGTTCAAGAAATCAACGCTCAATGATAACTTATGGGTGAAGGTATTCAATAACACAATCTCACGCTAAAAAATTCTCACTGATCAAAATACAAAGATTAAAATCAGGAAAATATTATCTAGATCGTGTCATGAAGATCGCGCGGACGCAAACTGTGCTTCAATCCGACGTCTGTAGAGAAAGTTATGCACTTTTCAGGTTCACGTCTGCAATTCTTTTTCCTCTTATTCTTCCTCTCACTTTGATGAACTCTTGAAGCTTGGATGGAGGAGGATGATTTCGGCTAGCAAAAGAAAGGACTCTTAAAAATTTCGGCTAGATCTCTTGTTACAAGGGAGGGGCATCTTGCTTTTATAAAAGATTAAAAAATCATTTTCAATTAGAATCCCTACTCTTTAATTTCTCTTCCCAATCTTCAATTAGAATTCCCTTGATTTGAATAACTCTTTTTAATTAGAAACCTCATAGAATTAGTCTTCAACATCAATTAGAACTCTTAGTCATCATAGAAAGTCAAATATAGAAGTTTGAATGGTGAAACTGGTCAAATCTGGGCGCATTAGGTCTTGTCTTCTATGCATGTGGCACGGTCGTGCCACATTTCGTGTGTGATTGGCATGGTTGTGTCTCTCTAACGGGGGGTTGTGCAGGAAACTGTACAGCAGTGTGGATTCCCCATGATTTGGCACGGTCGTGCCAAGTGAATAATAGCTTGTTCATGGATTCGTAGACCGTGACACGGTCGTGCCAAATTCTGTACCGGTTTGACACGGTCGTGCCAAACCCTGTTTGTCTTGTTTTAGCTCAGTGTAGCTCCGTTTGACCTCGTTTTAATCTGAAACTCACTATATAAACTTATTCGAGCCACATGACTTGTTTGGCATCATCAAAATTAAGTTTTGACCTTGTTTAGTGAGCTAAGTAGGCCAACAAACTGTCGTCCCTTTTTGATGATGGAAAACAAGTATAGAAAAATTGAGCTAAATAAGCATAAAGTAAGTCAAATAGTGCATAAGATCATGAACATGATACGATGATCCCCCTATCTCTGTGCTCTCAATAAAAAATGTGATGAGCTCCCCTTAAATCCATGCATCTCAGTCTCTCTTAAATGTGCTCAAATTTTTCCATTCATCTCCCCCTTTTGACATCAATCGAAAAGGATAGTTATGAAGGAAAATCATCAGTTACATTGAGAAAAGATAAGGAAAAAAGCATGAAGCAACGCTTGCAAATCGAAGAAACACGAAACTGACAATGATGATCACATTAATGTGTTTAACTCAAAATATGAAGAATGTTATGATCATCGGAAGCATACCTTCATTGCCCGAAAATAGAAAAAAGATATCATCATACAATTCACTTCAAATAATGGGTGAACACTTTAATGACCAAGAAATCAAGTCCTAACATTGTCTTATACAAATTTTCTATAGTTATCAACTATCAAGTATATGGTAAGGAGGCAACCAACATAGGATACCATGATATTAAATTTCGGGTCCTTTGGAGTCGAGGTACGATAAATGGTTTCTTCATCTACCACAATCATGTGCATTGCTCAACACACCCCTGAAATCCGATTATTAGCCACCGTATCAAAAATATTTGGCATTGTTCTATTATTCACGGTATTTTTCTTTTGACAATATTCTTTTTTTATAAATTTGTCTTTTTCGTTCATTTTACAATGTTGGTGTCTCAGAATAGTGATGCATGAAGGCATCTACATATTCGACTCCTACTACTCAATTTTTCAAAAAGAATTATGTGTGTGTGTGTGTGTGTGGAAAAAGGGGATCTAAGGTGCCTCCAAAGATGAAATCTAAGGAGGTGCCCTCATTTCCCCCCATCTCCTACAATTTTTTTCATGGGGTTGTTGTTCATATCATGGATGATCACCATACCAAATTTCAAGGGATTCCAATCCTTTTTGAGCCACCATCCATCCCTTACAACTTCAACTGTCTGAAAACGTGCTGAAAACCCCACGAAGTTGCCAGGGGTAGATGTGGGCTCAAAAAGTATTGGAATCCCTTGAAATTTGGTATGTTGATCATCCATAAGGTGCACAACAAACCCATGAAAAATTTGGTATGTTGAATCTAAGGAGGCACCTTAGGATCCCTTTACCATATATATATATATATATATATATATATATATATATATATATATATATATATATATATATATATATATATATGAAAAAGGGAATCTAAGGTGCCTCCTTAGATGAAAATCTAAGGAGGTGCCCCCATTTCCTCCCATCTCCTACAATTTTTTTTGGAAATTTTTTTCATGGGTTTGTTGTTCATATCATGGATGATCAACGTACCAAATTTCAAGGGATTCCAATACTTTTTGAGCCACCATCTATCCCTTACAACTTCAACGGTCTAAAACCGTGCTGAAAAACACACGAATTTGCAAGGGGTAGATGGGGGCTCAAAAAGTATTGGAATCCCTTGAAATTTGGTTTGTTGATCATCCATAAGGTGAACAATAAACCCATGAAATTTTTTTTCAAAAAACATGTTTGAGATGGGGGGATATGGGGGTGCCTCCTTAGATTGAATCTAAGGAGGCACCTTAGGATCCCTTTACCCATATATATATATATATATATATATATATATATATATATATATATATAGTGAAAAATGGAGAAGAGCTGACAGCGATGGAAATTTTTCCAGCGCTGGCCGCATTTTGGGTGAGATAAAAGTATGTTTTTTTGAAAATTTTTTTTGCAGTTGTTAGATATACGTGTTAGAAAGCTCCCCACAAAATTTCAGCTTGATTCGACACCGTTTGAGTCTCCGTTCATCGATTTCAAAAACGTTACGCAAATCTGTCCACAGTTTTGCGTAACGTTTTTGAAATCGATGAACAGAGGCTCAAACGGTGTCGGATCGAGCTGAAATTTTGTGGGGAGCTTTCTAACACGTATATCTAACTACTGCAAAAAAAATTTCAAAAAAAAAATACTTTTATCTCGTCCAAAATGCAGACAGCGCTGGAAAAATTTCCAGCGCTGTTAGCATTGGCCCATTAACATATATATATATATATATATATATATATATGAGAATAATGGCTATCATACGCCATATGAGATAGGCTCTCATACGCCCTCTCACATAAAGCAACCAAGTACAAGCAAGTACAAGCCCATGTGAGCTTGTACTTGGTTGCTTTATGTGAGAGGGAGTATGAGAGCCTATCTCATATGGCGTATGATACCCATTAATCCCTATATATATATATATATATATATATATATATATATATATATATATATATATATATATATATATATATATATATATATATATATATATATATAGAGGGTAAAGTGTTCCTAGCGTGACTCCTTAGATTAAATCTAAGGAGTCGCCCCCATTTTCTCCCATCTCGCACAATTTTTTTGGATTTTATTTTTCATAGGATTGTTGATCACAACATGTATGATCAACATACCAAAAATCAAGTCATTCCAATACTTTAAAAGCCCACATCTACCCCTTACAACTTTATGGGGTTTTCAGCACGTTTTCAAACCGTTGAAGTTGCAAGGGGTAGACGGGGGCTTTTAAAGTATTGGAATGACTTGATTTTTGGTATGTTGATCATCTATGATGTGACCAACAATCCTATGAAAAATAAAATCCAAAAAAATTGGAAGATGGAAGAAAATGGGGGCGACTCCTTAGATTTAATCTAAGGAGACACCCTAGGAACACTTTACCCATATATATATATATATATATATATATATATATATATATATATATATATATATATATATATATATATATGGGTAAAATGCGCCTGAGCTCGTGCTCAGATGGGATTCCTGGGCTCGACCCCTCCTGACCGTCCGATCCGATCCCCCGGCTGTTGTTAAAAGCGGAACATGAGGAACGTTTGGTGCAATTACCAACGTGCCCTTACGCGACCGGAACTTTTGGGGCAATTACCATCCCGCCCTTATAGCCCCTATGAAAGCAACTTTTTAGAACTATTGGTGCAATTACCATCCCGCCCTTTATATCCTTTTCAAAGAAATAGTTTACACTATACGTCACTGTTGTGCGCGTCGACCCAGAAAGGAGAATATTACTCCCCGCGCACAACGCGCTACAGCCTACGCGTCGTGCGCGGCGTAGGCTTAAAACGCACAAGTGTTGAGAAGTTACCAACCGTGCACACGACGGGCAAAATTACCCCCGTCGTGCACGAGGGGGGAAAACGCAACGTGTAAAGCAATTTCCATCCGTGCGCACGACGTGCAAAATTACCCCGTCGTGCGCGAGGGATAAAACGCAACGTGTAAAGCAATTTCCATCCGCGCGCACGACGTGCAAAATTACCACCGTCGTGCGCGAGGGTAATGCACAACATGTAAAGGAATTTCCACCCGCGCGCACGACGGGCAAAATTACCCCCGTCGTGCGAGTGGGTTAAACCGCCTAGTGTGCAGCAATTTCCATCCGAGCGCACGACGGGCAAAATTAACCCAGTCGTCCGCGGGGGTTAAAACGCCTAGTGTGAAGCAATTCACATCCGCGCGCACGACGGGCAAAATTACCCCCGTCGTGCGCGTGGGTTAAAACGCCTAGTGTGCAGCAATTTCCATCCGCGCGCACGACGGGCAAAATTAACCCCGTCGTCCGCGGGGGTTAAAACGCCTAGTGTGAAGCAATTCACATCCGCGTGCACGACGGGCAAAATTACCCACGTCGTGCGCGTGGGTTGGGTTAAAACGCCTAGTGTGCAACAATTTCCATCCGAGCACACGACGGGCAAAATTAACCCCGTCGTCTGCGGGGGTTAAAACGCCTTGTGTGAAGCAATTCACATCCGCGTGCACGACGGGCAAAATTACCCCCGTCGTGCGCGTGTGTTAAAACGCCTAGTGTGCAGCAATTTCCATCCGCGCGAACGACGGGCAAAATTAACCCAGTCGTCCGCGGGGGTTAAAACGCCTAGTGTGAAGCAATTCACATCCGCGCGCACGACGGGCAAAATTACCCCCGTCGTGCGAGTGGGTTAAAACGCCTAGTGTGCAGCAATTTCCATTCGCGCACACGACGGGCAAAATTAACCCCGTCGTCCGCGGGGGTTAAAACGCCTAGTGTGAAGCAATTCACATCCGCGCGCACGACAGGCAAAATTACCCACGTCGTGTGCGTGGGTTGGGTTAAAACGCCTAGTGTGCAGCAATTTCCATCCGAGCGCACGACGGGCAAAATTAACCCCGTCATCCGTGGGGGTTAAAACGCCTAGTGTGAAGCAATTCACATCCGCGTGCACGACGGGAAAAATTACCCCCGTCGTGCGCGTGGGTTAAAACACCTAGTGTGCAGCAATTTCCATCCGCGCGCACGACGGGCAAAATTAACCCCGTCGTCCGCGGGGGTTAAAACGCCTAGTGTGAAGCAATTCACATCCGCGCGCACGACGGGCAAAATTATCCCCGTCGTGCGCGTGGGTTGGGTTAAAACGCTTAGTGTGCAGCAATTTCCATCCGAGCGCACGACGGGCAAAATTAACCCCGTCGTCCGCGGGGGTTAAAACGCCTAGTGTGAAGCAATTCACATCCGCGCACACGACGGGAAAAATTACCCCCGTCGTGCGCATGGGTTAAAACGCCTAGTGTGCAGCAATTTCCATCCGAGCGCATGACGTGCAAAATTAACCCCGTCGTCCGCGGGGGTTAAAACGCCTAGTGTGAAGCAATTCACATCCGCGCGCACGACGGGTAAAATTACCCCCGTCGTGCGCATGGGTTAAAACACCTAGCTAGTGTGCAGCAATTTCCATCCGCGCGCACGACGAGTAAAATTAACCCCGTCGTCCGCGGGGGTTAAAACGCCTAGTGTGAAGCAATTCACATCCGCGCGCACGACGGGCAAAATTACCCCCGTCGTGCGCGTGGGTTGGGTTAAAACGCCTATTGTGCAGCAATTTCCATCCGAGCGCACGACGTGCAAAATTAACCCCGTCGTCCGCGGGGGTTAAAACGCCTAGTGTGCAGCAATTCACATCCGCGCGCACGACGGGCAAAATTACCCCCGTCGTGCGCGTGGGTTAAAACGCCTAGTGTGCAGCAATTTCCATCCGCGCGCACGACGGGCAAAATTAACCCCGTCGTCCACGGGGGTTAAAACGCCTAGTGTGAAGCAATTCACATCCGCGCGCACGACGGGCAAAATTACCCCCGTCGTGTGCGTGGGTTAAAACGCCTAGTGTGCAGAAATTTCCATCCGAGCGCACGACAGACAAAATTAACCCCGTCGTCCGCGGGGGTTAAAACACACAAGTGTGCATCAATTTCCATCCGCGCGCACGACGGGCAAAATTAACCCCGTCGTGCGCGTCGTGTGTGGGCAAACGCACAAGTGTGGAGCAATTTAGAGCCGTGCGCACGACGGGCAAAATTACCCCCGTCGTGCGCGAGGGGGAAAACGCAATCTGTAAAGCAATTTCCATCCGCGCGCACGACGGGCAAACTTACCCCGTCGTGCGCGTGGGTTAAAACGCCTAGTGTGCAGCAATTTCCATCCGAGCACACGACGGGCAAAAATTAACCCCGTCGTCCGCGGGGGTTAAAACGCACAAGTGTGAAGCAATTTCCAGACGCGCGCACGACGGGCAAAATTACCCCCGTCGTGCGCGTGGGTTAAAACGCCTAGTGTGGAGCAATTTCCATCTGAGCGCACCACGGGCAAAATTAAGCCCGTCGTCCGCGGGGGTTAAAACGCACAAGTGTGCAGCGACGGGAAAAATTAACCCCGTCGTGCGCGTCGTGTGCGGGCAAATGCACAATTGTGGAGCAATTTACAGCCGTGCGCACGACGGGCAAAATTACCCCATCGTGCGCGAGGGGGAAAACGCAATGTGTAAAGCAATTTCCATCCGTGCACACGACGGCCAAACTTAACCCGTCGTGCGCGTGGGTTAAAACGCCTAGTGTGGAGCAATTTCCATCCGAGCGCACCACGGGCAAAATTAAGCCCGTCGTCCACGGGGGTTAAAACGCACAAGTGTGCAGCGACAGGCAAAATTAACCCCGTCGTGCGCGTCGTGTGCGGGCAAATGCACAAGTGTGGAGCAATTTACAGCCGTGCGCACGACGGGCAAAATTACCACATCGTGCGCGAGGGGGAAAACGCAATGTGTAAAGAAATTTCCATCCGTGCACACGACGACCAAACTTAACCTGTTGTGTGCGTGGGTTAAAACGCCTAGTGTGGAGCAATTTCCATCCGGGCGCACGATGGGTAAAAATAACCTCGTCGTCTGCAGGGGTTATAACGCACAAGTGTGCAGCAATTTCCATCCGCGCGCACGACGGGCAAAATTAACCCCGTCGTGCGTGTAGTGTGCGGGCAAACGCACAAGTGTGGAGAAATTTCCAGCCGTGCGCACGACGGGCAAAATTACCCCCGTCGTGTTCGAGGGGGAAAACGCAATGTGTAAAGCAATTTCCATCCGCGTGCACGACGGGCAAACATACCCCGTCGTGCGCGTGGGTTAAAATGCCTAGTGTGCAGCAATTTCCATCCGAGCGCACGATGGGCAAAATTAACCCCGTCGTCCGCGGGGGTTAAAACGCCTAGTGTGAAGCAATTAACAGCCGCGCGCACGACGGGCAAAAATAACCCCATCGTGCGCGTCGTCCGCGGGGCTTAAAACGTGTCGAGCAATTTCCATCCTCGCGCACGACGGGCAAAATTACCCCCGTCGTGCGCGTGGGTTAAAACGCCTAGTGTGGAGAAATTTCCATCCGGGCGCACGACGGGCAAAATTAACCCCGTCGTCCGCGGGGGTTATAACGCACAAGTGTGCAGCAATTTCCATCCGCGCTCACGACGGGCAAAATTAACCCCGTCGTGCGTGTCGTGTGCGGGCAAACGCACAAGTGTGGAGCAATTTCTAGCCATACGCATGACGGGCAAACTTACCCCCGTCGTGCGCGAGGGAGAAAACGCAATGTGTAAAGCAATTTCCATCCACGCGCGCGACTTACCCCGTCGTGCGCGTTGGATAAAACGCCAAGTGTGCAGCAATTTCCATCCGAGCGCACGATGGGCAAAATTAACCCCGTCGTGCGCGGGGGTTAAAACGCCTAGTGTGAGGCAATTACCCCCGTCGTGGGCGTCGTGCGCGGGAAACGCACAAGTGTGGAGCATTTACCAACCGTGCTCACAACAGGCAAAAATAACCCCCATCGTGCGCGAGGGGGAAAACGCAATGTGTAAAGAAATTTCCATCCGCGCACACGACGGCCAAACTTAACCCGTTGTGTGCGTGGGTTAAAACGCCTAGTGTGGAGCAATTTCCATCCGGGCGCACGACGGGCAAAAATAACCCCGTCGTCCGCGGGGGTTATAACGCACAAGTGTGCAGCAATTTCCATCCGCGCGCACGACGGGCAAAATTAACCCCGTCGTGCGCGTCGTGTGCGGGCAAAGGCACAAGTGTGGAGCAATTTCCAGCCGTGCGAACGACGGGCAAAATTACACCCGTCGTGCTCGAGGGGGAAAACACAATGTGTAAAGCAATTTCCATCCGCGCGCACGACGAGCAAACATACCCCGTCGTGCGCGTGGGTTAAAACGCCTAGTGTGCAGCAATTTCCATCCGAGCGCACGACGGGCAAAATTAACCCCGTCGTCCACGGGGGTTAAAACGCCTAGTGTGAAGCAATTAACAGCCGCGCGCACGACGGACTAAAATAACCCCGTCGTGCGCGTCGTCTGCGGGGCTTAAAACGTGTCGAGCAATTTCCATCCGCGCGCACGACGGGCAAAATTACCCCCGTCGTGCGCGTGGGTTAAAACGCCTAGTGTGGAGCAATTTCCATCCGGGTGCACGATGGGCAAAATTAACCCCGTCGTCCGCGGGGGTTATAACGCACAAGTGTGCAGCAATTTCCATCCGCGCTCACGACGGGCAAAATTAACCCCGTCGTGCGTGTCGTGTGCGGGCAAACGCACAAGTGTGGAGCAATTTCTTGTCGTGCACACGACGGGCAAAATTACCCCGTCGTGCACGAGGGGGAAAACGCAATGTGTAAAGCAATTTCCATCCACACGCGCGACTTACCCCGTCGTGCGCGTTGGATAAAACGCCAAGTGTGCAGCAATTTTCATCCGAGCGCACGATGGGCAAAATTAACCACGTCGTGCGCGGGGGTTAAAACGCCTAGTGTGAGGCAATTACCCCCGTCGTGGGCGTCGTGTGTGGGAAACACACAAGTGTGGAGCATTTACCAACCGTGCTCACGACAGGCAAAAATTACCCCCGTCGTGCGCGAGGGGTAAAACACAACGTGTAAAGCAATTTCCATCCCCGTCGTGCGCGTGGGTTAAAACGCCTAGTGTGCAGCAATTTCCTCCGAGCGCACGACAGGCAAAATTAACCATGTCGTGCGTGGGGGTTAAAACGCCTAGTGTGAAGCAATTCACATCAGCGCGCACGACGGGCAAAAATAACCGCGTCGTGTGCTTCGTTTGCGGGGCTTAAAATGCACAAGTGTCGAGCAATTTCCATCCGCGCGCAAGACGGGCAAAATTACCCCCGTCGTGCGCGGGGGTTAAAACGCCTAGTGTGAAGCAATTACCCCCGTCGTGGGCGTCGTGCGCGGGAAACGCACAAGTGTGGAGCATTTACCAACCAAGCACACGACATGCAAAAATTACCCCCGTCATGTGCGAGGGGTAAAACGCAACGTGTTAAGCAATTTCCATCCGCGCGCACGACAGGCAAAATTACCCCCGTCGTGCGCGGGGGTTAAAACGCCTAGTGTGGAGCAATTTCCATCCGAGAGCACGACGAACAAAATTAACCCCGTCGTCCGCGGGGGTTAAAACGCACAAGTGTGCAGCAATTTCCATCCGCGCACACGACGGGCAAAATTAAACCCGTCATGCGCGTCGTGTGCGGGCAAACGCACAAGTGTGGAGCAATTTACAGCCGGGCGCACGACGGGCAAAATTACCCCCGTCGTGCGCGATGGGGAAAACGCAATGTGTAAAGCAATTTCCATCCGCGCTAACGACGGCCAAACTTACCCCGTCGTGCACGTGGGTTAAAAACGCCTAGTGTGCAGCAATGTCCATCCGAGCGCACGAAGGGCAAAAATTAACCCCGTCGTCCGCGTGGGTTAAAACGCACAAGTGTGAAGCAATTTCCATCCGCGCGCACGACGGGCAAAATTAACCCCGTCGTGCACGTTGTCCGGCGGGGCTTAAAAGTTAAAACGCACAAGTGTAAAGCATTTTCCAGCCGCGCGCACGACATGCAAAAATACGCCCCGTCATGCACGGGGGTTAAAACGCCTAGTGTGAAGCAATTTCCATCTGCGCGAACGACGGGCAAAATTCTCCCCAGTCGTGCGCGGGGCTAAAACGTACAAGTGTGGAGCATTTTCCATTCGCGCGCACGACGGGCAAAATTACCCCCGTCGTGCGCGTCGTCCGCGGGGCTTAAAAAGCACAAGTGACAAGTGTGGTGAAATTTCCATACGAAGGTAGCAATATGGGTAAACATATCTTTTAATTTCTTACAACAAGTGATTATTTTGCACAAAACCTAACATCAATTTTAAACTGAATTTTTTTTCAATATCAACATTCTTGTTGTCCCTTTTTACTCGGTGACGTGCATTATAAATTGATTTGCATGGAAGGTTGGATTTTCCTACATGACTTTCAAAATCTCAGCCGGCCTCAGCGTGCTATTTGCCAAATCTCTCAATGATCCATCTTCATTCCCTGCTACTGCCCTTCATCGGAATGGCCCTCGACATAATTAGCAGCTTGATGGTTGTGCCTGCCCTCAACGACTGTTAATCTCAACTCCTTACCGCCAACAGCGACGCCCACCATTACCACGCAATGAGAACAGACATAGACACTTCTTGGTTTAAACTGGCCTGTCGGTCGTTTTTTCCTTTCGGTGTCACCTGTAAACCCCGCTTCTTTCACATGCAAAGTAAACAGCAGGAATCCTATTGGAAGTTTTACATGCAAAGCGACAACATTCTTGTTGTCCCTTTTTAATCGGTGACGTGCATTATAAATTTATTTACATGGAAGGTTGGATTTTCCTACATGACTTTCAAAATTTCAGCTGGCCTCAGCGTGCTATCTGCATGCATGTAAAATCACCAAATTTCTACATCATTTTCCACCCAATTGAATAAGAATTTCACCTACAGTGTATTTAAAAGTATATACTTACCAAATGGAATACCTGGAAAATCCCTACTTTCAGACGCAAGAAAGGAAGAAAATGCTACTGTATCTTAGAAGGTCCGCTGACCGCTGAGATCATCTGGGAAGATTTGAAGGTGCATTTTGGTTGCAAATGCTTCTTTATCCTAGAAGGTATGCTGACAGCTGAGATCTTCTGGGAAGATTTGAAGGTGCATTTTGGTTGCGAAGTTAGCCGGATTTCATTGGAGTCATTTTCTACCGCCATCCCATTCTCGTTACAGGCATCTGCATCATGAAGGAAATGGTCCACATTGAAATAGCAGGAGTAACTTTCAATTTTATCTTCCTTTTACCATGGTATATATCTACATCAAGCAGAACGAAGCAATGGTTAGAATTTGTCCGGTTAAACTAAGAAACAAACATATTGTAAGAAAAATAAGTAGAATACCGTGGCTATACGAGGAAGATCCGATAAGCAGAATACTTAGCAGATGTAATTGAAACCGCCGTGGCGCGACCTCGGTGGTAACCGCTATTGTCGGTTGCTCCCGAAGGTTAACACAGCAGCCCCTGGCTGCGTCCACACTTGGGTAGAGACTTTGGATTTTGCACAGTACAGCTATCCAGGAGAACGGGATGAAGCAAAGAAGAATTTTTGGAGGAAGCAATTTTTCCGTGTATTTTCTTGAGGAAAGAAGAGGGATATAAATAGAGTTCAAAAAATAGCTGTTATGAATTCAAACTGTCAAATATTAAACGAGTATTAAATAGGCTTTGAATGCTGCGTATTAAAGCGAGGCTTTATTTACGTATTTATTGAGAGGTTTTGAATGCTGCAATCAAATTAGCAGTTACCAACATTTTAGAAAGAGACGCCATTTATTATAGACGAATTGGACTGCCCATGGATGAGGATGAGACTACAGTTGATTTACTGTGACTCATGGAAAGAACCCATGAGTCTACAGTTGTTGAGCTCGTGAATATACAGTATATACAGTGTTGCGGTGTGAGTGATTTTTGAGGGTAATCTCAAACACAAAGCGAAATTTTTGAGGGCGTTCACGGTCCATTTATAGTGAAATTGACCATTCAAATTGATGAGTATAAGTCCGTTATCCTACAGCAAGCCCTTCATTGCAAACATCTACATAGACAATCATATGTATCAGTTTGTAAGAGCATAGTCTAATGAATCAGTTTGGGTCTGTATCAGTATGTACATCAATATAGTTGAATTCGATTGAATATGCCTTCAGCTTGAATAAGTATCAGATTTAATTTTAAAGTTTGCATGTAGTTTCTGAGTCAGAGTGAATAAGTATCCGGTTTAATCTACAATGTTTTCAGACTGAACATGTATAATAAGACTTAAATCTAAAAGCTTGCATGTAGGCTTGATTGGGATTCAGATTAAGTATGATTAAATTTATTCCCGTGGTCGCGTTGAGAAAATTTGTCATCGATGAAACATCAGTTTAACGCGCACAACGAGCAAATTCTGCTGGTTGTGCGCGTTAAACAATTGTTCATAAAATACCTTAGATGCTTAAAGCGAACACCTGGCTCTGGCTGTGCTTATTGTGCGCTTTGCGCAATTAAAGTAACCATTATAAATATGATCAATGCGCACAACGGCCATAAATTAGTAGGTACTGAGCGTTGAGCAATTATGTAAGCGGCTATTAATTTTTCCAGCTAACGTCCCACCGGCCGGTCAAACATTCTTGAGAAATGCACATGTCTGGTATCAATCAGTTGTAGATTTACGAGCAGTCTTTTGAATATTCACGAGAACCCCTCAGTTTGTAAGAGCATATGCTAATGAATCAGTTTGGATCTGTATCAGTATGTACATCAATATATTTGAATGGCTGGGTCATTTTCAAAATGTCATCAATTTGAATATGTAAGAGATTTAATCTAAAATTTTGCATGCAGTTTCTGAATTCGATTGAATATGTCTTCAGATTGAAAAGGTATCAGATTTATTTTTAAAGTTTGAATGTAGTTTCTGAGTCAGAGTGAATAAGTATCCGGTTTAATCTACAATGTTTTCAGATTGAACAAGTATAAGAAGACTTAAATCTAAAAGTTTGGATGTAGGCTTGGTTGGGATTCAGATTAAGAATGATGAAATTAGGAATTTGATTGATTCACTGCGGTAGCACGCATTGGGATTAAAATTATAGCAATTCACAAATATGCTCAAAGCGCAAAACGGTCAAATTTATTCCCGTGGGGGCGTTGAGCAAATATGTCATCGACGCAACTATAGAGCTTAACGCGCACAACGTGCATAATTCTGCATGTTGTGCACTTTGCGCAATTATGTTAGCTATAACAAATTTGCTGAACGCGCACACCGGCTCAAAGTGAACACCTGGCGATACTTGTTGTGCGCTTTGAGCAATTTTTTAAACCATTAAAAATTTGCTCACCGCGCACAACGGGCATAATTTTGTATATTCACGAGCACCCCTCAGTAGCTTGATGGGGTCTTCGATGTAGCCACACAGTAAATATCTGCAGCAGTCACATCCTCATTGACCTATCTGCGTTGCGCGCATTGAGCAATTCCCGTTTTCCATGCGTTTTGCGCGGTGATCAATTATAATAGTTTCTCTCTTCTGTATTATTTAGCCTGGGGTGCGTGTCGAATAAAATGTATTAAAAAATCTTAGTGGAGAGTAGTATTGTTGGGAGTAATTTTCCTATTAGCATCAATGTTGATCAAGGCGAAAAATCGTTGAGTTTCATTGTTATGCGCGGAGAGTAATTAACCTATTTTGATCCAGATGCTAAAATAATTGGGATTACGCGATTTTTGCGTTGGTATTACGCGGTTTGCGCGTTGAGTAAATAATTGTTGATTCCCGAGATCCATTGCATTACTGTAGGATCAATGACTTATTATACGCTTCATTTTGATTGCTCCAATTCCCTATAGCAACTCCAAACCAAATCTCTAAAAAAACCCCTTCAAAATGGAATATCTTTAAAATATGCTATTTTTGAGGATGGGCAACTCCAACCCACCATCTTCAAATCCTATTTTCTCTTTGTTTAAGCTTTACTAATGAAAAATATTTATCATTATAATGGGTTAATCTAATACATTGTTTCTGCATGAAAGAAAACTATAAATAATATTATTCTTCAATGTTAATTTTTTTAATTTTTAAGTATTTAGTATTTCTTGTAATGTTGTAAATATTTTAAAATTTGCTCGAAAAATATCCAATATTGGTCTCATGTAGTAGGTATAATTGAGATATTTCCATCGGTACTAAACTTATTAAATTTGGTCATGTGATTTGTAAAATACATTTGTAATAAATAGCCGTTACCAAGCTATGACGGTAATAAACGCAACGAAGGGCTGATATCAATTATCCATTGTGCGCGTCGTGCGCAGTGGTTAAAAGTCATAGTGTGAATCAATATCCATCCGCTGTACACACACGGTCTCACATCTAAGGACTCCACATAACACACAAGGGCTTATAGTGGAACCAATTAACCCGCACGCACAACAGAAACAATTTGATTGTTTTTGTTGCACTGGAAAATAAATAATTTTTCGAGTGTTTGACGGAGAGTAATTCAAGGCGCAAAACGGTTCGGTTTCCTTGTCGTGTGGGGAGAGTAATTTGCCTCTTTTTCAGCTGAGCCTAAAATACTTAGGATTACGCGTTTTTCTCGGTGGGATTACGCGTTGAGTAAATAAGATGTTCATTCCCGAGATCCTTAGCATTACTGTAGGATAACGGACTTAATACTCATCAATTTGATCGGTCGTTTTTCACTATAAATGGACCGTGAATGCCGTGAATGTCCTGGAGAAGCGTATGAAATCAGAGGACTACAGGCTGATGCAGTCGCGTCCCGAATATGCTTCTCTCCCTGGTCTGCGAAGAGAAGAATGGCCCCCCGGGCCTTTGCGCCCTGGTTGGCTGCTCTGGGTCAATTAGGTTGGCAGTGCATGGCTACCGTCTCTCTGAGGCACAAGCACTCCCTTCTGTTCTTTTCGATCTCTTGGCTCGCAGCCAAATTGGCCAAATCTGACTGTGGATGAAGCAGATCATAATTGTCCCTTTCCTCCTGGAGATTTCCAATTTTGGCTGCGAGACAAGAGATCGAAAAGAACAGGAGGGAGTGCTTGTGCCTCAGAGGGACGGTAGCCATGCACCGCCAACCTATGTGACCCATGGCAGACATCCAGGGCGCAAAGGCCAGGGGGGCCATTCATCTCTTCGCAGACCAGGGATAGGAGCATATTCGGGAGGCGACAACATCAGCTTGTAGTCCTCCGATTTCATACGCTTCTCCAGGGCATTCACGGTCCATTTAGTGTGAAATTGACCATTCAAATTGATGAGTATACTCCGTTATCCTACAACGAGCCCTAATGCCTGACGCTTACGATAGAAATGGATGATGGAATTCAACCAGTTCTCTTTTCACGTAAAGCTAAATGGTTGATGTTGGAAACTTACGCAATGGTGGTAATAAATGCAACGAAGGGCTATCGTCCATTTATAAACATGCATGCCCGATGAATGCCTTCCATATGTGAGCATTTCGCCTTCCACTCCTCGACTATACACTCCATATCCATCTCCTCTTTATAAACTCCATCCAAACCATTAAATCCTTCATCATTTCACTATACCTCGTCTATGACACACAAACATTCCCTCCTGTCCTTTCCGATCGTGAAGATAAAAAGCTCATTCTATTTGTTATGCAACCATTTGGTGTTGTTCGACTCCTCATGTGAATCGGAGTTCCTCGGTGTCTTTGAAACGGCTACATACCCGACTGCAGGTTACACCGACGCATGCTATGTCTACACTCATATCCAGCCGATGATGGCAGAAAATCGGCAACGACGGTAATAAACGGAACGAAGATGGTCGCCCGATGAACTCGCGGAAGTTGACGGGGAAGCACGTAGATCACACCAACAATCACATGTTTCAGTTTGTAAGAGCATAGGCTAATGAATCAGTTTGGATCTGTATCAGTATGTACATCAATATATTTGAATGGCTGGGTCATTTTCAAAATAACATCAACTAGAATATGTATGAGACTTAATTTAAACTTTAGCTAAACGCACACAACGGGCTTAATTCTGCTGGTTGTGCGCGTTTAAGTATGATGAAATTTGGAATGTGATTGATTCACTGCGCTGGTGCGAGGTGGAATTAAAATTATAGCATCTCACAAATATGCTCAAAGCGCAAAACGGTCAAATTTATTCCCGTGGGGGCATTGAGCAAATTTGTCATGACTTTAGCTAAATGCGCACAACGGGCATAATTCTGCTGGTTGTGCATGTTTAACAGTTTAAGTATGATGAAATTTGGAATTTGATTGATTAACTGCGGTGGCGTGTAGTGGGATTAAAATTATAGCATCTCACAAATATGCTCAAAGCGCAAAACGGGCAAATTTATTCCCGTGGGGGCGTTGAGCAAATTTGTCATCGACGCAACTTTTGCGTAACGCGCACAACCGGCATAATTCTGCATGTTGTGCGCTTTGCGCCATTATGTTAACCATTACAAATTTGCTGAACGCGCACCCGGCTCAAAATGAACACCTGTCGATACTTGTTGTGCGCTTTGAGCAATTTTTTAAACCATTAAAAATTTGCTCACCGCGCACAACGGCCATAAATTTATTGGTACTGAACGTTGAACAATTATGTAACGGCTATAAATTTTTCCACCTTACTTGCCACTGGTAATAACTTCTTGGGAAAATCATATGTCTGGTATCAATCAGCTGTAGATTCAGGAGCAGTATTTTGTTATTCACGAGCACCCTTCTGTAGCTTGACGGGGTCTTCGATGTAGCCACACAGTTAATATGGTACTGCAGCAGTCACATCCTCATTGACCCATCTGCGTTGTGCGCATTGAGCAATTCCCATTTTCCATGCGTTTTGCGTGAGGATCAATTATAATAGTTTCTCTCTTCTGTATTATTTAGCCCGGGGTGCGTGTCGAATAAAATGTATTAAAAAATCTTAGTGGAGAGTAGTATTGTTGGGAGTAATTTTCCTATTAGCATCAATGTTGATCAAGGCAAAAAATCGATGAGTTTCCTTGTTATGCGCGGAGAGTAATTAACCTATTTTGATCCAGATGCTAAAATAATTGGGATTACGCGATTTTCGCGTTGGTATTCCGCGGTTTGCGCGTTGAGTAAATAATTGTTAATTCCCAAGATCCATTGCATTACTGTAGGATCAAGGACTTATTATACGCTTCATTTTGATTGCTCCAATTCCCCTATAAAAATGGCAGACAAGGAGCACTCATCTTCTCACAACTTCATCTACTTTCTTCCATCATCTTCTTCTTTATTTTCCCACACAACCTTCGTATTGAAACAGTAAGTCCTTCAGCTGTTCGTGCATGCTTGATATAGATATCAGATATGGACGATAGCATTCATTCAGCTGTTTGTCCATTTATAATCAGGCGCCCGAAAAAGGGTTTCCATATGACCGTCCCCGACACTGGGCACCCAGGTCAGCCGCCCAAGAAGTACTGGTCAGGGGGACATAACCAGCACATTGTGTCAAGTATGATACATACTTGACAGCCGGTTACAATGATGCGTGCAATGACGACACTCCTATCATGTTTCACGGTTGCCGACAGTCGGCAACGACGATAATAAATGTAACGATGATGGTCGACCGAGGTAACTAGATGGTTATATATTGTTATGGACGCCTCCCCCAAGTTTCAATAAGTAAAAAAAAACATGGATTTTTGAACCTGGAACATAGGGGGCGCAAGGGCTCGCATCCAACGAAGCATTCTAGAACGTCTGGATCAATGGTTACAGTAATTTCACCATATTCCCACTCGATTGTTCTTCATTTTCTTATTCAATTTGGATGCGAACCAAGAGATCGAAAAAAAAGGAGGGAGTGCTGTTGCCTCAGAGGGACGGTAGCCATGCACCGCCAACCTATGTGACCAAGGGCCGCCATCCAGGCTTAATCATATGTATCAGTTTGTAAGAGCATAGGCTAATGAATCAGTTTGGATCTGTATCAGTCTGTATGTACATCAATATATTTGAATGGCTGGGTAATTTTCAAAATGTCATCAATTTGAATATGTATGAGATTTAATCTAAAATTTTGCAAGCAGTTTCTGAATTCTATTGAATATGCCTTCAGATTGAAAAGGTATCAGATTTATTTTTAAAGTTTGTATGTAGTTTCTGAGTCAGAGTGAATAAGTATCCGGTTTAATCTACAATATTTTCAGATTGAACAAGTATAATAAGACTTAAATCTAAAAGTTTGGATGTAGGCTTGGTTGGGATTCAGATTAAGTATGATGAAATTTGGAATTTGATTGATTCACTGCGGTGGTGCGCAGTGGGAGTAAACTTATAGCATCTCACAAATATGCTCAAAGCGCAAAACGGGCAAATTTATTCCCGTGGGGGCGTTGAGCAAATTTGTCATCGACGCAACTTTTGCGTAACGCGCACAACCGACATAATTCTGCATGTTGTGCGCTTTGCGCCATTATGTAAACCATTACAAATTTGCTGAACGCGCACACCGGCTCAAAATGAACACCTGGCGTTACTTGTCGTGCGCTTTGAGCAATTTTTTGGTACTGAACGTTGAGCAATTATGTAACGGCTATAAATTTTTCCACCTTACTTGCCACCGGTCATAAATTCTTGGGAAAATCATATGTGTGGTATCAATCAGCTGTAGATTCAGGAGTAGTATTTTCTTATTCACGAGCACCCTTCTGTAGCTTGACGGGGTCTTCGATGTAGCCACATAGTAAATATGGTACTGCAGCAGTCACATCCTCATTGACCTATCTGCATTGCGTGCATTGAGCAATTCCCGTTTTCCATACGTTTTACGCGGTGATCAATTATAATAGTTTCTCTCTTCTGTATTATTTAGCCCGGGGTGCGTGTCGAATAAAATGTATTAAAAAATCTTAGTGGAGAGTAGTATTGTTGGGAGTAAGTTTCCTATTAGCATCAATGTTGATCAAGGCGAAAAATCGTTGAGTTTCATTGTTATGCGCGGAGAGTAATTAACCTATTTTGATCCAGATGCTAAAATAATTGGGATTACGCGATTTTCGCGTTGGTATTACGCGGTTTGCGCGTTGAGTAAATAATTGTTGATTCCCGAGATCCATTGCATTACTGTAGGATCAAGGACTTATTATACGCTTCATTTTGATTGCTCCAATTCCATATAGCAACTCCACCACAAATCTCTAAAAACCCCCCTTCAAAATGGAATATCTCTAAAAGATGCTATTTTTGAGGATGGGCAACTCCAACCCACCATCTTCAAATCCTATTTTCTCTTTGTTTAAGCTTTACTAATGAAAAATATTTATCATTAAAATGGGTTAATCTAATACATTATTTCTGCATGAAAGAAAACTATAAATAATATTATTCTTCAATGTTAATTTTTTTTAATTTTTAAGTATTTAGTATTTCTTGTAATATTGTAAATATTTTAAATTTGCTCGAAAAATATCCAATATTGGTCTCATGTAGTAGGTATAATTGAGATATTTCCATCGGTACTAAAATTATTAAATTTGGTCACGTGATTTGTAAAATACATTTGTAATAAATAGCCGTTACCAAGCTATGACGGTAATAAACGCAACGAAGGGCTGCTATCAATTATCCGTTGTGCGCGTCGTGCGCGGTGGTTAAAAGTCATAGTGTGAATCAATATCCATCCGCTGTACACACACGGTCTCACATCTGAGGACTCCACATAACACACAAGGGCTTATAGTGGAACCAATTAACCCGCACGCACAACAGAAACAATTTGATTGTTTTTGTTGCACTGGAAAATAAATAATTTTTCGAGTGTTTGACGGAGAGTAATTCAAGGCGCAAAACGGTTCGGTTTCCTTGTCATGTGGGGAGAGTAATTTGCCTCTTTTTCAGCTGAGCCTAAAATACTTAGGACGCGTTTTTCTCGGTGGGATTACGCGTTGAGTAAATAAGATGTTCATTCCCGAGATCCTTAGCATTACTGTAGGATAAATGGATCGTGAATGCCGTGAATGCCCTGGAGAAACGTATGAAATCGGAGGACTACAGGCTGATGCAGTCGCCTCCCTAATATGCTTCTCTCCCTGGTCTGCGAAGAGAAGAATGGCCCCCCGGGCCTTTGCGCCCTGGTTGGCTGCTCTGGGTCAATTAGGTTGGCGGTGCATGGGTACCGTCTCTCTGAGGCACAAGCACTCCCTCCTGTTCTTTTCGATCTCTTGGCTCGCAGGCAAATTGGCCAAATCTGACTGTGGATGAAGCAGATCATAATTGTCTCAGAATGCAGAAGCTGGAAGCCTGGAACCTGTGCAGAAACACAAAAGGCATAGTTGTCTCAGATTTCCAGAAAATCAAATGATGTGAAGAGTAACACATCCATTTCCTCGTCCGAACAGATGATGTTGATGATGCTAAAGTAAAGCGACAGAAATTACAAAACGAGCAGGGAAGTGACTGTAATGACACGCCAATGACGGCATGTCGTGCCTTTGAACTATTTGAATTGGAAAATGTTTTGAACTATTTGAGTCTTTGGATAATTATCGGAGGAAGCCATCTTATGAACACTTTTCCTTGTGTATGCGTGTGCGGAGGCCCATGCCCAGTAGTGCACATATCATATTGGTCTCTTATATTGGTCTCTTACAGGCGGTGAAGATCTTCTCTGGATTAAGCTTTTACTTCACCGATCAGTTCGAGCTTCCTTAAAGGGGCTTCCTCGAAAAGGTGGATCTAGCTGTCGGTTGAACCGTCCGGAAGAATGTTGACCTGGTGATGGACGCATCAAATGCCAGTGTGTTCTCCGTAGGATCCGCCTTCATTTTCTACAACGAAGATCCTCCACCTACGTGCGCCTTAGCAGATCTTGAGGAGGTTGTAACGAAGAGATGCGACGAGGTTGGGGCCGCATGCAGTGTTTAGTATTCTCTTACTGGAACACATCGCCGCATGCAGTTCTGCATCTGAGCTTGTAAGTTGTTCAAAGACCAGCGGTGTTTAGTATTTTGATCTGTTGGTGTTGTTCGACGCCTCATGTGAATCGGAGTTTCTCTCGGTGTCTTTGAAACGGCTACATACATGACTGCAGGTTACGCCGATGCATGCTATGACTACACTCATATCCAGCCGATGATGGCAGAAAATCTGCATCGACGGTAATAAACGGAACGAAGATGGTCGCCCGATGAACTCGCGGAAGTTGACGGGGAAGCACGCAGATCACACCGACAATCACATGTTTCAGTTTGTAAGAGCATAGGCTAATTAATGAATCAGTTTGGATTTGTATCAGTATGTACATCAATATATTTGAATGGCTGGGTCATTTTCAAAATAACATCAACTAGAATATGTATGAGATTTAATCTACACTTTAGCTAAACGCGCACAACGGGCATAATTCTGCTGGTTGTGCGTGTTTAAGTATGATGAAATTTGGAATGTGATTGATTCAATGCGCTGGTGCGCGATGAAACTAAAATTATTGCAATTCACAAATATGCTCAAAGCGCAAAACGGTCAAATTTATTCCCGTGGGGGCGTTGAGCAAATTTGTCATCGACGCAACTATAGCTTATCGCGCACAACGGGCATAATTCTGCATGTTGTGCGCTTTGCGCAATTATGTTAGCCATAACAAATTTGCTGAACGAGCACACCGGCTCAAAGTGAACACCTGGCGATACTTGTTGTGCGCTTTGAGCAATTTTTTAAACCATTAAAAATTTGCTCACCGCGCACAACGGCCAAAATATAAATTTTGCCAGCTCACTTGCCACTGGTCATACATTCTTGGGAAAATCATATGTCTGGTATCAATCAGCTGTAGATTCAGGAGCAGTATTTTGTATATTCACGAGCACACCTCTGCTGCTTGACGGGGTCTTCGATGTAGCCACACAGTTAAACTCTACTGCATCAGTCACATCCTCATTGACCTATCTGCGTTGTGCGCATTGAGCAATTTCCATTTTCCATGTGTTTTGCGCGAGGATCAATTATAATAGTTACTCTCTTCTGTACTATTTAGCCCGGGGTGCGTGTCGAATAAATTGTATTAAAAAATCTTAGTGGAGAGTAGGATTGTTGGGAGTAATTTTCCTATTAGCATCAATGTTGATCAAGGCGAAAAATCGTTGAGTTTCATTGTTATGCACGGAGAGTAATTAACCTATTTTGATCCAGATGCTAAAATAATTGGGATTACGCGATTTTCGCGTTGGTATTACGCGGTTTGCGCGTTGAGTAAATAATTGTTGATTCCCGAGATCCATTGCACTACTGTAGGATCGAGGACTTATTATACGCTTCATTTTGATTGCTCCAATTCCCCTATAAAAATGGCGGACAAGGAGCACTCATCTTCTCACAACTTCATCTACTTGCTTCCATCATCTTCTTCTTTATTTGCACACACAACCTCCGTATGGAAACAGTAAGTCCTTCAGCTGTTCGTGGAAGGCGAAATCCTCACATCTGGAAACCCTTTTTCGGGCATGCCTGAATATAAATGGACGAACAGCTGAATGAATGCTATCGTCCATATCTGATATCTATATCATGCCCGTTACTCTGTGGTGTCTCTTGCCGAAGATGAAAGAACTCACCCTCAGATGGATACCCTGCACAACAACCATGTTTTCAATCTTGTCATGCTTGCTGAATAGCAGCCCGAACCTGGAGGATCTAGTCATTGGAGTAAGTACAAATTTTCTAATTATTTCCTCTGAATAATTCAAAACTACGTATGTATGTATGATGGCATTAAGCATTCTGTTTTGTTACCAGGATGAAATGTTTGATTTTCCAGACCCGGAAGCTTCAGCGCTAGAATACTGGGATCAGCAGATGCCTTCGGATTGCATAACAAATACGCTGAGCACGGTAACTGTAAACGTGGTCGATGTACACCGCAAGGGCTCGCATCCAACGAAGCAGTCTAGAACCTCTGGATCGATGGTAACATGAATTTCACCTTTTTTCATATTCCCTCTAGATTCTTCGTCATTATCTTCTTCAATTTGGAATCGAGCCAAGAGATCGAAAACAACAGGAGGGAGTGGTTGTGCCTCGGAGGTACGGTAGCCATGCACCGCCAACCTATGTGTCCAAGGGCCGCCATCCAGGCTTAATCATATGTATCAGTTTGTAAGAGCATAGGCTAATGAATCAGTTTGGATCTGTATCAGTATGTACATCAATATAGTTGAATTCGATTGAATATGTCTTCAGATTGGTTGTGCGCGTTAAACAATTGTCTATAAAATACCTTAGATGCTCAAAGTGAACACATGTTAAACCGCATAACGACTCAAAGCGTCTACACCTGTCGTTTCTTATTGTTCGCTATGAGCAATTATTTAAACCATTAAAAATTTGCTCATCGCGCACAACGGCTATAAATTCGTATGTTCTTAGCTTTGTGCAATTATGTCAGCGGCTATTAAATTTTCCAGCTCACATCCCACCAGCCGGTCAAACATTCTTGAGAAATGCACTTGTCTGGTATCAATCAGCTGTAGATTGACGAGCAGTCTTTTGTATATTCACGAGAACCCCTCCTGTAGCATGACGGGGTCTTCGATGGAGCCACACATTACCTCTACTTCGGTCGCATCCTCATAAACCAATACAATTCGCTGACATGCGTTGTGCGTTTTGTGCCTTGAGCAATTCCAGTTTTCCATGCGTTTTGCGCGGTGAGCAATTCTGATAGTTTGTTACTCCCTTCTGTATTATTTAGCACGGTGTGCGCATCGAATAAAATGTATTAAAAAGGATTAGTGGAGATTAGTATTGTTGGGAGTAATTTTCCAATTGGCATCATTGTTGATCAAGGCGAAAAACCGTTGAGTTTTATTTTGATTGGTCCAATTCCCCTATAAAATGGCGGACAAGGAGCCCTCATCTTCTCACAACTTCCTCTACTTTCCTATATCATCATCTTCTTTTTTCCCACACAACCTCCGTCTGGAAACAATAAGGTCTTCTTATGTTCGAGCATGATGCATGAGGTAGAAATGGACGAGATGGAGATGGATATGGGGTGTAAAGATGAGATGGTCTTCTACTATTCGGGCCTGATGCTTGAGATATAAATGGACGATAGAATTCAACCAGTACTTTTTTCACGCATGCACGTGGAACGGCCATCTCCTCTTTACACTATCTTCTCCTCCATCCCCTTCATCTTTGTACTATAGATCGTCTAAGACACCCAAACACCTCCTACTGTCCTTTCCGATCTCGAAAATGAAAATCTCATTCTATTTATAACGAACCATGTGTTGGTGTTCACCGCCTCTTGGGAATTGGAGTTCTTTTCGGTGTCTTTGAACCGTCGTCATACTTGACAGCCGGGTACAACGACGCCTGCAACGACGACACTCCTATAAGGGCTACGGTGGCAGAAAGTTGGCAAACACGTCCATAAACTCAACGAAGATGGTCGCTTCGTTGCGTTAGTTAACGTCGTTGCCGGCTTTCGACAACCGTAGGCAGGATAGGAGTGTCGTCATTGCAGGCGTCGTTGTAGGGTGAAGCACGCAGATCACGCCGACAATTTATCCGGTAAAAAGCCCCTTCATTGCAAACATCTTACGAAGACAATCATATGTATCAGTTTGTAAAGAGCATGGGGTAATGAATATGTTTTGTTCTGTATCAGTTATGTACATCCATATAGTTGAATGGCTGGGTCATTTTGAAAATGTCATCAATTGGAATATGTATGAGATATAATCTAAAAATTTTCAATCAGTTTACGAAGTCGATTGAATATGTAGCCGATTTAATCTAAACTGTCTTCAGATTGATTATGTATCAGAGATAATCTAAAAGTTTGCATGTAAACAAGTTAATTTTATCATAGACGGAATTTAACAACTTGCTTGGAGGGACATTTTCGCGTTCTTTACAATACGTCGATAAAGACGCCAGTGGTTGAAGGCAGGCCGTTGGATGGCGGGCTGGGGTGCCGTTCCACTTTACTGTAAACTGCATCAGGATGTGCGACGGGAGGTCGAGGAGTGGAAGGCAGGCCTTTGGATGGCGGTCGGGGGTTTCGTTCCAATTTACTATAACCTGCACCAGGATGTGCGACGGGGGGTCAAGGAGTGGAAGGCATGCCGTTGGATGGCGGGCTGGGGTTTCGTTCCACTTCAGGATGTGCAACGGGAGGTCGATGAGTGGAAGGCAGACCGTTGGATGGCGGAGGGACCCGTTGTCTGAGAACGGTGGTGCCCAGTGGGGTGATTGGCATGGCGATGCCTTCACCGGTGATTTGGACAGACACCCCGCGGGCGGTGATGCCTCCACCGGAGGTGGAGGTAGTCATGGAGTAGGCGCTGGAGGGGAGGAGCGGTCCGCCCTAAGTCCCCTGGCGTTAGTTCTCCAAGGGAAGTCGGGGAGTGGAAGGCTGGCCGCTCCATGTGTAAGACGAATAACTCGTCGGCGATCCGCCTGTGAAAGGAAGAATTCGTCGGGAAGGAGAGGTCCGGTATCAACGGAGGGCCTATCCAACGATCGGGCCAACGGGAGGTTTCTTTTGAGAGGGGAGAAGTGTCTAGAGGCAAATCGTCCCTAACGCCCTGGGTTTGTGAGGAGAGATCGAATACGGGGGCGTCTCGCCCCCTTTCAAACTTCATGGTAGGCTTTTCTTTCTTTGCTTTGAGCAATTATGTCTTAGCGTTGAGCAATTAAGTAAGCGGCTACAAAACCACTCATACCTCAGAATTACACACCGCACACAACCACTCAAACTCAGAATAAGCACACCGCACACAACCACTCAAAAATCAGAATTGCTCAGCGCACAAATCCACTCAAAACTCAAAATTGCTCATCGCACAGAACCACTCAAACTCAGAAGTGCTCACCGCACACAACCACTCAAAAATCAGAATTGCTCAGAGCACAAAACCACTCAAACCTCAGAATTGCTCACCGCACACAACCAATTTTGTCCCAGTGAGGGTGAACTGCCACAAAGTTCTCCACTGGGTCACAGTTGCTCTAGCTTTTGAGGACATTTGTGTCATTTTTCGGGTCAAAGGTATCCCGGAGAGCTTTCAAATCGCTCCAGCTACATCAATTCTCTCCCATCGCAATTAAAGTCTCTTCATATGTCTGACATCAATCCGCTGTAGATGAGCAGTCTTTTGTATATTCATGAGAACCCCTCTGTAGCATGACGGGGTCTTCGATGTAGCCACACATTAACTCTACTTCTTCTCATCAATACAATTCGCTGTCATGCGTTCTGCGTTTTGCGCATTGAGCAATTCTCGTTTTCTAAACGTTCTGCGCGGTGAGCAATTATGATAGTTACTTGCTTCTGTATTATTTAGCCCGGTGTGCGCGGCGAATATAATGTATTAAAAAATCTTAGTGGAGAGTAGTATTGTTGAGTGTAATTTTCCTATTATGTGATCAAGGCGAAAAACCGTAGGGTTTCATGGTTTTGCGCGGAGAGTAATTAACCTATTTTTTCCACATTCTAAAATAATTTAGGGAGCCCCTTTGGAGATGCTCTAAATGTTGATTCCCGAGATCCATTGTATTACTGTAGGATCACGGACTTTTTATACGCTTCATTATGATTGGTCCAATTTCCCCTATAAATGGCAGACAACGAGCACTCTTCTTCTCTAAACTTCGTCTACTTTCTTCTATCATCTTCTTTATTTGCCCACACAACCTTCGTATGGAAACAATAAGTCCTTCAGCTGTTCGTGCATGCTTGATATAGATATGGACGATAGCATTCATCAAGTACTCTTTTCACGTAAAGGTAAATGGTTCATGTTGGAAACTTATGCAACGAAGGGCTATCGTCCATTTATAATCAAGCATTCCCGACAATGCTGGGGGGTGTTGCAACTGCGTTGAGAAAATTTGTCCCTAACAGCACTATGAAAAATGTGTACGATGATCATACCATATTCTTTGGGGTGATATTGGCTATGATGTCTCACATGTTTCAGGAAAGCTGCTGGGTGTTGTACCATGTAAGATTGTTATTCCCTCCTATTATAAATTATGGCTATGTATTTGTTTTGCGTGTCTTGCTATACACTCCATATCCATCTCCATCTCCTTTTTATACACTCCATCTCCTCCATCAAACCCTTCATCGTTTCACTATACATCATCTTTGACGCACAGACACTCCATCCTATCCTTTCCGATCTCTTACACTTCCAAACACAACTTCTTATGCAACCCTGTATTGTTTTACATCGTCTCCGGTAACGGAGTTCCAATCGGTGTCTTTTGTCCTGACTTCAGGTTACAACGACGACAGCAATGACGGTAATAAGCGAAACGGTCTGTCGACTTTTGAATTCACGGGGTCTCCTACTACGGACAAAGTGCCACGTCATTGCACACATCTGGTATGACAATCATCTTGAGCAGATCAGGGCAGAAATTCGGCAACTGCAACGTAGATGTGGAGCGCATTGCCCTTGTCGTACATCACCACAGGGGAATCGGGGTTCCAGGCGTTGTGTTTGACACGGCTACATACTAGACTACAGGTTACAACGACGCGAAACTCATATCCAACTATCCAAGGACGTTAATAAACGCAACGAAGATGGGCGCCCGATGAACTCGCGGAAGTTGAAGGGGGAAACACGCAGATCACGCGCCACTTCATTGCAAACATTTGCGAAGACACTCAAATGTATCAGTTTGTAAGAGTAAAGGGATATGTATCTGTTTGGATCTGTATCTGTATGTACTTCAGTATGTTAGAATGGGTTGGCCATTTTGGAATGGTCACCGTTTGAATATGTATCAGCGTTAATCTAAAGGTTTGCATGCAGTTTCTAAATCAGATTGACTAGGTATCAGATTTATATAAAATGTCTTCAGAATTAATAAGTATCGTCTTAATCACAATTAGGTAAAGTTTCTAAGTGAAGTTTGACTGTTGGCATATTGCGGAATCACAATTTTAGTATGATGAAAATATGAGTGTGAATGATTGACCGTTGGAACAAAAATTACAGCATCCAACAAATATGCTCAAAGCGCACAACAGGCAAAATTAGTCTGTGCGGGGCGCGTTGAGCAAATGCGCTATCGTCGCTACTTTGCTCAACGCGCACACCGGGCATAAGGCTACTAGGTGTGTGCGCGTTTAACAATTGTTGATAAACTACCTTTTATATGCTCAAAAAGCGAACCACCGGCTTTCCTTTTTGCCCGTTGTGCGCGTTGTTTTGCCCGTTGTGCGCGTAATTTTTGCCCATTGTGCGCGTTGTTTTCCCATTGTGCTCGTAATTTTGTCCGAGCCTAAGGGCATAATTTTGCCCGTTGTGCGCGTTGGGCTATTTTTTAGTGGCTACAGTTTATCCTAACGCGCAAAACTTAGGCATGCATTAATCATTATAGAGCAGAACATCCGGCTGGTAGCAATCTGCTGTATATTAATGATCCCTGCTCTGTATGTTCACCAACACTGCTCTGCAGACTCGAGTGGTCTCTTAGACTCTTAGTAAGACCAAAGGTTCCAATATATCGCCGTTGTGCGCTGTGAGCATTTCTGTTAACCATTAAAAATTTGCACGGTGCGAGCAGCAATAAATGTGGATATATCAGCAAATTTTATTGAGTGGACGAGTAGGATTTTTTTTTTCGCACTAACAAAATTGCTCACCGCGCACAACCGGCCAAAATTATTTGTTCTGATCGTGGTGAATGGTGAGCAATTGTAGTAACCACTAACAAATTGGCTAATAAATCCGCTGTATATTAACGATCTCTGCTCTGTATGTTCACCAACACTGCTCTGCAGACTCGAGGGGTCTCTTAGTAAGACCAAAGGTTCCAATATATCGCCGTTGTGCACTGTGAGCATTTCTGTTAACCATTAAAATTTTGCACGGTGCGAGCAGCAATAACTGTGGATATATCAGCAAATTTTATTGAGTGGACGAGTAGGAGTTTTTTTTTTCGCACTAACAAAATTGCTCACCGCGTACAATCGGTCAAAATTATTTGTTCTGATCGTGGTGAATGGTGAGCAATTGTAGTAACCACTAACAAATTGGCTAATAAAGGCGCTCAACGGGCAAAACTTATCGATGGGAGTTTGTGGTAAGCAATTTTGTCAGACAATAACATATATGATACAATAACCCTACTCTCACTTGGAGTATTGGACACACTAACAATGACACATTCTCATCGCATAACAATTTGGAACAAAGGTTGATGTTATTAAAAATACCCAGAGCGCAAAACCGGCACTAATATTGCCAGTTCTGCGCGTTGAGCAATTTGGTAGGTAAAGACATAATTACTCAAAGCGCAAAACGGGCAAAATTACTGCAGTGTTGCGCTCGGTGTAATTGGTATGATACACAACATCAATCTATACCGATGATGACATTTGCACATTCGGAAGCCATGATAAAATTTCATCCGCCAAAGTGGTCCATTTTCATACCAAAAAAACTTATTCCATTGATAAACGTTTTATCTTACAGATACTAAAAATCATCAGCGGTAGCAATATCCGTACCTTTTACCCTATCAACGAATGACTGCATCATCTGCTCATAACCAGCCGGCCATCCATCGGCCACAGTGTCATGCGATCTTGTCCACACAACTGAAGTCGGAGGGACGTCACCTGTTGGTTCAAGTTGAAGGATAACAAAGTGATTTCTGTTCACATGACCCAACGTTATGTGGAGTCTGGAGGCTCGGTTTACTGGAGGACTTTTCAATGGAAAAAATGTCACACACAGATCACGTGCAATCAAATGTACTACACAGTTGTAGCATGAGGCAATGACATGTCACATGTCTGGCATCTGCATCCAATTTTCCTCTCCTGCACGTTTATCAGTAATAAAATAGTTCACTGCCTTCAAATTATTATTATATGAAACCTCACTCAGAACACGCCTGTACAAGACGCTGTATGTCCGTATCTCACGGAGCAAATCAGCTCTGACAGTCCGCCAATCGGATTGATCCAAGCCCAACTGAACTGCCACAGCCCTGTACCCACAGTTGCCATCTGAAACCACGTCTTCGCCGCCCACTATGAGGGATTGTAGCTTGGGATGAAAATCCAAATAATATGGTATGAGGAAGTTGGCAGGCAAATCATCAACATAATCATCACGGGGAAACGAAGGTTTCGGCTTCTTTATTTGAAGTTTCAGACGCCTACTACTTTCCTTCGAAGGCCGCCTCTTCCATTTAGGCTTCTCCTTCGCCGCCGCCGTATGCTCCGCAATTGAATGCAACCGTGGAGCCTTAACAGGCTTCCTCATAACTGTAGGCATCTCCGGCACATCCGAAAAATGATCAGAAATCTCATCAACCAGGGGAGAAAGTTGTTTAAGCATGCCATCCATCTCCTCGTGCTCATCAAAATACGAGGCCACAGCCGTCTCCTCCTCCCTCCCAGCAGTCTGAGCATCCACATTATGATCCACCGTCTCCACCATCGCCCCCAACTCCAACGTAAGCTCAGCTTGCATCAACCCAGCATCCTCTATCTTCTCATCCTCCACATCCTCCACATTCGCCTCATCCTCCTGCGGCTCCTCATTCTCCCCAGCTGCATTCTCCCCCTCATCCATCTCAGCAGTCTGGTCAGCCACATTACGTTCCACCGTCCCCACCGTTTCCACCAACTTCCCAGTATGCTCCTCAGCAATCAAATCAGTAGCCACTTCCTTATCATCCTCCTCCTCGTTCGCCTTCTCCTCATACACATTCGGCTCCACAGTCTCAGCCGCTGCATTATCCTCCACCAGTACCTCCTCAGCATTCTGCACCTCCACGTTAAGGGCAACTGTCTCCTCCGTCTCCACCATCTCCCCAATAACATAATCATCTACAGTCAACTCAGCAGCCACTGTATTCTCAGCCTCATCATCCCCATAAACATCATGCACCCTCGGCTCCACATTCTCATCCGCTGCATTAACCTCATCCTCCTCCGCAGCATTCTGCTCCTGCCCACTAAGAGCCAACTTCTCAGCAGCCTGCTCCATCGCATTACGATCCACCTCATCATCCTGCCAATAAGCAGCCAATGCAGTCGCCTCCTCAGCGTCATCCACCTTCTCCTCATCTCCCTTCTGCTCCTCCTCAACATTATCCACATGCACCACAAGCTCATCACCCACAATTCTACACGGTGATGCTAACTCCTTCAACTTGTTTACCATACCCACACTCTGCCCCCTTAGTATTCGGGAATGTGCATTATAAATTGATTTGATTGGTGTTTCATTGAAGGATTTAGTTTCCTTCAGGCCTTTCAAAATTTCTGACGGCGGCACCTTTCTATTTGCCAAGTCTCGCAATGCTTCCACCTCTTTTCCCTGCAACATCCCGTCGTCGAAATGGCCCGCGACATAATTAGCAGCTTGATGGTTGTGCCTGCCATCAACGACCGTTAAACTCCACTCACCGCCATCGCCCACCTCATTACCACGCAATTTGAACGGGGATCCACACTTGTTGGTTCTAACTAGCCGGTTGCTCTTTCGTACTTGTCGGTGTCCCCTGTAGTTCCCGCTTCTTGCACATGCATAGTAGGCAGCGGGAGTCCTATTGGACGATTTACTCATACTCGATGCACTGGTAACAATCACATGCCCCTGTTGTCATCCGATGCTCTTTATCCACTGAAAGAGCTCGTCTCTACTTTTAAAACGTTGAATCGTTGTAAATTCGGCTGTATAATCCATATACACCTGTATCAAACAATTCATACAACTAATTGGACCGGGAACCAAACATTAGTTACATTATTGACGTAAAGAAAAATCAATATTACCTCGGAATTTTTTAGCATCTCCATCAATCTCAACTGTATCTGCAGGCAAGTAAAAACCAAAAATTTCTCCTTCTATTTCTACACATTGTAATTGTAATAAGAATATCAAATAAAATGTACTTAACATTGTATACTTACCAAATCGCGATTTCGACAAATTTAGGTTGAAAACCCCTAAATCGATTGCTATCGCTTCACCGATTTGTTTGAACGCAGCAGTTGCCACTGTGATGTAAATGTCGAGCCCAGTAATAAAAATCAAATCTTTGGAATTTTCGTCTGTGCGCCTTGAGCAATCTACGAAAAACTTGCCGTTTGATATTCCGCCTTGAGCAATCTATGGAAGGTTATGGCTGTGAGCGGTGAGCAGAATTTATCAAGGGATGAAAGAGGGTCCTAACGGGTCAAAACGGGTAAAAATTTTAACCCGTTGTGCGCTTCGAGTAAATTCGGTGGTTTAGTTGGCTTATTTTACTCAGCGCGCACAACGGTTATATTTTAACACGATTTGAACCGTTTTGCGCGCTGAGTAATCTTACATGGATTGTCAGGATTGACATTAGTAACGGTAATCGTTATTAATCGCGACGCTGAGAACGATTTTGACCGTGGTGCGCGCTGAGGAGTTCTAAACTTTGTTTTTAATATTTATTCTATTGGATTACTCATATTCTTATGCCGATGTTAACAACGTTATTGATACGTATAAAATAATATAATACCAACGTGATAACTATCATTAGTTGTATTAATTAACACCCTTAAGAAAATCTGGATAGATTGCGTGTGTTATTAAGCATTCAAAATCCAGTATATATCAGTTTGTACCCGTCCATCAAAAAGTTAGTAAGAGGCAAACTTGATTAGTAGGTCTATCGTTGAGCATAACTTATAGATACGATACACCACAGCACGGCATACAGATGATAACATTTGCACATTTAGGTAGACATAATAAAATTTCATGCTACCAATCTGTCAATATGAAATAAACAATCCATAGTAAAATGATACAACATTTTATCCTACAATATTTCAATAACGTCAACGGTTGCAATATCGTGACCAAATACTATTGACTGGAATTGATGCATCCTATCCTCATAAGCAGCCGGCCATCCGGCTGACACATCGGAACGGTATCTTAGCCACATACTTGAAGTTGGAGGGACAGGACCATATGGGGCAAGTTTAACAATAACGAAGTGATTATTGTTCACATGACCCAACGTTATGTGGCGTCTGGATGATAGGGGTACTGGAGGAGTTCTTAAAGGAAAATATGTCACACACTGATGAGGTGCAAGAATATGTACTACACAGTCGTAGCATGAGGCAATGACATGTGCCATTTCTGGCATCTGCATCCACCATTTAGCTTTTGGACGGTCTAACAAATGGCCCAGTGCCACTACATTCTTTTTAAATTCCACGGCACCCATAAGTTGCCGGTACAAGCCGTCGTGGTTCTGCATCTCTTCTCGCAAGTCATATTTCACCTTCCTCCATTCGTCCTCACCCAGTCCCAACTGAGCTGCCACAGCCCTATACCCACAGTTTCCATCTGCTTTCACATCTACGACATGCACTATAAGGGGTCGTAGACACTCAGGAAAAGCGTTCCAATATGGTATTATTATGTCGGCAGCCAAGTCCTCGTCACTATCATCATGTGAAATTGATTGTTTCGGCTTCTTTATTGTACGTTTCCACAACGGTCTACTTCTTCCCTTACCCGGCTTACATGTCAATGTAGACGTATCCGTTATCTCAGCATGCTGCTTAGCAATCTCCGCTACCAGGGTAGAAATTTGAAGACGTAGAACCTCATGCTCCTTCTCAAAGGCCTTATCCACTGCATTCTCATCATCATCATCCTCCTCCTCAGCAGTCTGCTCCGCCTCATTACGATCCACCTTATCATCCTCCCCACCCATCTTCCCAGTATGATCCTCCTCCTGCAACTCAGCAGGCACAGCATTCTCCCAAAACGCCTCCCCCACCTTCTGATCCTCCCCCTCATTATTCACAGCCTTCGCATTCTCAGCACCCACAATTTTATCAGCTGATGCTAACTCCTTCAACTGTTTTACAATACCAACCTTCTTCCCCCGTTGTAACTGGTTTCGTGCATTATAAATTGCTTTGATTGAGGTTGCACTGAAGTTTTTATTTGCCTTCAGTACTTTCAAAATTTCAGCTGGCCGAACCTTGCTATTTGCCAAGTCACGCACTGTTTCCATCCCCATTCCCTGTAACGTCTCGTCATCGGAATGGCCATCGACATATTTAGCTGCTTCATGGTTGTGCCTGCCATAAACGACTGTTAACTTCCACTCCTCAACGCCCACGCCCACCATATAACCGCGCAATGAGAAAGGACATGAACACTTCTTGGTTTTAACAGGCTGGTTGGTCTTTTTTAGCTTTCGGTGTCCCCGATACTCATCGCTTCTTTCACACGCAAAGTACACAGCATGATGCCCTTTGGCCGTTTTACTTAATCTCCCTGAACGTGTAACAATCACATGCCCATGACTTAACCCGACGTTTTGTATCCACTGAAACAGCTCTTTTGTATCATTGAACAGTTGATTGGTGGTAAAGTCGGTTGTAAAATCCATAGTATCCTGTATCAAACAATTCATAACCTGATCCTCAAAGATTTAATGCATTATTGCCGAGAAGATAAATCAATATTACCTTGGATTTTTGTACCGACTTCATCAACCTCAACCGTGGATGAATGCATGTAAAATCAAAATAAGAAAGGCAGATAAACTGTACTTAAAAGTATAGACGTACCAAAGAGTCGATGTTGATAAATTTAGGTCAAAACCCCTAAATCGATTTCTCTCGATTCAGCTCTTTGTTTGATCTCACCAGTTGACTAAGGGATGTATCCTTCGAGCAATTAAATAAAAATCAAATCTTTTGGATTTCGGTCTGGGCGACTGGAGCGATCTTTGAAAATACTTGCCGTTTGAAATTCCGCCGTGAGCAATCTGTGTAATTGTCTGTCAATTCGCTGCGAGCAGAAGGTATCACGGGACAATTTCGGGTCCTACCGGGTCATATCGCGTCTACAATAATTTACCCGTTGTGCTGGTTGAGTAAACAAGTCTAGTTTGAAATATTACTAGCAAATAACCCGTCCACATGTGCATGCGGACTTGACCAAAACGGTTGTGTGCGGTGAGCAATTACGGGGTTTGAGTGGTTGTGTGCGCTGAGCAATTCCGAGTTTTGCGTGGTTGTGTGCGCTGAGCAATTCCGTGTTTTGATTGGTTGTGAGCGGTGAGCAATTCCGAGTTTTGCGTGGTTGTGTGCGCTGAGCAATTCCGTGTTTTGCGTGGTTGTGGGCGGTGAGCAATTCCCAGTTTTGCGTGGTGGTGTGCGGTGAGCAATTCTAAGTTTTGCGCGGTTGTGTGCGGTGGGCAAACAGCTAGACGGTTCACAGAGGAGAACTTTTACATTTTTGCCCTCCCAGTGTTCGCGATGAGTAATTTACACTATGAACCAATATTTGTACGCATCCGTATATACAAAGGCATCATAACATCTTCCATATGCGATCAGTTTTGTGACCTACGACGGGAAAAGCTAACGAGATAGGGTTTGATCAACAGAAATTATTCTAATTCGCTGATTTATATAGACTATAAGAGTTCCTGTTTATATCAAACGAAGGTCCTTAAGGCAGAGCAAAAGATTTGTGTCATTGGGTTGGGGTGCCCTAAAATAGTCGACTGCGGACGCATTGCATCGTAAAGTTGGTAAGCCATTAATTGATGCTAATTAATTTGGTATTTATTAATAATTTCAGAAATTGATTGCTGCAATGTACATTTGGTACATGATTGCGTAGAAATTACGAAAATTGAGATGGACTCGGTACACATTGAGGGGATCTGGGATGAAGCGGACAAAGAAGCAAAGGTTTGAAATTATTTTGCTTTGTTAACTGAGTAATTTACTAGAAAATAAAGCAAAACATTTAGTGACTATATTGGTATCTGGTACTTAATTCAGCGTATTGTTGAAGGCTCAGAGGTTAATGAAGATTATACAAATCAGTTCACAACAAATAAAATTTTCTCCAGCATAGAAGAGCTTGGTAAATGGGTAAAAGGGGTCGGTGTGAAAACCGGGAATTTGGTTGTTACAAAATCATCAAATATGAGTACAAAGGGCAATAGGGTCCCAACTTATTATTTTTGTTGCGAAAGAAGTGGGACATATCGGCCACACAGGCCGGATATATCGGCCAAAAAATCAACTCGAAGCAAGAAGTGTTCATGTCCCTTCTACTTGAGGGCTAATGGTGTGGCAACAGATAAGTGGATTTTGACAGTTGTACGTGGCAATCACAACCATAAACCGGCAATGTACATCGAGCGACATCCAGATGAGAGGAGGTTCGGAGGTGGGGAGATGGACACGGTGAGAGACTTGTCAAATAGATTGCTTAGGCCAAGGGAAATCTTGAAATACCTGAAGGAAAAGGATAATGCAACATCTACCACAATCAACACTATTTATAAAGCCAGACAGAGGATGAAGACATGGGAAATGGCCTGGAGAGCAGAAATAAAGCTATTCCTTAATCTACTGACACAGTATAATTACATTGTGTATCATGAAGTGGACGAAGTAACAACTGCAGTGAGGACTATATTTTGGGCACATCCGCAGTCGGTTGAGTTATTACGAAAATTTCCAGAGATTTTGGTTATGGACTGCGCGTTAAAGACCAACCGCAACAGGCCACCAATGATGGAGATGTATGGGGTGACGTCCACAGATATTCAGTTCGCAGCTGCATTTTGTTACACGGAGGCCGTACGTGAGGAGAACTACTTGTGGGCCTTGGGGAAGTTGAGCTCTTTGCTGCATGGATACAGGATGCCACGTGTAATTTTGTCAGCACTGGAGCCAGCACTTATGAATGCCATTGGCCATGAATTTCCCCTTGCGGTGCACCAAATATGTAGAATGCACATATCCAAAAATATTGCCAAAAATTGCCATCCCTCTTTTGAAGATCAAGAAAAATGGTTAGGTTTCATCTCTAGCTGGAATTTATTGGTGGGGGCACGCAAGGAGGAGGAGTATGTTGCTAAACTGAAGGCATTGGAGACCGAGTACAAAGATTACATAAGGGTCGTGAGCTATGTGAAGACATCTTGGTTGGACAAGTACAAGGAGAAGTTTATTTCTGTATGGACAGATGTCAATCTCCACTTTGGAAATGTCAGTACCAACAGAGCGCAGACCAAAAGAGCCCAGACTGAACATTCTAAGCTTAAAAAGGCATTGGGTTCATCAGCCTTCAGTTTATCCGCTTCTTGGCCAACCATACATGAATCATTAGAGGGGCATCATATCGAGATCAAGGCATCATTCGAGAAATCTAAGATCATGTTGCAACATAATGTGCATGGGTTCTTGTTCAGGGAGCTGATAGGATTTACAGCCGCTGCGGCGTTGAAGATAATGTCTGTGGAAGCTGATAAATCTGACCCTATGGGAACGGACCAATGCACAGGTGATTGTCTAGCTAGAATGATTTATGGTGTACCATGTGCCAATGAGATTGGCGAATTCACAAGGGAAAATCACCCCATTCCCTTAGATGCCGTAAATTCTCATTGGAAGCAGCTAGACATGGAGGCTAAGACAGAATTGATGTCTGAAGAAGATGTGCTTATACATGCTGAATTAGAGCGCATACACAAGCTCTATGCTCAACTTGATGGGCCGATGAAGCAGGAGTTGTTAATTAAGTTGAAGGAGCTAGCTACCCCGGCGACAAATCTGATTACAGAGCCGCAAGTTAATGTCGTGTTCAATGGAAGAAGAAAAAGGGATAATAATTTGACAAATGAAGATACAGCCACCCCCATTCATCCTGCTCATTTTGATCATGTCTTAGCCGATGCGGCTAGTTGCTCTGCTCAAATTCCAACTGAAGTCTCATCGAAACAAGAAAGCGTCGGCCGTGTCCAGCCGAGACGGTCCCAAAGGATCAAAAATACGTCTGCCCCACCAATTCCTCCTCAACTTGCTAGAAAGAAACCAACTGTCAAAGCCGCGATATCTGGCAGTATGACTGTGGTTTCTGCTACAGCTTCATTTGCAGCAGCAAATTATGAAGCAAAGGAC
Organism: Scilla litardierei; assembly: GCA_030789695.1. NCBI lineage: Eukaryota > Viridiplantae > Streptophyta > Magnoliopsida > Asparagales > Asparagaceae > Scilla > Scilla litardierei. Next base: position 698,254,218 of record CM061142.1, read on the forward strand.
GCTAGAGCCATTCAAGGAGGCATACCTTATCTTGATCAATTCCCCGCTGCAATCGCCAAATATATATCGAACGTCACAGATGTGAAGGCAGATGGGAACTGTGGTTACAGGGCTATATCTTCACATCTAGGGATGGGAGAGGACCAGTGGAAGGTGGTCAGAAGAGAGTTGCTTCAAGAGCTGCGTGACCACTATGATGTGTAATCAAAGGTGATGGGTGAGGAAAGTGCACAAGAACAGGTAGTGTCAATTAACTATATGGGTGACCACCCCCTGATGCAATATTGGATGACATTCCCTGAAGTTGGACATATAATCTCAAGTCGTTATAACTGTGTAATACATCTGCTGTCAATGCAACAATGTCTTTCATTTTTCCGTTAAGATCAGGACCAGACCAAGGTACGAAACGTGGTCCCTTCACCATAGGTTTTGTAAATAATAATCACTTTGTAAAGATTCAACTTAAAGATAGAAGCCCGGTCACACCGGTAATAAGGCATTGGAAGGCTAACCGCCTGCCTCCGGCCAAAGGATGGGTGGAAGGCCTTGAAGAGAGGATGCGACAATTCGAGACATTATTCTGTAAAGATGTAGGCAAATCTCCCACTGTACTTACCGTATCATCAGATGATTGAATTTATAATTTTGTGCAAATGTAGTGTCTGAGTTTATAATGAAAGAATATACTGAATTTTTTGGGATTTTTGTACAAAATTTATGGGATTTCTGCACAACGAAAACTCAACGTGCCATTATGTCTTTGCTTGTTGTGCGCGTTGAACATTTATGTTATGGGATACAGTTGCTAAATTCGCACGACTGGCATAATTTTGCCCATTGTGCGCTTTGAGCAATTTATGTTACAGCATTAAAAATTTGCTCACCGCGCACAACGGACATAAAGGAGAATGCTAAGAGTTGGACTCATAATTGTGTGCTTTGGTATGTTATTGATGTTGAAGACCGTATACTGCATTATATGTGTTATTTATGTTGCATGAAGTGATTTCCACCTCTGCGTATTCTTGAATCTTTCTCTCCTTGACGATGGTCTACTTGAATTTATGGCATAAGTCCAATATCCCAAGTTCGTTTAAAGGAAAACTCTATACGTAACAATCTCGCTGCATGTAGAGGCTATGTGAATGCTGCAGAAAATGACTCCAATGAAACACACTGACAAATCAGATTCATCCATACACATCAGGTAAAAGGTGGGACCGGTGTGAGCAATGAGAAAAAAATTGTATATCTGGTACACTGTGATGCTAAGCTCAATTCCAAGGCAGTTCACGTGCACTAAGTATATTCCCGGGCAACTTCGATATTTCACACCATCCTTGTCCATTTATGTGATGGATGTATGCTAATAGTTTTAATATCCACAAGAAATTAAGCAATCGGTGTACGAAGATCGCTAATGGTTGGCAAACAGATATTTAAACTAACAAGCGGTAAAAGACTGCACCAGACGATGTTCATTGCCAATTGAATGTTCGGGGTTCATTACTAACGCATAAACCATCACATGTTCACCTCTCAAAATATGAAAACAATTTGGTGTACTAAGATGGCTACGATTCACACAGACGCCTCGCTGGAGGGCGCGTTGGTAGCCAAACCGTCCTACGTTTGGGCCGATCCTCCATCGGACTCCCGACCAGATCGCTGACGCTTCCTCGCCTCAGCCTCATGCCTCATGTCTGCAATCGAGTTTGGAGGAAGCGAGTTTCTCTCCAACTCGGCTATACGAGCCAGGAGACTGCTCTTCTCTACGTACCATCGCTCTTCGGAGCTCTTCCGAACCGCTGACATAGAGGCCGCCCGATCTTTAGCTTTCGCAACCTCCCACTCCGCCTGAGATCTGCGGTCTCTCTCTTTCATCATCTGCTCCTTCAAATCCTTAAGTTGAGATTCAAAGGAAACCGCCTTTTTCCGCTCGGCAATCAACAATTGCACCACTCGGCGACGCAGTTCCACCCCGACCAATGATGTCTGCAGGGAATCATGGATAAGTAAGAATGTAAGAGTAAGGCAACAGCACAACGAGACGACATTAGTACTTAACCTGGTAACTGCCATAAACGACTGAGTTAGCGAGCCTTTCAATGTCAATTTGACCCAGGACACTTTGGTCAATGGGAAGGATGGAGTTCTCCACCAGCCGACTGGCCACCCCCCTATCCACTAATGCAGACTAGCCGTCCCAGACGGGGAAGAAGGGTCGGTGACGGTTCCCCCTAGTACCTTCCGATGGAACGTCAGTGGGCGGATTCAACAGCAATGCCCCCTCGTACGCCGGGGGGACATAGCCTGTCGGAACGAGACCTCCCCATGGCCACGTATCCCTTAGAGGAGTCTCAGGCAACTGCGGCCGCACATCCGCCCTGTCATGAAGGGAACGGTTAACATCTACGTCACCGTCTCTTCTTCCCTCTGAAGACTGGCCTTGCAAAGTTTCTTCGTCCCACTGACACGATTTCTCAGCCATATCTGCAGTGAAGGCACAAATCAAGGCGAATGGTGATATATCCCCAAATTTGGCGGGATAAATATCCTCCACTTGACCAGACGCATGGCGGGGTTTTCTGGGGTCTTCGCGGGGTTTTTTTTGCGGTCTGCTACATTAATACTCCGAGTTTGGCGGCAACACAAATTTTTTGCCGGGTCCGGCATTATGGTTGGCCATCTTGATTCTTGACTCTCTCGCTCTTCCGTTTGTTATTACAAGTATAAATAAACGGAGGATTAATTACTGAGCGTGCAAAACGGGGAAAAATTTGAACCGTTGTGCGCGGTGAGCAAACATAATTTAGTCACGCGTAGTATATGCGTAAATGAGGGATAGTTGTGCGCGGTCGAATATTTGGATTTATTATACGAATTTCCTCATCGCGCACAAATGGCATTACTGTATACAGTTGTGTGAGGAGATATATTAAACGACTAAAATGTTTTACTTGTCAGAATGGATACAAATATTCGCTGATATGGCGCTTACGTGAAAAACTTTTCTCAAACAAAGTACCAGCAAATTCGGCAGATGGATGAGTAGATGACCGGTCGAATTCTTGTTTGTGGTCCCACCAACCTCTCACCTCATCCATCTCATCCATCTCTACGTACCATCTCTTTTCGTCTTATTAATAGTAACACATGAAAGTGGAGCCCACAGAGGGAAAAAGATAGAAATTTTCAACGCAGCACAGCGGAACGACGCGAAACCTACTGCAAATTGCCCAGTTAACAACATTCGAACGCGAAGGTACACATATTGTTTAGTGGGCCCCACAATATATTCTTGAGTCTCGACACCCCACTATCCAACCCCATTGAATCTAGTTGGTAGATGATGTGACATTTAATTAGGTATTTTTTCCCCATATTTAGTTTACGTGAATTAAGCTATATTCGACGACTCCATACAAGTCTAAGCGGAAGTTAGCCGGTTATATCATCTCCAAACCACACTGCAACAACACGCTAAATATGGCGTTTTCCCTCCATCATCCGCCCATCAAAACTGGAATCATTTTGCCGGTTTGTTACAGGGCCATCCAAATTTGGAGAGTCAATGTAGCAACCTCCGATGTATAAAAAAACAGTGTAGCAACCTACATCCAGTTTTTGTATGTCTGTTTATTAGACCATACCTAGAACATTCATTATGATTCTGTTTGTTTATTTTGATCCCCCTATGGCATTATCCAAAAGGCAGGAGTAAAATAACAACAATCGTGCCAAATAAGAGTCTAAATATATATAAAATCCAAAAAATCATAAAACCACATTATAAACTTAGGTGATAAGAGGAACGAAAGTCTAATATCAACATTGAGATACACGAAGGAAACTTAACGTCTCAAATCACAACACATATAGAATATAGCATACATGGAGACCATATCACAAAATTCACACATATATGATATATGATCAACAAATATAGTGCGGAATTAAAATTAAACCCAAATAATAAACAAATGCAAACGCAATTATGTTTCAAGGGTTCGGATTACCCAAGTAACTTCCCGTCTTGTTCCCGGTTATCCTACGTCCCTTCCACTCGGATACCTCCGGATACTCAAGTAAGAACCCTAACTTGAGGTTGCCTTTAAACCCACTTGTAGCAACCCTACAAGTGAAATCGAATACAATCGATGTCCTTCACTCCTACAACTTGGGAGTAAGCAAACCGCTCTCGCAAACCTAGCACAAAAAAAAATAACGAAAGTTATGAAATTATGAAAGCAACACTTACAATCCCATATGCCTTGAAGTAGAACTTGAAGGAGAAGTGTGTTGTGTGTTGAAGACTCTCTTGGAAGAGAGGAGAAAGCCCTTTCTCTTGACTGCACCTATTACCTTGACGATCACTACCGTTTGAATACACATCGCTCCTACCTTTGCACCGGCTCCATTATATCAGTTCTCGCCTGTTAATCATGAATCCCTGTCAATAGAGAGGACTACTGCCGTAAAGGTGGAGCCCGAGGTAATAGATCGGGTGCCAATCGGCGGCTCAAGGCTGGACCGATATACGTGCACCTCATGGGCATTTACTTTCCGTTTGAATACACATCGCTCCTGCCTTTGCACCGGCTCCATTATATCAGTTCCCGCCTGTTAATCATTAATCCTTGTCAATAGAGAGGACTACTACCGTAAAGGTGGAGCCCGAGGTAATAGATCAGGTGCCAATCGGCGGCTCAAGGCTGAACCGATATACGTGCACCTCATGGGCATTTACTTTTCGTTTGAATACACATCGCTCCTGCCTTTGAACCGGCTCCATTATATCAGTTCCCGCCTGTTAATCATGAATCCCTGTCAATAGAGAGGACTACTGCCGTAAAGGTGGAGCCCGAGGTAATAGATCGAATGCCAATCAGCGGATCAAGGCTGGACCGATATACGTGCACCTCATGGGCATTTACTTTCCGTTTGAATACACATCGCTCCTGCCTTTGCACCGGCTCCATTATATCAGTTCCCGCCTGCTAATCATGAATCCCTGTCAATAGAGAGGACTACTGCCGTAAAGGTGGAGCCCGAGGTAATAGATCGGGTGCCAATCGGCGGCTCAAGGCTGGACCGATATACGTGCACCTCATGGGCATTTACTTTCCGTTTGAATACACATCGCTCCTGCCTTTGCACCGGCTCCATTATATCAGTTCCCGCCTGTTAATCATGAATCCCTGTCAATAGAGAGGACTACTGCCGTAAAGGTGGAGCCTGAGGTAATAGATTGGGTGCCAATCGGTGGCTCAAGGCTGGACCGATATACGTGCACCTCATGGGCATTTACTTTCCGTTTGAATACACATCGCTCCTGCCTTTGCACCGGCTCCATTATATCAGTTCCCGCCTGTTAATCATGAATCCCTGTCAATAGAGAGGACTACTGCCGTAAAGGTGGAGCCCGAGGTAATAGATCGGGTGCCAATCGGTGGCTCAAGGCTAGACCGATATACGTGCACCTCATGGGCATTTACTTTCCGTTTGAATACACATCGCTCCTGCCTTTGCACCGGCTCCATTATATCAGTTCCCGCCTGTTAATCATGAATCCCTGTCAATAGAGAGGACTACTGCCGTAAAGGTGGAACCCGAGGTAATAGATTGGGTGCCAATCGGCGGCTCAAGGCTGGACCGATATACGTGCACCTCATGGGCATTTACTTTCCGTTTGAATACACATCGCTCCTGCCTTTGCACCGGCTCCATTATATCAGCTCCCGCCTATTAATCATGAATCCCTGTCAATAGAGAGGACTACTGCCGTAAAGGTGGAGCCCGAGGTAATAGATCGGGTGCCAATCGGCGGGTCAAGGCTGGACTGATATACGTGCACCTCATGGGCATTTACTTTCCATTTGAATACACATCGCTCCTGAACGTGCAGTGGCTACTAAACAATAGATATTTATAGATCGGTTGCGAGACGCAATCGGTATGCCACGTAATGATGAAAGTACAACCGCCACCTCGTACAATCTCATTTCGGAGGTACGTAATGATGGCAGTAAATGATTCTGCTTTCTTCTCAACAATGTTCACGTGTGTTAACTGGAGAATGAGTCAAGTAGAACCTCGGTTTCCGTGTAAGCCCTTCATTACGATTTTTTTGCCCATCCGAACGGATGCTTTACCCCAGCCGTCTGATGAGATCGTTTTAGTCAGTTCCACTTCCATTTGTAATCCAGCGGCTGAGATTAAAATAACCAATCGTTATATATATGTGGAATCAGTAGACCAGGGGTTTCGCAGAAAATTTCATTCCTATTCCCTTTGGTCTGTCGTTCCGTTTTCTTCTTCATCTCAACACTCTCGTATTTCGTACTCGGGTTTCTTCATGCCGCCAAAACGATCTCGTGAGTCGACTTCTTCTGACTCTTGGGTAGTTAGTGATGATGATTCACCGTCACCTGAACACGATGATACCCTTCCCTCATCGTTCCCGGCCAATAGACCCATTCTGCGTGATTCGCTTTCGCTTGGTCCAACTCAAGGTGAACACAATGTGCTGTTGTCTCCTCCTGGGTTTCCTCCTTTACATGCAGGTTCATCAGTTCCATCTCCGGCTGAAAAAGCCCCACTCGAGGACAACAGTAACGGCCTCCTCTCTATGGTTGGGATGTCTCGCCGTTAGGACTCTGTTCTGCACAACCTCCGTAGCAAACTCGAGGAGCTTACTACGTCTGTCTCTGTACTTACAGATGAACAACGTCAGCTTAAGGATATACTCATAGGCAATGTAAGCACCGCATCTGCTGCTTCATCATCCTCCCATCAGCCGGTGAACTTTACTCGTAGATTAGGAGAAATTGAAACCCATCTCTCCAACACCAATCTGGCGATCTCACTTCTGCGTAGCGACTTTGACACTATGATGCTCATAATGTCGAACATACAAGAGAAGATGGAGACTCTGGTGCCCTCTCCTAGAGACATTCGTACTGTTGCCCCACCAACACCACCAACACCTCCGCCTCCGCCTCCAGGTTTTTGAGGTGGCCGGGCCTTTGGCGCAAAAGCCTCTCTTGTCTTATAATGTATTTTTGATCATCGACGGAGAAGAGTGTTTGTGAGTAGATATTCTTTGGTGTTTTATGTCATTATGTATGAAATGTAGTTTCAAATTTGTTGTGGTATGTACATTATAACGTATAAATGTTGTAGTATGATAGAATTCAGACCTTAATACACTGTCATTTAATTTGATACAATTGCATGACATTACGAAATTGATATATGTGATATATACATCGATGCTTACTTGAATCAATGTCCGAAATTGAAATTACCTATGTAAAAACTTTTTGCCGATATATGATTTACCCAGCGAGCACAACGACATAAATTGTGACCGTCCTTATATACGTTGTGATAAAACATTTACGTTTGCACACAATTACTCAGCGTGCACAACGGTCACATAATGTGTTTGACCGATGTGCGGGCTGTGAGCATACCCGTATCTGATTATCCACAATTACTCAGTTCACACAACTGCACGTAATTGTGACCTTTTTGCACGCGGAGCCAAACTATTCTATATTACAATTGAGAAAATCTTTTGAATTTGTCCTATGTGGCAGTGTCATGTCAAGTTTTGGGGGGAAATATCTTGGATTGAGAAAATATGTTGGGAATACACAAAAGCATTGTAGAGAAATTAGTTGGGAGAATACAAAAGCTTTTCTTTTTTGAAATTGGTAGCATTAGCACTTAAGTCTTAATATATCCACATTGAAGCAAATAGATGGGTGTAGATACATACTCCTTCCCCTTTTGTATTTAGGTCCTGTCCTTTTGGCATCCGTATTTACGACATGCACACCCGACGCTGATGACACGCACACCCACACTTTCCTCTCCTTCCCAGTTTCACGTGTTAACCGCTATCGTGTTCATGGGGAATTATTTTTGCTCCGTGCACAATTTGCACGGGAAATTTCTAGTATACATATAAGTGAAAAGACAACACATATCGTACTGTTTACAGAATAAGACACCATATATCTTTGTGAATGATACTCATCTGTCACGCTGTTGGATTTGATGGTGTCCCATTTTGTAACGTCCCATTATGAGTAATATTGTACAAACATAAATAATTTGCTCAACTTGCACAACAGCCATTATTTTCCCCGTTGTGCGCGTTGAGCAATTTTGTTATTGGCCTTCAAGTTTGCTCAACGCGCACCGTAAAGGCCAAACCTTCTTGGGAACATCATCTGGCTGGTAACAATATGTTGTAGATTCACTCGTCTTTATGTCCAATACAATATCACGCACAGTGACTCTACTGTAGTCTATCGTCCTCATCAATGGGCCAGTCCAATTCGTCTATAAATAGCCTCTCTTCCCACTAGACCTTGTCAACCACTACACTTCTTAATGATAGTATTCTAACTGATTCTATCTGTTTCTACATCATACACTATTTTTTCTTCACAATGCTAAATATTTCCCGTTGTTCATCACTGCTTCGTCTTCAACACACAAAGATGAACAATATACTACCGGTAATTGACGTGTACTGGAAGATGTTATTTGCTCCTTCATATGTTCTACTACAGCAGCGGATTCTTCAGAGAAGAAGCAACCGTGATATATTTTTATATCAGTGCCTAAACGTAAAGTTGCATGTCTTTATACCTTATTTTTTACTTAAATATGCTTTTTATCGTTCATAATTGATGCTTCTTCAACGCATACAGTGGCATGCGCTGAATAATCCAGATCAGCCAACTTCGTTAAAGTAGTGGCTACTTATACCGTTATGGATGATCTGGATGCTAGTGATGATGGTGTGTGCTATTGGAGCTGATCATAAATGCCATCTTGCATGAGCTGTTCAGCATGACTATCTGAACAGTTTTGTGTAGTGGGATTCAATGTACCATTAGGATATTCCCGTGATTGAATTTCATACCAGTTCCAAACTATGAAGTTGCAAAATGTTTAGCTGTAGTTACAACTTTGTTGTGTAATGTACAGAATAATGCATATATGTTGTAGTATTTTGGAATTCAGACCCTAATACAATGTCATTTTATTTGATACAATTGCAGGACAATACAAAAAGGATATAGGTGATATATACGTCCGACACTGATATTACTGAGCAAAATTGTTTACCGAACTATAAATTACATTTATGCATTATGTACATTATAAAGCATAATGCTGTAGTTTGTTAGAATTCAGGCCTTAATACTATGTCATTTAATTTGATACAATTACAGGACAATACAAAATTGATATAAGGTGATATATACATTAATGCTTACTTGAATCAATGTCCGACATAGATATTACTGATCAAACACTGTTCACCGAACTATAAATTCCCCAGGGCGCACAACAGGCTCATGCTATATGTTGTGATAAACTATTTACGTGTGCACACAGTTACTAGCATGCACAACGTTCATATCGATTTGTTTGACCGCTGTGCGCGCTGAGCAAAACCGTATCTTGTTATCTACAATTACTCAAATCACACAACTGGACGTAGATGTGACCCTTTTGCTCGCAGAGCCAAACTGTATGCAATTAAACACAATAGACCATCGCACACAACAGTCAGATGCCATGACCATTGTGCGTGCTGAGCAAAACTGTATTACATGCTCCATTACCCACAGTTAATCATCCCGTCATATGGGCAACATAAGGTAAGGTTGCGAGCACTGATCAAATTACACCCACCTGGGCGCGTTGAGCAAAACGGTCGTAACGAATAATTGCTCTGCGCGCAAAACGTTCAATAAAAAATCCTAAAATATAAAAGAAACACAAAATCGGGCAAGAATTAAATAATGTTCAGTCTGACATTATTTAAAAAAATCAAAATTGAAGCAAATTTGATGCGCAGCAGTTGATTGATGGGTGTAAAGACATTTAAGTGATAAGACAACACATATCCTACTGTTTACATAATAGGACATAAAAAATATCTACATTTCTTTGATTTGTTAAAAAAAATATACATTTTGGATATATAATACAGCGCGCACAACGGATCAAAATACACCCAGCTGTGCGCGTTGAGCAAAGTGGACGTAACGAATAATTACTCTGCGCCCACAACGTTCAATACAAAATCCCCATAATTAATAACTTCAGCGCGCACAACGTTCAATAAAAAATCCCAATAATAAAGAAGAAAACAAAATTGGGGGAGAATTAATTAATGTTCAGACTTACATGCCAGTTAAAAAAATTACCATTGAAGCAGATCTAATGCGCAACAGTTGATTGATGGTGTAAAGACATTTAAGTGATAAGACAACACATATCAGACCGTTTACAGAATAAGACAGCAAAAATATCTACATTTCTTTGATTTGTTAAAATTTGATCCTTAGTGCGGGGTATATAAAAAGGTATACATTTATAAAATATAATACAGCGCGCACAACGGATCAAAATACACCCAGCTGTGCGCGTTGAGCAAAACGGTTGTAACGAATAATTCCTCTGCGCGCACAACGTTCAATACAAAATTCCCATAATTTATTACATCAGCGCGCACAACGTTCAATACATTTAAGTGATAAGACAACACATATCCGACTGTTTGCAGAATAAGACAGCAAAAAGATATACATTTCTTTGATTTGTTTAAATTTGTCCCTTAGTGCGAGGTATATAAAAAGGTATACATTTAGAATATATAATACAGCGCGCACAACGGAACAAAATACACCCAGCTGTCCGCGTTCAGCATAACGGTCGTAATGAATACTTACTCTGCGCGCACAACATTCATTACAAAATCCCCATAATTAATAACTTCAGCGCGCACAACGTTCAATAAAAATATCCCAATAATAAAGAAGAAACACAAAATTTTGGGAGATTAATTACTGTTCATACTGACATGCAAGAAAAAAAATCAAAATTGATTCAAATATAATGGCAGCAGTTGATTGATGGGTGTAAGGAAATTTAAGTGATATGACAACACATATCTGATAGTTTACAGAATAAGACTGCAAAAATATTCACATTTCTTTGATTTGTTAAAATTTGAGTTTTAGTGCGCACCGTGCGGGGTTTTTTAAATTGTATACATTTTGGATATATAATACAGTGCGCACAACGGATCAAAATACACCCAGCTGTGCGCGTTGAGCAAAACGGTCGTAACGAATAATTACCATGCGCGCACAACGTTCAATACTAAATTCCCATAATTAATATCTTCAGCGCGCACAACGTTGAATAAAAAATCCCAATAATAAAGAAAACACAAAATTGGGGGAGAATTAATTAATGTTCAGACTGACATGCCAGAAAAAAAAATCAAAATTGATGCAAATATAATGCGGAGCAGTTGATTGATGGGTATATAGACATTTACGTGATAAGACAACACATATCCGACAGTTTACAAAATAAGATAGCAAAAATATTCACATTTCTTTGATTTGTTTAAATTTGAGTCTTAGTACGGATTGTTCGGGGTATTTAAAAAGGTATACATTTTGCATATATAATACAGCGCGCACATCGGATCAAAATACACCCAGCTGTGCGCGTTGAGCAAAACAGTCGTAACGAATAATTACTCTGCGCGCACAACGTTCAATACAAAATTCCCATAATTAATTACCTCAGCGCGCACAACGTTCAATAAAAAATCCCAATAATAAAGAAAACACAAAATTGGGGGAGAATTAAATAATATTCAGACTGATGGGTGTACAGACATTTAAGTGATAAGAAACACATATCTTACTGTTTACAGAATAAGATATAAATGGATGGGTGTACAGAATAAGGTGTACAGACATTTAAGTGTTGATACTCATGGGTCACGCTGTTTGATTTTAGGTGTTCACATCGCTATAAATGGATTTATGAGTAATATTGTATAAACATAAACAATTTGCTCAACTCGCACAACTGCCATATTTTTACCCGTTTTGCGCTTTGAGCAATTTTCTTAGAGGCAATCAATTTTGTTAGCGTCAAATTCTGTAGCCCACAGTAACCCAACTGTAGTCTCAGCCTCATCCATGCGGACCATACCCAGTCCAATTCGTCTATATAAAGTGATTCACTTCCCTCTAGACATCGTCAACCACTACTCCTCTCGATGATAGTGTTCTATATGGTTATACCTATACAATATATTTTCTTTTACATGCTAAATTTTTGTTCTTACTAATGAATGCTTCGTCTACGACACACAAAGATGGCCAGCCAATAAACTTGCGGCAATTACCGTGATGCTGAAATTGAATTCGTCACATTTATATGGGCATCAAAGATGGAGTCTGCTACTTTAGATATCATCAACGATGGTGTTGGCTCCTTCAGAAGAATCACACGATGTTTTCGAATGCTTCACATTGCCATCAGCCTGAAGGTGCCACCAAGGTATCGGCTCTCAAACTACGCAATCTTCTCTGAAACTGTGCATCCTCATTTGTATCCATGCTCAGAAGAATTTCTTACGAGTGCCATTATTGCATTTCATACCAGTGCAAAAATGTGAAGAATCTCTATTGGATCTGCTCATAACTGCAATATCCACAGGAGACACGGTCACGGCATGAGAACTTGTCGTATGAGCAAAACTGTATTCCATTGCTCAAAGTTAATCAGCCCACCCTACGTGCAAAAGTAGTGACCTTTGTGTCCACTAAGCAAAAATATTTACTATACTGTGATTTGTTACAGTTATTGTCTTTTGAGATGATGCTGTATGTTTTTTTGGAAAAACTTGGACAAGCACCGCAAGAGTATCGGTGTATTTAGATTTTGCACTTTCCTAATCGAAACCAGATGTTTTTTTTCCGTTGTGCGCGTTGAGTATAAAAAGTTATACCTTCAAGCAATTTTTCTCTTCGCGCACCACCGCAGTCGGATACTATTTGGAACAACGTCTGGCTGGTATCCATCTGCCATATATTCACGAGCACGAACTGTTACTCTACGGTGTTTCCATCCTCGTATTTGGTCAGTCCAACTCGTCTGTATATGGTTTCCATACCCACCAGACCTCATAAACCACTACCCCAGGTGAATATAGTTCCTTTATCTGATTCTCTCTGATTCTTCTAATACAATGTTTTTTCTTCAAATTTGTAATTTTGTTGTTGTTCATGAGTGCGTCGTCTACAGCACACAAAGATGGCCAATATACTAGCGGCAAGTGACGTGATGCAGAAATTGTACATCACCTTTATATGGCGGCGAAGATGTTCTTTTGCTCCTCTTCGCATGATCTGTTCATCTTCATTGCAAACCTCACATGAAGGCAAAGATGTTTTTGAACCCTTACAGCTTCATTCTCGTCCATGCCAACTTGCAAATATTCTTTGACCCTTCGTAAGTTTCGTTCAGATTCATTGCATACATAACTGCTTAATGATAACAACTGTTCTATCTTATATCTATCTAAGTCTAATTATATTTACTTTTTTATTCTATCTTTTCCTAGGGGAGTTTGTACTTGCTGGTATCCCTCCTGCTCCCAAGGGTGTTCGAAGTGTCATTGTTTGCCTTGAGATAGATGCCGACAGTATCTTGAATGCCTCTGCAGAGGAAAGTATGTGTGCAGAAAAATAAGATCACTGTCACTAACGATAAGTGCCAGGTAGACCCAGGAGGAGATTGAAAGGATGTTCCTTGAGTCAAAGAAGTATAAAGCAGAAGATGCAGCGAACAAGAGAACGGCGGAGATGGTGTGTTATGTTCATTGGAATGCATAAATGTTGTAGTATGTTGGAATTCAGACCTCAATATAATGTCATTTAATGTGATACATTTGCAGCCCATTACACAGACCTTAATACAATGTCATTTAATGTGATACATTTGCAGCTCATTACAAACTTGTGTTTGGTGATATATACATTGATGCTTGCTTAAATCAAATTCAAACAATGAAATTTAATGGGAAAAATTAGTGAAAGTAATATACTAAGATTTACACAGCGCGCACAACTGGCAAACGGCGTGAACGTTGTGCGCGTTTAGAAATTTTGATCGAGGCCAACGATTGTCACGCCCCGCTTCCCAAAAACACGGAGGCGAAGCGTGACGAAGGCCCGCTTAGGCCGGGGCTAAGAGCCCAGACCCAATAAGCGTATGTAGTTTTCCAAAGCGAAAGTACAGGTCCCTGCAAGTTAGTACGAAATAACAAAAGTACTGAAAAGAAACATTTCATTTTATTCCAAAATTTATCATCAAAGTACTGAGAGTCTAAACATGCCGGAAACGGCTACAACTGCTGAAAGGGAAACTAATGGTGCAAGCACCCAACCTAGATGAGAAAGTAAGAGTGCAACGCACCCAATAAAACTGAAATGGATAACTCTGGATCAGCAACAAAGGGTCTCTAACTCTGGTCGTCCTCTGGATCGTACTCCGGATCAGCGTCCTCCGGCTCCAAGTCAACTGGCAAGTCCGTCTCGTCGACGTACTCTGGCTCCACACCTGACGTACAGCACCAAAAGAGGAAACTGTACGTCAGGCAAAGTCTACACAAAACGTCAGACTCTACTGCAAGTGTATCAACTATTAACAATGATTTATTGGTTGTTTTAGCATGCTGGGGTTATAACTGAGTAACGAAAAGTAACGTAGAAGGAAAAGTAAACGTAGCAAGCAGTAGACGTAGCGTGTGCTACCGACTACGGGACTAACCTACAGGTGTCGGGACAAGACGTGACATGACGGGACGAGACAGGACAGGACGGGACAGGACAAGTAAGACACGAAAGGGTTCACGCCTTACGGTTCGAGGGCGGCCAGACCCTCTCCCCGTGCGCACGCTCAACCCTACCCCAACCCAGAGACTCAGGACAAGAAGTACAGAGATCACTTCCGCTAGGGAAGCACCTGAAACGCCCGTAGGCTTTTTGGTATCACAGAGATCACTTCCGCTCGGGAAGCATCTGAAACGCCCGTAGGCTTTTTGGTATCACAGAGATCACTTCCGCTCGGGAAGCATCTGAAACGCCCGTAGGCTTTTTGTATCACGGAGATCACTTCCGCTCGGGAAGCATCTGAAACGCCCGTAGGCTTTTTGTATCACGGAGATCACTTCCGCTCGGGAAGCATCTGAAACGCCCGTAGGCTTTTTGTGTAACACGACACGACACGACCAGTGTAGGGAGTGTTATTCTAGGGTGTCCACACGCACGCACACGCAAGATAGTCCTATGATGTCATCAGTTTATTGTTGTCAGGCTCAGACTTCGTCGTCAAGTCGGAGCCGTCACGGGTCGTCCCGGACGTTATCATTTCACGTCCGGTTCTCATCACACACAATCTAACAGTTCTACAAACTGGAACTAAGGCACAGTCAAAACGCAAGTGGATACACTTGCCTGGAATGGTGAGTGCGTCGTCTGTCCGGGGCGTCTCGTCCAGTCGTCGCGTCCGCGGTAGTCCGTCTGAAAAGGGATCATGGCGACGGTGTCAAGTCGCGATTTTCGTCAAATCCTATTTAGGTTCATTTCTAAGTTAAGCGTGGCTACCCTAACTGTCACAAGTCAAAAGTGTCCGATCAGCCTATCCGACGATTCTATCCTATGTGCACAGTTCAAAAGTCCGATCGTCGATTCTATTGTTCACAACATTTTAAAGGAGCAGAAAATAAATTTAGCGAGTTTAGTTGCCGATTTTAGTTAGGTTTTCAGTTTTGGCTACGGGTGGGTTTCGCTACGAGTTACGAGAAAACCAACCTCTCCGGAGTCTGAAGTAGTGCGGACGTAGGGTCTGAACGGAGGGGTGTCTGCGGCGTCTACAGTGTCCCCACTACGGGTAGCGTAGTGAGACTCGCCCGGGCAGCGGACGAATCACGATCAGCGGTGTACAATCAGTTCACGGCAAAACGGCGAGATAGCGTCGCGGGGAGGCGGCGGACAGATCTCGATCGTGTACGCGGCTAGCGGCTCCGTGCGGTGGCTGCAGACAGCACAGCGGCGGCTGCAGACAGCACAGCGGCGGCGGGGAGCGCTGGCGAGTGCTGCGCGGCACTTGGAAGCTGAGGGCAGCGAAAACGGGGCGGCAGGCTGCGGCTTGGGCGATCGGGGCTCGGCGGTGCGGGGGTGCACACAGTGGCGGCGGCGGGCGATCAGGGCTCGGCGGCGGCGCCGAGCGGCTGAGAATCGAGGGAGAGAGAGGGGGAATGATGCGGGGAGGCCGGCGTCGGATCTGCGGCTGAGGGGACGGCGGCACTCGCTCGGGGACACAGCACGGCGGCGGGTGCGTGCGGCGAGGGCTGAAGTCGCGACGGCGGCGGCGGATCGCAGCGAGGTCGTGAAGGGGGCCGAGGGGCAGCTGCAACGGCGGAGGCGTGCACTGGGTCGCGACGGCGCGAGATCGGAGAGAGCGGGCTCGCGAGGAGGGCCGCGGGGCGAGGGAGGAGCGAGAGGGAGAGATGGATCGGAGAGGAGAGGGGGAATTTCGGGGATGGCCGGCGAACGGCGGCGCCGCCGTGGGGGAAAGAGAGAGGGGGGGAGATCGGACGGGAGAGGGAACTTTGGAGGGGGCGGCGGCGGCTGCATGAGGGGATTTGGATTTTAGGGTTAGGGTTATAATAGGGTTTAATTGATAAAGAGCCCTAAGATTAATCTTAAGTGGGCAAAGGGGAGAGCTGAAGGGGTGCAGATTGGGGGTAAGTCTAGGGATGATTAGAGGAACAGATTTGGAAGGATTTTAAAAACGTTTTATTAGAGGGATTTAGCCAGATTTGGTTAACAGATTTGAATTTCGAAAAGATCAGGGCAAATCAATGGTCCAGATTTCTCGGGGCGATAACTCTCAATCCGGACGTCAGAAAAATAATCTGAAAATACCGGAGCGATCGCGGAGATGAGACACACAGATCTACAGAGCCCGATCGTGCGTAGCACCTACCAAAAATTTATGTAAAATTCGGGACGGCGTTTTGAGCCAAATGACCAAAACGCCCCTATCGATTCAACTTCGTTTTACGAGAAAACGACCGCGAAAAGATGTTCCCAAAACTTACCATGAATAGCTACACTCACAAACGATTACAACGGCATGACACAGCGCATAAACTTGAAGCCAGAATTAGTCTAATAAAATACGTGCACGCTAACGCACGTGCACGCAGAAAATCACATAAGGCCGGAAAGCGACCGTTACATTCTACCCCACTAAAATAAAGATTTCGTCCTCGGAATCGACAACACTAATCAGCAAACAAAAATGGGAAACGCTCCCTCATCTCCTCCTCGCGTTCCCATGTGGACTCTCCAGGTGATCCGTGACGCCACATCACTCTCACCAGGTCGACTACCTTATTCCTTAACTGCTTCTGTCGACGGTCCAAAATCTGCACAGGCTGTTGGTCATAAGTCAGGTCCGAGCGAACTGTAATCTCTGAGAAGTCGACTGTGTGTGACGGATCACTGACGTACCGACGTAGCTGGGATACGTGGAAAACGTCGTGAACTCCATCCAAAGATGGTGGCAGAGCAAGGCGGTAGGCCACTGCTCCCATACGCTCCAGCACATCAAAAGGCCCAATATATCTCGGACTCAGCTTTCCCTTCTTCCCGAAACGAATAACTCCGCGGTTCGGTGAAATCTTCAGGAAGACGTGATCTCCAGGCTGAAACTCCAAGGGTCTCCTCTTGGCATCCGCCCAATGCTTGAAGCGATCCTGTGCAACTCTGAGCTCCTCCCTGATGTCCCTCACGACTTCCACAGCTTCCACTATCATCTCGGGACCCAACAGCTCCCGATCTCCGATGTCATCCCAGCTCAGTGGCGAACGACATTTCCTTCCATATAAGGCAGCAAACGGCGCCATGCCAATGCTCGCCTGGTAGCTGTTGTTATACGAAAACTCCACCAAGTGGAGATGGTCCTCCCAAGAACCCTTCAAATAGAGCGCACAAGCTCGCAGCATATCCTCCAGGATCTGAATAGTCCTCTCGGACTGGCCGTCGGTCTGCGGGTGCAGTACGCCGTGCTGAAGCTCAGACTCGTTCCCAAGTTCTCCTGCAGACTCTTCCAAAACTGAGATGTGAACCTCGTATCTCTGTCAGACACGATGCTCACGGGGACTCCATGTAAGCGTACAATCTCCTGCACGTACACGGTCTACATCCTTACTAACTCAGAAGAAAATTTTTAAAAAGGAATTAAGAGAAGGAAAATTTTACCTCCAGATATTTCCTCGCCAAGGCTTCCGTAGACTGGCCCACTCGGAATGGGATAAAGTGTGCAGACTTGGTTAATCGATCCACGATCACCCAAACTGCGTCATTCTGCCTCGGGGTCTGAGGTAAACCAGTCACGAAATCCATCGTAATATGCTGCCACTTCCACTCCGGAATAGGAAGCGGCTGCAGTAACCCGTCAGTACGATGGTGCTCAGCCTTCACCTGTTGGCATATCAGACACTTGGCAACGCTCCGTGCCACGCTCCTCTTCATGCCAATCCACCAATAATTCAGACGGATGTCCTTATACATCTTGGTGCCTCCAGGATGTATAGAATATGGCGAGCTATGAGCCTCGCTCAACAGCTCCTCACGGACGTCACCTGCAGGTACACAGAGCCTACTGCCGTACCGCAGTGAACCATCCTCATGAATCACGAACTCCGTCCGAAGTCCAGCTTCAACCTGCCTTCTGATCCTCTGAAGCTTCGGATCTCCTGCCTGTGCTGCCTTGATGCGATCCACGATCGTGGTCTGAATCTGCAAATTCATGAAGGAATGAACCACACCAGGTAGGACAACCTCCAAATCCATCTCTCTCAGCTCCTGCTGAATCCTCCAGTCGGCAGTATGCATCATCGCAGAAGGGAGTCTACTCAAGGCATCAGGCACTACATTCACCTTCCCCGGATGATACTGCAAGTCTATCTCGTAGTCGGCCATGAGCTCCAAACATCGTCTCTGACGCATGTTGAGCTCCTTCTGCGTGAAGATGTACTTCAAGCTCTTGTGATCAGTGAAAATCTTCACACTCTCACCTAGCAAGAAGTGTCTCCAAATCTTCAGTGCAAAGATTACTGCCGCCAACTCCAGATCGTGCGTCGGGTAATTCTTCTCGTGAGTCCTCAACTGACGAGAAGCATACGCGACCACGTGGCCGTGCTGATGCAAGAAGCATCCAAGGCCCTTCCCTGACGCATCACAATAAACCTCGAAGCCTCCGCTTCGATCCGGCACTGCCAACACCGGTGCTGTGGTCAACCTCGCCTTCAAGATACTGAAGGCCTCCTCACAAGCATCTGACCAAAGGAACTCTACATCCTTCCTCGTCAGCTTCGTCATCGGCTCTGCAATCTTCGAGAAATCCTTGATGAACCGCCGATAATAGCCTGCTAAACCAAGGAAGCTCCTGATGTCTGACGCTGACTGCGGAGTCGGCCAATCTCTGACTGCTCTGACCTTCTCCGGATCTACAGATATGCCATCACCGGACACCACATGTCCCAGGAATGCGACTCTGTCCAGCCAGAACTCGCACTTGCTATACTTGGCATAAAGCTTGTGTCGCCTCAGCGTCTCCAGCACTGCCCTCAGATGACAGCTGTGCTCTTCTTCAGACTTCGAATAAATTAATATGTCATCAATGAAAATGACGACGAACTTATCCAGGAAATCATAAAATATCAAGTTCATCAAATTCATGAACACCGCTGGAGCATTGGTCACGCCAAACGGCATGACCACGAATTCATAATGTCCGTATTTCGTCCGGAAAGCTGTCTTCTGAACATCGTCTTTCTTCACCTTCAACTGGTGGTATCCACTCCTCAAATCCAACTTCGAGAAAACTCTTGATCCTCCAAGCTGGTCGAAAATATCGTCGATGCGCGGCAGCGGGTACTTATTCTTCACGGTGACAGCATTCAGCCCTCGATAGTCCACGCACATCCTGCGGGACCCATCCTTCTTCTTCACGAGTAAAACTGGTGCGCCCCATGGCGACACACTAGGGTGGATGAAACCCTTCTGCAGCAACTCATCTAACTGCTTCCGCAGCTCCTCGAGCTCCGCGGGAGCCATACGGTACGGCGCCTTCGATATCGGTTGCGCTCCCGGCATGAGGTCAATACCAAACTCTAAGGCTCGGTCGGGTGGCAAACCTGAGATATCCTCTGGGAAGACGTCGTCGAAGTCTCGGACGACTGCTGGTCGCTTGATCTCCATCTCCATCGGCATAGCTGCAACAATCGGCACCACCGGCGTGGCCCGATACTTGATGGGTCCAAGCGACTCATCTCTGCTGCGGAACTCGAACTCTGGATGGCCTGGAATCCGGAACACCACTCTCTTGCTGCGACAATTGATCGAGGCGTGAAAATCTCCCAACCAATCGATGCCAATAATGGCATCAAAATGTGGCAGGTCGTGGACAATGAAATCTGCAAAGAGCTCGTGTCCATTGACGACCAAAGGAATCGATCGACATCCCAAGTTCACTGTCACCACTCCGTTCCCTGTGGTGATGTCCCAACACTTGGGAAGTGTATGGGTGGGAATGGAGTGTCTTGTCACGAATCTCCAGGATAAGATGCACATGGATGCACCGGAGTCGAACAAGGCCAAGGCCGGGTGAGAAGACACTAGAATGGTGCCTAAGATTTTAAAAGAACTACGGTCAAACCATGCTACTCTAACAAACAAGTCAAACAAGCAAGACTAACAATTAAAAGCTAAACTATGAAAGGAAAGACTAGAATCAAAGGGTTACCTGCAATAACTCCATCCAGTTCCTCAGTCTCCAAAGCCGTCATGGTGTAAGCCGGCCTCTGGGGCTGCGCTGCTCTCTGAAACATCTGCTTCTGTGGCGCCAAGGGTGGTCCACGAACGGCAGGTCCTCTCTGAACTGGAGCAGGCGCTCTCATCTGCAGCGGGGCTGGCGCTCCAACTACAGCATGACGGGCTCTCGGACAATCCTTAGCTGCATGCGACGCATCTCCACAGACCAAGCATAAACCCAGCTTCCTCCTACAATCCTTCTGGACGTGTCCTGGCTTCCCGCAGTAATGACACGGTCCCTTGCTCTGACTCTGAATGGGTGCTCCGGGCCTCTTAAATGGTACTGTCTAAACTGGCCTCATCGCCGGCCTAGCAGGTGGCCGGTACTGCTCCATAGGACGCTTCCCCTTATCAGCTGGAGGGTCAGGTAGGAGCGAAATAAGCTCATGATTCTTTGCAGCATCTAGCACCTCCCTCATAGTTGTGAAACTCGCTGAAGACATAGAAGACTGAATCTTCGGACGCAGTCCCTGTCGGAAACGATCAGCTCGCTTATCCTCCTTCTTCACCATATGCGGAGCAAAGCGACTCAGCATCTCAAACTCCGCCTCATACTCCTCGACGGTCATGTTCCCCTGTTTCAGATCTATAAATCTGCTCAACAGCTCCCTCCTGGTAGTCTTGGTGAAGTACTTCGTCCGGAACATAGACCTGAAGGTCTTCCAATCCACTGGCTTCTCCAGACGCCTCTCCTCCAGGCGCCACCAGTTCCTCGCATTCTCTGTTAGCTGCATCTTCGCTATCTCCACTCGGGTGTCGTCAGGAATCTTCGCAGCAACTAACTTCTCCTCCGTGCTCTGGATCCACTCGTCAGCAGCTAGTGGTCCCTCCTTCCCTGAAAATGTCCTCGGCTGGAGCTCGTTGAACTGCTTCACTCCTGGAGCAGCTCGAGGGGCAGGTGGAGGTGGCGGTGGTGCAACTGGAGCAGCCTGGGCAGCACGCTGGGACTGCAGAACCAACTGGTGCTGCACCTCCAGCATCTCTCTCATAACGCCCAGAACCTGTCGGAAGTCTCCGCTCTGGTCTTCCTGAATCCCATCTCCAGAGCTCCCCGATCGGGTAACACGTCGTCCTGCCATCCTATTGACAGAAAGACACAGATTAGACTCGTACAATTACCGGATGATAATAAAATGAAATTTAATACTTCAATTATTCCGTACTCGAAGAAGAGGGGACCTGCATGGGCCACCACTAAAACCTGTCACGCCCCGCTTCCCAAAAACACGGAGGCGAAGCGTGACGAAGGCCCGCTTAGGCCGGGGCTAAGAGCCCAGACCCAATAAGCGTCTGTAGTTTTCCAAAGCGAAAGTACAGGTCCCTGCAAGTTAGTACGAAATAACAAAAGTACTGAAAAGAAACATTTCATTTTATTCCAAAATTTATCATCAAAGTACTGAGAGTCTAAACATGCCGGAAACGGCTACAACTGCTGAAAGGGAAACTAATGGTGCAAGCACCCAACCTAGACGAGAAAGTAAGAGTGCAACGCACCCAATAAAACTGAAATGGATAACTCTGGATCAGCAACAAAGGGTCTCTAACTCTGGTCGTCCTCTGGATCGTACTCCGGATCAGCGTCCTCCGGCTCCAAGTCAACTGGCAAGTCCGTCTCGTCGACGTACTCTGGCTCCACACCTGACGTACAGCACCAAAAGAGGAAACTGTACGTCAGGCAAAGTCTACACAAAACGTCAGACTCTACTGCAAGTGTATCAACTATTAACAATGATTTACTGGTTGTTTTAGCATGCTGGGGTTATAACTGAGTAACGAAAAGTAACGTAGAAGGAAAAGTAAACGTAGCAAGCAGTAGACGTAGCGTGTGCTACCGACTACGGGACTAACCTACAGGTGTCGGGACAAGACGTGACATGACGGGACGAGACAGGACAGGATGGGACAGGACAAGTAAGACACGAAAGGGTTCACGCCTTACGGTTCGAGGGCGGCCAGACCCTCTCCCCGTGCGCACGCTCAACCCTACCCCAACCCAGAGACTCAGGACGAGAAGTACAGAGATCACTTCCGCTAGGGAAGCACCTGAAACGCCCGTAGGCTTTTTGGTATCACAGAGATCACTTCCGCTCGGGAAGCATCTGAAACGCCCGTAGGCTTTTTGGTATCACAGAGATCACTTCCGCTCGGGAAGCATCTGAAACGCCCGTAGGCTTTTTGTATCACGGAGATCACTTCCGCTCGGGAAGCATCTGAAACGCCCGTAGGCTTTTTGTATCACGGAGATCACTTCCGCTCGGGAAGCATCTGAAACGCCCGTAGGCTTTTTGTGTAACACGACACGACACGACCAGTGTAGGGAGTGTTATTCTAGGGTGTCCACACGCACGCACACGCAAGATAGTCCTATGATGTCATCAGTTTATTGTTGTCAGGCTCAGACTTCGTCGTCAAGTCGGAGCCGTCACGGGTCGTCCCGGACGCTATCATTTCACGTCCGGTTCTCATCACACACAATCTAACAGTTCTACAAACTGGAACTAAGGCACAGTCAAACGCAAGTGGATACACTTGCCTGGAATGGTGAGTGCGTCGTCTGTCCGGGGCGTCTCGTCCAGTCGTCGCGTCCGCGGTAGTCCGTCTGAAAAGGGATCACGGCGACGGTGTCAAGTCGCGATTTTCGTCAAATCCTATTTAGGTTCATTTCTAAGTTAAGCGTGGCTACCCTAACTGTCACAAGTCAAAAGTGTCCGATCAGCCTATCCGACGATTCTATCCTATGTGCACAGTTCAAAAGTCCGATCGTCGATTCTATTGTTCACAACATTTTAAAGGAGCAGAAAATAAATTTAGCGAGTTTAGTTGCCGATTTTAGTTAGGTTTTCAGTTTTGGCTACGGGTGGGTTTCACTACGAGTTACGAGAAAACCAACCTCTCCGGAGTCTGAAGTAGTGCGGACGTAGGGTCTGAACGGAGGGGTGTCTGTGGCGTCTACAGTGTCCCCACTACGGGTAGCGTAGTGAGACTCGCCCGGGCAGCGGACGAATCACGATCAGCGGTGTACAATCAGTTCACGGCAAAACGGCGAGATAGCGTCGCGGGGAGGCGGCGGACAGATCTCGATCGTGTACGCGGCTAGCGGCTCCGTGCGGTGGCTGCAGACAGCACAGCGGCGGCTGCAGACAGCACAGCGGCGGCGGGGAGCACTGGCGAGTGCTGCGCGGCACTTGGAAGCCGAGGGCAGTGAAAACGGGGCGGCAGGCTGCGGCTTGGACGATCGGGGCTCGGCGGTGCGGGGGTGCACACAGTGGCGGCGGCGGGCGATCGGGGCTCGGCGGCGGCGCCGAGCGACTGAGAATCGAGGGAGAGAGAGGGGGAATGACGCGGGGAGGCCGGCGTCGGATCTGCGGCTGAGGGGACGGCGGCACTCGCTCGGGGACACAGCACGGCGGCGGGTGCGTGCGGCGAGGGCTGAAGTCGCGACGGCGGCGGCGGATCGCAGCGAGGTCGTGAAGGGGGCCGAGGGGCGGCTGCGACGGCGGAGGCATGCGCTGGGTCGCGACGGCGCGAGATCGGAGAGAGCGGGCTCGCGAGGAGGGCCACGGGGCGAGGGAGGAGCGAGAGGGAGAGATGGATCGGAGAGGAGAGGGGGAATTTCGGGGATGGCCGGCGAACGGCGGCGCCGCCGTGGGGGAAAGAGAGAGAGGGGGAGATCGGACGGGAGAGGGAACTTTGGAGGGGGCGGCGGCGGCTGCATGAGGGGATTTGGATTTTAGGGTTAGGGTTATAATAGGGTTTAATTGATAAAGAGCCCTAAGATTAATCTTAAGTGGGCAAAGGGGAGAGCTGAAGGGGTGCAAATTGGGGGTAAGTCTAGGGATGATTAGAGGAACAGATTTGGAAGGATTTTAAAAACGTTTTATTAGAGGGATTTAGCCAGATTTGGTTAACAGATTTGAATTTCGAAAAGATCAGGGCAAATCAATGGTCCAGATTTCTCGGGGCGATAACTCTCAATCCGGACGTCAGAAAAATAATCTGAAAATACCGGAGCGATCGCGGAGATGAGACGCACAGATCTACAGAGCCCGATCGTGCGTAGCACCTACCAAAAATTTATGTAAAATTCGGGACGGCGTTTTGAGCCAAATGACCAAAACGCCCCTATCGATTCAACTTCGTTTTACGAGAAAACGACTGCGAAAAGATGTTCCCAAAACTTACCATGAATAGCTACACTCACAAACGATTACAACGGCATGACACAGCGCATAAACTTGAAGCCAGAATTAGTCTAATAAAATACGTGCACGCTAACGCACGTGCACGCAGAAAATCACATAAGGCCGGAAAGCGACCGTTACAACGATTATGCTCATCGCTCAGCACGTCAGTGGATCTTTATTTGGGAACAGCATCTGTGTAATACATACAATAAATACCCGAGGTACAAGATTATTCTGTATATTCACGAGAAATCATCTGTTGACTTTTATTTAGTAGAAGTGCTACTTTTGTTTATACCAGCTTCCATTTACCCCTGGACACTAATTAATCATCCCACATAATTGCTCAGCGTGCACAACTTGCAACAGAAATGAAAGTTGTTCGCGCTAAGCAACGCTTTCTACAATTACCGAGTTTTGCTCGTTGCGCACAAGGGTGTTATTTAACAATCCGTTGTGCGCTCGGAGCTTAACTGTATACAATTACACAGTAAACACAATTACTCATCGCGATCATATACGGAAGTTCATTCTCTCGCCAGTCTCGTCCTCGGTGACAGGGCCGTGTCGGCCGTCCAACAGGGTTCCCGGGTGTCGACCTGGAATCAGGGGGAGGAAGTAAACGCTCTCACTCGGCGTCTGTTGCAAAAATTCCCTTCATTAAATTCTGAAAAAATTACATATGACTCGCTCGCGAGCAGCAGTCTTACAAAAGTAACGATTCGCAAAATTTAGGAAGACGACGCACCGTCGGCTGTAAAGAGGTCCTTTATCGCTCTCGCCACCCTTTCCATCTTGGCGGTGGCCCGAGCTTTGAAAGCGTCGACCTCTTGCTCCTTCTCGAGAAGCTTGGCCTGAAGGTCAGCAACCTCCTTCCTCGATGCCTCAAGATCAGCTCGGAGTTGAGAACGCTCTCTACCCTACTGATCTTCCAACTGCTTCTTGGCGCTTGACAAGGCGGTGAGGCTGGATGTCGCCTCCGAGGCCGCCCAATCCAACTTGCCCTTGGCGGCCATTATCTTCCCCAAATCTTTCTCCAGCTTCTTCACCTGAGCTCTGAGCTCAGAAGCCTCGTTCTCGGCATCCGCCACCCGGCGCTGCCCCTCGATCAGTTCGCGGGCCCTGCGGCGCAGACCTGCCCCGAAAATGGTCACCTGCAGATGGCGACAATCAGCAAAACCAGAAGGGGAAGCAAAATTCGGAATGCACATTGGCAATGAACCTGAAGGCCACTGCGAACGAAGCAGTTGGCCATCGTCTCAAGGTCGACCCCATTCAGGAAATCGACATCCCTTGGCAGAGTGATATTCTCCGCCAGACGAGCCCCCGTCCCAAAGTCCAGGAGGGCCGACTCGGCCGTCCCCACGATGTACGGTGGCCGATAGGTCTCCCCGTGAATCTCCCCATGATGGCCAGACCCAATGCGGTTCGACTGCAGAAGGTGGCTGAACTCTGGAGGTATGGGGCTGACGGAAGGGACCGGAGGAACAATGTCCTCGTATGGCCACCCGTCGTGTGGCGTGCTGGAGGACGATGCGCCCCCAACTCGAGGATCATAAGGAGCCACCTTCAAAGACCGCGCAGCTTGACTTGAGGAGCATCCAGCCTCCCCCAACTCCAGCATGAGGTTCCCCGATTCCTCCGATTCCTCCCATTCCTCCTCTTCCTCCTCTTCCCTCTTCCTCTTACGGCCTTCTTCATTGGCCCGCTCCATCGCTGAAGTAACCTCTCTGTATGCTCCTCCCGCCATTTTTGTTTCTGGAAGAAATAATAAGATGATGAGATTTCCTCGGAGCGCAAAAGCCATTGGCCTCACCTCCAATTTCTTTTATAACGCGAACGAATGGACAAGATGATCGACACGTGTCAGAATTTTGGCAAAAACAACGGTTGAGATAGGCGAAAGGTTTGGCGGCCTTAATCTAAATTTGATGCTTCGAATGTCGTGCCCTATTAAAGGAAATTACTTATCAGTCGGCCTCGATCCGCGTTTATAATCGAGAACGAATCACAGGGGCCAATGTTGAACCCGTGTACGGCGCCAAAAAGGCATGGGGTTATTGCTCATCGCACAAAATGACTCAAACCCTATAATTGCTCTTCGCACACGCCCACTCAAAACTCACAATTGCTCACAGCACACAACCATTTTTTTCCCATCCACATTTACATGTGAAAGGGTAAATTTATTATTCGTATCACCGTTGCATAATTGTTAAGAAATTCCATGTCACAACTAGTCCTTACATAAAGTTTGGAAATGGTGCATGTCAGCAGGCAGAGTGTATGTCATGGCATATACATCTACTGTAGTAAAGGCAGTAACAACTATACTTATGAACATGTGAAAGCGTGCAGTGCAACAGGCAAGGTATACAACAATGGATCGACACATGCAACAGGCAAAGTGTAATGCAAGACTGAGGTGCATTCAATCATTGAGATACAAAAACAATCAATTCAAAGTGTCAAATAATACATCTTATGCATATAGTCCTCATCTAAGGGTGTTAGTGTTATGATTTGATGTATGATGAGAGACTTGTACTTTTGCCCTTATTTTTTCGAGTGAGTTGTGAATATGAAGATGTTGGTGTATGTATAAGATGTATCAATGTATCATTTAAATGGAATATTGTGTTATTTTCTCAGTCTTTTTATCTGTGATGGAGTTTTACTTGTACTTCCCTGCAAGTGCGAACTACCTGCAGTGTTCTTTCTGCTCTCTTCTTTTATTTCTTTCTACGTAAAAACACTCGTCTTTTTGGGAATACATGATAAGGGTTCGTACTTATCGGATATCCCGGGGACCGGGTCGCATTGAATGAAGGCCAGTCGAACGAATTCTCCCGCCCATGGGGAGTGGTATTCGAAGTGCAGCCTCTGTGAGACTTTGCCACGTGTCCCATACTGAAGGCTTGGATTCGAAGGGACCTTCAGTATAAAGCCTTTCTCCTTTTAAATTCTGCTTTACCCATTGCTCGTTACCCTGATTTTCATCTTTTTTGCTCAGATGGCGGGTCGGGATTTCAGTGAAGACGTTCCTAACGTTCCTCACCATCCGCCCTTGGGCACGGCCGAACCTTTGCCCTTCATGGCAAATCAGATTGATTCGCCCTCCGGTCTCGACCTCGGAGAGGGGGACGTGGCGGACATCGAGCAGGGTTCCCGTGTGTTAACCGGGAATGAGGAGAAGAAGAGACGCTCTCACTCGTGGTCTGAAGGTCCCGAGAGGAAGAAGAAGAGGAGTGAGAGTAATCCAGCTGTCCTTCCGAGTGACCGCTCCTTCAGGGAGAAAATGGTAGACTCTATGGTATGGCATATCCAGCATGTCGGACCCTTTTTTCTTCAACGACTGTTTTGTTGATGGCGACATTCATCCATGCGGTCTTGCAGGTTTACCCGGTTGCTGTAGATGGTCTTGATGCGGCCTTGGCGCAGGAGCGTCTGAGGGCTGAGGCGGCTGAGCAATCAGCCAAGGAGGCCCACCAGTTCAAATTGAGAGTTGCAGAGCTCACCTCGGAGGTGGGATGTTTGACGGAGGCTCTGGCTGTCGCCAAGAGTTCGGCCAAGTATGCTGAGGATGCACTGTCCCTCGCCCGGGAGGAGCATAAAAAGGCGAAAGGCCCTCTTTGGGCCGATATAGGCGACCTGCGGGAAGTGGCCCATGGTCGGATCGTAGCTGAGGTCCAGAGGGACTATGGGGATGTCCTGGCTCCGAAGATCGCGGAGTCTATCCGTGAGGGATTCCGGGCGTTCTCGGCCATTTTTGCTGCTCAGATTGAGAGGTCCTTCCGGGATGGTTTGGCAGCGTTCGAGGCGCGTGGTCGAAGAATGCTTCCCGGACCTCCGGTTGTCCCTAGTCACCCTACTGGTTCGGGAGAAGACGAATCGACTGGGTCGCCTCTTCTCGAGCTCCTGCATCATAGGTGGATCGAACCCTTTTTTGTTTCTCCTTTTTGTTCGTTGTACTTGGAGTTATTTTTGATCAATGGAAACAATTTCTAGAATGATTTCTTGACAATTGGCGTGACCTACTGTAACAAATAAATTATAAGATATGAGATCGACAACAACATATAGATTTCTCGAATGATAGGCATCATCCTCATACTCTCATAATTAAAAAAATTGGTATTAAGTTTTAGTTTGTACCCGTAGACCTAGGAATTCAAAGCCACACTAGCTGCATTTTGAACTAAAATACCAGATAAATCATTTTTCATAGATACAGCTTTCAAGAGATTCAGTTTTCAGCACATTTAATGATGGGCTTCATTACATAAATGCTTTTCATACCACTGCCACTTTTTCTTTGGTGATGAGCTTGATGACTGAGCCCACAGGCATGGCCAAAAGGCTGAAGAGGAAATTGACAAAATCTTTGCCCGCTTCCGCGAACAACACTCTCTTCATCCCCTTGTCTATGAAAAGCTTCAACCTCGTTTGGGTGGCCATCTTCACTCCTGCAGCAAACCGGTGATGGTTTGTTTAAGCTATGGTCTCTGGTTGTTTGGGAAGGGTTTGCTTGATATGGTCAGAGTAATATTTGAGCAAGGTTACTTCTTTCTCATGCCTTTCATAGCACTCGAAGTGTTGTGGTTGAATATAATTTGTGGGTATGGAAGCCATTTATAAACGAATTGGACTGCCCTTGGATGAGGATGAGCCTACAGTCGAGTGTAGCATTACTCCTTCCTCATGACTGATAACCATCACTCGAAGTGTAGAGGTTGAAGAGGGCTTGTGCGTAGGAAAGCCATTTTATAGACGAATTAGACTGCACTTGGATGAGGATGAGTCTACAGAAGAGACCCCGTGAGTCTACAAAGCAGTGATCGTGAATGTACATAAGATTTTATTCATCGCGCACATCTTCCAAAATTATTTGCTTTCCGCACAAAACGGCCATATTCTTGCCGGTTGTGCGCGTTGAGCTATTTTGTTTGCTCAACGCGCACCACCACGGTCATACATTATTGGGAACAACACTGGCTGCTATCAATCTGCTGTAGATTCACGGGCATTCTTCTGTATAATCACAAGCAATTTGCTGTAGACTCACGGGGTCTCTTGTGTTGCCTCCCAGTAACTCTACTGTAGTCTCATCCTCATCCAATGGCATCCAAAGTCGTCTATAAATGGCTTCCCTTCCCATAAGCCCTCGTCAACCACTACACTTCTTGATGATATTATTCTATCTTATTGTATCTTATTCTAGTTATATGATATTTTCTTTACGACATTCTATTTTTTCCTTCATCACTGCTGCGTCCTCAACACTCAAAGATGGACAATATACTAGCGTCTAGTGACGTGATGCAGAAATTGAATACATCACATATATATTGATTCGAAGATGTTCTTTGCTCCTTCATATGTTCTGTTTGTCGTCATTGAAGCTATCACGTTCCATGCACACCCGTTTCTTCACTGCTTGTATATGCTCTTTGATACTTCGTTGCAGACATCACTGCTCGATGATAATAAATGTTCTATCTTATTCTAAGTCTACCCGTACAATATTTTTACTTAATTATGCTTTGTTATGTGTTCATCACTGATTCTTCTTCAACGCAGACAGGGGGACGGATGGCCAAGATACAAAGAAGCAAGTGACGCTGATGCAGCTGATGGAGCAGCTCATAAATGGCAACAAACTTTAAATTTTTTTCATGGTGGGAATCCATGTATCCCTAGTATAGTCTAGTGCTTTAATTGCTTAGTCGGGCAAAAACTGTGATGTTGCAAAATGTTTAGATGTAGTTTCTACTTTGTTGTGTTATGTACATTTGAATGCATAAATGTTGTAGCATGTTGGAATACAGATCTTAATACAATGTCATTAAATTTGGTGCAATTGCATCACATTACAAAATTGCGTGATGCTAACTTGAAGTACCCATAATTACTCAGCTCGCACCAACGGCAACAGCATTGAACGTTGTGCGAGCTGAGCACAACTGTCTACGATTACCAACATTTACTCAACGAGCATAACCGTCAAAGTTATTAACTGTTTACAATTACCCATATTACTGAGCGCGCACATCCGTAACATTATTGAACGTTGTGTGCGCTTATTAGGAAGTTTGTAAAATTACCAAGTTTTGCTCAGCGCGCACAACTAGTAAAAGTTGTAAACGTTGTGCGCGCGGGGCTAAACTGTATACAATTACCCACCATTACTCATCGCGGACAGCTACATGCCTCATTCTCTTGAATCTTCATTCTCTTCAGCTCTTCTGCTTCTGCTTCTTACTCCTTAATCCCATTAATTTTCTTGACAATTGTCAGGTTCTGCAACAACAGAGAAATTATAAGATATGAGATCCGCAGCATCGGATATAGGTCTCGAATGATAGGCATCATCCTCATAGGCTTATAACCAAGACTTAGTGTTTTAATGTTCAATTTGGACCCCCAGCCCTATTAATTCAACTCCACGATGGCTGTATTTTGGACGAAAAATATAGGAGGCTGCCATTTTCAGATGACCATTTTTAAAGAGAACCAGTTTACTTACAACCCATTTACACTGATATGTCCGTGACAGATGCATGTAGTATATTTCTTCCAAGCTGATACAAAATTGTTACCTTTAGGATATAAAAATGTCGGCCTTCATATCACAGCCTTGTTAAGTCATCGGGCGAAGATTTTTCCTACAGAGATTATGGAGCAATGATGTTACAATAATTTATACTAGTATATAAAATAGTAACCAGCTGTGCTCATATATACCTTATTTCTACCAGCTGTGCTCATACGACAAGTTCTCATGTCATGACCCTTTTCTGCACAAACACTGCATGTCCTTGTTCTTGTTTGACTTTGTTCTTGTGAGACTTGTATTCCAGACGGAATCCTTGACACCACTCGTGGTCGGCCTTTAGTTCTAGCTTTTGCAGGATCATGCATAATGACATCATTTACTCCCACTTCTTGTTTGATAGGTGCACTGGACCCCACCTGTGATCTTGGCTCTTCAGAAGCAGTTTGCGCTTTATTAGTCATATTATGCTGGTCCAAAAAACTGTTTGCCCACCCAAAGACGACATCAAACAGAAGGGGATCTCTTGTTACCGCCTCCACGACTTTATCGAATGATGAACGAAGTCTCCAGGCTTGAAGTGGAGTAATTTGAGTTAGACGCACTCCGTGTACTGTGCTAGTCGACGAGGCCCCAAGACTCATGATGCTATGTCTTGCATTTAGAGTCCACCTGGGTAAAATATATCTCTCAGGGATGGCTTGCATATCATACTGTTGCTTCATCATATATAAAATTTGCGTGCATAGCAAACCTTCAGTCACAGCCCTTGCACACGTACACCTGAACATTCCCTTAGATATATTGCATTGAACATTATGCACGTAGCTCTTTCCATCAATCCGCATAGTTACTCTATACATGCTCGTATCCCCATCCGTGCTCACCCTTTCGTGCCGACAGTATAAAGTATTTTTGAAACGATTTTGAAAAATGGAAAATATGTTTCTAGTATATACCTTTGTGGCATGAACCTCTAACTCATGCATGCCGCTAAATTCTGGTTTGTTCTGCATACAAAAAGTATCTTCTCTCTCCTCTTTGTCTCGCTAAAATTTTACAGCTTTATCATATTGATCAATGAACTCGTATAATGGAGTCATACAGTTTACGTATCCATCAAAATACGCGTTCATGCTTTCACTCCTTTGGCTGGACGCCATGCCTACACACAAAACAAGAAATGAATACCATGTGCTGAGTTTATTTTGATCATATATTTTTACACCAATCTCTATCGTATTAACATTCATACCCTCAAAGAAAGTATCCAGTAGGTACACCTTAATCCAATGCTGTGCTTTCTCATGCATCGTATGCAACCACTTCCAGGCTTTCATTTCATTTTTTTGTTTTTCTGTCAATGGCTCCTGAAATTCCGTTTGGTACTTCTCCATTAAGATGCACCAACAATTCTCAGCTTCTTCAACATTTTGACTGTTCTTACACCAGTTTGCATAGTCTTCTTCAAATTCAGGGTTATAAGAAGACCGCAATGAACGTAGATGCTCATCTTCGTGCAGACTGATATGCCATATGCAATACCTATGTTTTGTATTTGGAAAAACTCTTTTGATTGCATTGCATATTGCCGGGTCTTGATCGGTGATGATAGCTCCTGGTGCTTTATCCCACATACATGTTAACCACTGTCCGAATAACCACACAAAGGATTCTTCCTTCTCATCAGCAAGAAGAGCACATCCAAATAAAATAGACTGTTTATGATGATTGACACCTGTAAAAGGTGCAAAAGGCAACATGAATCTATTTGTCTTATAAGTGACATCAAATACAATAACATCTCCAAACTGGCTGTATGATGTCCTCGCCCTTCCATCAGCCCAAAATATACTCCTGCATACATTCTCTTCATCATGCTCAATAGCATAATAGAACTGAGAGTCTGTAGCTTGCCTTTTAATAAATTGTTCTATTACTCTAATGCATTCCTTCCCAATGTTGTTCTTTCTTTCTACTCTCCCATGATCAATGCATTGTTGCGTAGCAATATTGACATTACTACTACTCGTGGCATTTAGAATCCTTGCAATCTTTGCAGGTCCTACTCCACAGCCACGCATCTAATCAACTAAATTCCTATATGTTCCATCCATCTGCGATCTTTTATGTAACCGTAGCATCTGGATCTTCGCTGGGCTTTTTATCAACTCATGATTATGATCATCATTAAAGGAGTTTATGCGCCATACTCCTCCGGTGATTTTATGAACTGTCATTCGAGCCATACAGCCTTCTCTTTCGTTTTTCCTTCGATTAACGTCCCTCCCTATCTCCCTCTTATCTTTTAAGCTTTTATACCCTTCTTTGTTGCACGTATACTTCCTCCTCGTGGTATTGCCATCTTTTCCCTTTCCCGTAGATCCCTTTCGGGTTGCAAAACCTTTCATTGCTGCATATGTATTATAAAATTGATACGCATCTTCTTCCGTTTGAAATGTCATTCCAACATGTGGGCTACCTTTTTCATTATCACTATGCCTATCCTCTTGATATACGCTGTTTGCACTGTCATTTTCAGCTTCAATCTCATTTGGCATCTCCTGATCATGCACATAGGGTTCACTCTCTTCGATTTTCATTTTCTACATTAGAAACAAGTAAAAATATCAGTAATATTGACACAACATGACTGCTATACATGTCTATCCAAGTATCAGTAGATCATCATCAGCATGTTAGTTGAAACCACACTACTATTACTAATCATGTTAAAAACTTGCATATTATATCTATTCTTTTTCAATATGATCTAATTGTTACCATCAAATTTGATGACCGGATCAAATCCATCAAAAAAACAAACATATCAACCGTTTTGCACGGTGGGCAATATTATGTACGCCATTCGCTCCATGTTGTTGTGCTATATGAGCTGCTTCGGCAAGTTTTGATGGACATCTCATATTGCTCAACGCGCACAACGGGTGCGATGTTTGAAGGGTTGTGCGCGGAGAGTAATTTCCATCGCAACACTTCGCTAGTTTGGAAATTACTCACCGCGCAAAACGGGACAAAAATTTAGCCCGTTGTGCGCGGAGAGGAATTTCCAGCACTAATCGTCCAAATGTTGGAAATTACTCCCCGCGCAAAACCCTTCAAAAATTTATCCCGTTGTGCGCGTTGAGCAATATGAGATATCCAACAAATTAGGGATGACGATCCTTACCTCGATGGAGGAGAGTAACAGGGGAATCAACGAGAGTGTGATGGCCTGGATTTGGGGGCGATCTTAGGCGTGGGCTGTTGAAATCGAAGACCTTGTGCAAAACTGGGGATCTACTCCAGCTTCTACGTTTTGCGCGGGAGTGAGCAAAAGAATTGGTGGCGATTGCTCCAGCTTCTGCGTTTTGCGCGGGAGTGAGCAAAAGAATTGGTGGCGATTGTATTTTAGTACAAAAGGGCTTAAAGGTAATTTAGTACAGAGGCGCGTTGAAAAGAGCTTAAAGGGCGTTTTGGTAATTGCACCAAAAGGTCAGATATTACCATGATCACTGATCGGATCGGACGGTTAGGAGGGGTCGAGCGCAGGAATCCCATCTGAGCACGAGCGCATGCGCATTTTACCCTATATATATATATATATATATATATAAGTATTTATATATATATACTTTGATCGAACTTTTCACCATCGATTTCTATATCGACCTCTCTCAGTGTTATACACTTGTATCTTTTCTGAGCGTTCTTTCTTTCTTTCTTTTTTAATTTTTATTTTTTGTAAACTGGAGCCAGAGCTTGAAGGCTACAGTTTCAAGCTGTAAGTATTTAATTTTGGTGTTTAATACACCTTTGTAAATCCTAGTAGAAATTGGTAAATCTTGGTAGAGATTGTGTGTGTGTGTGTGTGTGTGTGTGTGTGTGTGTGTGTGTGTGTGTGTGTAAAGACAAGTCAAGATTCAATCTCTATAGACTCTAAACATCTATAAATCATATAACTTTATCACCTCATTAACCTCAAACAATTAAGCATGCTAACGATTAACACTCAATCATTCTCATTCTTAATTCGAGTATGGGGATTCTTCATTAATAAGAAACATCATCATCAAAATCATTTTTAATGTTTCTAGGATTTCTAACACTCTTCATATTAATTTCTCATCAAATCTTAATGACTTTAATGATGGACAAGCATACATACAATAGATGAGATAGCCTATAATGACATGATATAGTGAGCAATGTGTCATGGCTAGATACAATATTTATGTGTATATGCATAGATAAGCCTGCTAATGCTCAACTAGCGATATAATCCCCAACTCCCTTCGAATAAAAAAATATTTTTTGGTCTAAGCGTTTGGTGAAAATATCCGCTTATTATTTTTCGGTATCAACGTGTTATAAAGCGATATCTTTCTTATCAACATGATCTCTAATGAAGTGATGATGAACATCAATATGCTTAGTCCTAGAGCGTAGAACATGATTTTTAGAGAGATTTATGGCACTCAAATTATCACACCAAATAGTTGTTGGTTAGAAAATAAGACCATAATCTCTGATGGTTTGCTTATCCATAGAATTTGAGCACAACAACCCACTGAAATATATTCAGCTTCAGTTGTACTCATTGCTATAGAATTTTGCTTCTTGTAAAGCCAAGAAACTAGAGAAATACCAAGTAGTTTGCATGTTCCACTTGTACTTTTACAATCGGTCCTACTTCCTGCAAAAATCCGCATCACAATTTTCAACAAGCTCCAATGATGTGCAATTAAGATATCATAAACCAACATCTAAAGTTTCCTAAACATACCAAATAATTCGTTTCACTTGAGAAAGATGAGACTCTTTAGGGCATGATTAGAACCTAGTGCAAAGACATACACTAAACATTATATCCGGCCTACTCGATGTCAGTGCAATTAAGATATCATAAACCAACATCTAAAGTTTCCTAAACATACCAAATAATTCGTTTCACTTGAGAAAGATGAGACTCTTTAGGGCATGATTAGAACCTAGTGCAAAGACATACACTAAACAATATATCCGGCCTACTCGATGTCAAATATAAAAGACGGCCGATCATACCTGGATACATGCGCTCGTCCACTTTCTTTTCCTTTTCATCCTTGTCCACTTTGGTCGTTGTCATTCTTTCGTATTCTCAAGTCCAAACTTCTTCACCAACTCCCTTGCATACTTCTTTTGGTTGATGAATATGACATCCTTACATTGTTTGATTTGCCATCCAAGCATGAATGTGAGTTCTCCTATCAAGCTCATCTCAAATTCACTAGACATACACTTAGCAAATTCTCACAAACGAAATAGTTAATAGCACCAAAAATATTATCATCAACATAAATTTGAAAACGTGTGTCTTTATTTTGATGTTTAACAAATAAAGTTTCATTTACCTTTCCTATGCAAAAATTGTTTTCAAACAAAAACTTACTAGGTCACTCATACCTAGCTCTAGGAGCTTGTTTGAGCCCATATAAAACTCATTTAAGCTTTAAAAACATAATCCAGATGGACGTAGTCTCAAACCCAGGAGGTTATTTGACATAGACTTTCTCAGATAAAACTCCATTCAAGCAAGCACTCTTGACGTCCATTTGGTAGAGTTTAAATTTCATAAAACTAGCATATGCTAAAAGCATCTGTATTGCTTCCAATCCCACAACTGGAGCAAATGATTCATCAAAGTCAATCCCTTCCTCGTGGTTGTATCCTTGGGCAACTAATCTTGCTTTATTTCTAATCACATTACCAATCTAGTTAAGTTTGTTTCTAAACACCCATTTAATACCTACGATTGCTTGGCTCTTGGGTTTGTGAACAAGTTTCCAAACTTGATTTCTTTCGAATTGTGACAACTCTTCATGCATTGCCATAACCCAATAAGAATCCTCCAAAGAACTTTCAGCATTCTTAGGTTCTAAATAAATATGAATGCAAAGTTAACCACCAAATTAAAGTACTTCTAGTGCGTATACCTTCCGCAATGATTCCAATGATTTGGTCTTTAGGATGAGCCCTTGTAAATCTCCAATTGTTAAGTGCATATTTTGCACATTTTTTATATCGTTTCTCCAAACTATTTTCACGCTATTCGCATTTTCCATGCATCATCCATTTGTTTTTGTTCATTTCACTCTTTTGGGATGTTTTGTATTTTTAGAGATAAAAGTGCATAAAACGATGCAAGAAAATGACGGGAGAAGCAATGGAGAAGAAGTAACGAAGATTGGGAGAGAAAAGAAGAAGAAATGGGAAAAGACAAGACAACACGGCCGTGCAGTGACACACATGGCCGTGCCAACGTGGCTCTTAAGGAGAATTTAAGCTCCAGCGACACGGCCGTGCAACCATATGCACGGCCATGACAGATTTGCAAAAAGCCGCTGAAATGGTTGACACAGTCGTATATCCATATGACATGACCGTGCAAGATTTGTGAAACCTGAAGATTCTGGGGATTAAGCAGACACGGATATGGAGCCATCTGCATGGACGTGCCAGATTTGCAGATCATTGAAGAGTCTGATGAAGGAGCTGACACGGCCAAGCAAGCTTTGTGTATCCTGGGACATTTTTGCTGCATAACGATGCACGTTCAATCAACTTAGCGACACGATCGTGCGCCCAACAATATGGGTTTTAGACCCAAATTCGCCCAGGATTTTGGGGGGAGATATAAAAGAACACTCTTGTAATCATTAGAGATGACTTTTACTTAGGTTTTGTTTCTGTTTTAGGTGCCAAACTGTTGATTTTTGTAAGACTTTCTTATTGTTTTCTTTGGATGAAAGTTTAGATTTTTGTTCTCAATATTGGTATTATTCTCTCTATTCTCTCTTTCATTCTTGTGATGCATTTTTATATGATTTATCTGATAATTAATTCCATGTCTAGCAAGTAGTTCCATTGTCTAGGGCGAAGTTGAACCCTATTGTTGGTTATTCATATGGGTTGATTTCCTAAAATATCATTCTATGGAATTATTGCTATGGTTTAGTACTGGATGTGCAAAACATCGATTTAGTCATTGAAATTCTATATAACCCTAATCACCGACGAGAAATCAGGATTTTGGTTTGACGAATATTAATATTGAATTTATTTTCTATTAATTAGGGTTACGACGAGACATCGAGCTCCAATTAATTAGAGCAACTAATTAAGATTACCAACAAGATATCAGAGTTCTAATATAGAGACCAATGCTTTAATCTAAGTTCTCCCATGATATATGGAGTGAACACAGATTGGGATTTAATTCTCATCCATATCTTTATTTTAATATATTGAGAAGCTAGATCAACCCTATGTTTAATCTGCAATAGCAGGGATACTTAGCCTTAGCCTTTCCCACATTTGATATATTCTTAGTATAAACTCCCTCTCCTAACGATCTTCCATAGCGACAAAAATCCTTAATTAATCAGTGCTCAACCACTACCTCCCTGTGTTCGACCCATTTGCTACGACCACTGTACGCTTGTAGTTACTAATATAAAACTCCATGATCAATTTTTTTGGCACCGTTGACGGGAAGGCAATCGGCTAGACATTAATTGAGTCTAGGATTTATTAGACTACGCTTCTTTTCTTTCACTATTTTTCTTTTTCTACTGATGGCGTTTTCCCAGGTTTTCCTCTTCTTACGTATGCAGGAGAACTCGAAGCTTGGAGGATCTAGTACCCTTTACCCAAAGATCGAGGTAACCATAAGAAGACTAACACCGAGAGAAGAAAGAATCTTGAGCAAGAACGAATGGAAGAGGAAAGGGAACCCACGAAGTCCCTTATGAACTTCGTCACACCTCATAACAGTCCTACTTCTAGCATCGTACGACCTTCAATCCAAGCTGAAAATTTTGAACGAAAGATCGAATTGATTCTATTTGTATAGCAAGACTCGTTTAGTGGGTTGCATTCA
This sequence comes from Scilla litardierei, assembly GCA_030789695.1. Taxonomy (NCBI): domain Eukaryota; kingdom Viridiplantae; phylum Streptophyta; class Magnoliopsida; order Asparagales; family Asparagaceae; genus Scilla; species Scilla litardierei. Next base: position 698,293,671 of record CM061142.1, read on the forward strand.
GAAGACCCCAATGAACAAATGAACACCTTCTTAGAGAAGTGCGATACTATTAAGATAGAGGGCGTTACTGAAGATGCCATCAAGCTGAGACTCTTCACGTTCTCTCTAAAGAACAAAGCCAAGGAGTGGCTTAGGAGCAATGATCCTAATGCCTTCACTACATGGGATACACTATCAAAGGCCTTCCTTGTTTGTTTTTCCCTCCTGGGAAGACTATGAGGTTAGGGAATGAAATTACCTCTTTCTCGCAACATGACCATGAATCACTTTATGATGGATGGGAAAGGTATAAGGAGCTACAAAATGCAAATGTCCCCATCATGGAATCCCAGAGTGGCTACGTATTGAGTCCTTTTACAATGGTCTGAACCGAGAAGTGAAAATCTACATTGACACTGCAACTAGCGGTGCTATAATTATGAAGACTCCAAAGGTCACCAAGACATTATTAATAGAAATGGCTTCAAACTACTGCCATTGGAGCAGCGACGTGGGCAACACAGAAAAGAAAATAAGCTGGATGCAGATATGCTAACATTGTTCACCAACAAATTTGATTCCTTATCGCAGCAGATCACTTAGATATAGAATAGAATGAATACGTCTGGTCCACCAGTAGTGGGGAGATGCAAGGCCAGGCACTCAGTAATCAGCAGCCAACCAACAACCCACACTCGAATACCCACAATCCAAGTCAGCAGAATCTGCCTGATTTCACATACCAGAGCATTAATTATCAACAATCTCCATGGCCACCGCAGGAGCCTGTTGGATCTGGATCTAAGCCTAGAGGTGGGTGAATAAGCTAATAAAAATTCTCGTGCAACCCATGAGCAATCACAAGTAGTTATAGCAGATGCAGAGTAAATAATGAGCAATCACAGAGTGCACATCAGATTTACCCTGGTTCGGTCGTCCGCACGACCTACGTCCAGCCCCAAAAGCAAATACTAGATTAATATGTTATCTGGTACAACTACAATAAGCTAGAGCCTCAACTCAACTCTCACCTAGTTCGTACACACTCTTCAAAGTGCTTAACACTATCAACCTAGTAAGATTCTCTCTCTTGACGAGCCCCAGCTCGTCAAGACCCTCTTGTCTAGCCCCAACTAGATAAGACCCCAAAACATCACAAGTATGGTACAGTTTCCCCTACAAAGATCGCTACACTACTACACAAATATAATGATAAAGAGTTTAGGAAATCTCAATTTATATAGCCGTAGTCGTCTCTGTTAGTCAGCTCAGGTCAGATCAAGTCTGACATGATGTAGTCTCCAACGTCACGTCCTCCTCCACGTATGATGATATAAGCAAACCCCCTTGATGAAGTTGCGGCCTTGTGATGGACATCTTTGAAGACTTGCGGCATTGCCAATGTGGAAGACTCCTTGAAGAGGACTTCTTGAGGCTTGTTGCGCAATGATGTGTTAAAGAGCCCTTGGATGAAAACTTGCAGCCTTGACAAAGAAGTATGGCAATGGAGCTTTGGTAATGGACCTTTGTTTGCAAGGTTGCAAAATGGGAGGATGAGCTATGGTGCTTTGGCATTGGTTGCTTGGGACTTGCACAAGGATGAAGGAGCTATGCAAGGCTGTTTGGTAAAGAGCTTTGGCAATGAAGCATTGTGCAATAGGAGGAAAGAGATGAAGCATTTTGGCAATGGATGAGAAGAAGCTTGGCTTGTTGTGCAATATAGGGTTTTTGGACATGAAAAGTTGCATCCAAGTTATCCCCTTTGTGTTGGCCGAATTATCCCTCTCTTTTGTTTTTCTCTTCTCCAAAATATCTCTCTTTGAAAGATGGGTTTATATAGAAGAGGATGTGATCAATTAGAATCAAGTAGAATCCCATAATTGAAGGAGATTGGATGGAATTGTAACTTGATTAGGATTTGAATGAATCACCATGGAAGATCTCTTCTAATCACACTAGGATTTGGAGTATAAATTTGGATGGCTATAGGATTGAATAGGAATCTCATTTAAGATCTCATTTAATCTCTTGTATTGATTTGCATGAGATTCTCCATATCTCTCCATCTTTGACCAAGTCTTCATTTGTGTAGGAGTGATTTGATTCAACCACTTTTGATTTGCATGAGATTCTCTATATCCATCCATCTTTGACCAAGTCCAAATTGCAATTCAATTGCAATTTCTCCATCTCTTTGACTTAGTCTTATTTGCACATTTCTCCATCAATTTGATTAAGTCATCCTTTACGTATTTGCGAGAGTGTCATTCCTGAAAACACTTAGCACACACATCAAATCGTTCACACACGTTTGTTTTCATCAAAAATGAAGTCATCGATTGTTGTACCCAACAACACGTTGTATCCAACAATCTCCCCCTTTTTATGATGACAAACTAATATAAGATTTGCAATAATGATTCAAATGATATCATCGTGACATGTGTGTAAAGTGTGATATGGAGGAAGTATGCATTATGCAACAAGTATGTCAATGATGTGCAACATACGAGCATGCTAAACAATATGACATTGATGTTCATATAAGCAAGCTGCCCCTATATTCGTGCTCCCCCTTGAACATGTATTCACCCATTCATTAAGCACATATTTATTATTCATTAATGCTCCCCCTTAAACCAATATTCATATTTTCATAAGCATTAATGCACACCAAGCATTACTGCATACCAAATCTTCTCAATTCTCCCCCTTTTGTTATCATCCAAAGTGTATATATGAAATAAAATTTATACCACATGCAAAGAGTGAGCATTATAAATTACAACAGACACTTGCATGTAGACATTCGTAGAATAAGCACTTCAAATTCAATGAGAATTATAACATAGACTTGAACACCTTCGTGTAAGTGTGATGATTAAACATTGAAGCACATAAGGAGAACTTTTAAGAAATTCAACCAAAACCAATCCACATTTTCCATGTAAAATGATATCATCTAGGATTGATTTTCCCCATCTCATTAAAAATGAGTTCAAGGTACCACACCAAAAAACATAGCCTATAAGGACTCTTAGATGTGGGGGTGGCATTGCTTGATGAGTATAACACCAATGCTAAAGTTTACTTTTAAAGCTTATGTTGGATACTCGTGGGTACTGTACTTACTAAGGATTGTATCCATTTTTCATACGGAGCTATTTTCTTTCTTTTTCAAAGTTTTTTGTTTCATATTCAATTCTTTTGTGCTCAATTTTTATCCATGGCAAGACACATCATATCTATTATATTTTCAGTTATTTTCATCCTAAATTCACTTTCCAATATTTCATAAAAGAGGTCTCCAAATGTACAACAAAATTTAATGCTTGTGGAAGTGAAAGTTTAGGTGTATAAATTGAATTATTCTAATCATTGAACATGTCATGCCTATTTAAAAAAAATCAAACATGCACATGTAGCCATAACAATAATACATCAAGTTCTACATGGATATAATTATCTTTCATTAATACCACTTAAATGATTCAAAAGAAAGATATACATTAAGCTCCTTTTTTTGGCTTTTTATGTTTTTTATTTTTCTTTATTTTTTTATACAGAAGTAAGGTAGAAATCAAACAAACTAGCACACATATAAAAACAAATCAAGCACACATATAAACTGCTATGCAGGTATGCATTAAGTGCAAAGAAGAAAAGTCATACCGTCGCATTGTCGCTTGGCTAAGGAACTAACAAATGTGACGTCCAATCCATAGTTCATCGTCACCTGCATCTTACCTACACGAAAGATGTTATGTGTGACCTTGGAATCCAACAAGGTCCACTAATAGTCATCAAATTTTTAAGAAGCCAAATTTGCTTGAATTTGATATTCATGTTCCTATATTTGCAATTATGAGAAGTATGACCAACACTAGATCATGTAAATCACTTTGCATAAACATTTTTCACTTTGGTTGGTACATTGTGAAATCTCTTATAATTAGTCTTTTCAGCATGTTTCAAACCATATCTAAGTCCACGTCTATTATTACCATATAGTTGATTTTCAAGAATAGTATCCAAAGATTGTTTTACAATAGAAAATTTCTTAATGGACAATTCTAGGTGCGTGACTTTGGATTTCAATGATGCATTTTCATTCACAAGCAAAGTACATTTACTAATGAAAGCTTTCTTGTTTTCCTCTACTTTCTTTTCAAAATCAATCATTTTTCTTTTAAGCTCATTATTTAGCATGCTCAACTTTTCAATTTGCCCTTTATTTTCAGTTTTAAGCTTAATCAATTCTTGTTTATACATGCTAATATCTCTTAATAAAGTAGAACAAGAAAGACAATCAAATTTTTCTTGCGAGCTAGCTTTCTCTTTTTTCAGCAAATTAATGGTAGAATTACATGCAACAAGTTTTTCTTTAAGATTATCAATTTCTTTAGACATGTCATAATTTTCTTGTTGCAATTCAAAGCTACCATCCCTATAGTCATCTACGATAGATTCTAGCTCATCTATTTTATCTTGCATTCCTTTACAAATATTCAAAAGTTCAGCTTTATAGCAAGATTTTACCTCATTGTGCTTTCCCATCAAGTAGAGGGATGAGTGGGCTTCATTCTCATCAATCTCATCTCCACTATCCATGTCCCACGTTAACGTCAAAGCTTTTCCCTTCTTCTCCGCGACATTACTTGTTTCTTGTGGGCAATTCCTCATAAGTGTCCCTTCTTCCTGCATTTAAAACATTCTTGTTTATTAGTGATTTTTTGTTCAGAGGAATTTCTATCAGAATTAAAATTATTAGAAAGATTAAACCTTTCCATCATCTCAGCTCTTCCTTGGTCAGTCTTGATATATCTTCTGAAGTTTCTGACCATTAGTGCTTGCTCCTCATCAAGATCATCGTTGTCGTTAGCTTGAAGAGCTAATGGTTTGGAGGCTTTGGCCTCTAGTTTCTCTCGAGCTTAGATGCTCTGCAGCTCAAGCTTGTGCAACATTAAGTTTCGTATCAAGTCCTCCACTCTCATCTTTGATAGATCTTTAGCTTCTTAAATGGCTGTGACTTTAAGACGGAACGAGCTTGGCAGCACCCTCAAGATTTTCCTCACCTGCTCAAGACTAAAGTATGTCTTACCAAGGGAGCTAGACTTGTAGACAATGTTAGTGAACCTCGCAAACATCTTGTTGATGGATTCTGATGGAAGCATGCGAAAGCTCTCATATTCTGTACTCAACAAGGCAAGTCTAGACTCCTTCACCTGTGACGTTGCCTTATGCGTCACCTACAGCGTATGCCATATTTCGTGCGCAGTTAAACATTGTGAGATACGATTAAATTCAGCTTTATCCAAAGAGCAAATAAGTGCAATCATAGCTCTACCATTCAAAGAATAAAGTTTCTTATCAGCAGTATCCCACTTATCTTTAGGCTTTATAATTTCAGTGCCTTCAATTTTAATAGTGGGGGTTTTATATCTATTTTCAACAATATCCCACACATCATAATCTACATACACTAAATAAATTTTCATTCTTGCCTTCCAATATGAAAAGTCTACCCATTAAACTTAGGGGGTCGAGCTATAACCTGACCTTCAGTAAATACAGAATCAGATATATGCATTGTCATGTAGACTAGATCCTCTAACCTTCTTTGATACCACTTGTTGGATCTGGATCTAAGCCTAGAGGTGGGTGAATAGGCTAATAAAAATTCTCGTGAAACCCACGAGCAATCACAGGCATTTATAGCAGATGCAGAGTAAATAATAAGCAATCACAGAGTGCACAACAGATTTACCCTGGTTCGGTCGTCCCCATAACCTACGTCCAGCCCCAAAAGCAAATATTAGATTAATTTGTGATCTGGTACAACTACAATGAGCTAGAGCCCCAACTCAACTCTCATCTAGTTCGTACGCACTCCCCAAAGTGCTCAACACTATCAACCTAGTAAGAAGCTCTCTCTCTCTCTTTTGACGAGCCCCAACTCGTCAAGACCCTCTTTTCTAGCCCCAACTAGACAAGACCCCAAAACATCACAAGTATGGTAAAGTTTTCCCTACAAAGATCGCTACACTACTACACAAATATAATGATAAAGGGTTTAGGAAACTCAGTTTGTGTAGCCGTAGTCGTCTCTGTCAGTCAGCTCAGGTCAGATCAAGTCTGACAGGATGTAGTCGCCAACGTCACGTCCTCCTCCTTGGATGATGATCTAAGCAAGCCCCTTTGATGAAGTTGTGGCCTTATGATGGAAGCCCTTGAAGACTTGTGGCCTTGCCAATGTGGAAGACTCCTTGAAGAGGACTTCTTGAGGCTTGTTATGCAATGATGTGTTGAAGAGCCCTTGGATGAAAACTTGCGGCCTTGACAAAGAAGTATGGCAATGGAGCTTTGGCAATGGACCTTTGTTTGCAAGGTTTCGCAATGGGAGAAGGAGCTATGGTGCTTTGGCCTTGGTTGCTTGGGACTTGCACAAGGATGAAGGAGCTATAAAAGGCTGTTTTGGTAAGGAGCTTTGGCAAGGAAGCTTTGTGCAATGGGAGGAAGGAGATGAAGCTTTTTGGCAATGGAGGAGAAGAAGCTTGGCTTATTGTGCAATATAGGTTTTTTGGACATGAAAAGTTGCGTCCAAGCTATCCCCTTTGTGTTGGCCGAAATATCCCTCTCTTTTGTTTTTCTCTTCTCCAAAATATCTCTCTTTGGAAGATGGGTTTAAATAGGAGATAATGTGATCAATTAGAATCAAGTAAAATTCCATAATTGAAGGAGATTGGATGGAATCCTAACTTGATTAGGATTTGAATGAATCACCATGGAAGATCTCTTCTAGTCACACTAGGCTTTAGAGTTTGAATTTGGATGGCTATAGGATTGAATAGGAATCTCATTTAAGATCTCATTTAATCTCTTGTATTGATTTGCATGAGATTCTCCAATCTCTTCATCTTTGACCAAGTCTTCATTTGTGTAGGAATGATTTGATTCAACCACTTTTGATTTTCATGAGATTCTCCATATCCCTCCATCTTTGATCAAGTCCAAATTGCAATTCAATTGCAATTTCTCCATCTCTTTGACTTAGTCTTATTTGCACATTTCTCCATCAATTTGACTAAGTCATCCTTTGCGTATTTGTGATAGTGCCATTCATGAAAACACTTAGCACACACATCAAACCGTTCACACATGTTTGTTATCATCAAACACAAAGTCATCGATCATCGTACCCAACAACACGTTGTATCCAACAGAGTCTAATTGGAGAGTCTCATGGAGAGCTTCATTATAGATCATGGCCAAAAGAACGATCACTTTCAGAGCTCCATTCAGCATGCAAACTCAAGGCTTGACTTGGTTACCACCCATAACTAAATGATCAACTCCCAGCTTGCCCAAATTACCCAACAGATAAGTCATCTCATAAAACCTCAAGGACAACCAGAACAGAATTCGAGAGACCATCTCAACGCAATTACCCCGAGGAGCGGAAAGTAACTAGAAGGACCTAGCAGTAGGTCACCTGCAACCACCCCAGCAAAAACACATGCCAAGGAAGATTCTTTGAGCCTTATAGAGGATACTAATGGAGGTGACAACTTCGAGTGGAAGAACCATGAAGAATCTACTGAGCCACCTAAAACATACATACAACAGGTGCCATTCCCTCAAAGATTAGCGAGGGCAAAGCTCGAGCAAAAATATGGGAAGTTCATGGACACCATGAAGGATCTGCGCATCAACATTCCCTTCCTGAAGGCTATATCTAAGATCCTTCCTACACAAAATTTCTCAGGGATTTATTATCCAATAAAAAGAACGCCATAGTCGTATTATCAGAATAAAGTAGTGCCATCCTTTAGAATAAGCTCCCAAAGAAGTTAGAAGATCCGGGAAGCTTTTCGATCCCATGCTCGATTGGAAACATGTCCATTTAGAGAGCTCTATGCGATGTTGGCACTAGTGTGAGCCTCATGTCCTTATCCATCTTCAAGAAACTCCACTTGGAGGAGTTTAAACCGACACTTATATCACTTCAATTAGCAGACCGATCAATCAAGTACCCTCTTGCAGTCCTTGAGGATGTATCTCTTCATGTGAGCAAGTTAATTACTCCATGTGATTTCGTCATAATGGAAATGGTCGAGAACTCACATATTCCAATCATTCTAGGCACACCATTCTTGGCCATCGCCATTGCTATGATAGACATAAGTAACATCAAGCTTTCTTTGAACATAGGAAGGGACAAAGTTGAGTTAGAGCTTTGAAAATCCATGGGAATGCCCTATACAGCTGATGCCTTCTACCAAATCTATATACTGGATCAAATGATTAATGATGCATCCTTAGAGTGCATATCACCTGACCCACTGCAAAGATCTCTCACTAGCGATGTAGATTATGAGCATGATGTGGAGGCTAGGGCTTACATGGAAATCCTTGATGAATCACTGAGCACATAGCCTCTTGCACTAACGATAGAGCATCCATGGAGATATTACAGCCGGAGGTACTTAAAAAAGAGAGTGACATGCCTCCTAGGTAGAATTGAAACCCCTCACTTCAAATTGGAAATATGCATTCCTAGGAGAAATTCTACCTACCATATTACCGTCAATGCTTCGCTTAGTGACGCTCAGCTTGAAAGCCTGTTGACTCTATTCTGAGAATATAAGAGCGTCCTAGGCTACACTATTGACGATATTAGGGGATCAACCCATATTTTTGTATGCATAGAATTTTATTTGAGGACGGTCATTCTGCCTCCATAGAACCCCAACGGGGCCTCAATCCTAATATGCAATAGGTGGTAAAGAAGGAGTTTTTGAAATTGCTTGAAGCGGGTATAATCTACACTATCTCTGATAGTGTATGGGTTAGCCCAGTTCAAGTGGTTCCAAAAAAAAGTAGGTATGACAGTTGTCAAGAATGACAAGGATGAGTTGATTTCTGTGAGAATGGTCATCGGGTGGCGCATGTGCATCAATTATAGAAATTTAAATCAAGCCACCCACAAGGACCACTTCCCTCTCACCTTCATTGATCAAATGCTTAAAGGCTGGCCAATTAAGCACTCTTTCTTTGTTACTTGGATGGATATTTGGGTTTCTTTCACATCCCCATTCATCCAAGTGATCAAGAGAAAACAACGTTCTCAATCTCCTACAGCACCTTCACATATCGAAGAATGCCGTTTGGGTTATGTAACTCACTTGCCACCTTTCAAAGATGCATGATGGATATTTTTTTCCGATTTCGTAGAGCAAATTATGGAGGTATTCATGGATGACTTCTTGGTCTATGGCATACATAGATGCCAAGAAGTCAATCTAGTACTAAATTGGGAAAAATGTCATTTTACGATATAAGAAAGAATCATTTTAGGACACGACATCTATAATAGGGTATTGAGGTCGACAAGGCCAATGTAGAGGTTATCAAAAGGTTACCACCCCCACTATTGTAAATGGGATAATGAGCTTCCTTGTTCATGTGTGGTTTTACCGTCACTTCATCAAGGACTTCTCAAAAAATGCTTGACCTCTAACTGAGATTTTGGCCAAAGATGTCACATTTGTGTTTACTAACGCGTGTCATGAGGCATTTAACAGGTTGAAAAGAGCGCTTGTTTCAGCACCCATAATCCAACCACTGAATTAGACTCTCCCTCTTGAGTTTATGTGTGTCGCTAGTGACCATGCGGTTGGGGCTTTTTAGGGGTAGAGAGAAGAGAAAAAGCTACATGCCATCTACTACACTAGCAATACTCTTGATGATGCTTAGATGAATTATACAACAATAGAAAAGGAGTTTCTAGTGGTGGTGTTTGCAATGGAAAAGTTCAGATCATATCTCGTGGGATCGAAGGTTATTGTCCACACGGATCATGATGCCCTCAAATACTTATTGAGCAAGAAAGACACAAAGCCCCCGCCTGATCAGCTAGATTTTATTACTCCAAGAATTTGACATAGAGATAAAAGACAAGAATGGTGCAGAAAATGTAGTAGCTGACCATCTATCCCGATTTATACAGGAAAATCCAGGTAAATCCATTAATATCAATGACTCATTTTCAGACGATCAATTATTTGCTATTGCCTAAGTAGATATTCTATGGTTTGCAGACTTGGTGAACTTCCTCGCTTGTGGAATCATACCTTATGATCTCACACCCCACCAATGAAAGAAATTATTCCATGATGCAAGAAGTTTTTCTGGGATGACCCCACCTTTACGAATCTTGTCCTAATGGAATCATTTCATCCGATTTTTCACACTCATCTCATACGCTTTTCGCCTCATTTTATTCACCATTTCATCCTATTTTCCCCGCTTTTGTTTCCATTTTACTTTTTGGTTCCATTATTTGCATTTCAGGAGAAAGGAAATGAATACAGAATTTAAGAGCAAGGAAAAGGTGAGAAAGTGCCAAAAAGTGTCAAAGGGGCGAAAGAAGAAAACAAGGCGAATGAGTGGAATCAAAAGAAGAAGAAATTGAAGAAAAGTAATTCCACACGACTGCGTGAGATACCCCATGCGGCCACATGGAAGAAAGCTAAGACAGGAGCCCAAGGAAGCAGCAAGAGCACTCGATGCAATTGTGTGGGAATGCCCCACGCGACCGCGTCGAAAGGAGGGAATGATTGAGCAAAGGAAGTTGGAACAAGCCAATCGAACGCTCTCTTCCATGCGGCTGCGTGGGGATCCCATACGGTCGCATGGAATTGCTTTTCTTAAATTCCTTCTAATTTTGATTACACTCCTTCACAAAAAAAACAAAAGCGGGGAAAATAGGATGAAATGGTGAATAAAATGAAGCGAAAAGCATATTGACGTGCGTTTATATTTCATATATTCACGCACGTTTTCTTTTGTGTTTCTCCGTGTTTTCCGCCATCTTTTATTCGTTTTCTCGTATTTTCTCGTTTTCTTTCACTTTTCTTTGTTTCTCCATGTTTGCAGGAGATTGACCGTGTAGGGGACGTTTAACGACGATATCTCAAGTCCCCGGAGCAATGGGAGGAGTCACGCGTGATCCAGGGGGTCAAACGACGAAGAATACATCTTTCAGCCCCTCACCCGGTCGGTTGGTCATCTCTAACCGATCGGGTGATGCACGCGTGCACCACCCGGTCTCAGCCGGAGCTCAAGTGGAAGTCACCCGACCGGTTCATAGGCCGGTTCAACTGGGGCCAACTCTCTGTCTTCTCGAGCCAAATTCCAACCGATCGGGTGACTCTCACCCGATCGGTTCATCTGTAGCTGATGCTGAAGAGCCGAAGACACAGGCACCCAACCGATCACTTCACCCGATGGCGCCAAGATCCAACCGGTCACTCCAAGAACTCAACCGACCGGTTCATATGACCGGGTGAAAGTTCGCCGTTTTCTGTTATTATCTGTAACGGATCACCCGATCGGTTGACTTGTCAACCGATCGGGTGATACGAGAGTCTATAAATAGAACCCCTAGGGTTCCAGAAACGGGAGAGCTGCTAGTTTTTACTATTTTCTCCTATTGCGACGGCTGTAATTACTGTTCTTTTGTAAGTTTTCGGATCTTTCTAAAATTTTAGTATTGTCTTAATTACTCTATTACTTCCGCATTCCAATCGTCTGATTATGATTCCAACGGTTCATTTTCATTTAGATCGCTTTTTAATGAATTTTTGTGAGTAGTTCCCAAACCTGGGATTTTGGCGGAAACCCCTTCGGGGGCTCTCCCCGATGCATCCATAGGGTTAGGAAATCGATAGGGATTAGGAATCTAACGGTTACGTGGGGTGTTTCATTGTCATCGGCGGAAAAAAGATCGCCTTTGACCGTTGGGCCAAGGGGGAATAAACTTGGCGGTTGACTCCCTAGCCATAGCTCACGCCCTTAGCGTAGACGTCGAATCCTAGCACGCGGGATTGGCAGGATGAGACGTTGGGAGTTATCGTTGCGAGCTTAGTGCTCCCGGAATCGATCAGTGTTAATGGACACGGGAGTGCCCACTGATCGAATCTGAGAAGTCCGGTGTATCATCCTGGGCACCGACCGGAATATCGGGCCCATGGGATGCCGGTACCACTTTCAGAGGCAACGTCTCACCATTAGACCCTAATTCCGATCGCTATCCTACCCGTAGGCCGCATCGGTGAGAGTCGCTCGTTGGAGTGGAAACCAAAGTCCCGGGTTTATTTTCTTATTGTTAATACCTTGCATTCATATATCGTGACAACCCATCAACCGATTTGGGCTAGCTCGCCCACGGGGTGATTTTGGTCCTCCTTGACACAAGCACATCCTTGCCTCCCTGTGTTCGACCCCCAAGCCACACTACAACACCGTGCGCTTGCGGTTACAAATATCTAAACCCCCCTGCCACGCGGCTCACCACCGCCGGCGTGGCATGGCACCGGTCAAGTTTATGGCACCGTTGCCGGGGAGGCAACGTGCTTGTTATTTTAGGATCTCTTGAACCCTAGTGTCTAGCTCTTATCCCTACCTCGCGATAATTTTCGCACTCTACACTTTTCAATTTCACTTGGACATACTGTGGATAGTAATTGTATAGTGCTAATTGACTGAATCGCCGTGCTTCCATCGCAACTTGCGGTTCCCGTTTATGCAACCCGTGCTTTTGACGTGTTTGCCACTTGTGTAGTCCTCTCTCTCTCCTTTCGTATAAGATCCTGGCCCCACGGCGAGGATGTTGCATGCAGTTTCAGGAGATATCTGGGATCACTCTCACCATATCAGTTGTTTGGCGCAGAGCTTAGCAGAATCACTGAATACTTCGAATATACTATCCCTCCTGTCTGCCGCCGTGGAAAGTCAAAGGAGATATCGTGATGCGCAGGAGCACCTTGCCCTGGCAACTCTCTTTCCTCATGGTGAAGTGGCTTATATCGACAACCATGGTCCCGAATGTAGTGAAGAAGAGTTGTCCGCGGAGTTTTGTCAGGAGAACCATCCGATCGGGTTTGTGGGCTACGCTGGACAGGAATCAATCTATCCCTTGCAGACTTCTATTGAGCGTCCCCGGTCTTTGGACAATGACGAAGCTAGAAACAGTTGTGGGGAATCATCGATGGTTGAAACCTGTTTTCACCTACAAGCCTTCTTCCCGGACAATTATTATGAGCTTGAAAGAGACCCGGTGCCTCCCTCGATCGTTCCCACTATACCTTGCGAAACTTTGCCATGCGGAGCCACGACCGAGGGTGAGATTCCGGATGCTGGCTTCCGAGAAATCCACGAAGAACTCCTTTCCCTTGAGGATGCTCAGCTTGAGAAGTATGCGTCGGGGCCTCGAGAAGTTGAGATGAAAGAATTACCATCGGGGCTTAGATATGAATATTTGGGAGCTGGCTCGACCCTTCCGGTCATAGTCAACTCTTCACTGCCCGAAGACCAATTGACCAAACTTCTTGGTGTTTTAAAAAGATTTAAAGGAGTTTTTGGATATGAAATTGAGGATTTAAAAGGGGTTAGCTTAGGCCTCTGCTCACACAGAATTCTGCTTGAAGATGAGCAAGCCTCCTCGATTGAGCCACAGCGGAGGTTGAATCCCATAATGATGGAAGTTGTAAAGAAAGAGATTGTTAGGCTTCTACATGCCGGTATTATATACCCTATCTCTGATAGTCGCTGGGTTAGCCCGGTGCACGTCGTACCCAAGAAAGGAGGAATGACGGTGGTTCGCAATGAAAAGAACGAGCTAATACCAACGAGGACCGTCACGGGGTACAGGATGTGCATTGACTATAGAAAGCTGAACAAGGCTACAAGGAAGGATCATTACCCTCTCCCCTTTATTGACCAGATGCTCGAGAGACTGGCGAAGCATAATTATTTCTGTTTCATGGACGGGTATTCAGGATTTCTTCAGATCCCTATTCATAACGATGACCAGGAGAAGACGACTTTCACTTGCCCATTCGGGACGTATGCCTATAAAAGAATGCCGTTCGGACTTTGTAACGCCCCTGCTACATTCCAAAGACTCATGTCCGCTATCTTCTCCGACTACTCCCAAGACATCATGGAGGTTTTCATGGACGACTTCTCCGTCTACGGAACTAAGTTTGACTCGTGCCTCAGCAATCTAACTAAGGTCCTGGAGAGATGTCAGGAAAAGGGACTAGTCCTAAACTGGGAGAAGTGCCACTTCATGGTCCAAGAGGGAGTTGTACTGGGGCACGTCATCTCTTCGAGGGGGATCGAGGTTGACAAGGCTAAAGTTGAAGTGATTGAAAAGCTTCCACCACCGCTCAATCTTCGAGGAGTCCGTGGTTTCTTAGGACACGCGGGATTTTATCGCCGCTTCATAAAAGACTTCTCGAAGATTTCCAGGCCGCTGACCCAACTCCTCGTGAAGGACGTGCCTTTCGTCTTCAGCGAGGAGTGTATGGAGGCCTTCCGCACTTTGAAGCAAGCTTTGATTTCCGCGCCCATAATACAGCCACCGAACTGGAATCTACCCTTTGAGTTGATGTGTGACGCTAGTGATTATGCGGTTGGTGCCGTCTTGGGGCAGAGGAAGGATAAAAATCTTCATGTCATATATTATACGAGCAAAACCCTTGATGCCGCCCAAAGAAATTATACTACCACGGAAAAAGAATTGCTCGCGATCATCTACGCCATGGATAAATTCCGACAATATCTCGTTGGCGCCAAGGTGATCGTGCACACGGATCACGCGGCTCTTAAATACCTATTGAGCAAGAAAGAAGCTAAGCCACGACTCATTAGATGGATTCTCCTCCTCCAGGAATTCGACCTGGAAATCAGAGACAGGAAGGGGGCGGAGAATGTTGTCACCGATCACCTGTCCAGGATGCCTACACTCGATCTAAATGCTACGCCGATCGATGATTCACTCCCTGACGAGCATCTCTTCTCTGTCTCTTCCTCCTGGACCCCCTGGTACGCCGACATCGCAAATTATCTGGCTTGTGCCATCATCCCCCACAATGTGAGCTTTTAGCAGAAGAAGAAATTTTTCCATGAGGTCCGCAAATTTTATTGGGATGACCCCCACCTATACAAAACCTGCAATGATGGGGTGATACGAAGATGCATCCCTGAAACTGAGGCGACCTCCATCATTTCCCACTGCCATGGGCAGCAATGTGGAGGGCACGCGAGCACCTACAAGACCACCGCAAAAATTCTCCAAAGCGGATTCTACTGGCCTACACTCTTCAAGGACACACATGTTTATGTCCAATCCTGCGATAAATGCCAAAGAGCTGGGAATATCTCCAAGAGGAATGAGATGCCTCAACACTACATCCTGGAGGTAGAAATCTTCGATGTATGGGGAGTGGACTTCATGGGACCGTTCCCTTCCTCCTCGGGGAACCAGTATATCTTGGTGGCTGTAGACTACGTGTCGAAATGGGTTGAAGCGATGGCCAGTCCAACCAACGATTCCAGAGTGGTGGCCAAGTTCTTTAAAAGCGACATCTTCCCGTGGTTCGGTGTACCTCGTGTCCTGATCAGTGACGGAGGGAGCCACTTTATAGAGAAGAAATTCGAGGCCCTCTTAAAAAAATACGGGGTACAACACCGGGTGGGGCGTGCCTACCACCCGCAGACCAGCGGTCAGGCGGAAGTCTCTAACCGGGAGTGTAACGACCTGAAATTTCATCACTTCAATTTACCTATTTTTACGTACTTTAAAAATTAAATTTACTTTATAAATGTTCGTGAAGAGTTTTATAACAAAACTGATTCCCAAAATTCTTATAAAAATATTTTAGAGCACTAGACTTATCATATTATATTTCAGCAATTTCAGATTTCCTCAAATGCCCAAAACATTTCTGTTAAAATTCATCTCCCAAAATTACCGTTTTCATTCAATGAATTTATTTTCAATACAAACGTCTTCAAAACGTTTTCAAACTTGTACGGTAGCATCATATGATCATTTAGGGCTCCCCACATTAATTTCGTAATTTTCTGATACCATTTCAATAGAGAACACGCAAACCCGCTTTCTAAACGTTTTGGCCAAAAACTAGTATTTTCGTAGCCCAAATCCTGTAACGGTCTTCGTATTCACGATCCTCGTGACGATACGATCCCGTGGGTATGTTTTCGTAATTTTTCGGATACGTTTACTAGTATGGGCATTTTCGTAATTTTCGCTTTTTGTATTTTCACTAATGACCTTTCGTTAATTGGGTTTTACCTTGCTAATTACTTAATTACCCTAATTACCTTTTAACCTACCCGTAACACCCCTCTCATCTACCTCACTCACCTAACAAATCCTTCAGCTACCCAGCCCCATCGACCCTCATATTGGTTAATTATTGTTTTGATAACCCTATAAATAAATCACCCAGTCTCTCTCTCTTTCCCACTTCACGTTCGAAACCCATCCTACTCTCCCTCGTTCTCAGCTCGACCCACGCACCCAACCCAATGGCAAACTAACCCCGAGCATCTCTGAGAGCCGCCGACCCCTAAAGCTCGCCTTGCCTCGCCTTCGACGACGACTCCGCCGCAGTCGACCTCACGCCGGAGCTCGCCCCGCGTCGCCGCCACACTCCGGAGCTCGCCCGCCGTCGCCTCAAAGCCCACCCCCGCCCTCGTCACCGGAGGACTGACCGCCGCTGCCTCCTCAACGTCAGCGCCGCCGTCCCCCTCCCCGAACACAGACGAAGCCCATCCGCCCTCCGCCGTCTACCGCCAGCCCCGATCGCTGCTGCCCCGCGCTCCACCATCGATCGCCGCTGCCCCACGCGACGACGCCGATCGCTGCAGCTCCTCAGCGCCACCGCATCCCCTCCGAGCTCCGCTTCCGCCGCCGCCGTGTGTGCCGCCGCCGCCTCGAATGCCCCGCTACCGTCGTCGAACGAAACACCCCCCAGCGGAGGAGTAAACGGTGGGTGCGTAAGCCGCGAGGGCAATCTCGTAAATACGAGAATTTTTCGTATTTTCAGTATTTAATTAATTATTAAATAGAGTTTAATGGTTTTAAATCTATAACTTGAAATACAGGGCCCAGAAAAATGTGCGGATAGCTCTAGAAAATCAGAAACGTCGAAACGAATCCATTGGCGCTAGTTTCATCTCCATCAGGCAAGTATATTTATCACAGTGAATTTTTAAAGGCAAAACTTAAATAGGTTAAAATTCTTTTAAATTTCGTAGCTTGCAATTTTTACGTATACGTACGTCTGATAAAAATATATGTTACAGTACTTGTAAATACGATCGTTTTGACATCTTGTTTACAGAATTCCGACGTACGGTTTGCCCGGAATAAATCTTTGAAGATATGTTGTAATGATAAATTCTTGTTTTAAAAATCCTTTTAAAATTCGTAATCTGTGATTTTTACGTACACTTACGTACGATAAAAATATATGTCGTAGTACTAGTGAATACGATCATTTTGACACCTTGTTTGAAGAATTCTGATGTACGTTTTGCTCTAAACAATTCCTTGAACATATGTTTTAAAAATCATTTCTTGATTTAAAATTGCTTTTTGGCTATTTAAAATTGTTTAAAAATTGTTTAAAAATCTTGAGAAATAACTACTAGTCTTAGAAAGTATTTTAAGCTAATTTAAACTCTTTTGCTTGGTTAAAATCATATCTTACTTGTTCTTTTATTTATTTAAGTGATCCTGATGTTTTCATTTAATCGAGTCGTGAAGTTGTGAACTTTCACGAGACTGTTGTACAGACTATTGGAACACCGAGATTGAATTGACTGAATGGAAGATGGAACTTCAACAATATTGAATGGAAGATGGAACTTTAATAATATAGATGGAAGATGGAATTTCAATAATAGACAGATAGTACACATTCTTTTGACCGCCACATGACTCGACCTGGGATTGGGGTAGTCTATGATCACAAGTGTTACAGAATGACTGGATGCGCCATACTAAATTACATCCAACACATTACGGGGGTTAGAACCTTGACCGTTGCCATATCGGAACGGTGGGTAAGCCTCGGAGTTGCTCCCGTCGCAGGCTGCATGTTGGTTATCTCTAGTACTCTTGGACATGGACTTATCACTAGGATAGACTGGTTATTGATTATTGTCATAACCTCTTTTCTACAGGATTGCTACAGTGGGTTTATTAAATGCTAAATTGTCACAGGTTGCTGATAGTATTGCACTTTGTTATTGAAATTGCTACAGGTTGCAAATGGTATTGCAAATGGCTATCAATGATTTAATTGCTGCAGGTTGCAAATGTTTAACTGCTTTAACTGTTTTAACTACTTTAAACTGCTTTATCTCTTTTATTGCTTATTTGTGAATTAAGCTTATTGCTTGTCTTTAAAGTTCACCATTGTTTAAATTTAAAATGTCCAACATTTTGATTTTGAGATTATCTTGCCGAGTAAACCTCGCTGACGGACATTTCATTTTGTTGTTTTACGAAATGTCCGTCAGGTATCGATAGTGAGTTCTTTGAAGACACTATTGCAGGAGTCGAGCCAGTGCTCGAAGACTACGTGGAGTATCTACCCACGGAAGGCTAGACTTTTACCTTCGCGTCAGCACTTATATATATATTTGAATAACGTAATTTGTATACTTGTTTGCATTGGCCATGCTAGGCCAAGCTGTATCTTAATTAATGTACACTGGATATGTAATAATGTTGTTTGAGCTGCTTCTTAAATTTGCAAGCAAGGATCTGCAATTTTTATACAGACGCTTAGTGTGTTTAAGCCAAGGAGGAAGAAAAGAAAAAGATTTCAAAAAGAAAAAAAAAAGTACTCCTCCTTGTTTTAAGCACATCGCGGACCCGCTCGCGTCCTCGCTCCCGGTAGAATGGGAAGCGGGGTGTGACAGGTTTTTGGTGGCGGCCCATGCAGGTCTTGCTTATGCAAATACTTTAAGATCGGTTTAAATGACATTAATATCCAAGTATACTGCTAGAATAGATTTATTCTAACCTACTTTACATCGCGGTTTGTTTTGAAGTATGGCAGGTCAACCAGATACCCACGTCGCCACCAACAACGATATCTTGGGTATCGTAAAGGAAATACTGGAAATTCAACGCCAAGTTCTCCATGAGGCTGTTGACAAACTCTGTAAAGCATCCCAAAGGAAGCATCATGTGGAACCACTGAAAGACGCTCTCCAACCAACGACGACTACATTCAAGAGGCCCACATCTTCAGTCAACAAGAAATCCCCGATGGTGTGCTTCCATTGCAACCGAAAGGGACATATCAAGAAGAACTGCCGCCTGCTGCTGAATCAATGTTTGGCCTGTGGAGCATCTGAGCACTCTCTCAGGAACTGCCCCCGCCGCATTAGCAAGAAAGCGACTACGACAACAGGAGTTTCTGGATCAGCACATCTTAAACCACCCCTAGCTCCACAACATCGAGTCATTCATCAGGCCGAGCTAAACCAAGCTAGGTGTCAAGCATCCATCGCATCAACCCGAGATACTGAGGCTATAGAGCCAGTAATCACTGGTATACCTGAACCTTTTCCCTCTACGTCGATTTGACACCCATCGTCTTTATTATCATTGCTAGCATATGTTATCGTGCTATAGCATGTCCACATCTTGATTTGGAAATTTTCTATTGCTCCTTATCACAAAATTCGCAACGAACTATCTCCATTGAACCTCATTACCTTTTTCGAATTCTTAACCATTGCTTAGGAACTCGTGTTCCATTCTTGGTTATACCCTCCCTAGTAGCCACTTTTGCTAACCGTTATAGTTATTTTCATTGGATGAACCATCTACTCATTTCATCACCTTTCCTTCAGTTGATGATGGCACACATATAAATGATGATCTTCCTTCAATGGACCATGATACCGGTCAATGTGCTTGGCTAAAGTCTGTTGGATCGACCTAGCTAGACTGGGCATAAGTGATCCTGGCTTAGTCACTTTCCTGGCCGTGTCCGCTGGACCGCAAGGACGTGAATCATGATTATGTGACGTCATCGGTCTTCACTATCAACCTTCCTTTATCTTGATAACCTTTCGATTAAACTTCGTAGAATCTTTCTATTTTTGGTACGCTTGAACTCTAGCTACGCCTATTTTAAGGAGGGTAGCATTCAGTCTTCGATCACCAGAAATTCGAGTTCGACAATGGTAGCAGTTCGATGGACACTCAGAATTATTGGAGGATGGTACTAGAGAGTTTGAGACGAGCCAAACCACGATGTGCAAGTGTAGACTGTTACGTAACGCGTATTTCTTTTCTACCCACTACTTTCATCATGTACTAGATTTTCCCATTGTTTGAATTTTCCCACCTACTATCTCTCCCCCTCTTTATTGCCTTTTGTCCTCATCATCGCCTCGAGCCCCGTTCCCGCCTACTTACCAATGACTTTCGGCCCCCTCTTTATAGCATTTTGTCCGTTTCCTACCCTCGAGACCCGTTCCCACCTAACACCGACGACTTTCGGTGCTCCCCTTTTTTAACCCATCTCCTTCCTCCGTAAGCCACCCCGTGGCTTTCTATTTTCGCTCAGACATCGCCCCCTCCCCCTCCCGGCCTCTTCCCCAAACGAGCTCGATCGGACCTCGCATCGCCGCTCCGATCTCCGATCCGCCGGCCTCACCCGAAGATCCGCCAGCTTCCGCTTCGCTCCATCCTGGAGGCCCTCCCCAGCCATGGATCGTCAACCAGTCGCAGTCCTCGCCGTCGTGGACCCGCAACCACCGATGGCCCTCCGACGATATGTTTTGGGATTTTTGGCCTTGGTGACGACCCTCGCCGCCACCCTCGCTACCGCCGCTTGGCTGAGATCTTGGGAAGCCGTGATCCTTGGGCTTCTCTTGAGCTCTCTGCCTTGGGTCTCACCCACGTGGAGATCCCGTTTAGGCTTCCTCTTGCGTCTACTCCTTTTGGTGTGCGGGAAAGCGTGTTTTTGGTTGTTCATTTGTTGGGTGATGTTGGGTGTTGCGAATGTCAAGTATTGGTCTACGGAAGGAGTGATGGCGATGATTATTGGCATGATATTGGCCTTGGGTGTTGAAGTTGGATGTAGGCCTTGTGCTTGGCTTTGGATGAGAGCATGGATCCTGCCTTATTGTTGGATAGTATGGAGATTGACGGGAGGAATGTTGGCAGTGAGTACTGACTTAGAGTGTTGGCCTTGTACTTACCTTTGGACGGCGATTTGGACGTTAGCGTGTGGTTGGGCATTATGGAAATTGATAGTGTTGGTACCCGTGGATTAGTCGATGCATGCTATATTATGAACAACATCGGTGGCTAGACCCAGTTAGTTACCAGTAGCATGAATAAATTATATGGTCTTCCATTTTATGTGGTTTAAATAGCTTGCTACTGGCTTATCACCTCAGGTTCCAAGTTCGAACAGATGTTGTCATCATAATAGCCCTCATTTTCATGTGATTATCTCATGTTAATTTTGGACCACTTGAGAAGGCATGGTAACTATTGTAGTGATACTGGTCGGGACTAGTTACGGAAACTATGATGATGTTAATACTTATTAGAAATATCTCTTGTTTTCTTGATGCCATTATATCACATTATATTTCATGCTATTAACAACTTATTTTCTAAATTGTAATCATTCGACTAGTTTTCCATTTTATCATTTATTTGTTTGAGCTTCTTAATAACAGTAATTATTTTATTTTATAAAGTTTTGAGAAATTCCGAGGACGGAATTATTTTTAAGGAGGGTAGGATGTAACGACCTGAAATTTCATCACTTCAATTTACCTATTTTTACGTACTTTAAAAATTAATTTTACTTTATAAATGTTCGTGAAGAGTTTTATAACAAAACTGATTCCAAAAATTCTTATAAAAATATTTTAGAGCACTAGACTTATCATATTATATTTCAGCAATTTCAGATTTCCTCAAATGCCCAAAACATTTCTGTTAAAATTCATCTCCCAAAATTACCGTTTTGATTCAACGAATTTATTTTCTATACAAACGTCTTCAAAACGTTTTCAAACTTGTACGGTAGCATCATATGATCATTTAGGGCTCCCCACATTAATTTCGTAATTTTCTGATACCATTTCAATAGAGAACCCGCAAACCCGCTTTCTAAACGTTTTGGCCAAAAACTAGTATTTTCGTAGCCCAAATCCTGTAACGGTCTTCGTATTCACGATCCTCGTGACGATACGATCCCGTGGGTATGTTTTCGTAATTTTTCGGATACGTTTACTAGTAGGGGCATTTTCGTAATTTTCGCTTTTTGTATTTTCACTAATGACCTTTCGTTAATTGGGTTTTACCTTGCTAATTACTTAATTACCCTAATTACCTTTTAACCTACCCGTAACACCCCTCTCATCTACCTCACTCACCTAACAAATCCTTCAGCTACCCAGCCCCATCGACCCTCATATTGGTTAATTATTGTTTTGATAACCCGATAAATAAATCACCCAGTCTCTCTCTCTTTCCCACTTCACGTTCGAAACCCATCCTATCTCTCCCTCGTTCTCAGCTCGACCCACGCACCCAACCCAACGGCAAACTAACCCCGAGCATCTCCGGGAGCCGCCGACCCCTAAAGCTCGCCTTGCCTCGCCTTCGACGACGACTCCGCCGCCGTCGACCTCACGCCGGAGCTCGCCCCGCGTCGCCGCCACACTCCGGAGCTCGCCCGCCGTCGCCTCGAAGCCCACCCCCGCCCTCGTCACCGGAGGACTGACCGCCGCTGCCTCCTCAACATCAGCGCCGCCGTCCCCCTCCCCGAACACAGACGAAGCCCATCCGCCCTCCGCCGTCTACCGCCAGCCCCGATCGCTGCAGCCCCACGCTCCACCATCGACCGCCGCTGCCCCACGCGACGACGCCGATCGCCGCAGCTCCTCAGCGCCACCGCCTCCCCTCCGAGCTCCGCTTCCGCCGCCGCCGTGTGTGCCGCCGCCGCCTCGAATGCCCCGCTGCCGTCGTCGAACGAAACACCCCCCCAGCGGAGGAGTAAACGGTGGGTGCGTAAGCCGCGAGGGCAATCTCGTAAATACGAGAATTTTTCCTATTTTCAGTATTTAATTAATTATTAAATAGAGTTTAATGGTTTTAAATCTATAACTTGAAATACAGGGCCCAGAAAAATGTACGGATAGCTCTAGAAAATCAGAAACGTCGAAACGAATCCATTGGCGCTAGTTTCATCTCCATCAGGCAAGTATATTTATCACAGTGAATTTTTAAAGGCAAAACTTAAATATGTTAAAATTCTTTTAAAATTCGTAGCTTGCAATTTTTACGTATACGTACGTCTGATAAAAATATATGTTACAGTACTTGTAAATACGATCGTTTTGACATCTTGTTTACAGAATTCCGACGTACGGTTTGCCCGGAATAAATCTTTGAAGATATGTTGTAATGATAAATTCTTGTTTTAAAAATCCTTTTAAAATTCGTAATCTGTGATTTTTACGTACACTTACGTACGATAAAAATATATGTCGTAGTACTAGTGAATACGATCATTTTGACACCTTGTTTGAAGAATTCTGATGTACGTTTTGCTCTAAACAATTCCTTGAACATATGTTTTAAAAATCATTTCTTGATTTAAAATTGCTTTTTGGCTATTTAAAATTGTTTAAAAATTGTTTAAAAATCTTGAGAAATAACTACTAGTCTTAGAAAGTATTTTAAGCTAATTTAAACTCTTTTGCTTGGTTAAAATCATATCTTACTTGTTCTTTTATTTATTTAAGTGATCCTGATGTTTTCATTTAATCGAGTCGTGAAGTTGTGAACTTTCACGAGACTGTTGTACAGACTATTGGAACACCGAGATTGAATTGACTGAATGGAAGATGGAACTTCAAAAATATTGAATGGAAGATGGAACTTTAATAATATAGATGGAAGATGGAATTTCAATAATAGACAGATAGTACACATTCTTTTGACCGCCACATGACTCGACCTGGGATTGGGGTAGTCTATGATCACAAGTGTTACAGAATGACTGGATGCGCCATACTAAATTACCTCCAACACATTACGGGGGTTAGAACCTTGACCGTTGCCATATCGGAACGGTGGGTAAGCCTCGGAGTTGCTCCCGTCGCAGGCTGCATGTTGGTTATCTCTAGTACTCTTGGACATGGACTTATCACTAGGATAGACTGGTTATTGATTATTGTCATAACCTCTTTTCTACAGGATTGCTACAGTGGGTTTATTAAATGCTAAATTGTCACAGGTTGCTGATAGTATTGCAATTTGTTATTGAAATTGCTACAAGTTGCAAATGTTATTGCAAATGGCTATCAATGATTTAATTGCTGCAGGTTGCAAATGTTTAACTGCTTTAACTGTTTTAACTACTTTAAACTGATTTATCTCTTTTATTGCTTATTTGTGAATTAAGCGTATTGCTTGTCTTTAAAGTTCACCATTGTTTAAATTTAAAATGTCCAACATTTTGATTTTGAGATTATCTTGCCGAGTAAACCTCGCTGACGGACATTTCATTTTGTTGTTTTACGAAATGTCCGTCAGGTATCGATAGTGAGTTCTTTGAAGACACTACTGTAGGAGTCGAGCCAGTGCTCGAAGACTACGTGGAGTATCTACCCACGGAAGGCTAGACTTTTACCTTCGCGTCAGCACTTATATATATATTTGAATAACGTAATTTGTATACTTGTTTGCATTGGCCATGCTAGGCCAAGCTGTATCTTAATTAATGTACACTGGATATGTAATAATGTTGTTTGAGCTGCTTCTTAAATTTGCAAGCAAGGATCTGCAATTTTTATACAGACGCTTAGTGTGTTTAAGCCAAGGAGGAAGAAAAGAAAAAGATTTCAAAAAGAAAAAAAAGTACTCCTCCTTGTTTTAAGCACATCGCGGACCCGCTCGCGTCCTCGCTCCCGGTAGAATGGGAAGCGGGGCGTGACAGGTTTTTGGTGGCGGCCCATGCAGGTCTTGCTTATGCAAATACTTTAAGATCGGTTTAAATGACATTAATATCCAAGTATACTGCTAGAATAGATTTATTCTAACCTACTTTACATCGCGGTTTGTTTTGAAGTATGGCAGGTCAACCAGATACCCACGTCGCCACCAACAACGATATCTTGGGTATCGTAAAGGAAATACTGGAAATTCAACGCCAAGTTCTCCATGAGGCTGTTGACAAACTCTGTAAAGCATCCCAAAGGAAGCATCCTGTGGAACCACTGAGAGACGCTCTCCAACCGACGACGACTACATTCAAGAGGCCCACATCTTCAGTCAACAAGAAATCCCCGATGGTGTGCTTCCATTGCAACCAAAAGGGACATATCAAGAAGAACTGCCGCCTGCTGCTGAATCAATGTTTGGCCTGTGGAGTGATCACTCCTTATTTTACACCCTTTTTCCGCATATTTGCATGCCATTTAGATCGCCCAAATCATGTTTTTCACGATATATCGACGATATTGCGATGCTTTTCACGATTTGTTGTTTTTGTCGCATTTCAGGTGATTTGGCGCGATTTGGAGTGATCTCGATATGCGCTTACTCTAGACGGTCACCAACGACCTCCCCGAGGGGTATTTTACTGTTGGAGAGGAGCGGAAGAAGAACGGACGTCGCAGGAGCGACGAGGAGGCCAAAATAAGCAGATTGGGCATTTTTTGTGTCCCACTCGGCCGAGTGGAGGAGCCACTCGGCCGACCAGCGAGACACTGCTCGGCCGACCAGAACAGACACAATTTACATGTGCACTCGGCCGAGCACCGAAGACCACATCGGCCGAGTGACGACATCACGTCCGCCCGAGTGGCGCCCAGACGAAGCCCCTCCAAAACATCCAAGTTACTGTTTTTCGGCTGCCTGAACTTCAGAAGACCCACTCGGCCGAGTGGTTAATCCCGTCCGCCCGAGTGCAATGAAGCCATCGGCCGAGTGACGACAACTCACTCGGCCGAGCCGCCCCCGAAGTAGAGACCGCTGAAAGCCCCGACTTACTGGAAAATTACAGGGTTTTCACTCGACCGAGCGACTTTTGTCACTCGGCCGAGTGCGATGCGCTGCCTGTAGCGAAAACTGCGGAAAACAGGCTGTGCAGGGGTATTTTGGTCACGGTTTTTGGACGATTTTGAGGGCTATTTAAACCCTGTTTTTACCCTAGTTTTGAGAGCCTCCCTCTTAGATTTTTGCAGCTTTTTAGATTAGTTTTTAGCTTTATTCTTGTGATTGGAAAGGAGACAAAGATTGGAATTTTGTTGGATTAATTGAAGAACTCCATTGGTTTGCATCTCTTTTCCTTAAAAATTCTATTTTTATTGCTTATCTCAATATTGTGATGAATTCCATTGCTTATTTCAACGATTATTTTTGTGTTCTCGCTATGATTTGTGAGTAGTCTCCACGTCTTGGGGCGTGGGGATGAACCCTACAAGCCCGTTTTCATATTTGTGATAAATTGGTAGAAATTGTGCTAGAATTGTTATTAGGGATTAGATTGGGATCAATTTACTACGGATGGCTAGGTATTCATATCAATTGGGATTTGCAAGAGATTGGATCCCAATTTGATAGGAAACCCTAGAAATCCGAATTGGGTTGGAGTCGGATTTTCGAAGTATCGGTTTGCAAGAGATTGGACCGATACTAGGATTTCCGGTTGCAATTCCATGCCGATACTCGTTTGCAAGAGATTGGACGGGTAGGAACTATCCCAATCTAGGTCGTGGACCGAGTTTGCAAGAGATTGGGCTCGGTGCGCGATTGGACGATGATGTTGATCCTAATGCTAGCTTCCCTAGGCTAGGGTTTGCAAGAGATTGGACCCAAACCTGGGATAGCTATAGACCGGCAACAGCGCGAGAGTGTGAGCTTGGTTCTACATTCAGTTGCAACTAGTTCATCCAAATCCTCATTCAAGCAATTTTTGATACCGATAAACCGCATTTATGGAATACGGTGAGTAGCGGGGATTCCCCATTCCCTAGACGTTCTTTATTTGATTTGATATTTCCGCATTTTTTCTGACGATTGTGACAGGATCGCCAAAGGCAAATTTCTCTCTTAAATAGCCAGGTTGATTGGAACAAGCACGATCATTCGTCCTCCCTGTGTTCGATATCCCGCTCGCTGCTACACCGTGCACTTGCGGTAAAACTACAACCGTTCTTTGGGTCACATCCCGGAGCGATCAAGTTTTTGGCGCCGTTGCCGGGGAGGCGATTGCGTTTGATTCTTTCTCACCCTAGCTATTTCTTTTTTTTATTATTATCATTATTTTTATTTCTTATCTCTTACCTAACCCTTCCACGGTACTAATCATTTCTTTGAAACTCTGTTTCCCCTGTGCATGTACACGAGATCTACGGCGGACCCTGAAGCTTTATTATTTGATCCCGAGATCGAACGTACCGCGCGGAGACTTAGAGCGGAAAGGAGACAAAATCCGGAAGGGCGGTTTATGACCAACCCGGAAACTGCGGATCAATTGGCGGTAAGGATGGCGAGGCTAATTTCTATTCGAGATAGGCTTCGGCCTAAGACCTCTTCCACTACCTCATCCATTGCCATGCCGGAGTTGGCGGCCGACAAGAACTTCGAGCTAAAGACTGGATTGGTGGTTTTGATGCAACAAGACCCATTTCATGGGAACGCCCATGAGAACCCCCACTACCACATCCAATTATTCTTATCGAAGTGCGCCACATTTCAGATGCCGGGGGTCTCCATCGATGCCATCAGACTGCGTCTCTTCCCTTTCACGCTAAAGGACAAGGCACTATACTGGTTGAGGATGCAAGCTGAGGGTGTCTTCACCACTTGGGACGAGTTGGCGGGTGCATTTATTGACAAATTCTATCCGCCATCCAAGACGGTGAAGATCCGGAGCGCTCTCATGTCCTTCAAGCAAGGACCACAGGAGACGCTCTATGAAGCTTGGGAGCGTTTTAAGGATTTGCAGCATCAATGCCCGCATCATAGCATTGAAGACTGGGAGTTAGTTCATAGCTTCTACAACGGTCTCCAACCGGGGACCAAACAAATTATTGATGCCGCGGCAAATGGTGCTATCTTGTCAAAGACTCCCGAGGAAGCTACGGCCCTAATTGAGGAGATGGCCTCAAATAATCAACAATGGGGCGATGAGCGAGGACACTCTACGTCCTCCTTGAAGCCGACTAGTATCTATGAGGCGAAGGCCGTGGCGGAGCTTACGAGCAAATTTGATTCTCTCCACAAGGTAGTGGAGAGATTGGAGAAGTTTATCACGGAGCCCCAAGGAGCCCCTTCTTCCTCCGCTCCAACAAACCAAATGTGTGATTGGCAAGACCAATCTCAAGCCATGTACGTGGGAGGAGAGCAAGGAGAAGGATCCTTGGAGCAAGTACAATATGTTACGGGGAACCAAGGATATTGGGCCAATCCGGCCGCAAGAAATCATCCCGGATTCTCCTACGCCAACAATGAAGGAGCTTTGAACCCGCCACAACCACCGCCTCAACAAGCTCGACCACCACCACCCCAACAACAAAACTATCCACCGAGGGGGCCTACTCAACAAAACTTTCAACCGAAGCAACAAGTTCCACCATATTGGCCGCCCGGTTACAATCAAGGGTGGAGGAATCAAAATCAAAACCCTCCACAAGCTCAACAACGATCCGACTTCGAAGCTAGAGTGGAGGCGTTCATGGTCGAGCAAAATAAGGTAAATGCTACTTTGAAGGTGGGGCAAGACTCTCTTAATACCGTTGTGGCTCAAATATCAGAGCAATTGGCGTTGCTCAATCGGAACACTCAACGATTACCGGCGCAACCCGAGCAAAACCCACGGGGCAACACCGGCCACATCAATGCCGTAGTTGCCGTTACCACTAGAGGCGGAAAGGATACCACCCCCGCCATGATTCCTACCGAGGAGCCCGTGGAGGAAAGCTTGGAGCCAATTGAGCCGATAGTTGAAGTTGAAAAGGAGAAGGAGCCACAAGACAAGGAGAAATCTAGAGCGGAACAATTGATTGAGGAAAGACGCTTCATGCCACCGGTCCCATCCCCCAAAGACTAGCGAGAGCGAAAATGGAGAAAAGGCTAGCGAAGTTCCTCGAGTATCTTAGAGGAGTTAGCCTTAACATTCCCTTCCTCGACGCCATCGTGGAAATCCCCACATATGCTAAATTCTTAAAGGATTTGATTTCGGGGAGAAAGAGGAAGGAGAAGATTATGCTAGCCGAGGAGGGCTCTTGGTTTACTAAGAGAGAAAAAGAGCCGGCCAAATTCAAAGATCCGGGGAGTTTTCGGATTCCTTGCACCTTGGGCGGTGTCCCTCTTCAAAAGGCATTGGTTGATCTAGGGGCTAGTGTGAGCCTCATGCCTCTCTCCATGTTCTTAAGGCTAAACACCGGGACAAGGTTGAAACCTACCGACATGCGCATTCAATTGGCCGACGGGCGAATAACAAGGCCGGTGGGGATCGCCGAAGACATCCCGCTACAAGTCCCGGGTGGAATATGCTTGCCATGTGACTTCGTGATCATGGACGTTAAGGAGGAGGGAGATACTTCATTGATACTTGGACGCCCGTTCCTCGCCACCGCCGGAGTAATTGTTGACGTACGTGAAGGTACCCTAACTTTAAACGTCGGCAACATCGAGGTGGAGCTCCACATTCCTAAGGCTATGAAGCACATGCCTTACCACGAGGAACTTGACTACATGGACCTCCTTGATGAGGTGATAGAGGAGGCGATCCCCCACTCAATTGGCGCTCTTTTCGACGAAGATTTAGAGGAAGGCCCGGATTTGGGCCAAAATGAGAAGATAGATGATTCCCCCGACCTCTCCGCTGAAGATGATGAAGGCGACGCTGATGTCGCAAGGATTCGAGAGCTCTGCAAGCTCTCGAAATTAAAGTCTCCAAAGAAAGCTCGTCCGGTACGGAAATCGGCATCATCGGTGAAGCCGTTGACCGGAGCAAATGCTAGCTTGGGGGAGCCTCCCCCCAACACTATTCGAGATGGGAGACCACCGAGGGAGAACACGCCGCCACGTCCAAATCCAAGCGCGCTCCCCGAAAAGTTTGATGGGTGCATCTCATATGCACCAAACATCCTGCATTGATTGAAAATTATAGGGGGTCGAGCTCACGACCTTAAACGAGCGCTTGTCGGGAGGCAACCCGACGGTTTTTGCCTTATTTTCACTTTTTCTTTATTTTCGTTTTAGAAATTTTTAGTGTTTTGAGTCGTTCACCCAAAAATTTTGTGATAACTGGTCCTATTTTTCTTGACAGGAGAGGAGATAGGTAGATCCATCATGAGGAGGATGAACGCGATGATGAGGAGCGCCCCAAGAAGGCGCTCGACGCTTAGGAGGAAGATGGAATCGACTGGAGGAAGAAACACGGAGTTTAGAGCCCAAACGAAGACAAACTGCAGAACACAAGGCTCACTCGGCCGAGTATACTAGTCACTCGACCGAGTACATAAGTTCGTCCGGCCGAGCCGCTCACGAACGAGGGAAGTCTGCTGTACCCAACTCTCTGTTTATTTTCCTGATTCCAATATAACTGCTACTCGGCCGAGTATATATTCCCACTCGGCCGAGTAAAACGGATACGCTCCTAGGGCGAGTCTTGCCGAGTAGCTTGAGCCACTCGGCCGAATGGACTTACTCCACTCGGCCGAGGCTGGCAAAGCCACTCGGCCGAAGCGATAGCGGGGAGAAAATTTTCATTGGTCTCGCTCGGCCGAGTGACCAAGTCACTCGGCCGAGTCGTAACTTTTATTATATAAGGGGCTGAGGGGCGGCACATTTTTCGAAACGCAAGAAACCCCCAACAGCCCGACCCCTCGGTTTCCCCCCGGCCGCTCGCTTCGCACAAAGCCCCACTCGCCCGACCGACCACCCGATCGCCGCCGCTCGGCCCGCCACCGCCGGCCGAGCATCTCCGGCGCCTCGCCCGAGTCGCCGCCGGCAACAGCCGCCCCTACAACCTCCGGTTGCTTTTTGGAGCTTAGGGGAGCCCAGGGGAGCTTCTCAGGACTGATTTGAGCTTCGTGGAGGCGCTGACTTCGCACGCTTCCATTGCTGAGCACCCGCGGCGTGTCTGTGTATACTCCTTCCACTCTTTTACACGCACCGCACTTTTCACGTTTTTCGGCGCGCGCTCGGGGCCGATATGCCGCCCCGGACACGGCCGCGGTCGAAGAGAGCTTCCGCCAAGCGGAAGCGGTCAGATGATGCCGGCCCCTCCCACGAGTTGGAGGACTCTCCTCCACCGTCTCCCACACACGCCGTTCACCCAGCACAGCCTGCAGGCCCCGCACACCCCGCACAGCCTGCAGTGCACTCACAGCCCGCACAGCCTCTCCCTGCCGCTGCACAGCCACCACCTCCGGCTCCACTGGTCGGGCCGCTCGGGATTACGTTCCGAGACGAAGCACACCGCGCCGTCTTCGACCGTATCTCCCAGCGCTCGATCGTACCCTCCAGGTTTGCACACCTCGCTGACCTAGGACGCCTGGGGGTACTAGAGGGGATGCTCACGTTGTACGACAACGTGGGCTGGCGAGATTTTCTGCAGGTGTCGGCGGATACGTTTACCCGCCCGACACTTGAGGTTCTGAGTTTGATCGCCCGGACCGACAAGGGATGCTCGTTTCGGTTCATGGATCGAGAGTGCCAGGTCACTCTCGATATGATGAGAGCGTTCTTCTCGTGGCCCGCTGTCCCCGGTGCCGATCGCGGTTACGGCCCCACCCATATCCCCCCACCTTCCTTCGACGCCAGTGCCTTCTGGGCCCGGATTACGGGTCTCCACGCTGCCTTTGACCCTAGTAGGGCCAAGGCCTCGGCTATTGTCCATCCCTGCCTCTGCATTGCTCAGCGCCTTATGGCGACGACCTTTTTGGCCAGATATGAGCCGGGCACGATGTCTACGCCAGAGCTCTACATGCTCTACGCGATGACACGTCCCAGAGCTCTATCTAGGGATGGCGATGAGCTGGTCCCCGCCGTCGTGATCGATATCGCGGCTTGGTTTTTGGACCGCATCATCGTATCGGTGGGCGTTCGCTCACCGATATGCTGCGGCGGCCTGATCACCTTGCTTGCTCTTATGACCGGCGAGGACTTCCCCGATGACTTGCGACGCGTCCCGGGCCCCACTTCTCTGTCGATAGATGTTATGGCCCGGATGAAGATGCTTCGTCCGCACGGTGAGCGCCACTGGGTCTGGTTGCACGGCCCTTACGGGGCCGATTACATGATTCTCCCGAGCCATGCTCGGACTCTGATTACACCGGCCCACGTTGAATGGCTCCCTGCGATGGATGTTCTCATCCCTGCTGCTTACGTGCTCAAGGCCGAGGAGGCCGAGCAGGCCCACGCTGCCCCTGTAGACCCTGTTGCACACCCTGCCGAGCCTGCTGCCGAGCCTGTTGACCCAGTGGCCCCTCAGCCTATACCTGATGTTTCCGTTGCTCCTGACACTTCTGTCCCCATTTCTGTCAGTGTCACGAGTACCTCAGCTGAGCCCACTTCCACCACCTCCACCACTTCCGAGGCTGTCACCACCACTCCCACCACCACCACTGGCCCTCTGTCCACCGAGTCTCTTTGCTCCGCACTCCCCGAGCGCCCGTCGACCTTTGTTGAGAGTGGAGAGCCCTCGTTTGCCGCGGTCGTGGAGACCATGGCTAGCATGATCTCCGCTGGGGTTGCGCCTTTTGGTCCACACACTTCCGCCCCAGCGGTAGTCACCTCTGTCTCCACCCCTGATGTATTTTCCGAGAGCGTCGTGGCGTCTGTCCACACTTCTGTGCCACTGACCTCTCCAGCCACCTCGCTGCAATTTTTGCACTCTTCTTTCGCTGCTGCTGCCTCCACTTCCCACCAGCCGGTGCCCCGGCCTCACACTGAGGCCAGGCCCACATTCGCAGGCGCATCACCTTTTGTTCCTTTCGCCGTTGAGCCAGTCACCTACGCGACCCGAGTTCGCCAGCCACGCCCTGCACAGCCCCGCCCGGTGCGTCCCTCGGCACCACCTCCCCCTGACACTGTACTTCAGAGCATTCGTGCTCTAGAGGGGGCGGTGAGTGGCATCCGAGGCGACCTTAGGACCCTGTCCTCCACCGTCTCTGCGATGGCTGGCCGCTTCGAGCTGATCCCCCAGATCCATTACTGTCTCACCCAGGTTCTGGAGCGTCTCCCGCACGTACCTCCACCCACCCAGCAGGTTCCCGCCCACACTTCCACACACACCCGACCTGCTACCACTCCCACACCCACCCCCGCTCAGCAGCCTGTCCAGCCAGCACCACCCACACGACCTCCGCCACAGGACGGAGACGGCACAACACCACCTTCTTAGGCACCCTTGATGCCATCGATTATCTTTTGCCGTTGTGCTGCCCGTTTCTGCTGGGTCCTGATGCCTTTTTGTCCACCCCCCCTCCCCTCACTTATTTTGGGATTCTCTTTTTGATCACATCTTTATATATCTTTTTTGGGAGAGAGGGAGAGTTTTTGGTGCCACTTATATATCTGTATCACTCCTATCTGTGCATGCATCATGTCCGCATCATATTTTCATATCTTTATTTTTCATTCTATTTTCATTTTTCATGCATGCATCCTCACCTGCCCCTCACATTTCTTCTCTCTCGGTGTGCCACACTTTGCACATTGAGGACACTGTGCCATTTAGCTTGGGGGAGTGAGTTCTCACGTTCTTTTTCAATATAGCATATTTATTTTTAGTTTTTCACACCATTTTTCGCACTTGCACTTATTTTTTATCAATTTTCTTTTATTTTGCCATGCATCACGTTTTTCTTATTTTTTCTGTGTGCCGCATTGTAAATAGTTCTATTTTCCCTTTATCTTTATTTCTTTTCTTTTTCATCTCACGCTAGAGATGACTTTTCTGTGATGATGATGACGTTGGATTTAGCTTACTCTATATGCATGCTATATTTGTCATGTCTTAGACTTTATTTCTGATATCACATGCTATGACTTGCCTTGCATTTAGAGATAGTAACCCACACTTTTGCCACATGAAAATGGATGAAATTTTATTATTAGCTGAGTCTGAATATTCATATGTATGCTATCACAGAAAACACACCAAGATTCACGCATTGAATGCCTATATCTGGAGTACTGATTTCTTTTCCTATATCACGTCTATATGCATGAATTGTACACTTCACTTCAGGATGATTGAATGATGTTAGCTATGATAAATCTGGATTAGTTAGCTTTTTTGTGATCGAAACTGAGTAGATTAGATTACCCTGCTGAAGTTGTCGTGCATGTCTTATAGAGTGAACCGAGAGTTATATCTATTTCTTTCTCCACAAATCTTAAACATCATTTCTCTACTTTTAAAATCATTGGTGAATCTCCCCTTAGCGATTCTATTATATGGCATTTCCCCCGCTATTAACTCCTAGCTCCAATTTTCTTATTCAAAAAAAAAGAGTAAAAAAATAATAAAAGAGAGAAGAATATTCTTGTATATCATTATCTCTCTTTGAGTTGGGGTCGTTGTGCTATATTGAAAAAAAAAGAGAAAAAAAAGAGAGGAAAAATCCTCAATAAAAGATCACATCTCACTTTCTTTCTTTCTTCTTTCTTCTTATTACATTTGGAGCTATATAAAAATGGGGATGTGAATATTTTTTTATGCCGCCACGCTTATAGATAAGCTTGGGGGAGGGGATCCATTGATGTGTGAGAGAGTGACTACTTGACATTGCACGACAACCTAGGCTAAGTAATATTCTATACTCGGTGAGATTATTTCTAGCTTTACGAAATCCAGAAATCCAAGCCTATCGTTCATTTCATGAAATCCATACTTTTCTATTCTCCCTATTCTATTGTGTGATACTCTTATACTCCTGATAGAAAGCGTTCAATTGAAAAGTGTGTGATCTGTGATTTGTATACCGCTTTAAATGATTCAGACGATGTTAATTTTAAAATTATTCCGTTTTTCATGATTATATCGTTGTTCGTGGGTTTTCCGTTTCTATTTGCACGATTATACTATGATATCAAAATAAAATCCTTTGACATGTATTTTTCATTCAGTGCATGCTATATGAGTAAGTGAAACCCACGTCCTGAGAAAATGATCTAGTATCCTACCTCTTCGCTTCTTTCTTTCTTCTTTATTTTCATTTCGTTTTCCATTCTTCTCCGTTTTCATTTTTCATTTTTTTTCGCCACTTTCGTTTTCCGAATCCACCGGGTTCGCCTTTTACTTATCTTCCTCGAGGAAGAGTAAGAGGCAAGCTTGGGGGATTTTGATCACTCCTTATTTTACACCCTTTTTCCGCATATTTGCATGCCATTTAGATCGCCCAAATCATGTTTTTCACGATATATCGACGATATTGCGATGCTTTTCACGATTTGTTGTTTTTGTCGCATTTCAGGTGATTTGGCGCGATTTGGAGTGATCTCGAGATGCGCTTACTCTAGACAGTCACCAACGACATCCCCGAGGGATATTTTGCTGTTGGAGAGGAGCGGAAGAAGAACGGACGTCGCAGGAGCGACGAGGAGGCCAAAATAAGCAGATTGGGCATTTTTTGTGTCCCACTCGGCCGAGTGGAGGAGCCACTCGGCCGACCAGCGAGACACTGCTCGGTCGACCAGAACAGACACAATTTACATGTGCACTCGGCCGAGCACCGAAGACCACATCGGCCGAGTGACGACATCACGTCCGCCCGAGTGGCGCCCAGACGAAGCCCCTCCAAAACATCCAAGTTACTGTTTTTCGGCTGCCTGAACTTCAGAAGACCCACTCGGCCGAGTGGTTAATCCCGTCCGCCCGAGTGCAATGAAGCCATCGGCCGAGTGACGACAACTCACTCGGTCGAGCCGCCCCCGAAGTAGAGACCCCTTAAAGCCCCGACTTACTGGAAAATTACAGGGTTTTCACTCGGCCGAGCGACTTTTGTCACTCGACCGAGTGCGATGCGCTGCCTGTAGCGAAAACTGCGGAAAACAGGCTGTGCAGGGGTATTTTGGTCACGGTTTTTGGACGATTTTGAGGGCTATTTAAACCCTGTTTTTACCCTAGTTTTGAGAGCCTCCCTCTTAGATTTTTGCAGCTTTTTAGATTAGTTTTTAGCTTTATTCTTGTGATTGGAAAGGAGACAAAGATTGGAATTTTGTTGGATTAATTGAAGAACTCCATTGGTTTGCATCTCTTTTCCTTAAAAATTCTATTTTTATTGCTTATCTCAATATTGTGATGAATTCCATTGCTTATTTCAACGATTATTTTTGTGATCTCGCTATGATTTGTGAGTAGTCTCCACGTCTTGGGGCGCGGGGATGAACCCTACAAGCCCGTTTTCATATTTGTGATAAATTGGTAGAAATTGTGCTAGAATTGTTATTAGGGATTAGATTGGGATCAATTTACTACGGATGGCTAGGTATTCATATCAATTGGGATTTGCAAGAGATTGGATCCCAATTTGATAGGAAACCCTAGAAATCCGAATTGGGTTGGAGTCGGATTTTCGAAGTATCGGTTTGCAAGAGATTGGACCGATACTAGGATTTCCGGTTGCAATTCCATGCCGATACTCGTTTGCAAGAGATTGGACGGGTAGGAACTATCCCAATCTAGATCGTGGACCGAGTTTGCAAGAGATTGGGCTCGGTGCGCGATTGGACGATGATGTTGATCCTAATGCTAGCTTCCCTAGGCTAGGGTTTGCAAGAGATTGGACCCAAACCTAGGATAGCTATAGACCGGTAACAACGCGAGAGCGTGAGCTTGGTTCTACATTCAGTTGCAACTAGTTCATCCAAATCCTCATTCAAGCAATTTTTGATACCGATAAACCACATTTATGGAATACGGTGAGTAGCGGGGATTCCCCATTCCCTAGACGTTCTTTATTTGATTTGATATTTCCGCATTTTTGTCTGACGATTGTGACAGGATCGCCAAAGGCAAATTTCTCTCTTAAATAGCCAGGTTGATTGGAACAAGCACGATCATTTGTCCTCCCTGTGTTCGATATCCCGCTCGCTGCAACACCGTGCACTTGCGGTAAAACTACAACCGTTCTTTGGGTCACATCCCGGAGCGATCATGGAGCATCTGAGCACTCTCTCAGGAACTGCCCCCACCGCATTAGCAAGAAAGCGACTACGACAACAGGAGTTTCTGGATCAGCACATCTTAAACCACCCCTAGCTCCACAACATCGAGTCATTCATCAGGCCGAGCTAAACCAAGCTAGGTGTCAAGCATCCATCGCATCAACCCGAGATACTGAGGCTACAGAGCCAGTAATCACTGGTATACCTGAACCTTTTCCCTCTACGTCGATTTGACACCCATCGTCTTTATTATCATTGCTAGCATATGTTATCGTGCTATAGCATGTCCACATCTTGATTTGGAAATTTTCTATTGCTCCTTATCACAAAATTCACAACGAACTATCTCCATTGAACCTCATTACCTTTTTCGAATTCTTAACCATTGCTTAGGAACTCGTGTTCCATTCTTGGTTATACCCTCCCTAGTAGCCACTTTTGCTAACCGTTATAGTTATTTTCATTGGATGAACCATCTACTCATTTCATCACCTTTCCTTCAGTTGATGATGGCACACATATAAATGATGATCTTCCTTCAATGGACCATGATACCGGTCAATGTGCTTGGCTAAAGTCTGTTGGATCGACCTAGCTAGACTGGGCATAAGTGATCCTGGCTTAGTCACTTCCCTGGCCGTGTCCGCTGGACCGCAAGGACGTGAATCATGATTATGTGACGTCATCGGTCTTCACTATCAACCTTCCTTTATCTCGATAACCTTTCGATTAAACTTCGTAGAATCTTTCTATTTTTGGTACGCTTGAACTCTAGCTACGCCTATTTTAAGGAGGGTAGCATTCAGTCTTCGATCACAAGAAATTCGAGTTCGACAATGGTAGCAGTTCGATGGACACTCAGAATTATTGGAGGATGGTACTAGAGAGTTTGAGACGAGCCAAACCACGACGTGCAAGTGCAGACTGTTACGTAACGCGTATTTCTTTTCTACCCACTACTTTCATCATGTACTAGATTTTCCCATTGTTTGAATTTTCCCACCTACTATCTCTCCCCCTCTTTATTGCCTTTTGTCCTCATCATCGCCTCGAGCCCCGTTCCCGCCTACTTACCAATGACTTTCGGCCCCCTCTTTATTGCATTTTGTCCGTTTCCTACCCTCGAGACCTGTTCCCACCTAACACCGACGACTTTCGGTGCCCCCCTTTTTTAACCCATCTCCTTCCTCCGCAAGCCACCCCGTGGCTTTCTATTTTCGCTCAGACATCGCCCCCTCCCCCTCCCGGCCTCTTCCCCAAACGAGCTCGATCGGACCTCGCATCGCCGCTCCGATCTCCGATCCACCGGCCTCACCCGAAGATCCGCCAGCTTCCGCTTCGCTCCATCCCGGAGGCCCTCCCCAGCCATGGATCGTCAACCAGTCGCAGTCCTCGCCGTCGTGGACCCGCAACCACCGATGGCCCTCCGACGATATGTTTTGGGATTTTTGGCCTTGGTGACGACCCTCGCCGCCACCCTCGCTACCGCCGCTTGGCTGAGATCTTGGGAAGCCGTGATCCTTGGGCTTCTCTTGAGCTCTCTGCCTTGGGTCTCACCCACGTGGAGATCCCGTTTAGGCTTCCTCTTGCGTCTACTCCTTTTGGTGTGCGGGAAAGCGTGTTTTTGGTTGTTCATTTGTTGGGTGATGTTGGGTGTTGCGAATGTCAAGTATTGGTCTACGGAAGGAGTGATGGCGATGATTATTGGCATGATATTGGCCTTGGGTGTTGAAGTTGGATGTAGGCCTTGTGCTTGGCTCTGGATGAGAGCATGGATCCTGCCTTATTGTTGGATAGTATGGAGATTGACGGGAGGAATGTTGGCAGTGAGTACTGACTTAGAGTGTTGGCCTTGTACTTACCTTTGGACGGTGATTTGGACGTTAGCGTGTGGTTGGGCATTATGGAAATTGATAGTGTTGGTACCCGTGGATTAGTCGATGCATGCTATATTATGAACAACATCGGTGGCTAGACCCAGTTAGTTACCAGTAGCATGAATAAATTATATGGTCTTCCATTTTATGTGGTTTAAATAGCTTGCTACTGGCTTATCACCTCAGGTTCCAAGTTCGAACAGATGTTGTCATCATAATAGCCCTCATTTTCATGTGATTATCTCATGTTAATTTTGGACTACTTGAGAAGGCATGGTAACTATTGTAGTGATACTGGTCGGGACTAGTTACGGAAACTATGATGATGTTAATACTTATTAGAAATATCTCTTGTTTTCTTGATGCCATTATATCACATTATATTTCATGCTATTAACAACTTATTTTCTAAATTGTAATCATTCGACTAGTTTTCCATTTTATCATTTATTTGTTTGAGCTTCTTAATAACAGTAATTATTTTATTTTATAAAGTTTTGAGAAATTCCGAGGACGGAATTATTTTTAAGGAGGGTAGGATGTAACGACTTGAAATTTCATCACTTCAATTTACCTATTTTTACGTACTTTAAAAATTAATTTTACTTTATAAATGTTCGTGAAGAGTTTTATAACAAAACTGATTCCAAAAATTCTTATAAAAATATTTTAGAGCACTAGACTTATCATATTATATTTCAACAATTTCAGATTTCCTCAAATGCCCAAAACATTTCTGTTAAAATTCATCTCCCAAAATTACCGTTTTGATTCAACGAATTTATTTTCTATACAAACGTCTTCAAAACATTTTCAAACTTGTACGGTAGCATCATATGATCATTTAGGGCTCCCCACATTAATTTCGTAATTTTCTGATACCATTTCAACAGAGAACCCGCAAACCTGCTTTCTAAACGTTTTGGCCAAAAACTAGTATTTTCGTAGCCCAAATCCTGTAACGGTCTTCGTATTCACGATCCTCGTGATGATACGATCCCGTGGGTATGTTTTCGTAATTTTTCGGATACGTTTACTAGTAGGGGCATTTTCGTAATTTTCGCTTTTTGTATTTTCACTAATGACCTTTCGTTAATTGGGTTTTACCTTGCTAATTACTTAATTACCCTAATTACCTTTTAACCAACTCGTAACACCCCTCTCATCTACCTCACTCACCTAACAAATCCTTCAGCTACCCAGCCCCATCGACCCTCATATTGGTTAATTATTGTTTTGATAACCCGATAAATAAATCACCCAGTCTCTCTCTCTCTTTCCCACTTCACGTTCGAAACCCATCCTATCTCTCCCTCGTTCTCAGCTCGTTAATTGAGAATTTTTCGTATTTTCAGTATTTAATTAATTATTAAATAGAGTTTAATGGTTTTAAATCTATAACTTGAAATACAGGGCCCAGAAAAATGTGCGGATAGCTCTAGAAAATCAGAAACGTCGAAACGAATCCATTGGCGCTAGTTTCATCTCCATCAGGCAAGTATATTTATCACAGTGAATTTTTAAAGGCAAAACTTAAATAGGTTAAAATTATTTTAAAATTCGTAGCTTGCAATTTTTACGTATACGTACGTCTGATAAAAATATATGTTACAGTACTTGTAAATACGATCGTTTTGACATCTTGTTTACAGAATTCCGACGTACGGTTTGCCCGGAATAAATCTTTGAAGATATGTTGTAATGATAAATTCTTGTTTTAAACATCCTTTTAAAATTCGTAATCTGTGATTTTTACGTACACTTACGTACGATAAAAATATATGTCGTAGTACTAGTGAATACGATCATTTTGACACCTTGTTTGAAGAATTCTGATGTACGTTTTGCTCTAAACAATTCCTTGAACATATGTTTTAAAAATCATTTCTTGATTTAAAATTGCTTTTTGGCTATTTAAAATTTTTTAAAAATTGTTTAAAAATCTTGAGAAATAACTACTAGTCTTAGAAAGTATTTTAAGCTAATTTAAACTCTTTTGCTTGGTTAAAATCATATCTTACTTGTTCTTTTATTTATTTAAGTGATCCTGATGTTTTCATTTAATCGAGTCGTGAAGTTGTGAACTTTCACGAGACTGTTGTACAGACTATTGGAACACCGAGATTGAATTGACTGAATGGAAGATGGAACTTCAATAATATTGAATGGAAGATGGAACTTTAATAATATAGATGGAAGATGAAATTTCAATAATAGACAGATAGTACACATTCTTTTGACCGCCACATGACTCGACCTGGGATTGGGGTAGTCTATGATCACAAGTGTTACAGAATGACTGGATGCGCCATACTAAATTACCTCCAACACATTACGGGGGTTAGAACCTTGACCGTTGCCATATCGGAACGGTGGGTAAGCCTCGGAGTTGCTCCCGTCGCAGGCTGCATGTTGGTTATCTCTAGTATTCTTGGACATGGACTTATCACTAGGATAGACTGGTTATTGATTATTGTCATAACCTCTTTTCTACAGGATTGCTACAGTGGGTTTATTAAATGCTAAATTGTCACAGGTTGCTGATAGTATTGCACTTTGTTATTGAAATTGCTACAGGTTGCAAATGGTATTGCAAATGGCTATCAATGATTTAATTGCTGCAGGTTGCAAATGTTTAACTGCTTTAACTGTTTTAACTACTTTAAACTGCCTTTTCTCTTTTATTGCTTATTTGTGAATTAAGCTTATTGCTTGTCTTTAAAGTTCACCATTGTTTAAATTTAAAATGTCCAACATTTTGATTTTGAGATTATCTTGCCGAGTAAACCTCGCTGACGGACATTTCATTTTGTTGTTTTACGAAATGTCCGTCAAGTATCGATAGTGAGTTCTTTGAAGACACTACTGCAGGAGTCAAGCCAGTACTCGAAGACTACGTGGAGTATCTACCCACGGAAGGCTAGACTTTTACCTTCGCGTCAGCACTTATATATATATTTGAATAACGTAATTTGTATACTTGTTTGCATTGGCCATGCTAGGCCAAGCTGTATCTTAATTAATGTACACTGGATATGTAATAATGTTGGTTGAGCTGCTTCTTAAATTTGCAAGCAATGATCTGCAATTTTTATACAGACGCTTAGTGTGTTTAAGCCAAGGAGGAAGAAAAGAAAAAGATTTCAAAAAGAAAAAAAGTACTCCTCCTTGTTTTAAGCACATCGCGGACCCGCTCGCGTCCTCGCTCCCGGTAGAATGGGAAGTGGGGCGTGACAGGGAGATTAAAAGCATACTAGAAAAGACGGTGGCCAATTCTAGAAAGGACTGGTCATCGAAGCTTCCTGACGCGCTTTGGGCCTACAGGACGGCATTTAAAACTCCTATCGGCACAACTCTCTACCGGCTTGTCTATGGGAAAGCTTGCCATCTTCCTGTGGAATTGGAGCATAAGGCATATTGGGCAATTAAGAATCTGAACTTCGACACCAAGAAGGTAGGAGTGCACCGGCAGTTACAACTCAACGAGCTCGATGAAATCCGGCTCAATGCCTATGAGAACGCCAAGATCTACAAGGAGAAGCTGAAGCGGTGGCACGATAAGCGAATCTTGAAGAGGGAATTCAAAGAAGGGGACTTAGTTCTCCTATTCAACTCAAGGCTGAAGCTCTTTCCTGGAAAACTCAAGTCAAGGTGGTCGGGACCGTTCCGCGTCACCAAGGTTTTCCCGCATAGGGCTATCGAGATAATGGGAAGGGATGAGCCGTTTAAAGTCAACAGACAGCGTCTGAAACACTATGCAGTTGGAGAACCAGAATTCTCTCCGGTTGGATCCCCAACGAACAACAACCCTTCCTCTAACCCTCCGGATCCTAATTGACCACCGCTAGAGGCGTCAAGCTAAACGACGTTAAACGAAAGCGCTTCATGGGAGGCAACCCATGTTCTAAACTTATGTTTCGTTTTTTTTTGGATTTTTTCTACTTTATTTTTCTCTATTTTTATAAATAAATCCACCCGAAACAACTTCCATGAAGGAACTCAGGCGATTCTTGGGTTTTGCAGAAAACAAGGCCTCAACCGATCTGGTGAGTTCCCACCCGATCGGTTGGGATGTATCAGATACAAGCCGCATCTGTCCCCAAATGAACCGATCGGGTGAAGAATGGAGAGACCGGGTGACAGACCAGGTGATCTGGGGAGAAGTCTCGGAAAAT
The DNA here is from genome assembly GCA_030789695.1 of Scilla litardierei. Taxonomy (NCBI): domain Eukaryota; kingdom Viridiplantae; phylum Streptophyta; class Magnoliopsida; order Asparagales; family Asparagaceae; genus Scilla; species Scilla litardierei. The sequence goes on from CM061142.1 coordinate 698,336,768, forward strand.
TTTTGGGAAATATCAACTGATCGGTTGAGTTAGAGCGCGATCGGTTGAGGCGACCGGGTGAGCAACCCCCCATTCTCGGGAAAAATTTGGGAAACGGTCAACCGATCGGGTGACTATTCACCCGGTCGGTTCACCTGTAGCTGTTGGCCGACAGGAACTTTCGAAATTTGCCTACCCGATCGGTTCAGTTTCGCCCCTATAAATACCCCTACCGCACGGTGACCGCCACCCGACCCCCGAAAATCCCCTTCACACGGTTTCACGCCCTCCAACTGTCGAATCGACCTCCTCCACCCAACATACTGCCCCTAAACCCTCATCCCCAATCACTCACATACTTCCCCACCCCCGCCACCTCGCCATCGTCGACATTCCATCATCAAAACACCCAAACCCTAACCCTAGCCCCAAAATTTTCGAAAATCTGTTTCTTGTCGGATCAGCGAGCGGTGGCTTCTCGAATTGTTTCCTCATACTATGCGAGTCCCCCGGGAGCTTGATCTTGCTACATCGATGGGTAACACTCTTCCACTCTACACATCTCTTACTTTATCTGTAATATCCTAAATTGGTGTTGTACCTGCTTCACTTGCTCTATATTCATCGTAGCCACGCCTCCACTTTCATTTTTGCCACCCACATAGTCGCCATGTCTAAGAAAGGGAAAGAGATTGCATCATCTTCGCACCGTGATCCGCTCTACGGCCCCTTTTCCCCCTCTTTCCTTGGCATAAACCCTTCTACGGAAGAACAGTCTGACCGTTTGCGAGCACTACTTCATCGCCCGATGAGACCTACACTATTCACCGATCGCCCCACACTCGAAGCTCTAGGGCTCTCGAACGGCGTCGCCAGAATTTTCAACTGTATCGGGTGCCATACCCTCTCTTACATCCATGCTCACATACACAGAAACCTCACGCTTGAATTCCTTAGTTCCCTCGAATTGTTTGATGGGGATTTCTCCTTCCGCGCTTTCAACTGCGATTTTTCTCTGGGTTTCATCGAGTTGAACAATATCCTCAATCTCTGTCACCCCGATCTTAATACTGAACATTCCACCCACGATCGAACTAACATCTACTCTCAATTCCGGGCTGATGGTGTTTGGCAACGATTTACCCGGTACACCACCTTTCCACCCGAGGCTCTTGCCTCCTACATTATTCACCCGTGTTACCGCCTCGCCCATTGCATCCTCGCCAACACTGTTTTCACCCGCGTGGATATGTCCCCTGTATCTACGGATGAGCTCTTCTTTCTCTATGCCATGTCCGATGACAGGATCCTTGGGCACATCCATATGCCCATAAACGCCGCTCATTGGATCGTCCACGAAATTTTTGCTGTTAGCCGCGCCAATTCTGGATCCATCTGTTGTGGTGGGATGATCACTCTTATTGTCAGCTGTGTCTTGAGAGTGCCACCTGACCTCCCTATTTTTCCTGGACGTAGCCGTATTGATCGCAATTACTTGATCGATATCAATATGCTCACTCCCTTCGGTGAAGACCGTGCTGTCTACCTCTATGGCCCCACCTGCGCACCTTTCGCGATCCTCCCACCTTTAGCCCCTTTTCGGCTACCCTACCCACCATCTCATCTGCCTTGGGAGTTTTACCCCGATCCTTGGTATTCTCCATTAGTGCATCTACCACCCTTGGATCCTCCCGATTGGCACCCAACTGTCGGCCCACCTGGTACGATCTTTCTCCACCACAGCCCCCCGGTGCACATCGATCCTCCCGTGCTCCAGCCTGTCGCCCCTCCTTCCCCCATAGGCACACCCTCCTCTTCCTCTGAGGATTCTTTCATTCACTATTCCCCACCCTCCTCCCCCTCCCCCTACCATTCCAGTACCAGCGAATCCGATTGACTCCCCCTTGCATATCTCTGCATTTCACGATCACATTCTATTCGCTAGCACTGTCATGTCTAGCTTGGGGGGACGTCTATTTTGGTGTGTCGTCGTGTTTTGTTGTTTTCCTCATTTTTTGTGTGTGTGCTTGTTTTCCCCCTTTTTGAGTGTCTTGTCGTGTGGTTTTATTTCTATTTTTGTGTCGTTTGATTTTGATTTTGATCTTTCTTTATTTTCAGTTTCATCTATGTGTTTTTCTCATTTTCATTTCTTTTTGTGTCAGTGCGTATTCCCCCCATCTTCATTGCCCTCCCGTTCTCACTCATATTGCATTGAGGGCAATGCAAACTTCAGCTTAGGGGAGTCGCACTGTGTGCGTCATTTGAGTCCTTCTTTTTCGTTTTTGTGTCGTTTTCATCGTGTTTTTTATTTTCTTCTTTTTTCTCTTCTCTTCTTTTTATCTCTTTCTCCTAGAGATGAACCCTATGATGAATCGCCACGAAATCACACACACCTAGCATGGCATCGATAATCACACTCACTGACCCTAGGATTTCGAGTCCTCTTGCATTTCACGCATCGTGGGTCCACTCAGCTTTTTGTGAGTCGTGCATCGTGCCTAGCTATTTGGTGTGCTTCTACTTTGTGATTTTACTTTATATACATGTCCAGGAATGACCCCTAGATTATCATGCTTCGATTTGAATATGCGGTATTTGCTTCTACTATATGCATGCTATATTTATATCGTATATTTCAATTCGCATGCGTCAGGATTCCACAATTAAGGACTAGGATAACCCATTTAGCCTATGCTCTATTTAGCGAGAATAGTTTCCTTTGCCCAAGTGTTTAGATTTCGACTTCTTTTTTGTTTTACTTGGTGCAAATCCCCTCGTCGTGTACCGTTCTCCCACTTGGGAGAGTACACATGTGTATAGCCAAAAACCCAAAAATCCAAAAAAAAGAGAAAAGAAAAGAAAAACCCAAAAAGAAAAGAAAAGAAAAATTTTGTATAGCCAAAAAGCCAAAAAAAATACAAATACCCAAAACCCAAAAAAAATTTCAAGTGTGAATATTTTTCCTACTTACCAAGAATAAAGGGAAGGCGAGAATTTGCACCGAGTGTTCTACTCCACATCATCTCAACTCCCATCGTTTTCAAAAACACTTGGCTTGGGAACTTTTTAGCTAGTATCTAGGCTATAGTGGCGTGATTTCCTTAACCCTAGTTGTGGAATCCCCGATGCATGATACGCTTCTATTCTTATACTCTTCTCATGCGTGCTTGAACTAATATTCGCCGCAATTTCAAATTAGAATCGATATTTGGGTCGTTTCCTGGGTCTGTGTATATCGAGCTTTATTGCACATCGTAGATAGCGACACCGACTGCTAGCGCACGACCACACTCACTCGCGCTTCACCGCGTGGGCCCATGACACTTGTTTGGACACGTTTTTCTAGGTTTAGTGATGAGATTTGACGTTTGCTTGCTTGGTGTGTCGTTTTTGATTTTGTTGGCTCTGACGGACGATCTAGGATATAGAGTTTTCTTTTTCTTTCTTCCTCTCTATTTTTTCCCTCCGAGCTCCTACTCTCACTCGTCTTCCTCGAGGACGAGGAAGAGTTCAGCTTGGGGGATTTTGACGTGCGTTTATATTTCATATATTCACGCACGTTTTCTTTTGTGTTTCTCCGTGTTTTCCGCCGTCTTTTATTAGTTTTCTCGTATTTTCTCGTTTTCTTTCACTTTTCTTTGTTTCTCCATGTTTGCAGGAGATTGACCGTGTAGGGGACGTTTAACGACGATATCTCAAGTCCCCGGAGCAACGGGAGGAGTCACGCATGATCCAGGGGGTCAAACGACGAATAATACATCTTTCAGCCCCTCACCCAGTCGGTTGGTCATCTCCAACCGATCGGGTGATGCACGCGTGCACCACCCGGTCTCAGCCGGAGCTCAAGTGGAAGTCACCCGACCGGTTCACAGGCCGGTTCAACTGGGGCCAACTCTCTGTCTTCTCGAGCCAAATTCCAACCGATCGGGTGACTCTCACCCGATCGGTTCATCTGTAGCTGATGCTGAAGAGCCGAAGACACGGGCACCCAACCGATCACTTCACCCGATGGCGCCAAGATCCAACCGGTCACTCCAAGAACTCAACCGACCGGTTCATATGACCGGGTGAAAGTTCGTCGTTTTCTGTTATTATCTGTAACGGATCACCCGATCCGTTGACTTGTCAACCGATCGGGTGATACGAGAGTCTATAAATAGAACCCCTAGGGTTCCAGAAACGGGAGAGCTGCTAGTTTTTACTATTTTCTCCTATTGCGACGGCTGTAATTACTGTTCTTTTGTAAGTTTTCGGATCTTTCTAAAATTTTAGTATTGTCTTAATTACTCTATTACTTCCGCATTCCAATCGTCTGATTATGATTCCAACGGTTCATTTTCATTTAGATCGCTTTTTAATGAATTTTTGTGAGTAGTTCCCAAATCTGGGATTTTGGCGGAAACCCCTTCGGGGGCTCTCCCCGATGCATCCATAGGGTTAGGAAATCGATAGGGATTAGGAATCTAACGGTTACTCAGGGTGTTTCATTGTCATCGGCGGGAAAAAGACCGCCTTTGACCGTTGGGCCAAGGGGGAATAAACTTGGCGGTTGACTCCCTAGCCATAGCTCACGCCCTTAGCGTAGACGTCGAATCCTAGCGCGCGGGATCGGCAGGATGAGACGTTGGGAGTTATCGTTGCGAGCTTAGTGCTCCCGGAATCGATCAGTGTTAATGGACACGGGAGTGCCCACTGATCGAATCCGGGAAGTCCGGTGTATCATCATGGGCACCGACCGGAATATCGGGCCCATGGGATGCCGGTACCACTTTCAGAGGCAACGTCTCACCATTAGACCCTAATTCCGATCGCTATCCTACCCGTAGGCCGCATCGGCGAGAGTCGCTCGTTAGAGTGGAAACCAAAGTCCCGGGTTTATTTTCTTATTGTTCATACCTTGCATTCATATATCGTGACAACCCATCAACCGATTCGGGCTAGCTCGCCCACGGGGTGATTTTGGTCCTCCTTGACACAAGCACATCCTAGCCTCCCTGTGTTCGACCCCCAAGCCACACTACAACACCGTGCGCTTGCGGTTACAAATATCTAAACCCCCCTGCCACGCGGCTCACCACCGCCGGCGTGGCATGGCACTGGTCACGTATGGATGAGCGTAGAGAGAGAGTGTGTGTGTACACTACTCATCAAAAATCCCCCAAGCTAAATTCTTCCTCGTCCTCGAGGAAGACAAAGAAAAAGAGAGCAGAGTGGGGTATGCATGCAAGGGATAAATAAAATCACGAATCTCACAACGTGAAGCATGTATATATGGAGAATGAAAACTTTCAGATTATGGAATTGAATAGAATGTTAATTTCTATTTTCCTGTCAAGACTTAGCCGAGAGCAATATCTCTAATATAAATCAACACGCAATATACATTATCACGATTATGTTCAAACTTAAAAATATTTCTTCTATCCCGCATAGGTTAATTAAATGAAAACCTGTCACGCCCCGCTTCCCATTATACTTGGGAGCGAGGACAAGAACGGGTCCGCATGGGCTGGAGCGGTGAAGCCCCAACCCAATAAGCGCATGTGTATGACTACTTGGCAGGTTCTTGCTTGCGAATAATCGAATCAACAAAATGATGTCATCATTATACTTTTAACTTCCAGATTACATGTACACAAAGAATTAAGGCCTAACATGGCCATTACAACAGTTACATGGACTTTAAATACACATGAACGATATACAACAATGATTATTAAACTTTAGCAAATCTGTGAAAAGTATGTCGTCCTCAACAATGGGTCTCAGCGGTCTGGTTCTCTTGGTCCTCCTGCTCAATCTCCAAATGAACTCTGCTCAAAAGCTAACGTATGTTTCATAAGATAGACAATGAAGTATACGTCAGCAAGGGTCGCTCGGCAAGAAAACGTTAGTAATAAAATGACCCTCGGCAAGATAATAATATGGTTTACACAGCTTAAGGGATAAGAGACACATTATGAAGATGATACATAGCGGCATAAGGAAACATCCGGGCATAACAATGTGTAGTGTGCAAAGTAGTGAGCATGAGTAGTGTAGTATGCAAGGTAACGAGCATGAGTAGTGTAGTGTGTACCACAATGAGTATAGCAAGTGTAGTGTATAAAGTAACAAGTGGCATACATGGCTTTTGTAACGCACAAAGTAAAGGGTATGGCATTTGCGATGTACAAGGTAAAACATGAAATGAACTTAGTTAACAGTTTATACATTCACGATAGTAGCAGAAGTAAACAAGAGTGCCAATCTGTACTTAATCTAGTGACAAGCCCAGTGTCTAAGGGGAAAGTGATTAGCATTACACCCAAGCCAACAGGAGCTACCCGTGACTCTCTACTCATCGACCCGGCCAGGTGTCGGTCAAGTTCACCAATAGAGTGAAATCCAGCTTTCCGACCTCTACTACATTGGATTACCCCACACAAAGTGTCCATAAGTGTATCCGTAGTTCAATGTTAGCCGTATGGCTAACATTCCGTACATGGCCCGCGGCCCAATATCCGTAATGCCCGAAGGCCCAATAGTCTGTAATTGCCCGCAGACCCAATGTTCTGTAAAATGTCCGAAGGCCCATTATCACATTCCATTAGGGTGCACATCACAAAATAAATGAAAAACGAAGGAAGATATCGTTTCATGTGCAATATTTTAAGAGACTAAAACAGCCAACATATCAACAGGATCCATCAAAACTATTTGATTATAAAAGTTGTTACTTGACATTACTGCGATGTACATTATCTTAGGAAGTTTGAATATAAAGAAAATACTTGCGCCTTTAAAAGTTGTAGGAAAACAGTATTCTTTCAAGGGGTAAATACTTGCCTGAAGTGACGCGAGTTTTGGGTGCTCACGCGATCATAAGATTGAGCACGGATTGATCTACGTTAACGGATTAAATGTCAAGTCCAACTATTAACTTAGTGTAACCATGATGTGTGCACAGGCATACTAACCTATTTATATACCAACATACTACATAAAATTCATATACTATTTAAATTAACTATATTAGTTACTGTTTATTGTTTTTATAAAGCATGTGTAGCAACCGTACTGGAAACTTAATAATAGGGCATACTTATATAAACAAAATGTAACTTATTATTACAAACTAACCACTAACCAATCATATAAGTTGTTGCGTTCATGCAATGCCACCATACATTAATATAAAATATACATATATGTAATATAGTAACGATAATATCATTTACTGTTCATGTATGCAACTTACCACTCGACGTTCGAACGTCGCACTAACGTGTGCATGCGGGCGCTGCGGTGGTGTAGGTGGCGGCGAGAGGCACTTGGTCTTGTGGAGGTTGCCGGAGGAGGCGGTGGCTCGGGGATTAGCTGGTGGACGGAAGAGTTGCCGCGAGGGCCTTGAGCGCGGAGGCGGCGAAGTTTTGTCGACGGAATTTGCGTGCGTGGAGGGGATGGTGGCCGCTTCAGTGTCGCATCAGCGTGTGAAGGGGGTACGCGAGAGGGAGAGGCCGCGAGGGAGGGATGGGTGCGAGGTCGTCGGAGTACGGGGAGGAGGCGGGCGGCGACTGGGCTTCGTTCACCGGAGAGTTTGAGAGATGGGAAATGCTGGGTCGTTCGGGCTCAAGAGTCGGGGTTCGGCGCCTTGAACGGAGGGGTCGACGATCGTGTCGACTGGGCTCATCGGAGCGCCGACGACGTGGGAAACTCGAGGGCAGAGGAGGGTGGTGGATGGCGCTCAACGACGGGTGCGATGGACTCAGGCGGTGTGCAGCGCCTGCTTTGCGTGGAGATGGGAAGCGACATTCGATGGTGTGGTGAATGGAGGGGGTTGCTCACGGTGATGGGTTCCTCTGTTCCGAACAGAGCAGGATGCCGAAAGAGTGGCGGTGGCCTGGAGACGTTGGCGGCGGTCCGGAAGGGGATGCAGGAAGTCGAGAGGCCGGGGTGGGGGTTGCTCGGAGAAGTCGACCAGCTGGGGGCTTCGGGGCGGCCAGCGCGAGGGTGACGGTTTCGGGGTTGACGAATGGCAAGGATGCGGGGTGTGATGCGTGGATGAATGAAGAGGGGAGGGGGCTAGGCTATCCTAGGGTTAAAATATGAGAATTGCTATTGGCACCCCTATGCATAGGGGTGCCTATTAAATTCAGTGTCAAAGTTAACTTTATAAGGAAAAATCCTTGATTGAATTGAAAATTAAACAAAAAAATTTCTAATTTTGGAATATCAAACTCCATGCACCCCTATGGGATAGGCGTGCAGACAGCATCACTCTAAAATATATAAAGGACAGTAGGTTTGATAGCTTTTAGGTTGATGTTAAATAAGAGTAGGGTGGCAGTACGTGAAGGCTAGGTCTAGGCTGCTGTCTGTAGAGAGTAGAGTTAGAGAGGAAATCCTAGGGTTTCTCTAGGCTTTGTTATATAAGAAAAAGAATAGCTTAGGGTTCTCTTACTAAGCTGCTTGCTTTGTGTGCGTGGGGTGGTGTTCGGCCATGGATAGAAAACATGGCTAGGGTAAATTAGGAAAGGATTTTGAAATATAATTAATGGGATTATAATTAATGGGTTTAATTAGGGAAAATAAGGGCTAATCAAGTATAGGTTTAATGGGTTGTAATAAGGAAAGTTTGAAAGGAAATTAATATGTTTTATTAGGATGAAAAGATGGAAAGTTTTCATTTGGATTTTGAAAGTTTTAAATGTTTTGAAATTCGAATTTTGAATTGAAAAATTATAAATAGAAAGGAGTATTAAAGGAAATCGTTAAAAGTTAATAATAATAATAATAATGAAAATAATAATAATAAAAGCTAATACGTATAAGGCTAGCAACTGGTACGGGTACGGGTCAGATACGTCCAACTACGGATATGGGGAAAAATAATACACGAGAGAATACAGATATAATGTAACGATGAAAACTGGTCGTTACAAAATCGAAATTATGCGACGATTGAGGAGGAGTTAGTATCGTATAAAGGATTGTGAGTCCATCAAGGAAGTGGTACTCACAGCACGCTATCTTTCTGTGATTTGTGGGGTCGCTAGCTTCATTCATGTTCTTATTTTTGTTAATGTTGGGTTCTTAGTTGGTTCGTGTAAGGAGCATTCGGTCAATGACTCTCAGGTCAGACGACCTCAGGGCATTGGTCCAAGATGGACCCCTCGGACCTACTAGCTCAAACCAATCTAAAAACCTTATTCATATGCACTCCCCCAAGCTAAACCTTTTGGCACGAGGCCCCAACGATTCCTGAGTCGTGGGGATCTGGCTACTCATCGTCGCTATGAGAACAGTGCACATATTTTTTCTTTTTCGTATTCATAATTTTTTTTTCTCTTTTTTACTTTTTTTCTTTTTGGCTTTTGAACATGAATGAGCTAGGTGACACCACTCCTCTGTACTTGATATATATGCCGCTAATCCAAATCCTATGAGATCATAACCATTATTCTCAACCAACCCACCAAAATACATGCATAAGATGGATTCCCAAGAATATATATAACTTTTGCATGTTTCGAGTACTTTCATTCTGAAGGCATATTACGATAAGATCTAACATTAGAGACATCCCTAAGAATATATCATGATGAATAATAGGAGATTGAACAAATAAAGTGTAAATATGAAAAAATTTCACACAAATATCCATGCATATAAAACTCAGTGTAATGGAATTCTTAATTATGAAATATGCATGAATGATGCACGACGTGCACCTCTCCCATGCTTAAATCAAGCATTGTCATCAATGCTTGAAAGTGACGGAATATAAATGTGGCATGCATAAAAGTACCTCCCCCAAGCTAGAATATAAGTATATCTGGAGTATGAAGAATAAAATGATAGCAGGGGTGCAAATGTGGGTGGGGGTGGGTGCTGGAGTCAAATAATATGAAACAAGGTGAAGGATGGGCATTAAAGCATATAAAGGGTTTTGGTTCATAAAATGTGGGTGTGTCGCATAGAGGTGATATTTATTCAAAGAAAAGCAACTAATCCTAATACGCACCTCTCACTATCGAGAGGAGTGGAGTTTATTCAATGTACCTAGAAAGCGTATAAAATTTGCCTACACTAGTGGAGTAGGGTTCGCCTAATCAAAAGGTGGATCAAGAATCTCAAGTGGAGCAGGCAGCTGTTCTTCCTGCTCTTTTCATGGCTCTGCTGGTGTCCTGGTGCTATGAGTACTGACGATCTCCAGCAATGCTGCCCCCAGCTTCTCTCGAGGACAACCACCCGAATCCTGGAATGAAAAGGAGTGTCAATCTATGATGAAAAATTCTTCCCTTATATAAATGTATCCCAGAGGGGGTCGTCAATATGAGATGGAGAATATAAAATAAGGTGATGAGAACTCCCTGAGAATGGCGTGCTACTCTCTGACGATGACGTGATCAAATCCTTGCCACGTTCGTCAACGTGCTCGTCAGGTGCTAACTTGAACCAACACACTTCCGTGGAGTATGAACATGTATCCTGTGGAAGGTGCATCATGTCAGGAATATCTGAATCTTTTAATATTTTTAAGTAAAACATGAGATTCAGATATGGAGTATAAAATTTCTCCCTGAGTGGGAGCGTCGAGCTCTGGTGGATGCGATGCCTCTGGTAGAATGAGAAAGTCATGTGGAGATGGTGATGACGATAAAGATGCGTCAGGATTATTGAAATGGGGCATTGTAGGCGTGGCCTCATGCACATCCTCCTTGTTAGTGTGTGTATATATGCTTCATGGTTTCCTCGATGCTCTCACGTGGTACGAAATGAGGGATGCAGTCAAGTGGGTGGAACAGCTTGGGCTTTTCGATGTTGGAATCCTGCTCTCTCTCCCAAGTATACCTCACTTCCATCTTTTGTGGTGGAGTAATGATGCATAATATTCCCCTTAAGTCGTACAAAGGTCACATCATCCATCTCATCGTCGAAAAAAGAGTGGTATAAGATGTGGTCTTCGGTACCCTGTGCCTCTGAGGTGGTACCTGCATGGGAGGATAAACTCAAATAAAAAATTTTAAGTTATAAATCGTACGAGTTACCTTCTGTGGTGCAAGCTGTAAATGATTCGTGAGATGTGGCTGCAGTCCCCAGATACTCTCCCTCGCGCTACGATGTAGGCTCAATGATCGAATCCATGACATGTATTTCTAGTTGCCCTTGTGATATGGAAGTTCAGCTCAAGTATTGGGCAGTCTCTTCGATGTAGGTATATATCGATCATATTGGAGAGGGATGGTGAAGTCTGTCCTTGCGTAGGAATCATATTTTCTAGGAAAAGTTCAAGGCTAGACTTTGGTGGAGGTAGATGCGGTAGTAAAGTCAATTGGCCTTGGTTTGTAAGGGAGCTCTCCAATAACAACTCAATGCGGGACTTTGGCAGTGGAAGTGGAAGTGGTGAAGGTGGTGAAGTCATCATGTCTTGGTTTGCAAGGGAGCTCTCTAATAACAACTCAAGGCTAGATTTTGCGGTGGAAGTGGTGGAGGTGGAGTCCATTCGCTTTGAGTTGCAAGGGAGTTTTCCCAAAATATTTCAAGGCTCAATTTTGGTGGAGGAGGGGGGGTGTAAATTTGGGGATATAGATGGGAGGGTTCATGAGGAAGGTTGTAGGTGTATGATGGTGAGTTGCAGGGGTGGGTATAGCAATGTCATTGGGTGAATAAGTGCCCCCGCATCCCACAAAATTCACAAACGGTTGCAACCTGGGAAAAATTATTATACCTTCCTATTTGAGCAACATGTGATAATGAAGCGAAGGCATTTAGCATCGTCCACCCCGACATCAGTATCGTACATCGCATTATTGTGAATTATATTTTCTGTCGATACGAGACTGGCCAGGTCTCTAAGGACAAGCTCTTCTTTCTTTGGTGTGCCACCCGGTCACGTGTCGTCCGTGAGGACGGCACTACACTCCTATGACACATCCTCAATGCTGGTTCTTGGCTGAACCAAAGATTTCTCCACACCCTCACCAGCCCACACCTTGCATCTGATGTGGAGGGTTCATTACCATTATTGCCCAGCTTCCTTCCATTTCCTACAAGATCCTAGATTCCATGCACCCCGTCACGGGCCCCACTTCTCTTGATCTCTCTGTCCTCTCCAACATGCACTTGATCAAATCTTATGAGGTGGACAAGTATTTTTGGCTTCATGGGCCGAACCACACCCCATACACTAGGCTTCCGAACCATGCACGTTTCGGAGCTGGGACCTCTATGCAGTGGATTTTTCCAGCCGACCCCGAGCTTACCCAGCCCCAGCCTATCCAAGATCCTGTCATCCAGCCTGCTTCCACTTCCAGCCTCACCGTCAGGCCCACCCTACCTTAGTTCCATATGAGATCTCACTAGCAGGGCAAAGCATCTACCAGCACTCATCCTCTACCACTTTCCCATCTCGAGCGTATCACTCGAGTGGAGGAGGAGCTTAGGGATTTCAAGGCCTCCATGGCCAACTCCCTACGAGATATCACAAATACCATTTCTGATATAAATTCCTCGGTAGATGAGCTCACTTTCGATGTGGTGACTCTCCTATCCACACGACCATCTCAGCCTGTGGACACTACCACTCCGACACCCCACACCTCCACCACCACACCTCATATTCCTACGCCACTACCATCTCCACATGCTCCATAATCAGTACACCCCGAGACTGTGATCCCCTCTACTTCCTTACCTCATCCAGACCCCGTGGTTTGACACATTTCTTCACCACACGCCTCAGATGTCGCAGACATTCCCTCTTCTGGAGCACCGCCATATCCCACTCCATCCATACGTGCTCCATTACCTCCTCCCGCTAATATAACTCCCCGCACTTTCCCACCACCTGAGGATATCACAGTCATCATCTAATCATCTACTGACGACTTATTATCACCATTTCCACCTCATCCTCCGCCCCACAAATCTGAGGTAGTCACATCCACTCAATCTCCACCTCCCACTGTCACCATAGCTGAGCCTTCAGCTGAGGTATCCATACTACCCACCCAGTCACCACCTGACGGTGGCTCCGTTTGATCGGAGTATCTCTTTGCACTCCCTCTGACCTCATGGCCCAGATTTTACATATTAACATTTTTAGGGCACGTTTCAGCATAGCTTGGGGGAGTGGAACCTGGATCTCCTTCCCCTCACTTTTTAAGTCCTCACGATTGTTTTCATTGTTTTTATCGCGTTAAGGACAACGTAAAGTACCACTAGGGGGATGAGCGTTTTCACGCTTGATTTTCTATTTTTCTTTTCTTATTCCGGTGTGATGGCCATAATGAGTTTCCTTACCTTTTCTACTTGGATGTACTCTTTCCCAAGAGCTTCAAGCTTATTCACGATATTCGTGAACCTTGCATACATAATAGAGTTGTTTTCTATTTCCTTCATTTGAAACATCTCAAAATGTTATACGAAAACATGAAGCTTTGACAACTTTCCCCGAGTTGTCCCTTCATGAGTAACTTGGAGATGTTTCCAAATTTGGTGTGTGGTTGTGCAATTCGACACTTTGTTGAATTCGTTCGCATTCAGTGCACATATAAGCGAGTTCATCGCTTTTGCATTATTGATTCTGCGAGCACTTGATTTGGTGTCCATTTTGAGTAATCCTCCTCAATTGGATCAATATGCTCCTTAGCAACCGTACGCCAAAGAGAAGCACTCTTTAGGAAGATGATCATTTTGGCCTTCCAATATCCATTGTTTGATCTGTTGACATGTGGAGGTCGAATTGTAGATTGGCCTTCAATGATAGACGATGCACCATCACGATTGTTGCTGTTGCTTGAGGTTGCCATAATTTGAAAAACCTTGCTCTGATACCAATAGTAGTATCTGAAACTATAGGGAGAAAACATTAGAGGGGGTGAATAGTGCTTTATAAAAATAATACGAAAATTAAGCGAAATTAAATATCCCTTATGCAACCTTAGTGCGGAATAGAAAGAGAGATCAACAACCATAGAAAAGCAAACATAAACAAAGGATATACCCTAGTTCGGATTCACCAAGTCTCTCCGACTCCGAGTCTCTCCGACTCCTTTGAATCTGACTCTAGCAACCTACTAGCAACCCCGCTAGTGATTAGTGATCCACTAATACCCACTTGTCAAAACCTAACAAGTAAAAAACCAATACACTTCCCACAACCCGGGAATGGACTACTCTCACAACCAAGAGGAACTTCTTAAGTATCAAGAGAAAAATAGAACCAAAATATGAAACAATTTCCACAACCTATGCCTTGAATAATACTCTTTAGAATGAGGCAATGAGGTGTGTATGATGTGCTCTAAATGATGAGAGTATGAGCACTTACTACATATCTCAAGAAGATTAGAAATGATTGCTAGGAGCTTGATCTTGAAAGCTTTAGAGACAAGTTAAAACTTAGAGCTTGAGCTTGAATGGCTTTGAAAGGTCTTTAATGCTCTAGTGAAGAATTGATGACTTGAATTCACTTGAGAGTGTATTGAATGACGTCTTAATAGTTTTGCTAACTTCTCAAGTCAAGACATTAAAGCCCTTTAAATAGACCATCAAGTTCTGGCCAAAATCTGTTAAAAATCCCAAGCAATAAATGCTGGAAAAGGCCATTAATGGGCAGAAATCCTAGTCACCAGTCGCCTGAAGAAGGGAAACTAGGCGGCTGATGTACTGTTCTGACTGGGTCATAAATGCAATCTAACGGACACTAGGCAAACGTCTAAAGAAGACTTCTCGGACGTCTGGTCTACTGTACAGTCGTCTGGCTCAAAGGCTTCAGACGTCTGATCATACAGACGGTGAGGGATATAGTCACTTTGGATAAATTGGTCCGAATACCCAGATGTCTGATGTTCATCATCCAGACGTCTGGTCGACTATATAGACGTCTGGAAACACATCTTCAGACGCCTTAATCAAGACTTGACTACAGAGTTAAGATACTAGAAATTTTGCTCGTAGTTAACCAGATGTCTGATGTATATCATCCAGGCGTCTGATACAAAGTGAAGACATCTGGAAAAATAACATCAGACATCTGATTTCTGTCAGTCAGCATAGGCTGAGATACTGGAAACTCGGCTAGAATTAATGAGACGTCTGGAGTTCTTCATCCAGGCGCCTGACACAATGTGCATACATCTAGAAGAGAACTTCAGGCGTCTGTACTAGGTAGGGTTTTGGAGAACTGAATATGCATGAGCACCAGGCATCTTGAGAACAACTACCAGGCGCCTGGGTAGGCTGAAAAACTCTATTTCAAGTTTATGCATGTTCTAACCCTATGACACTTAATGACATATGATCTAGAGTGTTGTAAGTGTTATGAGTGATATTCTATCAAGTCTATTCAAGGCTTAATATGCTAATTCAACTAAGAAGTAAAGAAAGAGAGATATACATGTTTTATCCTCTTCACTTCCTATTGAATTCCTTGAAGACTCACATTGATCTAGTTGAGTCCAATGTTTTCATTTCCTTGCATTCATTCCTTGATTCAAATGCTTCATTGCTTGATGTCTGATCGAGCTGGAATCAACTCTGAAACGATGTCGTTTACCGCAAGCGCACGGTATAGTGGCAAGCGGGTATCGAACACGAGAAAGCGGTGCTATACTATCTATCTACTCCTAGGTTGAGTTAGAATTGCGGGTTTATTGGTGGATGTGGAGTATGGAGTGTTGTAATGGTGATGGATGCGAAGGTCGTGTCACTCAATATCGCAAACAAGTGATTCCGCACAATATAAAAGAATAAAATATAAAACGATTAGGGCTCTAGGACTCGTCGCTAGGACTGTCGAACGTCGACGCTAGGCTAGGACTCTTACGTTGCATTGGTTTTATCTAGGATTGTAGCATCTAGGAAGTGAATTCATGTGTCTGAGCATCATGAATCTAACATATCGCATTAACCCCGCTCGCGCGATAGGCGCATACGATACATGCATTAAGGATCTATAAAGTTCTCACCACTCTCGTGGTTCAAACGCTCTCAACTCGTACCACTCTCGTGGGTTAGAGCTTCGAGGTATTTTGGTGGCACTTATTGACGCAATGGCGGTAGCCGTCAATTAGTGATATAGTTCGTCGGTGGATCCCATCAAGGCACGAGCCGGGCGTAGTCACATGCCTCGGTTGAATCCATTAACTCCCTAATTAAATCCATAGGATACTCCTGAAGCTAATCGATTCCATCGACCGTGGGCACGATCTCAGTACGAGTTCTCCTAGGGATTTTGCTAGATCAACCAAAATACAACCACATTTATACCCAACACATCATAAAAATCCTATCTTTGCATCTAAATCCTAAGGTCCATGGGCTAATCCCTTAGCCCTAGATGGAATTACTCATGCATGATAGCAATAGATATAAGAACAATAGAAAAACTTCATCGCATGCATCAAGGAGATATTTGAATAATCAATCAATAAAAAGAACTCAAATAGAATCAAAGAAAACAAAAATACTTATCTTGATACAAAGGAGGGGCCTAGGGCATAGCCTAACTCCAAAAGATCGTCTCCATAAAAATCCAAAAAAAGATCTAAAAACTCTTCTCTAAAACTTTCCCCTTTTGACGGCTACTCAAATCCCCCCTTAAAACCCTCGCGAAACAACCGCCGCGAAACAACCCCGAAAATTACAGAATATATGTTCTATCAATCTAAAAACCAAAAGGTTATTGATTCTCGACAAATCACCTTCTTGGAGAAGGAATCTTTTAATGAAGAGACAGTAGGCAATATGATGGAACTATAAGAAGTACTAGAAACACAAGCTGCAAGGGATCAAGAGACAGAACCAGACAACAAAGCTCCTCTTAACGACCCTCAGCCAATTAGAAAATCAAGTATGCATTCTGTGCTGGAACTCTGAGATGGCAAGTAGAAACACTATATGGGGTGAATAGAGTTTATCAAATTTAACAAAATCCTCTAAGTTTTTCTACCTAAGAAATCTATTACAGTTACCTAATTGATTCTTAATCAACAAATATATCTTGTAAAATAAAAGCAACAAAAGTATAAACATAAGTATACATGCTAAGAAATCAACACAAATAGATGAATAGTATTGAAAATTCAAACCAACATAAAGTAATCACAAATACCAATCGTTTATCCTCATTCAGTCACCCGTGACCTACATCCAGTCCCAAGTCCTACTTGGCTTCAATCCACTATTCAACAGAATAGTACAACCAATTAAAATACACCATAAGCTAGTGTATGGAGACCCACTTGATTAAACATGAACATAACATCTCTCTACCAAGAGCAACACAACCCGCTCAACATTTTGAGGCCAACCACCACCAACATCTTCAGTTAAGGCTCACTTCTCACACTTGAGGTTACACTTTGAGCACAATGAATTACAACTTCCCTAAGCCTGGAAGATAATTGTTGTGTATTTTAGTGTGGGTTTCTACTTTATAGGATTGATCTGTGGAAGAGTAGAAAGAAAGCTAAAAATATTTGAGAAAGAGAGATAGAGCTTTAGAGTGATTTTGGGCTTTTTCTTTTTCTTTCTTCCTTCTCTTTTTCATATAATTTCAATATAAATCTTATTCAAGTGACCTGAGGTCTTCTCTATATATAGAGGTGAAATTCTACAAGATAAAATACCAAAATACCCAAGCCCAATGACTAGAAATGGTTAGTTTGCAGAAACTGCATTTTCTACAAAGGCTAGTTCCTTGTCGACTTGTGTTCATCTCCTAGTCGACTAGGCCTTAGTAGTTGACTAGGCAATGTATTCTGGTGGACTAGAAACAGTGAGTCCATAGCCAGTTGCCAGCCAGTTGAGCTAGTCGACTAGAGTTTATCATCTGGTCAACTAATCCATGAATTAGTTGAATAGACCTTCTGGTCGACTAATCCTACAGCCAAACAAGAATTAAAACTTATATCAGTTCTAGTTAAATTGGAGTCTGTTTTGGTCGACTAGTATACATAGAATTATGTTGTTTGCCTGTAAAACATAGGTTTCTATGCATCAATTAATTCTTTATTAATTCTAGTTTTTTACCTAAGGGTTCATGTGTGTGCGTATGAATCCTCATGGCTTTAACATAAATTCAAAAGCAAGAATAAAACTACATTACAATAAATATCAAAATATCTTCAATGCCTTTGTTCATGTCATAGAATTCTTCAACCCCTCTTGATGCCTTGGAGTCACACCATCATCTCAAGCTTTAATTAATCTTGCATTGTTGACTTTTATGCTTGAGCAATTATTGTCTTAATCTAATTTGACCTATCATAAATTCATTAGACCAAAATATAATGTTTTCTCATCATCACAACATGTACTGGAGAATCCAATATCCAACATTCTCCCCCTTTTTGATGATGACAAACACATAAATTAAAATTATATAACTTAACTAAATTTAAACAAATTTTAATTCTAACTCCCCTTGATTAAATGCATACTCTCCCGGAGTTTATGCATCTTTTTTTTATTTTTATGATACCCCTTGAATTTCATTCTCCTGCTTTTATCATCACAAAAAGATGGGAGTGCAAAAGATAATGGCAAAGCTCCCCTTTTCATTCTTAGGAATTGCATCAAAACATGTAAGCTCCCCTTATCAAATAGGATACCTGAAAATAAGACATAAAAAGGCTTGGCAACCTTTTATTCTTTGGTCCTTCGGATTAGTCACTAGGGTTTTCAAATTTAATATAATCTTATCAAAAACTATCAAACTAACTTTAAATTTAATTCTATTTAATTTAAACTTGAGTATCTTTTAAAATAGACATTAAGCATGGCTACTCAAATATTATTGGGTTCATGATAATCAACCAATAGGAATCCAAATCCATTTCGGATCAGATTTCCTAGAATGCATATACATGTAATTTCTAGAATGATGTACATTATTCACAAAATTTTCAATGTACACATTTTTATCTAAATTACATGCATGATTTGGAACCCACATAGAAATCATATGATTTTTAGCATGACACTCTCTATATGGTTTCGTAAAGTGTTTATGATCCACCTTAAATAATTTATCAAAATGACTATGATGCATTTCATTATACTCATTGAAATTAATGTCATTTCTCCATGCAAACTTTTTAGACAAAACCGAATAATTCTTCTTTTCTTTATTGGCATGTAAATTGTTTTTAACATGATTCTACTCATTTTCAGTTATAAAATAAATTTTAGATATAAAATCATGTTTATATGAAGAAGTTGTGCTTGAGCTAACATTGCTCTTAATAACTTTATCAAACTTAAGAACAAGTTCGTCAGCTTCAATTTACTTAATGAAATATCATTAACAAGCATATCAATTTTTGTATTAAAATTTTTGCATTCATTCATGAACAAAGTGGTTTCTTCTTTTAAAATTTTATTTTCTAAACTTAATTTCTCAAAAAGTAAACTAACATCATTTTACTTAGAGATAAACAATATACTCATCTTTCACCAAATCATGTTTATGAGTTAATGTACATGATCAAGTTTTAAAGAGTCATGTTCATATTTCAACTTTTTATGAGCATGATTCAATGCATTATAATCATCTTTTAATAAGTCATGATCATGTATAAATGTATCATATGCAATTTTTAAACTATTATGATCATGCTTCAAAGATTTATATTTATTTTGTAATAATTTATATTGTATTAATAAATCATTATATTTATTTGATAACTTATAATAATCATCATCATCATTTTCGAAGGTAGAATTTATCATCTCCTCATCTTGTGCCATAAGACACATAATAGCCATTTCTCATTGTTGTTCTTCTGCTTTCTCTTTTGAAGTTGGGGCATCGGAAGTTGACAGTTCAAAGTCCTCGAGTATGTGCCAAAGTTGATTGGCCATGGTTGCTCTTGACACATACCTCAAGACATTGTTATTTAACGATGAAAATAAGATTTTCATTACCTCAATGTTAAGGGTTGTCAATTGTTTTTCTTCTTTCGTCCATTTTGAGGTAGGAATTGAAGGTTTGAGATATGACATCTTCATGATGAAAATCACACCCTAGAGCGGGGAGGTGAATAGGATATAGGCACAAATTAAAAAATATAAGCGCAGACAACATGTAATGCCCTGTTTTGACATATACGTGTATTTTACTATACACGCGTGGTATATTCACATACCAAGTATACGTAGGCATGAAATAGACGTAGCTATCGATGTATGTAGCATAGTGTAAGGGGATTGGACCGTCATGGGTGGCTAAGAGACGAGAAAGCGAGATTGGGTGCGGGAGAAATGCGAAGGACGTCGTTGGTGCAAAACTACATGGATGCGTTAGACGCGCGTGTGTAATGCCTGAATGCACGCATGGATGTGAGTGGATGTGCGTTAAGGGAGCCATGCTAGTGTGAAAAGGGGTTAGAGATCAATGGAAACCCCCGTAAATTTTTAGAAAGGTCAGGGGCAAAACGGTCATTTGGGCTTAAGTTGCTGTGCGTACATACCAAGGTTGTGTGTGCGTAAAGTAATGGCAAACATGTAAATACCTAGGATATGGAGGGTTATTTTGGTCATTTAACATGTTGCATGTTTATCCAAAAGAGGGTTCTAGGAAGAGATTTTTTGTAGGAAACTTCTCTTTCATTCTTTAACCTTCTTTTCTTTTCTCTTCTCATCTTTTCTTTTCTTTTCTTTTCTTCCTCAAATAGGGCCGGCCACCCTATTCCCCATTTCCCCTTCTCCTTCAACTCAAAACCCCTAATTTCTAATATCAATTGGAAGGGTTACAAGCTTGCTTCAAGATAGAAGAAAATGGAGAAGAAAGAAGAGAAGAAAGAGAGGAAAAACCAAGTTTGAGGTAGGATTATAACTTGGATTTGGTAATTTAATTAGGGTTTTATTTTATCATGTTTTTACATCATGTTTATCAATTTGAAGTAGGGATAATCAAATTAATGTGCCATGTTTCAATTTTCATGGATCTCCCTTGAAATTCTTAGCAAACACATTTCCTTTAAAATTTCAGAAATATTGATGTCTGATTTTGCCTTGATTTTGGTTACTGTAGCTCGAACTAGGGTTCAAAAAAATATGAGCATGTAGATCTTGAAGTTCTACCCCAAAATCATATAAATTTTGATATAGTTTCAATTCAGAAATTAGGAGCAATAAATCCATCTGCACAACATGTCTGTTTGATTTTTAGTGTTGACACGGTTTAGTAAAATTGGCCTAGACACTTGCACACATCATAGAATTTTGTGTTCTTGGTTTTGTTGAAAAGTTAACAAGTTTTTATAAAAATTCACCAGAGTGCTTATATATCGAATTTATGGCTCCAACATGCCCAAAATTGGCTTCCAATACAGACCCAGAAATCTGTCTGAAAAACAGATTTGACACACTTCACTACATAATTCACCATAAATCACATACTTAATATTTTTGTCTGAAATTTTGTCTGTAAATCCAAAACACTAATATCTACAAATATTTAGTTTTAAGTTTTTCCAAATTCCAACTGCCATTGCCTCAAAAACCACCCTCAATCTGACTATCCTGCAATTTCAGCAAGCTGAATTCATTTAGTAGTGTTCTTATTCATTAGTTGTGGATAATTGGCCATCATTATTCTTGTTTATAATGGTTGTGTGGTGGAATGAATGTTCATGTCCTTGGCACATGAAAATTATGGTGTGTTGTTTTGATATGAAGGACGCCCGCCATGTGTTCGATGAAATGCCTCAACGAAGGCAATATCTGAAAATTTGAGTAACGTGCATATGTTAGTGTTGGCCTTGAGCCATGGTGATGAATGGTGAAGTTAGAGGCTTGAATGGCATGGGAACATCGTGTTTGTGAGTAGATGATGTGTTGTGATAGATGGCATGTCACATGAGTGCATGACCCTATGCTTAATGATGGACAGCTGAAGTGATGTGTGCATACCCATGCCATCAAGACCCCTAACGTGTCACTTATGATGTTAACTAATGAAATTGAATAAATCTCAATCCTCTCCAATAAGGGTGAGTTAGCAAAGACCGGGTTTTAGTGGGATTTGAGTAAATTGTGGATATGAGGCGTGGACTGTGAAGTTGGGAGATGATTATGTGATGTGTGGAGCTTACCCACTCGCCTTTACCGGGAGCGGAGGGGATACATATGCCCACTCGCCTTTAACAGGAGTGGAGGGGTCATACGGAGGTTGGGTTATGTGGAGAGCCTCACTCCTGCCAGGGACGGGGGAGGTGAGAGGCCCGGTGTTGTACAGTGCCCGTGACCATTGCGCCATGTGCTATATATTCACCCCAAATTTGGGGTGAAGTCCAGGTCCTGGTATCACACAGTTTATCCAAGTTTCAATTAAATCAATTAATCAATTCAATCATAAAATGAGCACTTTGCATGTTCTTATTCCACTGGCATCACTTCCCTTTTCCCTTGCTTCACTGGTGGCACCGTGTTATATCCTGGTATTTGTGTTTCTCTTTTGAGTTTGTGATTGTATGACTATTTGTTATTATTACTTGTGCTAACTCTTCTTGCAGTAACTCGACATTGGACCGCAGGTATGATCCTCTTACTTAGCTACTCACTTTTCGCTATAAATTTAGTTTGCATGTCTTGTTCCTTTGCCTTGCCTTATGGATTGATAACCCTAAAGCGATGCCCAGATCCAAGTTGGTTCCTACAGGGGCACACATTGACGTGCTCCTCCCTATTTTTTCAGGTAGCAGGGGCAGTATGGTTGGTGGTGACTTGGAGTTGGGTCTCAGGGGTAGCGTTTGGTGAGTGATGTAGCCTGCAGAGTGACTTGGTTATGTTTGAAGGTGGAGAGTGGCTGTATGTATGTATTGGTATTCTTGGACTGTGTTTAGAAATGAAGCATGTATGTATTAGATGTTGTTGTTGTTTTTTGTGACTGTTGGATATTTTAGTGGAGCTTCACTTGTACTATCCCAGCATATGCACAGTGGCCTGCTTATTCAGTTTCTTCTTTCTCTCTCTTTTCCTCTTCATCACCTATGCTCTTCAGGATACTTGAAAAAAAAAAGATTTAGCAGTTTCGGGTATTCTGGAGATCGGGGCGTGACACAACGAGTCCCAAATCACAGCAAGATGCAATCAATAATTTTTTTATGGAGTGGCTCCCTGTTAGGCTCCCCGCCTCTGCTTTGATCCCAAATTCTTGGGGATTTCACCCTCTTTTATAACCAAAAAGAGAAAAATAAACCTGATCACACTTTCAGGTAGTGATTATACTGTACAAAATATCGTTCAAAAATTAAGCAGAAAGATAGCTCCTAAGTGAAGCCATTCACAAATACAATCTAACACCAAAATAAAAACTGAAAGAAGTCACCATGGAGTAGATCGTCCCTCAACGAATGTGTAGGTGCAAACCTTGCTTGATTTCGACATGTGTAGAGAAAGTTATCGCCTTTTCAAATCCACTTCTGCAAATATCTTTTCTTCTTCTTCTTCCTCGAGCACTTGAAGCTTTGATGAATGGATGATCTAGGCTAGCTAGCAAGGATGAAAGATCTCGGGAGATTTTGGCTAGATGCTTCGATAAAAAACTCTCCAAGGGATGGCTCTCTCTTTTATATAGGATGAGAAGTTTTCTTTAGTTAGAATTCTTGATTGTCTAATCTTCATTCAAATCATTAATCCAATATTCATTAATTTGATAGACCTGTATTATTTGGAAACTCCCCTTTAGATAGGTCTTCAAATTGCTTAGAAACTAATCTAAATTGATTGAAGTCAAACTTGTACGTTTGATTGATGAGACTGGTCAAATTTGGGTTCCGCAGGAATTCTGGAGCTTGGCACGACCGTGTGCCAATTTGGCACAACCGTGTTGCTTGAGCTCTGCCCTTCATGTAGAATTTACAAATGTGACACGACCGTGTGCAATCCCGCACGGCCATGTTGACCCTTCTTCAAATTTTTTGAGTATTGGACTCTCCACCTTGGTTTTGAGGATGATCAAACGTAAATAATTATGATTAACACATGTGATTGCAATTAACTAAAGAGTCACCAATTAGATTCGAGAAGATCAAAAGTGACTACACGTGTTGATTCAAGTGGAGAACTTGGTAGATCAACAAGGTGAAGCATTGGCTTGAAGAACTCAAAGACTACCTCAAGCCTCATTGGCTTCAACAAATGAACGGAGATTCAATCCAAAGATAGAAATGAATGGATGATTCAAAACCTTCAAAGAACACCTTGAGGATCAAAGACTAGATGGTGATGGAGACATTCAAGACATCCAACTAAAAGACTCAAGACCATGAAGAAGTAAGGATATTCATTGTAATCTTCAATACTTACTTCTTTATGAGTCTTAGACTGTTTAGCCTTGATTTAGAACTAGTTAGAGGCACATACTGTAGGAGGATATATGCCCATAAGGCAATTTATCCTAAGTACACGTCTTGTTCATACTGTATATGGTACATATTATTCTAAGTATAAATCGTTCGTATTAATATACTTAGATAATATCCATAGACTTATAGTTAGGTCCTTACGTATCTACATGAGATCTCGATTATGAGTTAGTAAGCGACCGAATATAAACGTAAGTCTTAAACGGTTCGTGGTCATAGATGTGTCGAGAACTGGATATCGACACATCGGATAGACCACTGTGTCTTAGTCTTACCTTAGGGTAATGATGATCTCATAGTCATTCGACTTGGTAAAGTCGGAGACGAGACACAGGTGCTCATTGGAGAATGAGTTCACTGAACGACCAAATTAGAGTTATTAAATGGTTGACTTTAACTAAACTGTCTTTAATAACTCTAGGGTGATGATAGGTTAACTGGTCCTTATGACCTGAAGTCATTTGTACGAACCTGTGAGAGAACCGTGTAGCTTAGACCTATGATCTAGCTTCGAGGCTAGGCCTCCTGAAAGATCTTAGGTTGAGTTGCACCTGAAGCTCTCGAGGTGAGTAGATGACTAAGATGGGATTCGTCACTTCCGTTAAAGGGAAGTTAGTGTTACAGGCTTAGTACGATCTTTGTGTTAATCCTCGGCCGGGGTACATTGTAAGAAGTACAACGTGTATACAACAAAGACCGCCGTATACTGACCAATGTTGTCTAATAGGGTTGACAGTAAACCATACCCTAGGCCAACAGGAACACAGTCTTGACGAAGGGACTATAGCGAACAGAGTTCATCACTGACACAGCCAATGTAAACCCAATGATGCTTTTGTCAAAGGGTCGATCACGTAATGATGATTCTGAAACAGGGACGACAGCTACTGCTCGTAGTGACCGTCGTCTAGGGGTTCCGAGCCCCAACCTGTAGTAAGGTCAGGCTGTAGGGTCTCACACCGAGTAGTGTTCATGTCTTAGTAATAGGAAAATTAATTGAGAGAAAATCATTTGATGATATTGAATAGTTAATATTCACAAGTCAAGTTGTGAAAGTTAGTCGCAATAACAATAGGGACAAATGTTGCATTTGATGCAAACCAAAGATTAAACGTGTCGTAAATTGGTTACGACAAATTTAGTAGGAACAAATATATTGGAAAGGGTTACCTGGATGACGGGATCATCCCGGTCTAAACACAGGTTCAAACCGCGTCCAAATCGGAGCTCAAACGAGCCCATATACACGAAAACAGTCCAAGGCGAAGTGGGTTAGACCCTCTGGGTTAACAAGCCCATAGACAAAGGCAAACGGGCGCAGCCCGCTGGCTGCAGCGGGCGGGCGCGCCCACTGCAGTAGCGGGCGTGGCCCGCTGCTGCAGCGGGCCAGCGCCCGCTGCAAGCGGGCGCACGCCCGCTGCCCAGCGGGCGTGCGGCCCGCCCTTGTCTCCTTGGGCGGGCGCGCCCGCAACTTAAGTCATTTAGGGTTTTTTGAAACCCCAAATGACGGCTACAAAAATCGATTATTTGCCCAACTTTGGGCAATTGTTTGAAGGGTCAAACGAAGTCGAAATTCGTCGTCGTTGGTTCCTACGCGTTCACCATTCAAAGCCCTTCAGATTGATAGCTTTTTGGTGTCTAATGTTTAATGATCGGAGAGAATTAATTAGTTAAAGTTTGCTTTTGAGAAAAGCTCACTAAACTTTAAATTAAGCTAAATTAGCTTAATTGAATTTTCTCCAAATTAACAATAGTCCCACACCGCTCGCAACGAAAGAGTGAGTGCCGACTCCCTATATAAATAGGGGTGCACTCTCTTCGTTGAAAAATACACCAAGTCATCGATCGAGTAGCTCCAGACTTTTAGAGCAAGCTTGATCGGCGACTAAACTATTCCTCTCTCTATTCCTATTCTCCGGAGTAGTCCTAGCAAGACTACGAAGGGGGTTTGGATTTTGATCCGGACGTCTAAAACGCGGGTTCTTCTCAAGTGAAACTTTCTACCGCGTGTGATCGGCTCGGAGGCGAAAGTCGGCTCGGGCGGATCGGTTCGAGGGTGCGAGGCGGCTCAGGCGAATCGAGTCGAGGCGGCTCGTCTACGAGGAGCTTCAGAAGACGGTGCGGTACATCTTGCCTGCTCCAGGGCCAAGATTTCGGGTATGTGGTTAAGTAATTTTTAGTGTAGATTTAATTAGTCGCTTTAGAGTAGATCCCTCTTGGGGTGGTCAGATCCACCCCAAGTTGGCATAGATCGGGCTAGGTTCTGGCTCCCTCAGAGCCTAGCTAAATAGTTTAGCTAGTCTAGAAAATTTTGTTTTCGATTTCCGCTGCGCTTTTGTGCCCCTGTGGTCCGTCCGACTTAGGATGGACACAGATCCAAGCTCTGGGGGTCCGCCAAAACCCCAACAGTGGCATCAGAGCTTATTGAGCTTGAGTACGGGTTCTCGGGTTATGAGCCGACCCGAAGTAATCGCTCTTACTGTACAAAGTCCCGATAAGATGGGGATCTTATAATGGGTTGGGCATTGTCGAGAGGCATGCCGTAAAACAAGTTTCTGATGTATCTTGTGACGGGTCTAGGTGCCATGGATGATGGGCCTTAACAGCGTCGCAATGATATCAGAGTGATACCCAACAGTGGTATTGGAGCCACTGTTATGCTATAGATCTATTATAGCGACTTTTTAATTCTTTAAAATTGCTTGTTTTATACATACGAACTATTTTTAGCTTTATGTTAAAATTAGTTTAAAAATTGTTTTGTGTTTTAAAAGTTGTTTTTGCAACACGAAATTTTTTTTTGCCGATTTAACTTTATGCGATAATTTTAAATGGATCTCGAATGTTTAAATGCTTTATAAAATTTTTATGAGATATAATAATTTCTCCGAGCATTTAATAGTTTTAAAGTTTGTGTAACTTCAAAGAAATATTTTATTTTTGAAATTTAAATTTTCTTAAGTTACATAAAGAATAGAAATTTTTAAAACTTTGTTTGAAAGCTTTTAAACCGATTTCTAATGATTTTAAAAGTGTTTTAAAATTGCTCTAATGGATTTGTACATTGAAAGAAATATTTTATTTTCATAAGATGAAGAGATAAATTAAGTTTCTTTTAAATTACATATATGTTTCTAAAGTATTGATTAAAATATTAAAGCCTAGGTTTTAGAATTATTTGATAATTTTATACCTAGTTTTATGTGATAAAATGTTTTGAAGCTTTAAATTTTTATCTTCGAATTTAATTGTTAAATTTAAATTTGCGTGTTTTTATTATGTAGATAATTTTAAACTTGCAAATACTCATTATATTTCACTAGTTGAAACTTTTATTTATGCGGATAAATTAGTTGTTTCATTTTTAATGGACATATTGAATAATGTATTCATTAACCTTATTAGGTTAGCCATTAATTAAAATTTTATGAGATGAAATTTTAATAAACTAGTGACATGTTATGTTTTATAAACAAAAACAACATCCAAACCTAATACCAGATTAGGGTAGTCCCTTTGATTGTTAATCATTTCATTAAATCGTTTAATTGATGATTTACATTAAAGACAAATGTTGAATTATTTTATAAAATCCTAATTAGATTGGGGTAGCACGTTGAACGAATGGACCTTATAATTGATAAGGACTTAATAAAAATTGTTCAACCAATCCATAAAATTTCGAATTTTAGGATCCACTAGTTGATAAGGATTAACTAGTTTTCTTAATTAAAAGCCATTTAGTTGTTTGGACAAACATAGAATTGATTAAAACTCCTTCAATGGATCATGATGTCGGTCAATGTGCTTGGCTAAGTTTGCTGGACCAACCTAGCTAGACTGGGTAACAAGTGGTCCTGGCTTAGTCAATTCCCTGGCCGCGTCCGCTGGACCGCAAGGAGTCGATTCATGACAGTGAAAGTACATCGACTATACCTAAGTCAAATACGATAATAATCTCGTTCAAGATAAATCGTAGCCCTCCTTGTTTTAGGAGTTGGCAACTGTAAGAAACATGTTACGGTTGTTGAGCTACACTCAAGCCGTGACATGTCAATCTTATAGAAACTGATTTATTGATTGACATCTTGACCTGACTGAAACCGTTGTCTCATCCTTCGAGCATCGGTGTAAGTCTAACCAAGAATGTAGTTTAAGTCCTGACCCAAACCAACGTGTCGTGCATACACCGAGCGGTGGGGCAAGTCAGGCTAGACACGAAAACAAGGGTCCGACTAGGCTAGCCATTGTGATCCGGTTGAGCACACTCATGATCACAAATGACTAGGGGTAAAAATCGATAGGGAATCATAATAGATATGGTTGACGACGAGTTCGTCTACCGACTGCAGAGTCGGACAACTTGTTGAGACACACTCAAGGTTGTCAGACTAAGGGTAATCGGATCCCTCTCTCACAAATGTTATTTTGTAATAAATTGTTTATTATTATGGCTTTAATAAATTTAGTGGGAGAATATAGTTTTATTAAAACCATTAAAACTATACTACGAACATATACTGACTAAAGTATCTATAAAAATGCAGAATGGATTCGGGTCTTAGATATATGGTTGAGAAGAACGTGCTCGATGGAACGAACTACAAAGACTAGCTTAGGAACATTAAGTTGGTCCTTTCCCTAGCCGGAATAGGATACGTATTGTTCGAGGACGCTCCGGATAAGCCCGATGAAGATTCGACCTTCGAGGAAAAGGAAGCCTACAAATTATACCAGATGGATGCAGAGAAGGCCAGGTGCCTTACTTTAGCGTCGATGAGTAACGAGCTGCAGAGGAAGCATGAACATATGGATGTTCAAAGTATGCTTCTCAATGCACAAGAGTTATACGGCAAGTGATCTCGAGCTGCCAAGTTCGAAGCCACCAGCAACCTCTGGGGCACAAAGATGGAGGCAGGGCCCGTACAGGATCATGTTATCAAGATGATCGGGTACGTAGAGGACGCCGCCCAGTTAGGATTTGTCCTGGATAATAAGATGTCTGTGGACATTATCTTGAAGTCTTTAACTCCTGAGTGTAAGCCTTTCATCACGGTTTTAATAATGAACAGTCTTGAAACGGATCTTCATGGTCTCCTCAATATGCTTATGCAATTTAAGGAGATTGAGAAGAAGCCGACTGCATTGGTTGTTAGCTCTGCTTCTTCCGACCAGCCGAAAGGCAAGGGTAAGAAGAGGCAGGTCCCGCAACCTGCGAAGGCGAAGAAAGGGAAGAAAAAGACTAAAGGGCCCCGTCAAAATCTGAGTGCTTCCATTGCCACAAGATTGGCCACTGGAAGAGGAACTGTAAGATCTATCTTGCAACGAAGAAGAAGGGGCATACTGATGCCTCTACCTCAGGTACAAATTAAATTCAATAAAACGTAATTATCTCCAATCATATAGTATGAGATACTAAAGACATCTGTGTAATGATACAGGTGGCTGATATGAAGCGAAGATTGGGAGAAGTGCGGAGGACGGTCGGCAATCTGAGCAATCGTTACTACTAGGGCCGTTCAAAGACTTCTAGAGACATGAAAAAGAAGGAGATGATACTAAATTTTAGTTAAATAAAATGTATTATTTCTTAAAGGTTGAAAACAATGATTGAGTGTTCTACACTCAAAGTTTATTGGATAAACAAATTACGGTTCATCTTAATGAATCCGTTGTTTTATGAATGTCTCGGGAATTGCGTTTTCTCTTGAGTTGAAATTTGATTGGCTTAAATTTTCTGTGATTGTGGCTTTCTGAGTTGATTGCGGAAATTCTCGAAATTATGATGCGAAGCTTCGGAAAATGTTGATTTTTGAGCTGACTTAATGTTATAGTCAATTGGTAGTTAAGTATAGGTTCCAGGGGCGTATAAATTGTGTGCAATCACAATTATACGCATATTAAGATTAATTCTTAATAAACTGCATTTAGTTATTAAAGAGTTAATATTAAATGTGGTTAAGGGAAAAGTACAGTGTAGGACGTTTTGATTGAGCGAGTCAATGTCAAGACTCCTTAAACCGATCTTGACTTGACTCATTCGTCAAACTGAACCTGACACTAGTATATTCCATCTAAAGCACTTATCAAATGGTTATATCTTCGTATATATAATCTAAATTTGATTTAGATATAATATTGAAGTATTTAACCAGGTAATTCTTAAAGTCAGTGGGAGCCAGCTCGTATACTTGGTTCCGGTCTTTTGGACTAAGTAAAAAGGATTTCCACCTTAAATAAATCATCTATATAGAACATTGAATCAAAATTGTTTTGATTTAATCGTATATATAGAGACTTAGGGTGTCATGTATGTACTTGACATTTTGACACAAGAAAAGTGGAATGAGCTAAGACTGACTTATAGATTATAATATTAGACCCTACATCTAGATTGTATAAGCACCTGTTAGCGATACAAAGATATGAAAAATTGATCCAGATCATTTTTCCAAAGGATCAACCCTGTGTGATCAAGAGATGTATTAATTAATCCATTAAAATTCGTTGTAGATACTCGTTAGTAAAACCACTCTTAGGTTCGTCATATAAATGTCAAAGTGACTGATATGATATAACGTTATGAGATACCGAGATAAATAGCCTAAGTGCAAGTGGGAGATGTAGGAGGATATATGCCCATAAGGCAATTTATCCTAAGTATAAGTCTTGTTCATACTGTATATGGTACCTATTATTCTAAGTATAAATCGTTCGTATTAATATACTTAGATAATATCCATAGACTTATATTTAGGTCCTTATGTATCTACATGAGATCTTGATTATGAGTTAGTAAGCGACTGAATATAAACGTAAGTCTTAAACGGTTCGTGGTCATAGATGTGTCGAGAACTGGATATCGACACATCAGATAGACCACTGTGTCTTAGTCTTACCTTAGGGTAATGATGATCTCATAGTCATTCGACTTGGTGAAGTCGGAGACGAGACACATGTGCTCATTGGAGAATGAGTTCACTGAACGACCAAATTAGAGTTATTAAATGGTTGACTTTAACTAAACTGTCTTTAATAACTCTAGGGTGATGATAGGTTAACTGGTCCTTATGACCTGAAGTCATTTGTACGAACCTGTGAGCGAACCGTGTAGCTTAGACCTATGATCTAGCTTCGAGGCTAGGCCTGCTGAAAGATCTTAGGTTGAGTTGCACCTGAAGCTCTTGAGGTGAGTAGATGACTAAGATGGGATTCGTCACTTCCGTTAAAGCGAAGTTAGTGTTACAGGCTCAGTACGATCTTTGTGTTAATCCTCAGCCGGGGTACGTTGTAAGAAGTACAACGTGTATACAACAAAGACCACCGTATACTGACCAATGTTGTCTAATAGGGTTGACAGTAAACCATACCCTAGGCCAACAGGAACACAGTCTTGACGAAGGGACTATAGCGAACGGAGTTCATCACTGACACAGCCAATGTAAACCCAATGATGCTTTTGTCAAAGGGTCGATCACGTAATGATGATTCTGAAACAGGGACGATAGCTACTGCTCGTAGTGACCGTCGTCTAGGGGTTCCGAGCCCCAACCTGTAGTAAGGTCAGGCTGTAGGGTCTCACACCGAGTAGTGTTCATGTCTTAGTGATAGGAAAATTAATTGAGAGAAAATCATTTGATGATATTGAATAGTTAATATTCACAAGTCAAGTTGTGAAAGTTAGTCGCAATAGCAATAGGGACAAATGTTGCATTTGATGCAAACCAAAGATTAAACGTGTCGTAAATTGGTTACGACA
This sequence comes from Scilla litardierei, assembly GCA_030789695.1. Classification (NCBI taxonomy): domain Eukaryota; kingdom Viridiplantae; phylum Streptophyta; class Magnoliopsida; order Asparagales; family Asparagaceae; genus Scilla; species Scilla litardierei. The sequence goes on from CM061142.1 coordinate 698,368,868, forward strand.
AATTTAGTAGGAACAAATATATTAGAAAGGGTTACCTGGATGACGGGATCGTCCCGGTCTAAACACAGGTTCAAACCGCGTCCAAATCGGAGCTCAAACGAGCCCAGAAACGCGAAAACAGTCCAAGGCGAAGTGGGTTAGACCCACTGGGCTAACAAGCCCATAGACAAAGGCAAACGGGCGCAGCCTGCTAGCTGCAGCGGGCGCACGCCGCTGCAGCAGCAGGCATGGCCCGCTGCACAGCGGGCCAGCGCCCGCTGCACAGCGGGCCAGCGCCCGCTGCACAGCGGGCCAGCGCCCGCTGCAGTAGCGGGCGTGGCCCGCTGCATAGCGGGCCAGCGCCCGCTGTTGCAGGCGGCCCGCTGCTTGCAGCGGGCGCGGCCTGCTGTGGTAGCAGGTGCACGCCCGCTGCCCAGCGGGCGTGCGGCCCGCCCTTGTCTCCTTGGGCGGGTGCGCCCGCTAAGCTTAGCGGGCGTGCCCGTAACTTAAGTCATTTAGGGTTTTTTGAAACCCCAAATGACGGCTACGAAAATCGATTATTTGCCCAACTTTGGGCAATTGTTTGAGGGGTCAAACGAAGTCGAAATTCGTCGCCGTCAGTTCCTATGCGTTCACCATTCGAAACCCTTCGGATTGATAGCTTGTTTGGTGTCTAAAGTTTAATGATCGGAGATAATTAATTAGTTAAATTTTGCTTTTGAGAAAGGTCACTAAACTTTAAATTAAGCTACATTAGCTTAATTGAATTTTCTCCAAATTAACAATAGTCACACATTGCTCGCAAAGAAAGAGTGATTGCTAACTCCCTTTATAAATAGGGGTGCACTCTCTTCGTTGAAAAATACACCAAGTCATCGATCGAGTAGCTCCAGACTTTTAAAGCAAGCTCGATCTGCGACTAAACTATTCTCTCTCTCTCTCTCTCTCTCTCTCTCTCTCTCTCTCTCTCTCTCTCTCTCTCTCTCTCTCTCTCTCTCTCTCTCTCTCTCTCTCTCTCTCTCTCTCTCTCTCTCTCTCTCTCTCTCTCTCTCTCTCTTCCTATTCTCCGGAGTAGTCCTAGCAAGACTACGAAGGGGGTTTGGATTTTGATCCGGACGTCTAAGACGCGGGTTCTTCTTAAGTGAATCTTTCTACCGCGTGTGATCGGCTTGGAGGCGAAAGTCGGCTCGGGTGGATCGGTTCGAGGGTGTGAGGCGGCTCAGGTGGATCGAGTCGAGGCGGCTCGTCTACGAGGAGCTTCAGAAGACGATGCGGTACATCTTGCCTGCTCTAGGGCCAAGATTCCGGGTATGTGGTTAAGTAATTTTTAGTGTAGATTTAATTAGTCGATTTAGAGTAGATCCCTCTTGGGGTGGTCAGATCCACCCCAAGTTGGCATAGATCGGGCTAAGTTCTGGCTCCCTCAGAGCCTAGCTAAATAGTTTAGCTAGTCTAGAAAATTTTGTTTTCGATTTCCGCTGCGCTTTTGTGCCCCTGTGGTCCATCCGAGCTCTGGGGGTCCGTCAAAACCCCAACACATACACTACTAATACACATCATTAGTATAGGCTCTAGTTGACCCTGTATGCTTATAGTCTTTGAAAACTTGAATCTGTACTTTTGACTCAAATAGGGGCCTAATGAAGGATCACCATGTGCCTGGTATGCTCACCAGAGGCTTGATTTTCCTTCAGCAGGTGCCCGCTGCAAAACAGAGCCCAAATCTGGTTGAAGCTGTATTCTGTTTTCCAGCCCAGTCTGCCTTCAAACTGATACCAGTTTTTCTGTAGTTGGAATTTTTCATCCATACCACTTGCAGTAGTTAGCTAACTCTCTAAGGTTTCCAATCCAATCGGATATCTGTAGTTCAAGTTACAACTGTTTTCGTGAGCCGATATCAGATTTCCTGCACCTATCAGTCGAATTCAAAGTGTTGTCAGTTTTCCTGTAGTTGGAATTTTGTGTCCATTCCAAGATCATTTGGAAGAAAATTTTGTTATATTTCCAACCCAATTTGAATCACTCCAATTGGATATCTGTAGTGGCAGATATAGATGTTTAGTAATCAGCTGTACAGAAAAACTGCAGAATCTACCCCTCGAACAGCCACCTGTTGTAGGTTGGACAAGTGCCTGCCCAGGTGTACAGGCGACTGATCATCCTTCTACAGTCGACTGGTCAGCCTGTGTCCTGTCAGTGTTTTTCATTTTATAGCTGTTGGCTACAGTGGACCAGGCGCCTGTTCCCCCTTCTACAGACGCCAGTCCGAGTCATTTTCAGCCCAATTCTAGCCATTGGAAGATTGGGTTTTGGGTCTTTTTGCTTGGGGTTTTGGGCTTCCCTTGAGCTTCTTTATATAGGAGATAATCTGAATATGTTAGCTCTCGTGTCACTTAAAAACATTTCTAGTCTCATTTTCAAGTCACTTTATCCTCTCAAGTGCTCTCTAATTCTCTCTTGCCATCTATGCTCTAAAGCACACATCTAAGCTAGATTTGCTTTTATCATTGGGCAAGCATCTCAAGAGATATCTCCTCCCTCATTGATCAATTTACACACACAGACACACTATAACCTTCACAAGTAAGTTCTTATTCAAGGCATATGTGATTGTATTTCAAGTTGTATATTTCATCCTCAATACTTCTATTTTGTTGAGTACTCTCGGTTGGTGAGAGGGTTGGCTTGATCCCAAGATTATGGGAGTCAAGGAGAAAGGTTTGCTCTTGGTATTTGAGAGTGTTGGCTTGATCCCAAGTTGTGGGAGTCAAGGAAAGGATTTGCTCTTAGTTTGTAAGAGTGTGCTTAGTTCCAAGTTGTGGGATTAAGATATTTGCGTGTTCCCGAGTTATAGGATACACGAACATCGATTGTAGGTCGATTGCACTTGTTGGGGTTTTCGCAAGTGGGCTAAAGGAAAGCTTTAGTGGTATTTACTACAGTATCTGAGTATGATCTGGGGTGTTGCTGGATTAGGGCACCGGTAACAAGTCGGGTTTGACTTGGGTGGCCCGAACCAGGATACATGGCATGTTTGCATTGCATTCTTCCTTGTGTTGTTGATCATTTCTTTAATTCCACATTTGTTGGTTAATTATGGTTTTATTTGGCATAAATTCCTTATAATTCTATAAAACACTATTCACACACCCTCCCTTTCTAGTGTTTCTTTCTCATAGCACAGGGTCCTTACAATTGGTATCAGAGCGAGGTTATAGCTATGGCAACCAAAAACAACAACATACGAAGGCCTACTCCACCATTTCTCATTGGACTCAACTATCAAATTTGGTGTGTAAAGATGAAGACCTATATTCTATACATTGATGATGATTATTGAAAGCTTGTGGAGAAGCCCCTTCGTGCACCTACCACTTTCGAACATGAATGGACAAATGAGCAAAAAGAATTGGTGGAGAAAAATGAATAGGTAATGGACATCTTCCCTGATTGTTTAACTTATGACATTCTTATGCATGTGTCCAAGGCTATGACGGCATATCAAATATGGCACATGCTAGCGGAGCAAGAAGAGTCCACCTTGGAGTGTTCTTCATCCAATGATGCCAGGGATTCGTTCATGGGGTTGATGGCACGAGAGGATGCCACTACATGTGATTCTAGTGACGAATCAAGTGATTCTAGTGAAAGTGATATCGACGATGAAGAGTTAACAATGGATGATCTTAAAATTGCAAATGAATAATTATTTGATAAATATCAAAAGATCATGAGTAAATATTGTGATGCTAAAAATAAGATTGCTAGTCTCATTAACACATCTACATGTAGTACCTCAAACAATGACACCATTGTTAAGACACTCGCCATTGAGAAAGCAAGTTTGCTTACACAAAATGGTATGTTGAGAAAAGAGGTGGAGTCCCTCAAATCTCACCTTGATTGTGTTTCCATTATGGATAGTTACGATCTTAAGATTGAAAATCTTCAATCTCAAAACACTAGTTTGGGCATTGAGAATGAGGCTCTCAAATCTCAAGTGCACGAGCTCACCACACGTGCATCCACCTTGAATGCTACTATTTCTTCAATTTCAAAGAAATATGAGCTCAATCCTCCATTGTTGAGAGATTCAATATGGGAAATGACATTTTGGATGATTTGCTAAAGAAACAACTACCGAAAAACCATCGTGTTGGCCTTGGTTATTCTAAGGAAAGTGCATCCAATGCACGCACCTCCTATAGTGAAGTAAGTATAGATTTTGCGAGGCCATCCTCCGGTGCATCCATGAGTGATGTCTATAACACCTTGAGTAGTTCTACTACCAAGGAAACCACCACTCCTATTCCTCCATCCTTTGCAAAGAAACTCACCAAGGGTAGACATCAAAGGAAGGGACATGCGTTCATGTACACCAATACCCATAGGAATGCCTCCACTCCTCACATTCATACACATGATAGTTTTTATGTTCCACACCCACGAACACGTGCAAACACTCATTTGAGACTCTCATGCACGTACTCATACTCATGCACCTTCACATGCTTATGATCACACATCATATCCACGTATGCATGCTTATTCTCATGATCATCTTCATGCATATGCACCTCATGTTCATCCACGTATGTATGCGACACCACACCATGGATCACATGCCCATCATCATGCTTTAGCACAATACAATGTTCCATACACGTATCCACATGATCTTGCTAGATCCCATGTTCATAGGCCATATGCACCACGTAGAGATCAACCTTTTGTGCATGCAACCACTAGGAAGAGGATACACTATTTGGGGTGTATATGGGGTCCTAAGAACACTAGCAATCATGCTAAGGATATGTATGTGTAATCTTATATTCATGATATTATTTTGAATGATGATTATGTTGGGAAATTGAGGTCCTCTTGGACTTGGTTTCCAAATGGTTAGTTTTCGTTGACCCAACATGCTTGGTACCATAAGTTTATATTCATTTTATGGGTACCAAAGCATTTGTGTTAAGAATTGGTTTATTCTTTTGTTTGCATATCAGTCTTGGATGCTCATGTTTGTTGGAAACTTAATTTCTTATTGAATTTGATTTCCATTGATTGATTATTAGTAAATCATTGTTTTTAGGTTTTTCATGTCTAGAATATTTAATACTTTCTCATGCAATACATGCTTTGGTTCATATTTATGTTTTGTTGCATGTGACACATATCATGCTTTTGGATTAATATACATATTTACTTTTGGTACAATTGGTACATGCATGTATATGGTTAAATATTTATCAAGCGATATGATTACATGTATCATGAAAATTGTGTGTGATTACTTTAGGATATAGGTTACAATTATTTGAATTTAGTATTTAAATTTGTTCCCTAATCCATAGGATCAAAAAAGGTTTTTGGATACCAAAATTATGTTTTCTAGGTTCAATCCACTTTGGGATACCAACTCTACCAACTCCTTGATTTGCAAAGATATCCATTCAAATGGAGTTGATGGTTCTTAAGTGATGCACCAAAGTATGGGGAGCTTAATGTTGTAAGTATATTCTTACATTTGGTATCTATGTGTGTTAGATGCATGTAGATGTCACTTTGTGTTTGAGACTATCTCATGCATATCCTATGTTTGCATATTATGTGTCTTCTATGCCATTCATGTCTATGTATGTCATTTGTGTCAAATTCTTGAATCATGTGCGTTGTGTATTCCTAATCCATATTCATATGTTTATTCATGGATTATTTATAACAAGTGGCTTAAAAATTTCATGCTAGAATTAATGCTCATTTGCATGTTTCACACACGAGACACGCTAATATTTATGTTCCACCTCAAAAGTGTGCATCCCAACTTCCTACTCATGCCACTACACAACCTCTTTTTAAGAATCCCAAATCACTATCTTTGTGGATTCATAAGAATATTTCTAGGCATGATAGGAACACATATATAGAATTGTAAATTAGGAATGACATATTCTCATGCGATTATATATAAAAATAGAACTCAGCCTTTGTTTGATTTCCAACTTACTAACTTAATCACATTGCACTTCATTGCTTGGGTATCATACTTGTATGATTACTTTTTATACCCATATATGTGTGAGTTCGTCCATTACTCCCAAGTTTGCATATTTTGTATGATTATGTGGGAGTATGAAATGTTTGATTGATATCTTGTTATTTTCATTTATATTTCATTGCATTTCATTCATATTATGTTATGCATATAGATTAGTAGATTTCCCTAACCCTTGGTGATTATCAATTTGCACCTTCCCATTTTGTTGATATGCCAAATGGGAAGAGAAATTTGGTTATGAAAAATTATACTATATGCTTTTCATGCACACTCTTTGTGGTATTACATTTCATGCCATCCATCAATATGTGATGTACTGTGAATGTTTATTTTGTGCACATATGCATATTGAACGGGGAATCTTTCTAGCACACACTATTGTATTAGATGTGTGTATTCATAATGATGTTGCTTGTATTATGTATTGTGATTAAATCATATGCATAGGAATTCTTAGTCTAGGTGTATCTAAATTCCTAATAATTGAGAATTGTTAATTCCTTATGTGTATGATTTTCATTATTATAATAACTCCTATTGATGCATGTCATGCAAATTTATTGATGGTTGTTATTTACAATTGGTATATGATTGGTTATTTGACTACTTGATTTTGTTCCTTTACCCATTGGATCCAAAAAGTTTTGGATACCACCAATTGTTTAATTGTCTGATTGTTGTACAAGATGCATGCTCGACACACTCCTTGGTTTACAAATGAAGGATCAATTCAAAGGAGAGGATGGTGCCTTGGAGATGCACACATATAGGGAGGGCTAAATGGTTGTAAGTATGTGTTTAGTACAATTGGTATTTTAATATATTAGATTTGTGTGATATAGCATACTTCTTCATTAGCTCATTCATGTCACACCCTCATGGAGATTGTTTGTTTATGTGACTACCATGTTCATGTATGCCATATATGTCTTATTATGTCTCATGTATCATGGTAGCTGTAACATTCATATAATGATTTGGTTAGTTGTTTATTGATTTTCATATCTTTGGAACACGTAGTCATTACACATCTCATTACTCACATGCATGCTTCTTTGTGAAGATTGTTAAAAATTATGGATATGATAACTAATGTGTATGACATGATTGTCAGTTATTAGATTGTATTAAGTATATTTAGAACTTAAACTTCAATGAAAACCTTTCAATTCTTTCATTAAAGATTCATTATTGTTTTGATTCTACCACTTGGACCTAATTTTCATAGATGATTATGTTCATGGATTATTTAGATCCTATCATGATATGTCATACAATTCTACTAGAATCATCCATTTCTTCCCTAACATGTTCATTTTGGTTGATCTTCGGGCGACTGTTGAACAAGTTCCAGGCGCCTGTCTCCTTACAGGCGCCTGTGATTTGTTCTACATTCGTCTGTAATGCACATGTTTTGATAGGACACTTTGGGGTTTCATTATCCATTTCTAACAGGCGATGTCTATACAATGTATAGGCGCCTGGCTCCTTGCAGGTGCATGTGCCTTGTTAGTCAGCCACATGTATCATCTTGCCCAAAGATCCCAAGTTTGTCAACTTTTGCACTTATGCAAATAGGCGCTGAACATTGGTTTTCCAGTCGACTAACCATGGCACAGGCACCTGTGTATACCACATCAGTCGTATGTCTTTGATTACCCAGAATTCTTGATTTTGGAAACTTACGCACTTCTGCCACATAGACGCTTGGTGATTCTTCATCAGTTACCGGTCATGTTAGGATTTTTATCCATTGAGCCTTTTTCCAGCTGATTGTGTTGAGGGTTTTGGGTAAATCGTTTGGGGGTTTTAAAGAGCTTATAAATATGGCTTTTACTGTTCCATTGGAGAACTCTTTGAACTCTCTAAATTCTATTGATTCGTTTTCAAAGCTCAAGCTCTCATTTCATGCAATAGCGCTAAATCTCCAAATCTAATCTTGTCTTCCAACTAGAATCATTCATTTCCCTATGGCATGCTATACTTCATCTTGTTATATATAATTCATGCCATGAATAAGATTAATTGATTTAGGATCTTTATGCAAATTTATGCATTGTATCACCACACATCTCATACTTTTCTTACAGTTGGTATGATTATCTTTCTGAGACTCATTGATATGATTTGGGGCGAGCAATGTATGTTACTTGTCATTTTAATTGCTTCATGACTGATGTTTACTTATAATTTTATTTGAGAGATCTTTCATGTCTATAGCTAAATATTTCATGTATGATATTTTTACAAGTGACATAACACTCATGCATATTGGTTAGTGATCTTCATGTTATATTTCTCATTTTGTCATCTCTCATCTCATGATCATATTTTTATGCTTATTTTATGAGATGTTAGAGATAATTTGTGCTATACAAGATCATATAAGTTTTATATTGTGTTTGATGATATGTATATTTTGTCATAGATATTCTTCCATGAACATATCCTGATGCACTATGACTTCATTAATGCTACCTCCGATTAAATTCTAATTACATAAGCTTTGTTCTATTCGCACAATTGGTATTCATGCATACGATGCTCATGGTAATTTTATTCGTTTATGTCCTACCTTGTGACTTTGAACCTAGATTATCTTCATTATATCTTAGCTCATGTCAACTCCATGCCTTTGCTCAAAAGACGTTTTGTCACATTATGCCTCATGTTGAATCCTTTGTGATAATTGAGCTAGGATGAGATCATGACTCTATTTGTTCCCTTAGTTTCCTTCACAAGTGATGTCATGATCTTGACATTATTTGCATGCTTTGCATGCTTTGTTAGAATATTTATATTGGATATCATTTATACATGTTCTTGCTTGATGCTAGGTTTGAGCTTATGATATATTGCTTATCTTGCTTATGCTCATGGCATTCCATGCTTATTATTGACTCATTCTGTGAATATCTATTCTGGAATGCATGCTAGTACTATGGTTCTTTTGAACATTGTTTCAATTAGTATCCTAGTGTGCTAGAATTGTGTATGGCATAATTTTTATGAAGTCACTATCTTTATTTGGCATAACACTTTTGCATGATGTTGATATTTGATATTCATACATTTTTTATTACCTTGTCACCCCACATCTCATACTTCACTTAGAGCTGATATGCTTACTTTTGAAGATGATTTGCAGAGTTTAGCACATGCCATTATACTTATTTTTTATCATCTCACATCTCATACTTCTATTTTCATCCTTTTATGAATTTTTGAGATGGTTTGTGCTAAATGTGATCATTTGATGTAATTACAGTATGTGATGCATTGAGTATGTTAGTATGCTCATTAGAATTTATTTTGAGTAATGAGTTCATAACCATGATTGTGATATTATTCATGTCCTTTTGATCATATTTTCACCACTTGTTGTCACTTCACTTTCAATTGATATAATTTGACATGTAGTAATTAGTTCATTGGTATTATGATCATTAGAACTTAATTTGAGTTATTATTTCATAACATAACTTGGTACACATGGCTAAAAATTTCCATAGCCATGTTTGTTGCATTTTTCTGCTATGTTTGGCTTAGACCTCAGTCTATTGATATTATTTGTTGATCTATGTCATTGTGATGATATGGATTCTACCATTATATCTTTAATCATGTTCATGTCATATATCATGCCCTTGCTCAATGATAGTCTATCACATTATGCTTAATGTTATAAATTTTGTGATATTTGAGCTTGTTTATGTACTTGACACTATTTGATCACTTGTTTTTCTTTCACAAGTGATGTCATGATCTTTGCATTGTTATCCATATTTTGTTATCATGTTTATAGCTGGTAGCTACTGCTAATTATGCTATTGTATCTTTTCTAACACTGCTCACACTACTGTTTACAATTATTATCCATTGTAATCTTTTATCACACTATGCTTATTGCTTATCTATTTGTCATGATTGAGGGTAGTTAAGTTGTTGTTGGATATTTTCTCTTGCAATTGATATCTTTATTTTGATATCTTGTTTACAATTGGTAGCTTATATAGTTTACATTAGATATACCTTTATGTTTTTCAATCTATTTTTGCATTTGTTGTTTCAATGCCCCCATGCCATTTGGATAATGCCAATGGGGATAGAAATAAACAAAGGATGTGCTTTGTGCTAATTAAATATTGGGTGTTAAACAATAACTTGAATCATATAGCCTTTATGTATGATCGATCATGTATATGATTCAGGAGAGCATTGGTGATTACCTTAGTCTATATTGATTACATTTGGTATCTATTGGTAATCATGCTCATGTTTATGATGTGTATCACCTATATGATTTGTATTGTGTATGCATATCAAGCGATATATACACAACCTCATGTAATACACACACTATTAACTGCTTAATGATGCTATTGATTATTGATATTAACTTGATTGGCATCATTGCAGGGGGTAGTATATTTAATGAACAATAATTTATTTTGTTTATATTTGGTTTGTCATTAACAAAAAGGGAGAGAATGCTGAGTATTGGACTCTCCACCTTGGTTTTGATGATGATCAAATATAAATCATTGTGATTAACCCATGTGATTGCAGTTAACTAAAGAGTCACTAATTAGATTCAAGAAGATCAAAAGTGACTACACGTGTTGATTCAAGTGGAGAACTTGGTAGATCAACAAAGGTGAAGCAATTGCTTGAAGAACTCAAAGACTACATCAAACCTTAAGTAATGGCTTCAACAAATGAATAGAGATTCAATCCAAAGAGAGAAATGAATGGATGATTCAAAAGCTTCAAAGAACATCTTGAGGATCAAGACTAGATGGTGATGGAGTCATTCAAGACATACAACTAAAAGACTCAAGACCATGAAGAAGTAAGGATATTCATTGTAATCTTTAGTATTTACTTCTTTGCGAGTCTTAGACTATTAAGCGTTGAATTAGAACTACTTAGAGGCACCTACACTACCGATACACATCATTAGTATAGCCTCTAGTTGACCACATATGCTTCTAGGCTTTAAAAACTTGAATCTGAACTTTTGACTCAAAATAGGGGCCTGATGAAGGATCACTAGGTGCCTGGTGTGCTCACCAGAGGCCTGATTTTTCTTCAACAGGCGCCTGCTGCAAAACAGAGCCCAAATCTGGTTGAAGCTGTATTCTATTTTCCAGCCCAGTCTTCCTTCAAACTGATACCGGTTTTTCTATAGTTGGAAATTTTTATCCATACCACTTGCAGTAGTTAGCTAACTCTCTAAGATTTCCAACCCAACTTGAATCACTCCAATCAGATAGCTATAGTTCAAGTTACGACTGTTTTCGTGAGCTAATATCAGATTTCCTGCACCTATTAGTCGAATTCAAAGTGCTGTCAATTTTTCTGTAGTTGAATTTTGTGTCCATTCAAAGCTCATTTGGAAGAAAATTTGTTAGATTTCCAACCCAATTTGAATCACTCCAATTGGATATCTGTAGTGGTAGATATATATGTTTTAGTGATCAGCTGTACAGAAAAACTGCAGAATCTGCCCCTCGAACAGCCGCCTGTTGTAGGTTGGACAGGTGCCTGCCTAGGTGTACAGGCGACTGATCATCCTTCTACAGTCGACTGGTCAGCATCTGTCCTGCCAGTGTTTTTCATTTTATAGCCGTTGGCTACAGTGGACCAGTCGCCTGTTCCCCTTCTACAGGCGTCTGTTCCCCCTTCTATAGGCTCCAGTCCTAGTCGTTTTCAGCCCAATTCTAGCCGTTGGAAGATTGGTTTTTGGGTTTTTTTTTGCTTGGGGTTTTGGGCTTCCCTTGAGCTTCTTTATATAGGAGATAGGCTAAATATGTTAGCTCGCTTGGTCTCTTAAGAAAACATTTCAAGTCTCTTTCTACTCTCAAGTGCTCTCTAATTCTCTCTTGCCATCTATACTCTAAAGCACACATCTAAGCTAGATTTGCTTTCATCTTTGGGCAAGCATCTCAAGGGATATCTCCTCCTTCATTGATCACTTCACACACATACACACACTATATCCTTCACAAGTAAGTTCTTATTCAAGGCATATGTGAGTCTATTCAAGTTGTATATTTCCTCCTCAATACTTTTATTTTGTTGAGTATTCTCGGTTGGTGAGATGGTTGGCTTGATCCCAAGATTGTGGGAGTCAAGGAGAAAGGTTTGCTCTTGGTATTTGAGAGTGATGGCTTGATCCCAAGTTGTGGGAGTCAAGAAAAGGATTTGCTCTCGATTTGTGAGCGTGTGCTTAGTTCCAAGTTGTGGGATTAAGGTATTGTGTGTTCCTGGGTTGTGAGATACACGGACATCGATTGTAGGTCGATTGCACTTGTTGGGGTTTCCGCAAGTGGGCTAAAGGAAAGCTCTAGTGGCATTTACTAGAGTATCCGAGTATGATCTGGGGTGTTGCTGGATTAGGGCATCAGTAACAAGTCGGGTTTGACTTGGGTGGCACCGAACAGGATACATTGCATGTTTGCATTGCGTTCTTCTTTGTGTTGTTGATCATTTCTTAATTCCACATTTATTGGTTAATTATGGTTTTATTTGGCATAAATTTCTTATAATTCTATAAAACACTATTCACCTCCTAGTGTTTGTTCCTCATAGCACAGGGTCCATACAAAATTTTGCCCAACATATGCAAATGCAACACGGCCATGTGCGAGTATGCATGGCTGTGTCGGCTAAAGGTTAAATCTTCCCCAGCTTTTGTTGTTGTGACACGACCGTGTGCAAGTCTTGCACGGCCGTGTCAGCTGATCTCAATAATACGCAAGTTTGGCACGACCATGTATCTTTGCCCCTTCATTGATTCCTTATCTTCTGATGCGTACAACCATACCAGCAGTCACGCACGGCCGTGCAATCTCTATTTTACACATTTCATCATCGTTCAACTTGAAACTCACTAGATATACATATTAGACCCATATGACTTGTTTGACATCATCAAAATAAACTTTTGTCTTCAATTAGTAGGCTAACTTTGTCCAACAATCTCCTCTTTTTTATGATGGCAAACAAGCGTAGAAAAATTGAGATTAAAAAATAAAGAGCAAGTCTTATAGTGCATATGTTCATGAAGCATCATGCAAAGCTCTCCCTATTTTGTGCTCTTATGAGGAATGTGACAAGCTCCCCATCAAGCTATGCGTCTCAATATCTATTCTCTCCCCATTGATCAATGCCTCAGTATATTTTTAATGTCTAGATTTTTATACTCTCCCTCTTTTGTCATCCATCGAAAAGGTCACCAATATCATTGAAGTAAGAAAGAATAAGACATGAAATGTTGCTAGCATATCAAAGAAACACGAAATTAACGATGATTATCATATTAAAGTTTTCTCCCCACGAACTCGAATCACGAACAATGTCATAAGCATTGAATGCATACGTCCATTACATGAAAATAATACGGAGAGATCATCATATAAAATACATTGACAATTGGATTATGCTTAGAGACAATGATTTCAAATCGTAGAATTGTCCTAACCAAATTGTGAACTTTCATCTCTTATGGATTAATCATTAAGCAATAGACACCCAACATAGGATACCTAGTGTTAAATTTCGGGTCCTCTAGAATTGATGTGTGCTAAGTGGTTACTTTATCTATCATATGTCACACGCATTGCTCAACAAAATCCCGAAATCTGGTTACGAGTCGTCAGTATCAAAAGAAGTGGCATATATGTGAGTATTTTGTGTTGTTTTTCTTTTGAAAATTCTCTTTTTCTTTTTAAATATATTTACTTTCCTTATTTTTTCTCAATGTCTTTCTTTCTTGCTATGTTGGTGTCTCACAATAGCGACACATGAAGGCATCAACATATATTCGACTTCTACTACTCAAATTGTCCAAAGAGAGTTATGTACGCAATAGGCATAGAGACAATAAAGTTTTCGATTTCTTTAGAGTCTAAAAACCAACTAACTATTGCCATAAATTATATAACTCAGTCACCTTATTAAATTCAATCAATTTGGCATGCTAACACATTACACTAGATTATTTATAGTTCCAGATGGGGATTTCACATAAATAAGAGATAACATCATCCAAATCATTTTTAATGTTTCTAGGATGTATAGCATGGTTCATATCAAATACTCAACTATATTCAACAATATTAGTGATGTACATGCATGCACATACAATATATGGGCTATTTTATAATGACATGTAGTATTGATTAATGAGTAGAGGCTAGATATAATGTTTAAGCATGTGTATGTGCATGGATAAGCTTGCTAGTGCACAATTAGTGACATAATCCCCAATTCCCTTCGAATAAAACAAATTTTTTTATTTAAGGGTTTGGTGAAGATGTCCGCTAATTGTTTTTCGGTATCAACGTAGTCTAAAGAGATATCTTTCTTATCAACATGATCCCGTAGAAAGTGATGACGAATATTGATATGCTTAGTCCTAGAGTGTAGAAAGCGATTTTAGATAGATATATGGCACTCTTGTTATCACACCAAATGGTTATTGGTTGGAAAGTAATACTGTAATATCTGAGGATTTGTCTCATACATAGAATTTGAGCACAATAACGCGTCGAAACATATTCGGCTTCGGTTGTCCTCAACGCTATGTAGTTTTGCTTCTTGGAGAACCAAGAGACTAAAGACATACCCAGTAGTTGGCAAGTTCCCTTAGTACTCTTACGATCAGTCCTACTTCCCACAAAATCCTCATCACAATATCCAACAAGCTCAAAAGATGTGGAACAAGGCTATTATTGACAACTAGGTTTCGGTCAATAGTAATCGATGCTGATGTGGACTCCTTCGATGAGGTGAGGCCTCGTCAGCTGTTGATGTGGGACCCTTGGTTGGTGGAACCAAGGTCGAAGAAGGCTAGGCTTTGAGCTTCGGATTGAAACTTGACCAATTTCGTCGTCGAATATGACGACCGTTCGACCTTTCTGCGGGGTCGTGCCTCGAACGACCTACACCACAGACAATCGTTAGGGGGGTCGAATCTGGGTTTCGTCCCAACTACCATCTGATACTTAAGTTAGTAATGACTTAAGTAAGGCTCGGGACTGTGAAGATCAACCCAAGGGAGATCATCTTGATTCAGTCACCTCAAGCTTTTTGGAGAAATAAATATAAGAGTGGAAAGAATAAGTTTGTCAGAGTACCTAGTATTATGTACCTCTGGAGTCTGCCCCTTCCCCTGTTTGTCCTTTCTCTATTTATAGGTAGAGATGTCTCTTCAGTGATGTTGGCAAATAACGGTCACCCATTATGGTAGCACGATTATTCCTCCTAAATAGGCATAACCGATGTCCACTCTTCCCGCCATTAATGAGCCCGCAATAAACTGCCTCTCAAGCTACGAAAGCTTCAACGGGCAAGTGACGCAAGTGACATGCAGGCTTAGACCGGGCTAACGGTTAGCCTTCCTTTCAGGCTTCGTGGGCCCAGTGGGCTATTTGTGTGCTTAATTCTTCTTAGAGAAAATATTCCCTTTTCCTCGAGAGCTGGCCCAAGGACTCAATAATGGCCTCCATCACTTGGACTCAAGTAATTCGTCAATTGAGGTCAAGTGATGTGATACATTATTAATTGGGCATGCCAGTCGAGGTGGGAGTATTTGAGTTTAAGCACCAAAAATCCCCCATTCATTTGAGTTGGCCGCTGCGTCGATTCAAAGATCGGGATATAGACGTGTATGGATCATCAACACGTGTCCCTCGATGATGAGATTGGCCTAGATCATCTGTTGTTGTTCCTTTGCCTTAATAAGGAAAATGGGAGAGGAAAGCTTCATTGTCTCAAGCTTCCGTATCTGAGCTTCATCATCAAAGCTTTTAGCGATGTCTTCTTCTTCTGCCATTCGTGCCTCTGCTGGAACCTCAAGCTCTACACCTCAGAGAAGTAAAGGGAAAATCATCGTCCCTCATATAGTCTCCAGTTAAGCTTCTCAAGTGGCGCCTGATCAACTTCCTGATTTTCAAAAGAAATATGTAAGGCGTGATTACCAAATTCGACTACCATGGGCGGAGGACATGATCTGCTCCCTGGCAATTACAAAGTAGGTGTTTATGTAAAAGCTTTTCATCTTGGGCTTCGATTTTTCATGCACCCCTTCATGCTCTGTGTACCGAGCACATTAGACCTTTCCCTTTATCAATTGATGCCAAATGTTGTGGGCATCTTGGTCAGCTTCATCATGCTGTGAATGGCTAATGGTGTTGAACCATTTATGGGATTGTTCAATTACTCTTTTAGAGTACCCCTCCCCTATCCTCAGGTTGGTCCATGATCACCGTTCACTGAGATAGAAAATTGTTTAAGGATCTTTCCAGCTCAAATCCGAAATGGAAACAGCAATTCGTGTTCGTGGTATTCCCTATTGAGGTAAGTTTCCATCACTCAATGGGGAAATCCAGAACTTGCAATGAATTAAGATAAATCCATTTTTGAAGAGGAAGAGAAGGTTGATGCTCTTCTGTTGCGATTGCCTGAGGAAATTATATCAACGAAGAAGCTTCTGTATAACGAGATGCTGCTTAAAACCGTGTGGGAAAAAGGTCGAATCCTTTATCTGTCCTCATCCTGATTTTCTTCTTCTTGAAATCCCCCCTTCTTTGTAGGTATGATTGGCCAAGAGTATCAGGTTGACCCTGGTATGCAGGAGGCGATCGAGGCTTCCATTCAAGAAGCTGAAAAGAATTTGCCTCTTCTTCAGATGAGTCTTTTGGAGGTTGAGCCAATCGAAGTTACCGAGGGTATATCCCCTGGTGGCTCAAGAAGTCCCTCAGTCAACCCAAACGCTAAAGAGGAAAAAGAAGAAACTCTCAGTCGAAGTTGAGAAAATCGAGACCAAGAAAAATAAGCCAAGGAGAAAGCTTATTATTGCAGACTCAGACTCATCTTAGTTAAATGTTACCATTATTTTGATGGTGGTGCCTGAACAAAGTCGGGCTCCCCCAGAGAAAACTCCGAGGGAATCATCCGCATCTCAAGGACCACTCCTTCGTGAGGATTCATGGCCCCTGGGAGGTTTATTTCATTAAGAGCCCCTGGCCGTGGACATTCCTCTAGAGTTTAAGTTGATCTTTTTGGAAGATATATCGCCTCAAGCTCCGGTTGAATGTTTCGAGGAAGAGCTCTTTCGGCCTAAATTCCTAGTGGGAAAGGATGAATCGATAGGACCATTTCTCGACTCGTCGAGAATTCGAACCTTCCTTGAGACATGGCTATACTGGAGAGGGTCGACAACGTGAGGTTAACCACCTCCGTAGTCCAAAGAGGTCTCCATGTAAAAATTATCCATATCCAGTTTTTGTCTGAAGCCAAGCATCGGAGTTAACGTTCTTGCCTATCTACATGAAATTTTGGCCACCGCAGAGTTACGTCGTCGCTCATTGGCTATGTCCAATTATGAGACCACTTTGGAAAATAAGGCGAAGTGGGCGGAATCCTCCACGATGGCCATTGAGCAGGCAAAAGCAAAGCTACAACGATGGAGGCTTCGCAAGAGCATGCTTAAGTCTCAGGTGAGGCAGCTTGAGCAAGAGCTGGGCGAAGCCCATACAAGGGATGCTACAAGAAGAGATTGCCTTGCGAGATCGGGTAGAGGAACAGTTGCTCGAGGATTAGAAAAGGTGGGAGGCAAGAGAAAATGAGCCACTGACTCAATTGCTCGTCAGCCCTCAAGAACTTAATGTGAAGGAGATCGGAGAAAAAGATGTCCAAGAATATAAGGACAATTTGTGTGATTTGGATGAGCTATACAGGATGGGCTTCAAGCGATACCGTCATGAGGTGAAAAAGTTGTTTCATGCTCTAGAGGCTAAGCTCAATCGGCCATCTGTGCATTTGGACGATGACAAACCCGATAGTCCGTTGGATGGGGTCGTTAGGCTTCGATGGAGAGAGTTGCCGACTTGGGTGACGAGACCGTCCTTACGATGGATATAGCCACTGATGCAGCTTCTTCAGGGGATCAGGCACATATTGTCTCAATCGAGTGAGCAGGTTGGTCTTAAAATTTTGTAATCCCCTAGACTTTTGTTTGCATTAGGATGTAACTTTTTGTAAAAGTTACGAAAAGATGCAAATTTACAACAGTTTAAAAACTTGTTTTGTATCCCATCGCTTAAGGAGCATGACCGCTTATGTCACTGGTTTGCCCCTTTCAACAGGTCAAACATCTGCCAACAATGATGACAGTGATTGAGCTGTTGAACAATACTTCTTTAATTTGATGAAGTAAGACACGTGTCTTTTAGTAGCGAGAGGTGTGACCCCTCGACTTATGTTTTACGGCAGGAGTCGTTTAGTCACAAGGGGGTGGCCAATCGGCTTACGTACAATGATTTGAGTCATTTGGTGGAAATGGGTGGACCCTTGACTTACGGCTGACTATGGTAGTCGTTTGGTGGTGAAGGCATGGCCCCTCGACTTATGGCCGATAACTTGAGTCGTTCGATGGTGAGGGGGTGGCCTCTTGACTTACGACCGACGACATGAGTCATTTTGTTGAAAGTGGGTGGCCCCTCGACTTACAGCTGAAGAAATGAGTGTTCAGTAGCGAGGGGGTGGCCCCTCAACTTAGTGCCAATGACATAAGTTGTTCAGTTGCGAGGGGGTGACCCCTCGACTTATGTCTGATGACAATGGTCGTTCGGTGGTGAGGAGGTGGCCCCTCGACTTATGGCCAACGACGATGGTCGTTCAATGGCGAGGGCATGGCTCCTTGACTTACGACAGACGACATGAGTCTTTCAGTTACAAGGGGTAACCCCTCAGCTTATGTCTGATGACAATGTTCGTTCGATGGTGAGGGCATGGTCCCTCGGCTGACGATAGTGATCGT
Source organism: Scilla litardierei (assembly GCA_030789695.1). Taxonomy (NCBI): domain Eukaryota; kingdom Viridiplantae; phylum Streptophyta; class Magnoliopsida; order Asparagales; family Asparagaceae; genus Scilla; species Scilla litardierei. Next base: position 698,387,737 of record CM061142.1, read on the forward strand.
TCAGTGGAGAGGGGTTAGCCCCTCGACTTACGGTCGACGACATGAGTCATTTAGTTACGAGGGGTGGCCCTTCGGCTTACATCTAGCGACAATGATCTTTTGGTGGAGAGGACATGGCCTCTCGACTAATGGCCAACAATGATGGTTGTTCGGTGGCAAGGGGTAGCCCCTTGACATATGGTCGATGAGATTAGTAGTTCAGTTGTGAGGGGGCGGCCCCTCGGCTTACGTCTGATGTCAATTGTCTTTTGGTGGCGAGGGCATGGCCCATCAACTTATGGCCGATGACGATGGTTGTTTGATGGCGAGGGGGTGCCCCTCGAATTACGTCTGATGACATGAGTCGTTCGGTTGCGAGGGAATGGCCCCTCGGCTTACGTCTGATGACAATGGTAATTGGGTGGTGAGGGCATGGCCCCTCGAATTATGGCTAACGATGATGGTCGTTCGATGGCGAGGAATGGCCACTCGACTTACTGTCAATGCCATGAGTTATTCAGTTGCGAGGGGGGGTCTCTCGTCTTACGTCTAACTACAATTGTTGTTTGGTGGCGAGGATGTGGTTCCTCGACTTATGGCCAATGGCGATGGTCGTTCGGTGGCGAGGGGGTGGCCCCTCAACTTACGGCCGACGAAATGAGTCGTTCAGTTACAAGGGGGTGGCCCCTCGTCTTACGTCTGACGACAAAGGTCATTTGGTGGTGAGGGCGTAGCCCCTCGACTTACGTCTGATGACATGAGTCGTTCGATGGCGAGGGGGTGGCCCCTCAACTTTCGGCCGACGACATGAGTTTTTCGATGGCGAGGGGGTAGCCCCTCGACTTACGTCTGACGACAACGGTTTTTCAGTAGCGAGGGCGTGGCCCCTCGACTTATGACCAACGACGATGGTCGTTCAGTGGTGAGGGGGTGGCCCCTCGACTTACGGCAGATGACATAAGTCGTTCAGTTACGATGGGGTGGCCTCTCGACTTACGGACGACGACACGAGTCGTTCTGTTATGAGGTGGTGGCCCCTCAGCTTACGTCTGACGACAATGGTCGTTCGGTAGTGAAGGCATGGCCCCTCGACATATGGCCGATGGAGACGGTCGTTTGTAATCTCTTCAACAAGTCTGCGAAGAGAATTTTGTCTATACGTGATTTTTTCTAGGGATCTGCGTGAACCCAAAATGCTTTTCAAAGAAGAATCGAGCATAGATAGATCAATCCTCTTAAGGCACAATAGGTATACACGTCATATGAAGTAAGTGTTTCTCGAGGAAGAACAAACTTTATTTATTTGAAAGATTTAAACAACTAATAAAAGAAAGCTCGTGCATGCATTTTTATTTCTCAGGGAGTTGGTCATGCCTGGCACTATTTTAATTTTCATTGTTGTTTCTCTTGAAGTTTAATCGATGACCCTGGTGATTAGTGATCCCGTCATGGGCCCCTTGTATTTGTTTTTTTGCTTTGAGGCTCCCTCTTTTGCTTGGGTGTCGTCGACAAACTTCTTCAGATGACCATGTTTGACAAGAGATTCAATTTCACATCAATCATTTGTGTCGTGGCCATTGTCGTTGTAATACCTGCAAAATTTCAAATCATCCCATTTCTCATACCTGTTCTTTTGTTTGGGAGCATGTTCATTGACGAGTCCCTCTCGTTTAGAATACGCTAGAACGTCTACCTTGGGGGCATTCAACCTAGTATAAACCTCGTTAGCCGAGCGCTCCTTGTTTCTGGGACTCTTACCCCTTCGCCGTCAGTCTCGGGGTTCACGACGGGGATTTCACACAGTAGAGTTTCTCGTCGTGTTTTTCCATGATGCTTAGAGGTGCCCTTCTTTTTGGCGGCGAGTGCTTCCTCTGAAGTTATGAATCGATCAGTCGTATTGAATGGTTGTTCGAGGTTGCTCAGTGGAAACCGATGAAGAGATTTCAAAAAATCTTCGCAGCGAATTCCTTGAGTGCGAGCTGCGATGATTGTATCCTTTGTGGCACCTTCGACATGAAGTCTTTCTTCGTTGAATATCTTGACAAAATCCCAAAGCAACTCCCTCTCCCCTTGCTCTAGATTAAAGAGGTGGTTGCTTTTCTCTTTTGACGTCGTCCTACTATGAATTTCCTGTAAAAGATTTGAGACAGGTCGTCAAATGACCCAATGCTATCATTGGGAAATCCATTGTACCATTCATCTGTCGCCTTTGTCAGCGTAGTGTGGAAAGCACGGCAAAGGTAGGGCTCGTCGGCTCTATGTAGCTCCATCACACTTTAGTATCTGTAGACGTGCTCCCATGGGTCACACGTACAACTGCAAAGGTAGATACTTGAACTTGCAGAGCCATAGGATGGATGTGATGTTCTCCTTCAAAGGAGTATGCCGACTAGGAGGAAGAACTAGTTGAACATGTTCCTCCTTACGACGCTAAGGAGATGCATTGGAAGACTGGATGGGGCTTCCTTCCCGCTCCTTTCGTTTTTAACCAGTTGTGGGCCAGGTGGGACTATGACTATGGTCTTGGGTGATGTGATCTCTTGCTTGCTCTATGCTAGTGCGAGTGACTCGTCCATTGTTGGAGGCCCCAAACCAATTGGACGTCCGGATGAGCGCTTGTTGTTACCAAGCTCTGCTTTCCTTTAGGATGTAGGAGTGGTATTGAGCTGTAGGTTGACCTGTCGCTATGTAGGAGTGGTATTGAGCTGTAGGTTGACCTGCCGCTTAAGCCCTTACTCCCCAACACTCTGGCTTCTTGGTGTTAACCGCCCCTACAGGCGCTTGCATTGGATCGGGAGGCGGTTGCACCTCGGCTATTTGTAGTGGTTGTTGAGTGCTCCGCTGGATGGTGGCAGTCAATGCCACGAGGCTGGCATTGACTGACTGAGCGAACGTGTCGAATTGTTCTTGAGTGACCAAGTGTGCTCTTGGTGCCTTTGAAGATGATCGAGAATCTTATCTGTCATTATGTGTGTCCTCGTTTATACCGAGGATCGGTCCATTGTTGTTGGGTCTAGTCGACATGGCTTAAAGGTTGCATTAGAATGTTGACTGATGTGGTATTTTCCACAGACGGTGCCAACTGTTGACAACTGGGTTCTAGTCAATAAAAATCGGGGCTGACATTGACAACTTCGATGATTTGAAGCCTTGTCAGCTGTTGACGTGGGACCCTCGGTTGGTGGAACCAGGGTCAAAGAAGTTTGGGCTTCGAGCTTCTGATTGAAACTCGACCAATTTTACGGTCGAATATGACGTGTTTGACTTTTTCGTGGTGTCATGCCTCGAATGACCTACACCACAGACAATCGTTAAGGGGGATCAGATCTGGGTTCCGACCCAAATCCCCTCCGATGCCAAAGTTAGTAATGACTTAAGTAAGCCTAAGGGCTGTCTAATGGAGATCGTCTCGATTCAGTCACCTCAAGCTTTTTTGGAGGAAGAAATATAAGAGTAGAAAGAATAAGTTTGTCAGAGTACCTAGTATTATGTACCTCTAGAGTCTGCCCCTTCCTCTGTTTGTCCTTCCTTTATTTATAGGTAGAGACGTCTCTTCAGTTGGCAAATAACGGTCACCCATTATGGTGGCACGATTATTCCTCCTAAATAGACATAACCGCTGTCCACTTTTCCTGCCATTAATGAGCCCGTAATCAACCGCCTCCTCAAGCTACAGAAGCTTCAACGGGCAAGTGACACAAGTGACATGCGGGCTTTGACCAGGCTAACGGTTAGCCTTCCTTTCGGGCTTCGTGGGCCCAGTGGGCTAAATGGTCATTTTGTGGGCTTAATTCTTCTTAGAGAAAATATTCCATTTTCCTCAAGAGCCGGCCCAAGGACTCAACAGGTACCATAGACCAAAATCTAAAGTTCCTTTAACATACCGAATAATTCATTTTAATAAATAAAGATGGGACTCTTTAGGACACGACTGAAACCGAGCACACAAAAACACACTAAACATTATATCGAGCCTACTAGATGCCAAATATAATAGGCTCCCTATCATATCACGGTACATACGTTCCTCCACTTTATTTCCCTTTTCGTCCTTATCAACTTTCGCTGTCGTTGACATTGGGGTAGAGCATTCCTTCACATTGTCAAGCCTAAATTTCTTCACCAATTCCCTTGCATATTTTTCTTGATTGATGAAAACTACATCCTCACACTATTTGATTTGCAATCTAAGTATGAATGTGAGTTTCTCTATCAAGCTCATTTCAAATTCCTTAGACATGCACTTGGCAAATTCCTCACAAAGAGAATTGTTAGTTGCACAAAAAACAATAGCATCAACATAAATTTGCACTATTAGTCGATCTCTATTTTGATTTAACAAATAAGGTTTTATCCACCTTTTCCATGGAAAAAATATTTTCAAGCAAAAATTTACTTAGTCGCTCATACCAAGCTCTAGGGGCTTATTTGAGCCCTTGCAAAGCACGTTTAAGCCTAAAAACATAATTTGGGTGGTTAGAGTCTTCAAACCTAGGAGGTTATTTGACATAGACTTTCTCTGTTAAAACCCCATTCAAGAAAGCACTCTTGACAATCATTTGGTAGAGTTTAACTTTCATGAAAATAGCGAATGCTAAAAGCTTCTGAATTGCTTCCAATCTTGCGACGGAGCAAAGGTTTCATCAAAGTCAATCCCTTCCTCTTGATTGTATCCTTGGGCAACCAATCTAGAGTTATTTCAAATAACATTACCCAATTCATCAAATTTGTTTCTAAATACACATTTAGTACCTTTGATTGTTTAGTGTTTGGGTTTGGGAACAAGTTCCCAAACTTGATTTCTCTCAAATTGTGACAATTCCTCCTGCATCGTCATAATCCAATAGGAATCTTCCAAAGCACTATCAACATTATTAGGTTCTAAAATGGATATAAAAGCAAAGTTAGCCATCAAATTAAAGCTACTTCTAGTGTGTATACCTTCCGTCATGTCTCCAAGGATGTTGCATTTAGGATGGTCCTTCTTGAATCTCCAATCATTTGGAAGCTCAAGTGATGATGTTGGTTCCTCTTCTACCCTTGGTGCACCATCATCTTGTCCATTTGCTCATTGGAATTTCTAGTGTTCAACTCCAAGCCTTCAACTTCACCTACAATTTTAGGAGATTTTGTAGCACTAGAGGAATTGTTAGTAGCACTTTTCTCATCAAATTTAATATGCACTGCTTCTTGGATAGTAATGATGTTTTTGTTGAATACTCTATATGATTTTCTATATGGAAAGTATACAACAAAAATACCCTCATCGGATTTGGCATCAAATTTATTCATGTTATCTCCTACTTTCAAAATATATCTCTTGCATCCAAATGGATTAAATCGAGATAAGTTGGAGTCAACTCTCTATAAAGCTCATAAGATGATTTCTTCAAAATGGGTCTAATAGACACGAGATTTAGAATGTAGCAAGAAGTATATATGGCTTCGGCCTAAAAATATAATAGCAATTTATAATCATGAATCATTGTCCTAGCCATTTCTTGCAAAGTACGGTTTTTCCTCTCAACCACCTCATTTTGTTATGGTGTCCTCGGGGCAAAAAAATTATGTGAATAACTTTTTGAAGCACAAATCATCAAAGCTAGCATTTACAAACCTACCACCATGATAACTCCTTACTTTGACTATGGAAAAACCTTTTTCATTTTCAACATTTTTACAAAACATTTTAAAGACATCAAAAGTTTCATGTTTGTGTGTCAAGAAATATTCCCAAGTGAATCGTGAAGAATAATCGACAATGACGAAGCAATAATGTATACCAACCTAAAGTAGCAACTTTTAGCACATAAATCCAAATGTAGTAGTTGCAAAGGCTTAGTAGTCGAGATAACTGTTTTAGGGTTGAAACCACTCTTATATTGCTTTCTTAGTTACATGCATCGCAAAGCTTGTCTCTACCAAAGCTAATTTGAGGTAAACATCTTATACGTTTCTTCTGAGCAAGCTTTGAGATTATGTCCATGCTGGTGTGGTCTAACCTTCGATGCCATAGCTTAATCTCATATGATGCAACTAAACATTTTAGATTATTTGAATCCCAAAGTTTGATAGTATAGATGTTATTACAAGATGTGCCTTTTAAAAGAATATCATCCTCTTTCAAAATATAAACTTCATCATTTTCGAAATGCACCTTAAATCCTATAGAACATAGTTGACTCACACACAGAAATTATGTGATAAACCATCAACGAGATTAACATTTTCAATGACTACAAGTGGATGCTTACCAATGTTACCATTGCCTAAGATTTTGCATTTCTTCCCATCGCCAAGGTTATCGTCCCTCCATCTTTCATTGATAGCATAGTAAAGAGGGATTCGTTGCCTGTCATATGGTTCGAGCAACCGCTATCAAGGTACCATATGCTATAATCCAGAGCTTGGAGATGCACCAGCAAAAGAAGATGCATCTTTTGGTAACAAAATCTTGAATCCATAATTGTTAGTACGATGCTTTGAAACCTATATAAAATATTCAGGATAATACCTAGCAAAGAAATCATACATAACATGGCCTTTTTATTGCAATAGAAGCATGTAACATTGGCATGTGCAAGATTTGAAGACATGTTATCGTCATGTTTGCAATTTGGAAGGCTCGTGTGTCTAGCAAAATTCTTTTCCATGGTCTTTCTAGATTTTTTTCTTAGGTTGTTTCTTTTTGAACCCTAAACCATGTTTGCTAGTATTATCGTTAAGCCCATTGATCATTTTGTTAAAGCTCAATTGGCTACTAGTGACTTTCTTTATAATAGAGCTAAGACTTCGATTTTCATTTTTTAGCTCACTAATCATAGCCTCATACCTTTTTTCTTTCTCACTAGTTTCCAACTCACTAGCTACATTTTTCCCTTTTATTACCTTTGATTTCTCTCTTTCAAGCTCTTACAATTTTTCTTCATAGCTAGTTTACTTTTGATTCTAAAATGTTATTTCAAAATCTCTAGAACTATGTGTGCTAATTTTCTCTTTTAAGTCTCTTGCAAGATTAGAGTTGTCCAACTCTAACCTAACCAATCTTTTTATAGCTTCTTCTAGTTCTAGGGTATTTGTCTCCAATTGAGTCTTATCAAAGCTATTTATGATCTCTTTTTGTTCTTTCCATTTAATAAATAGCTCATCTCTCTCGTGTGTCTTGCTACCTGGTTGCTCTTGTAAGGAATCATGCAATTTTTTAGTTTAACATATCAGGGTGTCATTTCCTTAAAAAGTTCAACTAGATATTCGTAAACCTCTTCCATGTAAGAAAACATGTATTCACTTATTTGTATCATCAAAATTGAACTTGCTAGCTGTAGAACTTACATTTGATTCGCCCATCATGAAGCAAGTTTCATTGTCTTCAGAAGCATCATCATCAGAAAGTTCTTCGGCATCACTATCACCACATGCCGCCATCATTCCTCGCTTGGTCACCTTCTTTCCTCCATCACCAACCTTCTCTTTTCCTTTGCCCTTTAGGAGTGGGCAATCCGCCTTTAAGTGTCCTTATTTGTTGCACCTAAAGCATATTGGAGTATAACTTTCATCGTCATCTACATCCTTCTTCTTACTTCCTCACAGTTTTCTGGTTCTTCTCTTATTGTACCATAGGAAGTTGGAGAATCCTTTGAAAACAAGGGCAATCTCATCATCGTCAGAGTCATTAGTTGCATCTTCAAGCCACTTGATTGTATTGAAAGCTAGGTTATTTTTACTCTTTTCCATCTTAGGAGGCTTCTCCTCCTTTTTTGGTGCTTCACCACTTATCATCTTCATGTGTGCCTCTTATGCCATCAACATTTTCCATTAGTTGCTCGAAAGTGCTGGATGCTAGATCACGTGCTTCCTATATAGCAGTTCTCTTTTGAATCTAGTCACCCGATAGTGAATATAAGACTTTTCCTACCAAGTCTTCCTCTTGAATGTCTTTTCCAAGCGCCTTGAGAGGATTCACAATATCTGCAAAGTGAGAGAGCATAGAGTCAATAGTTTCTTTAGGAAGCATAATAAAGATCTCATATTTTTGTAGCAACATACGAATATGTGTTTTCTTTACCTCAGATGTCCCTTCATAAGTCACTTCTAACTTGGTCCATATGTCTCTTGCCGTCATGCAAGAGCTAATGCAGTCGTATTCATTTTTATTAAGTCCACAATACAAGATGTGCATGGCCTTAGCATTTAAGCTTTATAACCGATCATTTTCTTTTTGTTGCTCCGGTGTAGACTTATTGACTATGGTGATGCCCTCACTAATAATTTTCCACAAAGCCATATCAATACATTTAATGTGGATGGACATCCTGTGTTTCCAGTATCTATAATCGATACCGTCAGATAAAGGTGATCGAAGGTGCGATTAACCTTTTTTGTTATAAGGGTCCTTGGGATAGGTATAAGGAATTTGTGCCAGTGGATCGAAATTTCACTAGACTTTGAGTCCAATTAAAATCCCTCTCTGATACCAATTGAAAATCACACCCTAGAGAGGGGGTGAATAAGGTGTAGACACAAATTAAAAAATATAAGCATCAACCAATCCCAAAGCACAGAGAGATGCAATCAATAATTTTTCAATGGAGTGGCTCCATGTCTCTGCTTCAACCCGAAATTCTTGAGGATTTCACCCTCTTTTATAACCAAAAAGAGAAAAACAACCCCGATCACACTTCCGGGTAGCGATCACACCGTACCATATATCGTTCAAAAATTAAGCACAAAGGTAGCTCCTAAGTGAAGCTATTCCCAAACACAATCTAACACCACAATAAAAACTGAAAGAAGTTAACATGGTGTAGATCGTTCCTCAACAAACGTGTAGGTGCAAACCGTGCTTGATTTCGATGTGTGTAGAGAAAGTTATCGCCTTTTCAGATCCACATCTGCAAATCTCCTTCCTTCTTCTTCCTCGAGCACTTGAAGCTTTAATGAATGGGGAATGTAGGCCGGCTAGCAAAGATGAAATATCTCTGGAATTTTTGGCTAGATGCTTCGATAAAAAATTCTTCAAGGGATGGCTCTCACTTTTATAGAGGATGAGAAATTTTCTTCAATTAGAACTCTTGATCTTCTAATCTTCAATCCAATCTTCATTAATTTGATAGACCTCTATTATTTGAAACTCCCCTTTAGATGGGTCTTCAAATTTCTTAGAAACTCCTCTTAATTTATTGAAGTCAAATGTGTGCTGGTCAAACTGGTTAAATTAGGGTTCAGCATGAATTCTGGGGCTTAGCACGGCCGTGTTGCTTAAGCTCTGGCCTTCTTGCAGAATTCGCAAATGTGATACAATCGCATGCAATCCCACACGGTCGTGTTGGCCCTTATTTAAATTTTGCCCAACATACACAAATGTGACACAGCCGTATGCGAGTCTGCATGGCCGTGTCAGCTGAAGTTTAAATCTTCCCAAGCTTTTGTAGTTGTGACACGGCAATGTGCAAGTTTGCACGACCATGCCAGCTGATCTCCAATTATACGCAAGTTTGACACGGAGTGTCAGCTCTCGCACAGCCATGTAGATTTGGCCCTTCATTGATTCATTATCTTCTGATGTGCACGGCCGTGCCAGCTAACGCACATGGCTGTGCCACCCCTGTTTTGCACATTTCATCGCCAATTGACCTGAAACTCACTAGATAGACAAATTAGATCTGTATGACTTGTTTGACATTATCAAAATAAAGTTTTGGCTTATGTTAGTGGGCTAACTTAGGCCAAAACATAAGACTCCATGAATCACATAATTAATGGATATGATGTAGTATCAGTCAATTTTTTCAATTAACCGTAGGGAAATTTATCGAACATTGGAGGACTCGTTGGATTTTGTCCTTCCAGACAATATGTTGATGCTTGAACCTGATCTGATACCCATTGTTGGAATCCTGATATGTCAAGCAGAAACACTAGAGATGAGGGTAAATAGCACCTATCAAATTTTAAAAAAATCCTTAATATTTCTACCTAAAAATCCAATTAGAGTTACCTAAATGATATCTTAATCAACAAATATATCTTGCAATAATGCACCGAAAGTATAAACACAAGTATGCAAGATAATAAATCAACACAAAGAGATAAAGAGTATAACAGATTCAAATCAATGCAAAGTGATCAAAAACACTAATCTTTTATCCAGGTTCAGTCCCCCCTGACCTACATCTAGTCCCAAGTCCCACATGGCTTCAATCCACTATTCCACTAAACAGTACAACTAACTCCACTACACCACAAGTCGGTGTATGGAGACCCACTTGATCAAACATAAGCATAACACCTCTACACCTAGGGCAAGACCGCTACCTCAACACTTTGAGGTCAACCACCACCAACCTCTTCCCTTGAGAATCACTCCTCATACTTGAGGTTACACTTTGAGCACATTGAATTACAACTTTCCTAAGCCTTGAAGATGATGCTTATGTATTTTAGTGTGCCTATGGAATTTTGTTCTACTTTATAGGATTGATCTTTGGAAGAGTGGAAAGAAAGCTAAAGAGATTAAGAAAGAGTGCGAGAGCTTAGAGTGATTTTGGAATTTTCCTTTTTCTTTTTTCCTTTTCTTTTCCATTTCATTTCACCATAAATATTATCCAAATGACCTGAGGTCTTCTCTATATAGAAAGGTGAAATTCTACATGATAAAATACTTACAACCCCCAATTAAACAGCTAGAAGGAGCTAGTATGCGAAAACTGTGTTTTTGCAACTGCTAATTGCTAGTCGACTAGTGTTCATTTCCTAGTCAACTAGGCCTTAGCTAGTCGACTAGGTAATGTATGATGGTCGACTAGAAAAAGTGAGTATGGAGCCAGTTGCCAGCCAGTTGAGCTAGTCGACTAGAGTGTATCGGCTAGTCGACTAATCCATTAATTAGTCGACTAGACCTTATACTCTGGTCGACTAATCCTACAACCAAACAAGATTTAAAACATATATTAGTTCAAGTCGACTAGTATACTCAAAATTGTTTGGTTATGAAAACTAGGTTTTTATGCATCAATTAATTCTTTATTAATTCTAGTTATTTACCTTAGGTTTCATGTGTTTGTGACATGTTAAAGGCTTTAACATAAATTCTAAAGCAAAATAAAAATACATTACAACAAATATAAAAATGTCTTCAATGCCTCAATTAGTTTTATATTTGACCACTTTGTTCCTGTCATAAAATTCTTGAACTACTCTTGATGCCTTGGAGTCACACTTGAAGGATATTTTGGGTCCTTAGGGCAATAAAATCGACGTCCAGCCTAAGTCGTTCGGACGAAGATATCAAATAAAGTAGCGGAAAAATATATTTAAAACAGTGTTAAGTTTAAGCCCTAAAAACAACCATATGTAAGATCTCTACTATACCGGGATTGGGTCTGACCAACCCCTAAGGATAGATCTATCTAACATTTGCAATTATAAACGCATGAATATTTAAACTACATACATTTCACTTCGTTTCCGTAGAATACGAAGCATCGTTTTCAGCAACATTTCTTTGGCCCTGAGCTGCTTCTCCCAAGCTGAACCGCATCCCGAGCCGCACCTCGTCCTGAGCTGAACCGCTTTCCGAACCGCACCACATCCCGAGGCGAGCAACACCCTTTCACCGAGTCAACCACGCGACGAAGAAGATTTTACCTTGAGTGGATCCTCCAATAAGACTTCGGATCCGATCCGAGCTTCTTCGTAGCTTTGCTAAAGCCTGATCAGGAGCAAGGAAGAATTTAGGGGGAGTGAGAGAATAATTAATATAAGTCTTAATCCGAGCATGCTCCAAACTTTTGGGAGCTTCTCGGGTTTGGAGATTTGGTACGAGTTTCAAGGAGGGGGGTTGGCCCCTATTTATATAGGCGACTGACCCCTCCCATCTCTGCATATCCGATGTGGGACTAAATTATTTTAGAGGGAAAATTAAATTTGTTTGCCTTACACTAAGGCTAAACGTCAACTAATTTTTCCTCCCTCGCCTTTAGCTTCGCAAGTGATGCAACCTATCAAATCGATGAGCACTGAATGGTGAACGCGTAGGAAAAAATGGCACGGCATTCCGAGTTCGTTTGACCCCCTCAAACGAGGCTCCAAAGATATCACAATCGTTGTTTTTTTGCAAAAACTGCAGCTGTCACACTCAGCACGCAGCCCTAGCACCAGGTGGGGCCCACCTGCGGGCCCCACCTGTGGACCATGTGCACAGCACACGCGTGTCCATGTGTGCTGCTATATGGGTGCCCGTGCCCGTGCACAGTGTGACCGCGCGAACTGTGCCCGGTCCCGGGCTATGCCCGGGCCCGCTTAGCTGAGTGGCGTGGGCATGGGCGCCTGCAATCCAAGCAAGTCGGGCGCCCGTCAAACAGGCACCAGACCCGCAATGCCCAATACTGGGCTTTGCGTCACTGTTTTGCCTTTATTTTGCTCATTTGGAGTCCGTTTTTAATGTGGTTTGATCATGCGTTTAGACCGAGACGATTCCGTCATCTAGGTAACCATTTTCACGCGTTTATTATATTAAATATGCACGTAAATATTTTACGACACATTTAATTCCCTTTGCATCATATGCAAAATTCCCACATCTAATATTAAAAACCCATTTGCATCAAATACAAATGAACTGAGGGCATACATACCTCAACATCTCCCACTTACAATGAGGGTCATTTATCCTGAGTCTGCAAGCTAACTGCAAACTCTTTGCAGTTTTCTGTCCCTTGAATCAAATGCAAATTCTCCCTAATTTCTACCTATTACTTGACGAAGGTCTCACTCTATGTGAGACCCCACAGCCTGACCCTACTACATGTGGGGCTCGAAACCCCAGACGCCAGTAACCATGAGCAGTAGGTGTCGTCCATGTTTCGGTATCATACGTATGTGGTTAACTCATCGACATGAGTATTGTCGAGACCACCCTGACTGTGTCAGTGATGAATACCACAGTTTTAGTCTCTTCGTCAAAACTATGCTGCCTAGTCAAGCCTAGGGTATGGTCAACTGTCAACCCTACTAGCTTGAACTTGGTTAGTATCTATCGATCTTTAGCTAAATAATGTTGGACTTCTTCCAACATACTCTGGACAGAGTTTCACTAAAGATTGAACTAACACGTGCGACACTAACTCCCCTTGACTGGGTGATTTGGGTTGAATATTACATATTTAATACCTCATTTAGCCACATTTTGTGCATAAATGACACGTATTTAGTCTCTAATGCAACCGTATTTTGAATGTCACCACTTATTAGAGAAAACTCCTATTTTATGCATAAACAGCAATATATTGAGTATTTCTACCCTTTTAGTATTTTTCATATGAAGATGTCGATCTCACGGTTCCAACGACTATTTATTTGTATTTTTCTGAGATCTGTGCTAATTACTATGAATTTTTGAATGCAGAATACCATTTAAATGGAGAAATACGTGAGAAATACGCACAAAAATACGAAATACGGCTGCAACCAACCAGACGCTGCCACGTGGCACCATCCGAGTGATTCACCCAGCATCCATCGGCACAGCAGAGCGGGTGACGCGGCATGCTATAAGCCGCTCGATCATCATCTAACGACTAAGAATCATCCCGACTTAGGTTCGAAATGAATGAGTTATACGGGCGACATGGCGGAATCATGGCCATTGCTCGGTCATCGCACGGTCGAGAGCAGAGTGACGACGCAGTGTTATCATCACCGTTGGATTGAAATCCAACGGCCAGAAACGCAGCGAAGCGGGCGATAGCTCCACGGGTGACGTGGCTCCCATCGGGTCATCGATCTCAGCCGTCCGTTCAAATGATGAACTGGTGTGGTTGTGCCACATCGCCCGTAAACTGCTGCTGCCCGCTTCGTCTTCGAGTATGCAAACGTCTTGATTTCAGCCGTTGGATCATCATCCAACGGTCCATCGTACGCTGCGTCGCTCACTCATTGTGGTCGCAAGATGAAGGCGAGAAGTGCTCGGATCGCTGCCACATGGAAGCTGTTTGAAACGCTCAGCCCAAATCCGATCAGCTTCGGGGTTAAATGGTTACCGTAGGATCATCATCCAACGGTGTGTATAAAACCACATCGCCCATTCTCTGATGCCGTCAGATCTGAGCGGGAACGCGTGGGATCTTTCCATGTGTCTACATGTGAAGCACGCGCGCCGTATTTACGGCGTATTTCCTCGTACTTTAGCCCTTTAAAATGGTATTCTGTATTCAATAAATCATAGAAATTAGCACAGATCTCAGAAAAATACAAATAAATAGTCGTTGGAATCGTGAGATCGAGATCTTCATATGAAAAATATAAAAAGGGCAGAAATACTCAGTATATTGCTTTTTGCGCATAAAATGAGAGTTTCTCTAAGAAATAAGGTTATTCAAAATTCGATCGTATTAGAGACCAAATACGTACCACGTTTGCACAAAATAGATCAAAATAGGGTGTTAAATATGCAATATTCCGCCCGAATCAAACCCCCCAACTAGCGATTTGCTAGTCCCTAGCAAAAAGATTGATTAAGTCGAATGATCAATAAAACAATAAATTATATCAATCGTTTATGGCATGGCTCAATAATACGCTTTCCAACATGATTTTGACCATCAATATACACAATCCATGAATAAGATCAATCACATGATATTTTCTCTAATTTAATTTGAATAAATAACATGCGAGCATCGTTTTGCACAAGCGAAAGTATAACACGTCGTTATATACTAGTTTTCTTATTGCCAAGGAATTGGCATCTCAAAAAGATCGTTCAAATCATGGGTATTGAAGTTGCTTAGTTTATTCACCATTTCTCTTTTTTTCCTTCTTTTTTTCTTTTTTTGACGACTTAGAATGATCCATGTAACGAGCATTCAATTAATGACTCCTAGGCCAGACGACCTTCAGGCATTTGGCTTAGAAGAGCCCCTCGAACTTAATAACTCGAATCATCTAAGTTTTATTTTCTCCCCTTTTTGGTTGCACTCCCCATTCATCCATCTTTCGACGTGAATCTCCAATGCTTCCTGAGGCACGAAGACCCGGCTAATCAATGAACTCAATGGAACGATGCATTTTTTTCTTTTTAACTTTTTTCTTTTCATTTTTTGTAAGCAACTCAACACCCATAAATATGAACATAAACATTAGTAACAAAGGCCAAATTCCTCTTCAACTTGAAGACTATTCTAATAAATCATTATACTTAAGCTTTTGCATCACAGTAGCATGCATGAAATAAATTCAAATTTTTTCGATATATTAATCATGGCAATTGAAAGTTTTCAAAAAGGGCATATTAACGAGTAATTCCATGAAGGAAAAATAATTAATTCAAGCCATAAACAATTTTTAGAACTCAATCAATGCATAATCATCCGCTAATGTGGTATGTAAAGGAGTTTTAAATGATGAGAATTGGTGATTTATTCTTTTCTCTCGCTTTGTTTTAATAAAAAAATCCTAAGGCCTCATACACTCCCCCCACTAAAGATGGACATTGTCCTCAATGTTGAAAGGGGTACGAGTTTATTCTAAAGCAAGCATCCTAAAAAGCATATAAAATTTATACTGATGCGTGGTCAAATGGCAGATCACGGATCTGTAATGGTGGAGAAAGTTGTTCTGTCTGCTCTTTGCACTCCTCGACAAGTATTCTTCCTCCACTAGCTAAACTGGATCCCAGCAACGTAACTCCCAGCATCTCTATAAAGTAGTTAACTATACTCTACAAGAGATGAGTCATGTCAATCCAATTTAGCCTTAAATTCTTTTCAATAAAAATATTCCAAATGCAGTCATCAAAATAGGTGAAATGAAGTAAAGCATGTTGATGACTACTCCCTGAAAAAATGTGCACTGCTCTCGATATGATGCTCAATCATTGGGGAGAGGGATAAATGAGTTTGGGAAAAAACTGGGGGAAAGAGTGGTTCGGGCTCCATAGCGATAATCTCTAAACACATGTCCCTAGCTGTCTCCTCCTCCTGTTCATCCAAAATTGCTAGCTCGTCCTCTCCTTTGCACCCACTTCCTGCCATGTTGATATTTTTATTCGTGACTTCATCGTGACATGGTTCGCTCGATATACCTGCAATAGAATATGAACTCATATTATATTCTTGAAATTGAATTTTCAAATTAATTATTTTCTTCTAAGCAAGTGGCAATCAGAGTAAGATTTTCAATGGATTACTGAATTTGCCGACTCCGAGCAAGGTAGTTTTTTTGGAATTGATGGGATGTAGCCTCATGTGTCTGAATGAGCAAATAAACTTCCTCTTTCGAGGGTTGCAATGGTACGTCTACACTTTGCTCCCCTTGATCAAGGCATGAAGGCTCCTTTGAATCATGCTCTGAAGTCTCATTAATGGTCTGATCATTCTCGTGTAAGGACTCCATGTATTTCCACGCCTCTATCGATGTCATGACTCCCAAAAATTCCTGCAGTTGTGGTCGTAGTCCAAATAGGAAGGACTCCATAAGCTCTTTCTTTGTGTACCCATGATTCGGATAGCTCGATACTATGTCTGTGAACCTCCTCCAGGCCTGAAAGCAAGTTTCACAATCTGTCTGATTAAAATTAACGATCTTGAGCTTCTCCATCATATGCTTGTGTGCAACATCATACTCTGCATCATACCAATTATGCAATATAAATTCATGTATTCCATTTTTTTGAATTTTTTAAAGAGAAAAAACTAATAAAAATCCTAAACTATAAGATGGAAGGATCTCACCGAATGTTCCTCCATACGAACTGAAATCGTAGATCACAAGTACTGTTATCCCGGCAACGGCGCCAAAAACTTGACGCGTCTCAAAATGTGCAAATAATACTCCAATTACAAGCCAAATACGTGAAATAAAAGGCTAAAGGTTGGGAATTTATCACCAAATCTCTCCAAATAGACCCTAGATCTCCTTCAGATGATAGCTCTGGCCTCTGTCTCCAGGGCCTCCATCTCACGCCAAATACGGCTCCTAGAGCCCCAAATACACAAGAATACGAAATCCTAGGCCAAAATATGCTTATATAGAGAGTATTGCGGGTTTTAAGTCGTTAGCGGGTCCAAAACCCGCTCCGTTAGAACCCAAACCCGATCCAATAACAGCCTCAACTCTCAACCGTTCGATCCGGGCGCGATTACACCTTGTGATTCCACGTGTGCTTTAAAAATCATGCGCTCGATGTATCCACTTCGCATTAGGGATCTTCCATGACCATACGATCCGCGATCAATGACCTGACGGGAGCCACATCGCCCGCGGAGCTGTCGCCCGCTTCGCTGCGTTTCTGGCCATTGGATTTCGATCCAACGGTGATGATAACGCTGCGTCGCCACTCTGCTCTCGACCATGCGATGTCTGAGCAACGGCCATGATTTCGCCACGTCGCCCATATAACTCATTCATTTCGAACCCAAGTCGGGATGATTCTCGGTTGTTGGATGATGATGGAGTGGCTTATAGCATGCCGCGTCACCCACTCTGCTGTGCTGTTGGATGCTGGGGGGAATCACTCAGATGCTGCCATGTGGCAGCGTCTGGTTGGTTGCGGCAGTATTTCGTATTTTCGTGCGTATTTCTCGTGTATTTCTCTAATTAAATGGTATTCTACATTCAAAAATTCATAGTAATTAGCACAGATCTCAGAAAAATACAAATAAATAGTCGTTGAAACAGTGAGATCGAGATCTTCATATGAAAAATACTAAAAGGGCATAAATACTTAATATATTGATGTTTTGTCCGTAAAATAGGAGTTTGCTCTAATAAGTGGTGACATTCAAAATACGGTTGCATTAGAGACCAAATACATGTCATTTATGCACAAAAGGGGGTTAAATGAGATATTAAATATGCAATATTCAACCCGAATCACTGGGAGAGACGAAACCTATCTTGGTCATTACTCTCCTCGCATGCTTCAAATATCACCTAAACAAAGACCTTTCAATGGGCTTTCCCGAGGCTAGATCAGTGATCTAAGTGACACCGTTCACGCACAGGTTCGTACAATGATCTCAAGTTAAAAGACCAACTTACCTATCATCATTAAGAGTTATCATTGACAGATTAGTCAATATAAACCATATGATAACCCTCGTTGGGTCGTTCAGTGAACTCATTCTCCAATGAGCACATGTGTCTCGTCTCCGACTTCGCCAAGTCGAACGACCATGAGATCATCGTCACCACTCCATAGTGAAGACTAAGACATAATGTTCTATCCGATGTGCCGATATACATTTCTCAAAACATCTACGACCACAAACCTTTTTAGACTTATGCTACAATCGGTCAAATACTTCTCCATGATCGAGATCTCCATCTCGATACATATTTGATTAAGTCTCGGAACTATACCTAATTCCTAAAGAAGACTACATTATTATTAACTTAGGTAAATTCTTACCAAACAGCTTAATGTTATTTTGAACAAGACGTTGTACACATACATCGAGATAAATTTGCCTCGAGGGCAAACCCATCTCGCTACATCTCCCACTTGCACTCAGGCCCATTTATCTAGTATCTCATACCGCATTTACACATAAGTCTTTCTAGACTTCATGTGGTATCGTGAGTGGATCTGCTATACCATCTACTGTATAGACTAAAGGGATTTCTATGTTCATTTTAGACCACACATTTGAATCTCATCCAAATAATTCACTTGGTCCCTTGGAATCCATAATATATGTCTTGCATGGATCTCATCCAGCTTATCGTACCTTATGAAAATAATCCAAATTAGTTACTGGTCAATTAGACGGTTCATAATCATTTCTGATAAGGTGTCAAACTCTTTGACCACTTTGTCAAACCATATGTTCCGGCTCCTTGATACCTCCCATGCCTTTTATTTGCTCCCACTGACCTTGAAAACTCCATAAGTTTGTTCTTCTAAATCATATTTAGAAAACATATATATTCCAGCGTTCGTGGTCATCATGAGCATTTACATCGAGTATGATCCGAATAGATCTGTACACAGCCATTGGTGAGAAAATTTCATCATAATCCGTTTATAGGAGTTCTGATGATAACTGTTCTCAACCAGCTAACTTGTACTTCACTATTTTCTATCTGCACTAATATTCTAGACTCAAAATTTCACTTGCAGCCAAAGGAAACAATTTCCTTGGGCACGTGAACTAAAGTCCATACTTTATTTACGTGCACGATCCCTTTTCGGATTGCATCAAGCCATTTATCAGAGTCCCTACTCCGAATGGATTCTTGGAAGTTGACCAGGCCATCATCAACTATGACATTTTACTCGACTCCTTCGTCTCACGAGGCTCGAGTAACCATGTGACTTCCTAACGATTAATTTGAGGAATGTTACATTGATAAGTCCTCACATAACCTTATCAAGAAACTAGGCATTACTATCTGGGACTTAACACAGAGGGAGGATTGTAACTCAGAGTCACTTGCCATGCATCGCACCATGTCTAACAAAGTGCGATTCATGCACTCCAACACACCTATTGTTAAGAGACTTGACCTTAGAGAAAATCACATTTTCTTTTAATTTCGTAAGAATTATATAGCTAAGTATTCGACTCTTCAATCTGATCGAAGAAGTTCAAATACTTCAGTTACTGTGTACTCTATTTTATCATTCTTATGTTCAGCAAGAACACGTGTCGTAATAAAATAAGAACAACTTATCCTGGCTAACTTAGACTTGGGTCCTGGTACATCCGTATGTACGAGACTACAAGTTCACCAACTCATTCTCATACTGTTTTACAGATGGAATTTCGGCCATCATACCTTTGAGACAAGATTCACAAGTGTCTATTGACTCATAATACGAGAGGTCAGACCCCTCTTTATGTGACTTCTGAAGTTTAGTCTCTTTAGTACGGCCTAGTCTATTTTGCCATATAAGTTTTGCTACTATATTGTATATTCATGTATTAACATTTAATACATTATCATTATACAAATTACCCATTGCTTCATAAGCAAGGTGACGACATTTACCAAAAATGTTAAACGTCCTCTATGGTCCAAGAAACAACAATTGCTCCTTTTTCCAACACGTATGACAATCTATTCCCTTTTGTATGATGATTATCCTGAATCCATGACATCAAATATGTCACATTTTTAGTCCCGCCTACTTTTACCTTTACTAATGATAGATAAAACTTTCTTTCTCAATTGACTTTCATTAATGCCTTCTTCCTTTTCTAAATCTCATTTAGATATTACGTGTCTCAACACAAATAATAGTAGTGCAAACATTTCATGTATCCAAACGCTTGAGCTTTGCAACCTTGAGTGTGCTCAACAAGTTGCTCGTCTCAAGAACCGGTTGGGATACATAGTCTTGCACCGCCCATGCACTCATCTTCGATTCAAACAATTCGATCGAAGTTTCGAACTTTGCGAATCGAAACCGTTTTCCATACGATCTTGA
Source organism: Scilla litardierei (assembly GCA_030789695.1). Lineage (NCBI taxonomy): Eukaryota > Viridiplantae > Streptophyta > Magnoliopsida > Asparagales > Asparagaceae > Scilla > Scilla litardierei. The sequence goes on from CM061142.1 coordinate 698,408,147, forward strand.
GTTGACTCAACAAATTGTATGGAGAAATATGCTTTGAACATAAGTATGTTCAAGCTGCCCCTCATAGAGGCGAGTGATAGGTAGCGTGCATAATTTTGTTGGACCCAGAGCTCAGGAAATCATTGTCCTTAAGCCTGTGCTAAGAAGGTCATTTTTAATATCAGTGAGAACATAGTTTAGTCTATCAATTAGAATTTAAGTTGATATTCAATTAACCAACCATTTGGACCAGTTAACTTATTCTCTTATGATATTATGTTTTTTTGGATTCATCGGTAAACATAGAACTGCCCTAGTTTAGCATATGTTCAATTTTAAATATAGATAAAATGGCTTTTATCTAACTATATCATCCCGCTATTTTTGCGATTATTTTTAGCCATAATAATGAACGATTTAATTAAATTAAATTAAATGTGAAAGAGATCCAACCACTCTGAGCATCACAACCTTGAGTGTGCTCAACAAATTGCTTGACTCTGCGATTGGTAGATGACTCTTCATCAATCATATCATATATGATTCCCTTATTGGTTTTTACCCCTAGCCACTTATGAGCATGATGTTAAATACAACATGTGTTGGATTCAACGATCGATGACTTCGTGTTTGATGATAACAAACGTGTGTAGACGTTCTAATGTGTGTGCCAAGTGTTTTCCGGAATTGCACGCTTGTAAATCTTCAAAGTGATGATTAAGTCAATTGATGGAGGAATTGATATTCACATAGCAAATTGGAAGATGGAGAAATTGCTATTCATATAGCAACTTGGACTTCATCAAAGAGATGGTGACTATAGCTACAAGAATTGGACCAAGTCAAATTGGATAGGATCTTATTCAAATCAATTTAAGATTGATTCAAATCCCCATTGCCATTCTAATCCTAGTCCATTATGGAGAGATATGGAGTATCTCTTTCAAATCTCCTCTTGATTGATTCAAATCAATTAAAGATCCTATCAAATCTCCTATCTTATTTGTATCCAAATCCTAATCCAATTAGTATTGCAATGAGATTAAATCGAATCCCTCCAAATCTTATATTCCTATCTCTAATAGGATTCTCCTCCATCCCAAACCATCTTGCTTTCCTATCTCCAATAGGATTTCATCCTAGCCATTAGACTCCCCATGGCCGCAACACATCTCACCATTCATCCTCCTTGGTCGCATCAAATACCTAGCCTCTCCTATAAATACCAAGCATCAAAGCAAAGGGAAAAGTGGGAAACAAAAGGAAACTTGCGGCCACATAAAGAAACAGAGGAAAACTATAGTTCGGCCAAATCAACCAAAGCCTAAAAGCAAAACCCTAGCTCTACCCATTGCTGCAACCATCTTCCTCTAAAGTGTCGCAAGGAAGCCTCTCTCCATAGCCAAAACTTCATTGCAAAATCCTACCCCATTGCTACAAGACTATCAAGGCCAAAAGCTCCCATATTGTGCAATATTGCAAGCTAATCCTCCATAGCTACAACATCAAGATTGCATGCCTAACTTTGCCCAAAGCTCCACATCCTACTCTGTTCCATCTTGCGCAAGCCTCAAAGGAACTCCATTGCTTAAACATTATCTCCTTGCCATTGCCGCAACATAGCTATATCATCCACTTGCGCAAAGCAACCAAGGCCAAAAGAGAGCATCCAAACCCATTGCTGCAACCTCCTAGCTTCTATCTCCAAGAGCATATATCTCCAAGAGCCCCTATCTCCAGTAGTCAAGCTTCATCATCATCAAGGAGAGACCATAGCTGCAAGTTACATCACCCAAGCACCAAGAGGAGGCTAATTAAGCATCAAGGAGAAGTCTGCATGCGCACTGCTTAAGCACCCAAGAGGTCTACACATGCACGGCTCGAGTAGCCAACAACCCTGGCCGCGCATTGCTGCAAGCACCCATGCACAGCTGCACCAGAGGCCGCGCACTGCTGGACCAGAGACTGCGCACTGCTCCTAGCTGCAAGCAAGCATCAAGGGAGATCTTCCAACAAATTTTGCAACTTCCAAGCACAAGGTGGCCGCAACCTGAGTTACTAAGGAGACGAGATGAGTCATCTACATCTTGCCAGACGAGAGATGGCCCGTGCCGATTGACAGAGACGACTACGCCTACACACTGAGATTCTCTAAACTCTTTTACTATTATTTGTGTGTAGTAGTAACGATCTCTGTAGGGGAAGCTTTAACACTTTTGTGTTCTTTCGGAACTTATTTAGTCGGGGGACTAGCGAAGAGGGTCTTGACGTGCAGGGCTTGTCAAGATAGAGCATTTACTAGGTTGATAGTGTTTTGCACTCAGAGAGTGTGGTACGTACTAGGTGGGTAGCCAGGGGCTCGAGACTCATTGTAGTAGTATATAAAGAACATACTAATGCTAGTATTTGCTTGGAGGCTAGAGTAGGTCGTGGGACGATCGAACCAGGGTATATCTGTGCGTACTCTGTGATTGCACTCTTGTTGCTCTGCTTGTGATTATAAACTGCGAGTGATTTTTCGTGGGTTGCACAAGAATATTTTATTATTCTATTCACCCCGCAGGCTTAGATCCAGATCCAACAAGTGGTATCAGAGCAGGTTAGAGGATCTAGGCTAGATTGACCATGAATACTTTTAATTCTGCATTTGGTGAAGGCCAATCTATATCACGTCCCCCTAAATTTAATGGTGTAGAGTATGCTTATTGGAAAACTAGAATGAAAATCTACTTAGCCTCTGTTGATTATAATGTATGGAATATTGTTGAAAAAGGATACAGTTCTCCTATGCTTAAAATTGGAGATACTGAAATGTTGAAACCTGAAGATAAATGGGATGACAATGATAAAAAAATGTTTTTCTTTGAATAACAAAGCTATGAATGCGCTTATTTGCTCCTTGCATAAAGCTGAATTCAATTGTATCACACAATGTTTAACTGCACAGGTAATTTGGCATACACTGGAGGTGATGCACGAGAGAACATCGCAAGTAAAGGAATCCAGACTTGAGTTGCTGAGTACGGAATATGAGAGCTTCCACATGCTTACATCAGAATCCATTAAGGACATGTTTGCGAGGTTCACAGACATTGTATACAAGTCCACCTCCCTCGGTAAGCCATACTCTAGCCTTGAACATGTGAGAAAAATCTTAAGAGTGTTACCAAGATCGTTCAGGCCTAAAGTCACCGCTATCCAAGAAGAGAACGATCTATCACAGATGAGAGTGGAGGACTTGATAGGTAACCTAATGTCCCACGAGTTTAAGCTGTAGAATATTGAAGAAAGAGATAAACCTGAGGCAAAGGAAAAAGCTCCAAAACCACTAGCTCTTCAAGCCAGCGAGGATGACGAAGATGATGAGGAGCATGCACTTATGGTAAGAGGGTTCAGCACGTCCATCAAAACAAATCAAGGAAGAGTTGAAATGGCGCAAAGGTTCAATCGTTCTAATAAATATAATCCTGCTAGAAATATTTCTGAACAGAAAACTGCTGATAAAGTTGATTATTTTAAATGCAGGAGGAGAGGACACTTTGCGAGAGATTGCCCAGCTAAAGTTGCAGACAAGAAAGTAAAAGCCGTGGTGCAAACATGGGACATGGATAGTGAGGATGAGAATGAGGAGCATGAAATTGGAATCAATCTTGCTTTGATGGGAAGACACGATGAGGTAACATCTTATACTAGAGCTTAACTTTTTAAGAAAATGCAAGAGGAAATTGATGAGCTAGATTCTAGTGTAGAAAGCTATAGAAATGCGTGTTTTGAATTGCAAAAGGAAAATTGTGACATGTTGGAAGAAACTAAAAATCTGAAAGAAGATCTTGTTGCATGCAAATCCATCATTACCATGTTAAAAGAAAAATCTAGCTCACCTAAAAAATTGATTGTCTTTCTTGTCCCTCTATGATGAAGGATATTAACATGCCTAAGCAAGATTTAATTAAGCTGAAAACTGAAAAAGACTATGTGATTAGAGAGCTTAATGATAAATTCTGCATGGTTAATAATGATCTCAAAAGAAAAGTGATTGAGTTTGAAAAGAAAGAAGAGGGAAACAAGAGGAAAACAAGAAATCTTTCATTAGTAAATGTACTTTGCTTGTGAATGAGAATGCATTACTGAAATCCAAAGTCTCTAGTCTTGAATTGTCTATTAAGAAATTTTCCATAGGAAAACAATCTCTAAATATCATTCTTGGAAATCAATTATATGGCAATAATAGGAGGACTTGGATTTAGTTCGAAAATGTTGAAAAATCAAATTTTAATAAAATTCACAATGTGCCTACTATTGTCAAAAATATACGTGCAAAGTGCTTTACTTGTGATAGTGTTGTTCATACATCTTATAATTGCAAGTTTAGGAACACGAAAATAAAGTTTAAACAAGTGTGGGTTCCTAACTCTTTGGTGGCTAACATGAGTGGACCTTGTAGGATTCCAAGGTCACACATAGCATCTACCGTGTAGGTACAATGAAGATTTGGCAAGGAGCTTTAAATTGAATGTTTTCATCATTTAAGCTTCTAAGCCAAACAACGACGCGAAGTTACATCTTTTTCCTTCTTTGAAATTAATGCATACCTTCATAGATTTTGCATGCTTGAACTATTTTTTATTTGAGTACTAGCTTGCTTGATTTTAGTTTGCTTGATTCATTTTATATAATAAAAAATAAAAAATTGAAAAAAATGTACTTAATGAAATTTTTTTCTCTTTGTATCATTCAAGTAGTATTATTGAATGTCATTCATATCCTTGTAAAAATCAATGTATTATTGTTATAGCTACATGCGCATGTTAGAATTCCTAAGTAGACATGACATGCTTAATGAATTGAATAACGTGATTTCTACACATACACCTTTACTTCCACGAGTATTGAATATTGTTGCACAATTGGATAATCTTTTATGAATTGTTGGAAAGTAAATATAGGTTGAAAATAACTGATAAATCTAAGGGATATGATGTGTATTTGCCCTGGATAAAAATTGAGCAGAAAAGAATTGAATATGAAACAAGAAAAAATGAAAAAGATCGAATATTGCTCCGTATGTAAAATGGATACAATTCATGGCAAGTATACTACCCACGAGTATCCAACTTAAGCTATATGGGTAATCTTTAACGTTGGTGTATTTTACTCGTCAAGCATTGCCACCCCCACATCTAAGAGTCCTTATAGGCTATGCTTTTGGGGTGTGGTACATTGAACTCATTTTTAATGAGGGGGAAAATCAATCCTAGTGATATCATGCTTATTGGAAAATGTGGATTGGTTTTGGTTGATTTCTATGAGAGTTTCTCCCTTTGTGCTTCAATTACTTAATCATCACACTTACACGATGGTGTAGAAGTCTATGTTACTCTTTTCATTAAATTTGACGTGCTTATTCTAAGAAAAATGACATGCAAGTGCTGTTGGAAGCAACGATCTAGGATCTTGGTTTGATGATGACAAACGTGTCGGTATATCTGATGTGTGTGCTTAGTGTGTTTCAGGCTTGGCGATCACTATTTGCAGGAATTGCTATTCGTATAGCATATTGGGAGAAAGAGTCTGTGTGTGCACAAAGAAGTTTGACTTGGTCAAAGGAGAGAAAAGAGGACCAAGTCAAATTGACTTAGGAGATTGGATTGATTCAAATCAATTTAATATTTGATCAAATCAATTAGATGGATTTGTGTCTACCCATTTCCTATTCAAACAACAAATCAAATCCCATATTGATTGGGTCAAATCCCAAAGCGGTTGGCACAACCCTATTACCATTGTCCTATAAATACCCATCTTCTAGGGTTGAAAGGTCGTGCGGCAATTAAAAAATAGAGGGCAGCCGTGGTTATTCTTGAGGAATCCGAAGTTTTTTTTGAGAGAGCACCAAAAAAATAGTGCGCAAATTTCCAAGGCCGATCTTTATTCCCCTGAGATCACTTCATATCAAAATTTGAAGTGCAGATCTTTTGAAATGTGCATTTACTTCATATTGAAATTTCCAAGGCCGATCTTTTGAAATGTGCATTTACTTCATATCACTTCATATCAAAAATTCCCCTGAGATCACTTCATCTTATTAATGCCCTCAACCAATTTCAGAGAGAGCCGCACGTTGCTTCTCTCCAACAAAAATTGTGTGCGGCAACTTTAGTTTTTTTTGGGGCTACTTGTGAAAAAGACGGGTGAACAAAGCCAAGCATCAAATGAAGAAGGTTAGTGCTCTGTTGATCTAATTAGTTAAAATCTAACTCCTTTTTTTGTGCTTTGTTGTTTGCAGAGAGTACAAATAATCACTTTGATAAAAGAGAGGTGCCGGCCATATCAATTCAAGGGTACATACGTGAAGAAAAAAGAGGAACAAATCTCATGGACAGAAGCCACGCATGACACAGGGAAGTAAATCACAAAGGCTCTTATCAATTGTTTAATTGTGTTGTCAACTTACATGTTAGGAAATTGAATGTGAAGTCTGTGTGTGTGGTTTTTAAAAGGGTGATCTCTTCATATAGAAGAGAGCTGCACATTGGTGCCTGTGGTGTCTTGTTTTGTTTTCCGTTGGTGGCAGGCTAAGGTCTTAAAGTATTTTCTTCTAACATATGTTTTAATACCCTGGCCAAATTTTTGTGATCTTCCTTGAAGCCGTGGGTTATTGTGGAGCACAGGCCGGCCATTGACTCAGTATCATACAAAAATTTACAGAGGGCCCTGGCGCATGTCCTTAAGTCACAAAGGGATGCACATCTGCATGCCAAGCTGAAGCTTAATCAAAGTAAGATAGTGCTCTTGGTAATTAATTTGGGATTAAGATTTTGCCTTTTTTGTTTGCAGGCCAACACAATTTTTTGAGCGAATCTTCAGCAGCTGCACTCAATTTCTCAACGCCGAATTTTTTTTAAAGCTAAGATTGTGTGCAAGATATTCGTGTGCCATCATTTAGGAAAGCTTGTTGTCGCAAGTTTCAATCTTTGGCGAAAGACGTAAATTTCATTGAGGGGAGGCAAACTATTGCGGAGACAGTAAAGACTACTACTTGTCAGATTGATCTGACCCGTGCTTATTGACGAAGACATCGCTGCTGCACAATCTGAGCTTTCTAAACTCAATACTTTATTATTTTGCGTAGCAATTGTGATAGATCTTCGTAGGGGAAACTTTTACCTATTTTGTGGACTATTTTGGGACTTGTCTAGTTGGGACTAGACAAGTGAGACCCAGCTAGTTTGGGACTAGCTGGTAGAAAGCTTTGCTAGGATTGATAGTGAGAGGAAACACTGTGTGTGGGGTACTAAGAGTCTGGCGAGTGTAGAGACGTAGAGGGTGCTCTGAGCGTGCTCTAACTTGTGACTTTGTACCTATTGCACTATTCAATCTAGTATTTGCTTTGGGGGCTGGAGTAGGTCGTTGGGACGACCGAACCAGGGTAAATCTGCTGTGTACTCTGTGTCTGCATTTTAGTTACTCTGGTTGTGCTATAACTGCGTGTGATTATTCGTGGGTTGCACGAATTATTTTTATAAGCCTATTCACCCCCCCCCCCCCCCTCTAGGCTAGGATCCAGATCCAACAAGTGGTATCAAAGCCAGTTTAGTAGATCTAGCCTAGTTTGACCATGGACCACATGGATAGTGCTTTTGCTGAGGGCCAGTCTATTTCCCGACCACCCAGATTTAATGGAGTAGACTATGATTATTGGAAAAATCGTATGAGAATCTACTTAATTTCTATTGATTATAAAGCTTGGCAAATTGTTGAAAAAGGCTATAAATCACCTGTTATTAAAATTGAAAATTCTGAAATGCCTAAGCCTGATGATAAGTGGGATGATAGTGATTGGAAGCTTTATTCTCTTAATGCTAAAGCTATGAATGCTCTTATTTGTGCATTAGATAAATCTGAATTCAATCGTATCTCACATTGTCTAACTGCGCAGGAAATATGGCATACTTTGGAGGTGACGCACGAGGGAACGTCACAGGTGAAGGAGTCTAGACTTGCACTTCTGAGCACGGAATACGAGGGATTTCGCATGCTACCATCAGAGACGATATCAGAAATGTTTGCGAGGTTCACCAACATTGTCTACAAGTCTAGTTCGCTCGGTAAGCCATATTCTAGCCTTGAGCAGGTGAGGAAGATATTAAGAGCTCTGCCAAGCTCTTTCAGGCCTAAAGTCACTGCCATCCAAGAAGCGAAAGATTTGTCACAGATGAGGGTGGAGGACTTAATAGGTAATTTAATGTCCCACGAACTTGAATTGCAAAATTTTGATGAAAGGGAGAAACCTGAGGAAAAAGAGAAAGCTACCAAGCCACTTGCTCTGAAAGCTGACGAAAGTGAAGATGATGATGATGACATAGCGCTAAAGGTCAGAAATTTCAGAAAGTTTATCCAGACCAAGCAAGGAAGAGCAGAAATGGCACCCAGGTTTAATCGCTCTAACTTTTTTCAGTCTTCTAAGCAAAATTATGATCAGAATACTACTAATAGAATGACTTGTTTTAAATGCAAGAAAAGAGGACATCGAATGAGGGATTGCCCACATGAGACAGCTCAGGTAGCTAAAGAAAAGGGAAAATCCAAGGTGCTTACTTGGGACATGGATAGCGAAGCTGAGAGTGAGGAGGAGGAACACGAAGCCCACTCATGCATGGCATTGATGGGAGTACACGATGAGGTAATTTCTGGTAGTAAAACTGAACTCCTTACTCTTTGTAAAGAAATGCAAGATAAAATAGTAGAGCTTGAATCCACTATTAGATGATTATCAAAATGAGAACTTTGAAATGCAACAATCTGAATATGAAATGTCTAAAGAGATTGAAAAACTCAAAATTGATATTGTTGCACGTGACTCTACTATTGATATTCTGAAAAAGGAAAAATCCAGGTTTAATGATGAAGCACCTTGTCTCTCTTGCCCTTCCTTGATGAATAATATTAGCATGCTTAAACTTGATTTGATTAAGCTCGAAACTAAAAAAGACTATGTTATTAGAGAGCTTAATGATAAATTCTGCATGTTGGATAATGATTTTAAAAGATAAATGGTTGAATTTGAAAAGAAGGAAGAGGAAAACAAGAGAGCTTTTATAAGTAAATGCACATTGCTTGTGGAAGAAAATAAATTGTTGAAAACCAAAGTCTCTAATCTTGAATTGGCCATTAAGAAATTCTCTACGGGAAAACAATCGTTGGACACTATTTTAGAGAATCAATTATATGGCAATAATAGAAGAGGACTTGGTTTTGGTCTGAAAAATGTTGAAAAGTAAAAATTCAAGAAATTCCACAATGCACCGTCTATTGCGAAGAACTTATATGCAAAGTGCTTTACTTGTGATAGTGTAGGCCATACTTCATACTATTGTAAATTTAGGAACACTAAAATCAAGTTTAAACAAGTGTGGGTTCCTAAAACAATATTGGCTAACACTAGTGGACCTTGTTGGATTCCAAGGTCACACTTAACACCTTTCATGTAGGTGTGATGGAGTTTTGGCGAGGAGCGTTAAATTCAATGTTTCATTCTTTTAGCTCCTTCGTCAAATAGTGACGAGAAGGTATAATTTCTATCCCTCTTTGCATTGCATACCTTCATAGATTTTTTGTGTGCTTGATTTATTTTGGTTTGTGTGCTTGCATGGATGATTTTTAATGTTTTTATTTCTGAAAAAAAAACAAAAAAAATTGAAAAATCAAAAATCAAAAAAAATCGTGCTTATTGAATCCTCTTATGAATCTCTTAAGTGGTATTGTATGAATGATCAATGTTATCCCTTGTAGAAGTCGATTCATTATTGTTGTAGCTACATGAACATGATGTTATTCTTTTTAGTAGCCACGACATGTCTCATAAGTTTCAAACTTGACTTCTACACCTACATTTGCACTTTCACGATATTTGACTTTTTAGTGCTTTTGGAGATTCTTTTGAAGAATAATGGAAAGTGAATGTAGGAATGATTAATTTCTGAAATTTCTAAGGGATATGATGTGTTTAGCCATGAATTAAAATTGAGCACAAAAGAATAAAAAAAACGATATTTGCTCCGTATGAAAAATGGATACACTTCATGGCTAAAACACAACCCACGAGTATCCAACTTGTGCTACATGGGTAATCATTAGCGTTGGTGTATATAACTCGTCAAGCAATGCCACCCCACATTTAAAAGTCCTTTTAGGCTATGTTTCGGGGTTTGGTAACTTGAACTCATCTTTGATGAGGTGGGAAAAGTCAATCCTAGTGATATTCATGAAAACTGGAAAATGTGGATTGTTTTGGTTGATTTTCTGATATTGAATCTCCTCTTGCACTTTATTGTCTATATCTTTTCACTTACACAAAGGTGGAGAAGTCTTGGTATGAAATTCTATGAACTTGACTTGTCTATTATTTGGAATGCTCATGCAAATTACACGCTACATCTAATAATGATTTATTTTTGCATGGGATATTTTTGTGACTTCATTAATCCACTTTTGGTGATTACAAAGGGGGAGAAAGAAAAAGAAAAGATTTTGAGAGCCTTGATGTTGATATTATTTGTTGAAGGGGGAGCTTGAGAGAAGGGGGAGCATGCTATTGTATTTGTTATAAGTCTATGCATGCCATGTTGTAGTGCTTGAATATTCATCTCATGATCCATATTGCATTATACCCTTCAACACACTTCACACACTCATTCCTATTGATAAAATCTTTTGTGGGTTTGTCATCACTAAAAGGTGGAGAATGTTGGAAGCAACGATCTAGGATCTTGGTTTGATGATGACAAACGTGTCGGTATATCTGATGTGTGTGCTTAGTGTGTTTCAGGCTTGGCGATCACTATTTGCAGGAATTGCTATTCGTATAGCATATTGGGAGAAAGAGTCTGTGTGTGCATAAAGAAGTTTGACTTGGTCAAAGGAGAGAAAAGAGGACCAAGTCAAATTGACTTAGGAGATTGGATTGATTCAAATCAATTTAATATTTGATCAAATCAATTAGATGGATTTGTGTCTACCCATTTCCTATTCAAACAACAAATCAAATCCCATATTGATTGGGTCAAATCCCTAAGCGGTTGGCACAACCCTATTACCCTTGTCCTATAAATACCCATCTTCTAGGGTTGAAAGGTCGTGCGGCAATTAAAAAATAGAGGGCAGCCGTGGTTATTCTTGAGGAATCCGAAGTTTTTTTTGAGAGAGCACCAAAAAAATAGTGCGCAAATTTCCAAGGCCGATCTTTATTCCCCTGAGATCACTTCATATCAAAATTTGAAGTGCAGATCTTTTGAAATGTGCATTTACTTCATATTGAAATTTCCAAGGCCGATCTTTTGAAATGTGCATTTACTTCATATCACTTCATATCAAAAATTCCCCTGAGATCACTTCATCTTATTAATGCCCTCAACCAATTTCAGAGAGAGCCGCACGTTGCTTCTCTCCAACAAAAATTGTGTGCGGCAACTTTAGTTTTTTTTTGGGGCTACTTGTGAAAAAGACGGGTGAACAAAGCCAAGCATCAAATGAAGAAGGTTAGTGCTCTGTTGATCTAATTAGTTAAAATCTAACTCCTTTTTTTGTGCTTTGTTGTTTGCAGAGAGTACAAATAATCACTTTGATAAAAGAGAGGTGCCGGCCATATCAATTCAAGGGTACATACGTGAAGAAAAAAGAGGAACAAATCTCATGGACAGAAGCCACGCATGACACAGGGAAGTAAATCACAAAGGCTCTTATCAATTGTTTAATTGTGCTGTCAACTTACATGTTAGGAAATTGAATGTGAAGTCTGTGTGTGTGGTTTTTAAAAGGGTGATCTCTTCATATAGAAGAGAGCTGCACATTGGTGCCTGTGGTGTCTTGTTTTGTTTTCCGTTGGTGGCAGGCTAAGGTCTTAAAGTATTTTCTTCTAACATATGTTTTAATACCCTGGCCAAATTTTTGTGATCTTCCTTGAAGCCGTGGGTTATTGTGGAGCACAGGCCGGCCATTGACTCAGTATCATACAAAAATTTACAGAGGGCCCTGGCGCATGTCCTTAAGTCACAAAGGGATGCACATCTGCATGCCAAGCTGAAGCTTAATCAAAGTAAGATAGTGCTCTTGGTAATTAATTTGGGATTAAGATTTTGCCTTTTTTGTTTGCAGGCCAACATAATTTTTTGAGCGAATCTTCAGCAGCTGCACTCAATTTCTCAACGCCGAATTTTTTTTAAAGCCAAGATTGTGTGCAAGATATTCGTGTGCCATCATTTAGGAAAGCTTGTTGTCGCAAGTTTCAATCTTTGGCGAAAGACGTAAATTTCATTGAGGGGAGGCAAACTATTGCGGAGACAGTAAAGACTACTACTTGTCAGATTGATCTGACCCGTGCTTATTGACGAAGACATCGCTGCTGCACAATCTGAGCTTTCTAAACTCAATACTTTATTATTTTGCGTAGCAATTGTGATAGATCTTCGTAGGGGAAACTTTTACCTATTTTTGTGGACTATTTTGGGACTTGTCTAGTTGGGACTAGACAAGTGGGACCCAGCTAGTTTGGGACTAGCTGGTAGAAAGCTTTGCTAGGATTGATAGTGAGAGGAAACACTGTGTGTGGGGTACTAAGAGTCTGGCGAGTGTAGAGACGTAGAGGGTGCTCTGAGCGTGCTCTAACTTGTGACTTTGTACCTATTGCACTATTCAATCTAGTATTTGCTTTGGGGGCTGGAGTAGGTCGTTGGGACGACCAAACCAGGGTAAATCTGCTGTGTACTCTGTGTTTGCATTTTAGTTACTCTGGTTGTGCTATAACTGCGTGTGATTATTCGTGGGTTGCACGAATTATTTTTATAAGCCTATTCATCCCCCTTCTAGGCTAGGATCCAGATCCAACAAGTGCTAGTTGCAACTTATAATACTTCATTTTTGCATGAGACATGAGCTAGACCTTGTTTTAACACTTTTGATGATAACAAAAGGGGGAGAAAATATTGAAGATTTGGTAACATTAATGCTTATATGCGCATCTATGAATAATTTGGTACACTTTAGTACACATTAATGCTTATATGTGCATCTTTGATATTGTTTAAGGGGGAGCATTAATGAATACTTGAATATGAGAATATATGTTCAAGGGGGAGTATGAAAATAGGGGGAGCATACCATGCTTATTTGTATCACATTATCACATCTGTGTTGCTTGTGTGCTTGTACATCAAGTGGTATATTGTTGCATACATCCTCCCATTTTCACACTTCACACACACACAGGTCACGATGTATTATTTGGAATGTTAGTGCAAATCTTATAATCGTTTGTCATCATCAAAAGGGGGAGATTGTTGGATACAACATGTGTTGGATTCAACGATCGATGACTTCGTGTTTGATGATAACAAACGTATGTGGACGTTCTAATGTGAGTACCAAGTGTTTTCAGGAATGGCACGCTTGTAAATCTTCAAAGTGATGACTAAGTCAGTTGATGGAGGAATTGCTATTCACATAGCAAATTGGAAGATGGAGAAATTGCTATTCATATAGCAACTTGGACTTGGTCAAAGAGATGGTGACTATAGCTACAAGAATTGGACCAATTCAAATTGGATATGATCTTATTCAAATCAATTTAAGATTGATCCAAATCCATATTTCCATTCTAATCCTATTACAATATGGAGAGATATGGAGTATCTCTTTCAAATCTCCTCTTGATTGATTCTAATCAATTAAAGATCCTATCAAATCTCCTATCCTATTTGTATCAAAATCCTAATCCAATTAGTATTGCAATGAGATCAAATAGAATCCCTCCAAATCTTATATTCCTATTTCTAATGGGATTCTCCTCAATCCCAAACCATCTTACATTCCTATCTCCAATAGGATTGCATCCTAGCAATTAGACTCCCCATGGCCGCAACACATCTCACCATTCATCCTCCTTGGCCACACCAAAGCCCTAGCCTCTCCTATAAATACCAAGCATCAAAGCAAAGGGAAAAGTGGGCAAACAAAAGGAAACTTGCGGCCACACAAAGAAATAGAGGAAAACTATAGTTCAGCCAAATCAACCAAATCCTAAAAGCAAAACCCTAGCTCTACCCATTGTCGCAACCATCTTCCTCTAAAGTGTCGCAAGGAAGCCTCTCTCCATAGCCAAAAACTTGATTGCAATATCCTACCCCATTGCTACAAGACTATCAAGGCCAAAAGCTCACATATTGCGCAATATTGCAAGCTTATCCTCCATAGCCGCAACATCAAGCTTGCATGCCTAACTTTGCCCAAAGCTCCACATCCTACTCTCTTCCATCTTGCGCAAGCCTCAAAGGAACTCCATTGCTTAAACATTATCTCCTTGCCATTGCCGCAACATAGCCATATCATCAACTTGCACAAAGCAACCAAGGCCAAAAGAGAGCATCCAAACCCATTGTCGCAACCTCCTAACTTCTATCTCCAAGAGCCCCTATTTCCAAGAGTCAAGCTTCATCATCATCAAGGAGAGACCATAGCCACAAGTTACAGCACCCAAGCACCAATAGGAGGCTGCTGAAGCATCAAGGAGGGGTCTGCATGTGCACTGCTCGAGCACCTAAGAGTTCTGCACGTGCACTGCTCGAGAATCCAACCACCCCGGCCATGCACTGCTGCAAGCACCCTTGCACTGCCGCACCAGAGGCCGCGCACTACTGCACCAGAGGCTGTGCACTACTCCTAGCCACAAGCAAGCATCAAGGGAGATCTTCCAACAACTTGTGCAACTTCCAAGCATAAGGCGGCCGCAACCTTAGTTGCTAAGGAGATGAGACGAGGAATCTACATCTTGCCAGACGAGAGCTGGCCCGTGTCGATTGACAGAGACGAGTACGCCTACACACTAAGATTCTCTAAACTCTTCTACTATTATTTATGTGTAGTAGTAACGATCTCTGTAGGGAAAAATTTACCGCTTTTGTGTTCATTCGGGACTTGTTTAGTCGAGGGACTAGACAAAAGGGTCTTGACGAGTGGGGCTTGTCAAGATAGAGTATTTACTAGGTTGATAGTGTTTTTCATTCGGGGAGTATGGTACATACTAGGTGGATAGCCAGGGGCTCAAGACTCATTGTAGTAGTACATAAGGAACATATTAATGCTAGTATTTACTTAAAGGCTGGAGTAGGTCGTCAAACGACCGAACCAGGATATATCTATGTGTAATCTGTGATTGCTCTTGTTGCTCTGCTTATGATTATAAACTGCGTGTGATTTCTCGTGGGTTGCACGAAAATTTTTATTAGCCTATTCACCCCCCAGGTTTAGATCCAAATCCAACACATGAGTATGCTCATCCAAATCACAATGACTAGTCTAGTCAGACCCTTATTTTCGTGTTTAGCCTAACTTATGCCGGCGCTCGATGTATGGGCACGACGCAATGGTTTGGGTTAAGTCTAAACTACATCTCATGCAATGAGAAGTTGGTTTCTATAAAGTAGCTATGACATAGCTTGAGTGTGCTCAACAACTATAACGCAGAACCTATAGTTGCCAACCTCTAAAACAAGGAGGCTTACGGCTAATCTTGAAGAAGATTTTTAACGTAATTGATTAGATGTAATCGACAATGTCACATAATCTTAATTCGCATCCTTGCGGTCTAGCGGAACACGGCCAGGGATTTGGCTAGGCTAGGATCACTATCCCCAGTCGAGCTAGAGTGATCCACAACACTAGTCAAAAAACACTAGACCGGATCATGGTCCATTGAAGGAAACTTATTATTCATATGTGTGTCATCGACTAGATGTGGCTTCATTAAAACTAGTTAATCCTATCAACTAGTTGAATCCTAAAATTCGAAATTATTATGATTGATTAATAACTTTTATTAATGCCCTTATCAACTATAAGGATTGAATTTCAGGGTGCTATCCTAATCATGTATTAGGCATTTAAACACGTTTATATCATAGCATGTCCAATAAATTATCTTATAATTTTTCTGAAAGGTTTTAATGGCTATCCTAATAGTTTTCTTGAATTATCACATAATCAATAAGAATTAATATAACTATTATCAACTAAACAATTTAAATAAGCAAGCAACTTAAAATTATCTCATAATCTAAGTTACATCAATAATTAATTATCATCATATACTAATTAAGATCTAATTTTAAAATTATTAAATGATTTTAAAATTAAATCTAATTTTCAAAAACAATTTTCGAAAATAAAAACATTGCATGGGAAAACGACAATATAAAAGTTTAAACAAAACATCCATCTGATGGAGAAACATGATGTATCATATACATTTTATAAATGCAAAATACAGATCAAGTAAACTGGCTCTGATACCAATGAAGGGTTTTCTGGATCCTTTGAGCAATAAAATTGACGTCCAGCCTAAGTCGGTCGGACAAAGATATCAAATAAAGCAGCGGACAACTATACTTAAAACAGTTTTAAGTTTAAGCCCTAAAGAAACAACCATATCCAAGATCTCTACTATCCCGGGGTTGGGTCCGACCAACCCCTAAGGATAGATTTATCTACCATTTGCAATTATAAACGCATGAATATTTAAACTAAATACATTTCACTTTGTTTCGGCAGAATAAGAAGCGTCATTTTTAGCAACATTTCTTTGGCGCCGTGCCGCTTCTACCAAGCCGAACCGCGTCCCGAGCCACACCTCGTCCTGAGCCGAATCGCTTACCCAACCGCATCGCGTGACTTCGGATTCGATCCGTGCTCCTTCGTAGCTTTGCTAAAGCCCGATCAGGAGCAAGGAAGAATTTAGGGAGAGATGGAATAATTAATTTAAGGTTTAATCCGAGCAGGCTCCAAAATTTTTGGTGCTTCTCGGATTTGGAGACTCGGTGCGAGTTTCAAGGAGGGGGTTTGGCCCTTATTTATATAGGCGGCTAACCCCTCCCCTTTCTGCATATCTGACGTGGGACTAAATTATTTTAGAGGGAAAAATTAAATTTGTTTGCCTTACATTAAGGCTAAAATTCAACTAATTTTCCTTCCCTCGCGTTGAGCTTCGCAAGTGATACAACCTATCAAATCAAAGAGCACTGAACGGTGAATGTAACAGCCGATTTTTTCCTATATGTATTTCGTACGTATTTAATTAGTGAAGTGATTTATTCGAGTAATAAATATATGATTTTTTTCTATAGCTTGAACATGCGTGATCGAACCCTGTATTCGCGATCATCGCGACGTCACGATCGCATCGACATTTTCATTATAATTTTTTGTCGACGTTAAATTCAAAGGCAAAATCGCAGTAATTTAGAAATCTTAATTATATTTTTCTAATACAATCTAATATTTTCTAACTAAACCGATTTTATCAAATCTTATCATATCCTAACCATAAAAGCTAATAATTCTCAAATCAAATCTTAACTAACTTTAATACTTAGTTAACCCGTTATTTTTCTCTAAAACATTTTATTACCTGTAAGGAGGGAATTTTCGTAACAACCCCACGCACACACAATATCTCTTCCCATATCTCCATATCCTTTTGCAACCAACCCACAAACCTCACTTTCTATTTGTCCACGTAACCAACCATATATCACGTTCTCCACATCTCCCAACCACTTGCTTCTCTCCCCTAAAAACACGAAGCCCAGCCGTTGCCATCTCTTCTGCAAAACCTAAGGGAAAACAAACCCCATGTAACTCTCTCTCCCTCCTTTCTCCCTCTCCCCTCCAAAGAACTCAACCTCCCCTCAACTCACAACTCAGGCGACCTCTCCTCTCGAGCACCGCGACCACCACACCATCTGCAACCCACAGATCTCTATCAACTCTCGACAGACCCCAACTTCGACGCACCCCGGCAGCCCACCGTGACCCTCACCCTTTTCTCTGACTCAACTCCGGCAATGACCCTCTGTAGGCAATCCCTCAACCATGACATCAACCTCCCCTCCACAACACCTTGTCGCCGCCGACTGGCCAACAAACCCTGCAGCCTTCCCTACAACCACCGAACTTCGACCTTCCTCAATCCGCAGTCATCTCTCCCTCTAACTAAAACCCAACCTCCGGCAACCTCTACGTCACCAACACCCCCTGCCAGCATTCCAACACCCACACCACCACACGACCCTCCTCCCCCATCTGCCAACGACTCTGGCGATCACCCCAAAGCCAGCCCTGTCGTTCCTCACCCCAGTCGCATGCTCCCCTCTTCCCGACCCATCTTCCTCTGCCCTGCATTCTACGCACCGACAAACCACGGCCTCTCCGGCCGCATCTCAGGCGACCTGCACCCTGCGCCACCAACCCCACATCCGTGCCCCTGCCTGCCGACCACATCCCCCAACTCCACCTGGCCGTACCCCCTGTTCCCTTACCGCCTGCCGTTGCCGCACACCCCCAGCCACCGTCTTCTTCCTCCCTGAACTTGCCGCCTTCTTTCGACAGCATCCCGACGACCCCGACGTCTCACCGCAACAGTCACCCGACGCCGCACCACCTTCGTCGTCCAACTGTGCCGCTGCCCCGTCACTGATCTCCAACCGCAACCATCTGCAAAACACGTAAGTAGTTTTTAAGAACAGTATTTTGTAGGTGTAATGGTAACACTTTTAGTTGTTTAGCATAAATAAGTTAGGTTATAATATATATATGGTGTAGGTTAGTTAGTTTAATTCTTTTAGTATAAATAAGTGATTAAATTCATAAACTGTGTACCAAATGATATGAACGGTAACATGCTATAGAAACAGTATAATACTTTATATATTAAGTTGATTGTTAGCTTAATGTATAACATGTTGGTACTTATATAGGAATAATAATAAGTTAGCTCTAAGAAAACAGTATACTTATATTTACATTTTAATGTTATTTGATTAAGTTAACTCCTTTAGCTTAATACCATAAATCTGTTGACGCAGAAACGTCCGCGCCGTTCATACAATCTCAACGACCCCAAAATCACTGAAATCAGGCAAGTTTGCGAAGTATTACAGTTTAACGTATTTAATCGCATTGTTTTTAAATTGCTTTAAATGTCATGAAAATGCTGATGATTAATATGGTTCACATCATGCTTGTACCCACACTTGTTAGAATTTAATCTATTGGTAGATTAAAATTGCATAGTAGTATAGACATTAATGGAACAACTTTGAAAGAACTTGAATTTGTGAATTCTTGCATATTGATAGGCTGGCTCGTGTTCCAGCACAACATCCGTGAACTTGTGCCCTCGATGGCAAAATCTTGAATTCGTGAATTCGTGAACTTGATTAGGTTGGCTCGTGTTCCAGCACATCATTTGGGTGGGGTTAGGGTTGAGCGGCCACTAAATGTGTGTGAAATGGTCCCCTTCAAGAGCACCATCCATGCGATGGGTGGCGTCAATTACGATTATACCCCCGTGAGAATGATCGATTCACTCACCGTGACTTAAAGGCGTGAACCCTAGACATGATAGAAAACATATGCATGGAACTGAATAAATTATTGTTACTTCACTCGCACATTAGAATTGCCATGTTTATAGTTCTTGCTTTAATTCATTAGAACTGTCATGTCATAACTGCTTACCTTAATTCTTTAGAAATGCCATGTTCATAACTGCTTTACTTTAATTCTTTAGAAATGCCTTGTTCGTAACTGCACTGCTGATTAAATGTATAACTGTGACATTAAGGCTATTAAACTGTTTAAATAATTCGTACGCCTTGGGTCATCTCACCTTTACTTACCAGATCCTTGCTGACATACAGTCATGTTTTCAAAATGTATGTCAGATCACGAGACAGAGTACCAGGATGATGAGTTGTTTGAGATGGCTGACCCAGTGAGCAAGGAGTTTGTTGACCAGGAGTCGCTCCCTACAGAGGACTAGAGACTTGTTTCTGTTGATGTTTAAATTTGTTTTAGTACATTGTAGTAGGAGTATGTTTCTATGTAGTAGTTTCCTTTGGCCATGCTGAGGCCGTGTTGTTTTTATTTCGTGTACGAACTTCTTGATGTGGCTTTAAATATATGAATGTTTTTATTGTTCTGAATGTATGCAAGAAATCATGCGTTGTTGTTGTCACAGACGCTTAATGAACTCGAGCTGCATCGCTCCAGTTCATGCGGACATTCGTAGCGTTCTCTCTTCCATTGTACTTTGGGAAGCGGGGCGTTACAGGTTTTAATAGTGGCCCATACAGGTCGGGCATTTGCAAACGTCAGAACAATAGAAATACTGTCAGTAGCCAAAACATCTAGAATTACCTCGTACACAAAATTTACCCAAGTATCTTGTCTCAGCATAATAGGGAGACCCAACACCAGGATTGTAGGAAGACTTAGTTAGACACACGTGCTTGTTAGTTAGACACACATGCTAAGATTTAGTTATTATCATCTTGGGTGTCATCTTAGTGACTACCCAAGTGCCCACTTCTGAAGAGTTGGAATATCATTACTGGAAGTGGTGTGGTGAGCATTCCTTGGGAGGCAAATCATGTCCTTTCGTGATTTGCGGACATGAGCTCTATGCAGATTTCATTGTCCTGGACGCGCCTAATTTTGATGTTATTCTCGACACGGATTGGTTAGGAATCCTCTATGCTGCTATCGACTATCATAAGAGGAAGGTAGTATCTGAGATCAATGACCCTCCAATGTTCGAATCCATCAGTGGAAGTCATTCGCTTGGACCTGTCAAATTCCAAGCTTAGTCGAATGTAATAATCGTCGCATCCGTGCAAGTCGAACCTAAGAAGCTTGCAATGGTTAGAGACTTTGAAGATGTATTTCCGGAGTGTATTTCTGGACTGTCGCCAGACTGAGCTCTGGAATTCAGCGTCGACTTTGAGTCGAATACTCAACCGATCTTGAAGGCACCTTATCGTATGGCTCTTACAAGAACTGGAAGAGCGACGTAAGCAAATGGATGACCCGCTGCAGAAAGGTTTCATCCATCCCAGCGTATCTCACTGGGGTGCACCTGTTTTGTTGGTCAAGAAGAAGGATGGATCGAAAAGAATGTACGTGAATTGTCGGGAGATGGACAAAGTCACTACGAGGAATAAGTAACTGTTACCTCGCATCGATGACATCTTCGATCAACTCGGTGGATCACAATTTTTCTCGAAATTTGATCTCAAGAGTGGATATCACCAAATGAAGGTCAAGAATGAAGATATATTCAAGACGACTTTCGGACCAAGTATGGACACTGCGAGTTCGTTGTCATACCGTCCAGTGTGACCAATGCACCTACGGTATTCACAAATCTCATGAATCTCATATTTTACGTGTTTCTGGATAAATTTGTAGTGATATTCATTGATGATAAATTGGTCTAATCGAAGAGCGAGGAAAAGTATGCAGAGCATCTGCACATGCTATCAGGGACTGCCCTCACCACAACAACAAGCCGACAACTGAACCTTCTGGACCTACTCAGCGTGGACCACCCCCGGCTCCACAATAGAAGGCTTTTGAGCAAGTGAGGCAGAACCAGCCGAGGCGTTAGGCATTCATCATGACAACCGATGAGGCTGAAACTGATGAGCAAGTGATTTCAGGTAATACCTGACCTTTCCTTTATAGTTCTTATGGTATATGTATAGTAGATCCATTGGTATTAATTGTGATGATCATAATGTATATATAAATAGTGTATGGACCCATGTATGTGGATCTCTGTGTCCTACTCATGTATGAGTGTGCATACCCATGGCATATTATTATATTATGGTTGTTTATTGTGTTATATGCATATGCGGTGATATACGTGATATATATATATATACTAGTCATTACCCGTGCCCATAGGGCACGGTTTATTTAATGGCTGAGTTTTTCTCCCCCACAAATTTCAAGTTCCCCCAAATTTCAAGTTTTCCCACAAAATTTCAAGTTTCCCCCCAAATTTAAGTTTTCCCCCAAAATTTAAGTCCCCCCATAGTTGTCATTACCACCAAGGACAAACTTGCCACGTAGGACAAAGCTTTGTCCTAGTAGGATAAGATTCAAAATCTTCATAGAACTGGAAAAAAAATGGCCAGAAGGGGTGAGAATAAAAAGTGTGGGTGTGTGTGTGTGGAGGGTCCATAGGCAAAAATACAAAAACCGGGGCTGTATGTGCAAAATTCGCCACCTCCTCTTTTATCCCTCAAAATCTCATCTCTTATATTTTCTCTTATTCAATTTTCCTGTTTTATATAATAGATATCCAAATTCTCTTATCCAATTTCTCATGTCCAAATTCTCTTATCAATTTCTCTTGATAACATCCGTCTTTTATATAATAGATATCCCTTATCCAATTTCTCTTGTCCAATATCTCTTATCCAATTTCTCTTGATAACATCTCTCGTTTGTAATATAGATATCTCTTATCTAATTTCTCTTGATAACATCACTCTTATCCAATTTCTCTTGTCCAATATCTCTTATCCAATTTCTCTTGATAACATCCCTCTTTTATAATATAGATAACTCTTATCGAATTTCTCTTGTCCAATATCTCTTATCCAATTTCTCTTGATAACATCCCTCTTTTATAATATAGATATCTCTTATCCAATTTCTCTTTTCCAATATCTCTTATCCAATTTCTCTTGATAACATCCCTCTTTTATAATATAGATATCTCTTATCCAATTTCTCTTGATAACATCCCTCTTTTATAATATAGATATCTCTTATCCAATTTCTCTTTTCCAATATCTCTTATCCAATTTCTCTTGATAACATCCCTCTTTTATAATATAGATATCTCTTATCCAATTTCTCTTTTCCAATATCTCTTATCCAATTTCCAATACCTCTTTTATATATATATATATATATATATATATATATATATATATATATATATATATATATATATATATATATATATATATATATATATATATATGTATGTATGTATGTATGTATGTATGTATGTAGGATAGTAGGTGTTATATTGACGTGCGTTTATATTTCATATATTTACGCACATTTTCTTCCGTGTTTTTCCGTATTTTACCGCTGTCTTTTATTCATTTTCTCGTGTTTTCTTGTGTTTTCTTGTTTTCTTTCACTTTTCCGTGTTTTCCGTGTTTTGCAGGAGATTACTGGCATTTGGGGCATAAAACGATGATATCATGTGTCCCCGGAGCAACGGGAGGAGTCACGCGTGATCCAGGGGGTCAAACGACGAAGATTGCATCTTTCAGCCCCTCACCCGATCGGTTGGTCATCTCCAACCGATCGGGTGATGCACGCGTGCACCACCCGGGCGCAGTTTGGAGCTCACGAGAAGTCACCCGGTCGGTTCAGTGACCGGGTCAAAAGCTCAAAGTCTCTGGAAATTCGAAGATGATTGCCAACCGATCGGGTGACCTTCACCCGATCGGTTCACCTGTAGCTGAATTTCAACAGCCAAGACTCGAAGATCCAACCGGTCTCCTCACCCGGTCCGCACAAAGATCCAACCGGTCGGCACCAAGATCCAACCGACCGCACCGAGTTCCAACCGACCGGTTCATCCTGACCGGGTGAAACCCCGCTTTGCGCTGTGATTTTGTGAAGCGGCTCACCCGACCGGTTGACTTGTCAACCGATCGGGTGATGTCGTTTTCTATAAATAGAACCTTAGGTTTCCCAGATTCGGGAGTTGGTTATTTTTTACTGTTTTCTTCAATTTGTGACGGCTGTAATTTTCCAGTTTTTGTAAGTTTTCGGATCTTTGTAAAACTTTAGTATTATCTTAATTGCTTTACTACCATTGCATTTCTATTGTCTGATTATGATTTTAACGGTTCATTTTCATTTAGATCGCTTTTTAATGAATATTTGTGAGTAGTTCCCAAATCTGGGATTTTGGCGAAAACCCCTTCGGGGGCTCTTCCCGATGCGTCCATAGGGTTAGGAAATCGATAGTGATTAGGAATCTAACGGTTACGCGGGGTGTTTTATTGTCATCGGCGGGAAAAAGACCGCCTTTGACCGTTGGGCAAAGGGGGAATAAACTTGGCGGTTGACTCCCTAGCCATAGCTCACGCCCTTAGCGTAGACGCCGAATCCTAGCGCGCGGGAGCGGCAGGATGAGACGTTGGGAGTTATCGTTGCGAGCTTAGTGCTCCCGGAGTCGATCAGTATTAATGGACACGGGAGTGCCCACTGATCGAACCCGAGAAGTCCGGCGTATCATCCTGGGCACCGACCGGAATATCGGGCCCATGGGATGCCGGTACCACTTTTATAGGCAACGTCTCACCATTAGACCCTAATTCCAATCGCCATCCTACCCGTAGGCCGTATCGATGAGAGTCGCTCGTTGGGGTTGAAACCAGAGTCCCGGGTTTTTCCTTCATATTGTCTATACCTTGCATTCCTTCACCGTGACAACCCATCATCCGATCTGGGCTAGCTCGCCCACGGGGTGATTTTGATCCTCTTTGACACAAGCACATCCTCGCCTCCCTGTGTTCGACCCCCAAGCCACACTACAACACCGTGCGCTTGCGGTTACAAATATCTAAACCTCCACCGGGTCCCCCGGCCATTTGCGGCTTGCAAACCGGGGGCACATCAAGTTTATGGCGCCGTTGCCGGGGAGGCAACGTGCTTGTTATTTTTGGATCTCATGAACCCTAATGTCTAGCTCTCATCCCTACCTCGCGAAAATTTTCGCACTCTACACTTTTCAATTTCACTTGTACATATTGTAGATTGTAATTGTATAGTACTAATTGACTGAATCGCCGAGCTACCGTCGCTACCTTCAGTTTCCGTTTATGCAACCCGTGCTTTTGACGTGTTTGCTATTTGTGCAGTTCTCTCTCCCTCCTTTCTTATAGGTTCTCTACCCCACGACGAGGATGTTGCATGTGGTTTCAGGTGACATCTGGGATCACTCACACCATATCCGATGTTTGGCACGAAGCTTAGCAGAATCCCTGAATACTTCGAATATACTATCCCTTCTGTCTGCCGCCATGGAAAATCAGAGGAGATATCAAGATACGCAGGAGCACCTTGCCACGGTAACTCTCTTTCCTCATGGTGAAGTAGCGTATATCGACATTCCTAGCCCCGAATTTAGTGATGAAGAGTTGTTCGCGGAGTTTGGTCAGGAGAACCATCAGGCTGAGTCTGTAGGCTACGTTGGACAGGAACCGATCTATTCCTTGCAGACTTCTATCGAGCATCCCGAATCTTTGGACAATGAGGAAGCTAGAAACAGTTGTGGGGAACCATCGACAGTTGAAACCTGTTTTCACTTAGAAGCCTTCTTCCCGGACAATTATTATGAGCTTGAAAGAGACCCAATGCCTTCCTCGGTCGTTCCCACAATACCCTGCGAGACTTTGCCACGCGGAACCACAGCTGGGAGTGAGGTAGCGGATGCTGGCTTCCAAGAAATCCACGAAGAACTCCTTTTTCCTTGAGGATGCTCAGCTTGAGAAGTATGCGTCGGGGCCTCACGAAGTTGAGATGAAAGAGTTACCCCCGGGGCTAAAGTATGAATATTTGGGGGCTGGCTCGACCCTGCCGGTCATAGTGAACTATTCACTGCCTGAAGACCAAATGACCACACTTCTTGGTGTTTTAAAAAGGTTTAAGGGAGTTTTCGGATATGCAATTGAAGATTTAAAAGGGGTTAGCTTAGGCCTCTGCTCACACAGAATTCTGCTTGAAGATGAGCAAGCCTCCTCGATTGAGCCACATCGGAGGCTAAATCTCGTAATGATGGAAGTTGTAAAAAAGGAGATTGTTAGGCTTCTACATGCCGGTATCATATACCCTATCTCCGATAGTCGCTGGGTTAGCCCGGTGCACGTCGTACCCAAGAAAGGAGGAATGACGGTGGTTCGCAACGAGAAGAACGAGCTAATACCAACGAGGACCGTCACGGGGTACAGGATGTGCATTGACTACAGAAAGCTGAACAAGGCAACGAGGAAGGATCATTACCCTCTCCCTTCATTGACCAGATGCTCGAGAGGCTGGCGACGCATAACTATTTCTGTTTCATGGACGGGTACTCAGGGTTTCTTCAGATCCCTATTCATAACGATGACCAGGAGAAGACGACTTTCACTTGCCCATTCGGGACATATGCCTATAGAAGAATGCCTTTCGGACTTTGTAACGCCCCTGCTACATTCCAAAGACTCATGTCCGCTATCTTCTCCGACTACTCCCAGGACATCATGGAGGTTTTCATAGACGACTTCTCCGTCTATGGAACTAAGTTTGACTCGTGCCTCAGTAATCTAACTAAAGTCCTGGAGAGATGTTAAGAAAAGGGATTAGTCCTAAACTGGGAGAAGTGCCACTTCATGGTCAAAGAAGGGGTTGTGCTGGGGCACGTCATCTCTTCGAGGGGAATCGAGGTTGATAAGGCTAAAGTTGAGGTGATTGAAAAACTTCCACCACCGCTCAATCTTCGAGGAGTCCATGGATTTCTGGGACATGCGGGATTTTATCGCCGCTTCATAAAAGACTTCTCGAAGATTTCCAGGCCGCTGACCCAACTCCTCGTGAAGGACGTGCCTTTCGTCTTCAGCGAGGAGTGTATGGAGGCCTTTCGCGCCCTGAAACAAGCTTTGATTTCTGCGCCCATAATACAGCCACCGGACTGGAATCTACCCTTTGAGATAATGTGCGACGCTAGTGATTATGCGGTTGGTGCCGTCTTGGGGCAGAGGAAGGATAAAAATCTTCATGTCATATATTATACGAGCAAAACCTTTGATGTCGCCCAAAGAAATTATACTACCACGGAAAAAGAATTGCTAGCGGTCATCTACGCCATGGACAAGTTCCGGCAATATCTCGTTTGCGCCAAGGTGATCGTGCACACAGATCACGCGGCTCTTAAATACATATTGAGCAAGAAGGAAGCTAAGCCGCGGCTCATTAGATGGATTCTCCTCCTCCAGGAATTCGACCTGGAAATCAGAGACAAGAAGGGGGCAGAGAATGTTGTTGCCGATCACCTGTCCAGGATGCCTACACTCAATTTAAATGCTACGCCAATCGATGATTCGCTCCCTGACGAGCATCTTTTCTCTGCCTCTTCCTCCTGGACCCCTTGGTACGCCGACATCGCAAATTATCTGGCTTGTGCCATCGTCCCCCACAATGTGATCTTTCAGCATAAGAAGAAATTTTTCCATGAGGTCCGCAAATTTTATTGGGATGACCCCCACCTGTACAAAACCTGCAATGATGGGGTGATACGAAGGTGCATCCCTGAAACTGAGGCGACCTCCATCATTTCCCACTGTCACGGTCAGCAATGTGGAGGGCATGCGAACACCTACAAGACCACCGCAAAAATTCTCCAGAGCGGATTCTACTGGCCAACACTCTTCAAGGACACACATGCTTATGTCCAGGCCTGCGATAAATGCCAAAGGATGGGGAATATCTCCAAAAGGAATGAGATGCCTCAACAGGAGATGACCAACCGATCGGGTGAGGGGCTGAAAGATGCAATCTTCGTCGTTTGACCCACTGGATCACGCGTGACTCCTCCCGTTGCTCCGGGGACACATGATATCATCGTTTTATGCCCCAAATGCCAGTAATCTCCTGCAAAACACGGAAAACACTGAAAAGTGAAAGAAAACAAGAAAACACAAGAAAACACGAGAAAATGAATAAAAGACGGCGGTAAAATACAGAAAAACACGGAAGAAAACGTGCGTAAATATATGAAATATAAACGCACGTCAAAATCCCCCAAGCTGAAATCTTCCTCGTCCTCGAGGAAGACGAGTGAGAGTAGGAGCTCGGAGGGGAAAAATAGAGAGGAAGAGAGAAAAAGAAAACTCTATATCCTAGATCGCCCGTCAGGGCCAACAAAATCAAAAACGACACACCAAGCAAGCAAACGCCAAATCACATCACTAAACCTAAGAGTACGAGTCCAAGCAAGTGCCGTGGGTCCACGCGATGAAGCGCGAGTGAGTGTGGTCGTGCGCTAGCAGACGGTGTCACTATCTACGATGTGCAATAAAGCTCGATATACACAAATCCAGGAAACGACCCAAATATCGATTCGAATTGAATAAAGCGGTGAATATATAGTTCAAGCATGCATGAGAATAGAGAGAATCGAAACATATCATGCGTCGGGGACTCCACAACTAGGGTTAAGGAAATCACCACACTAAATCCTAGATAATAGCTAAAAAAGTTCCTAAGCCAAGTGTTTTCGAAACCAATGGGGGTTGAGATGATGTGGAGAAGAACACTCGGTGTAAATTCTCGCCTTCCCTTTATTCTCGGCAAGTAGGAAAAATATTCACACGGAATTTTTTTTTTGGGTTTTGGGTATTTGTATTATTTTTTTGCTTTTTGGCTATACAATTTTTTCTTTTCTTTTCTTTTTGGGTTTTTCTTTTCTTTTCTCTTTTTTTTGATTTTTTTGGATATTGGGGTATATACATGTGTACTCTCCCAAGTGGGAGAACGGTACACGACGAGGGGATTTGCACCAAGTAAAACAAAAAAAGAAGTCGGAATCTAAACACTTGGGCAAAGGAAACTATTCTCGCTAATTAGAGCATGAGCTAAATGGGTTATCCTAGTCCTTAATTGTGGAATCCCGACACATGCCAAATGAAGCGTACGATATATATATAGCATGCAGAAGAAGCAGACAGTAGAAACAAATACCGCATATTCAAATCGAAGCATGATAATCTAGGGGTCATTCCTGGACAGGTATATAAAGTAGAATCACATAGCAGAAGCACACCAAACAGATAGGCACGACACACGACTCACAAAAAGCTAAGTGGACCCACGATGCGTGAAATGCAAGAGAACTCGAAATCCTAGGGTTAGTGAGTGTGATTATCGATGCTATGCTAGGTGTGTGTGATTTTGTGGCAATTCATCATAGGGTTCATCTCTAGGAGAAAGAGGTAAAAAGAAGAAAAGAAAAATTAAAAACACGATGAAAACGGCACAAAAACGAAAAAGAAAGACTCAAATGGCGCACAAAGTGCGACTCCCCCAAGCTGAAGCTTGCATTGCCCTCAATGCAATAAGAGTGAGTACTGGAGGGCAATGATAATGGGGGGAGGGGGAATACGCACCGACACAAAAAGAAATGAAAAACATGGAAAACACATATACGAAACTGAAAATAAAGAAAAATCACGATCAAACCACACGACACGAAAATAGAAAAAGAAAGAAGGAAAATGAACAAACTAGACGACACGACACGACACGATCAAACCACACGACACGACACGACAAAAAGTAAAACAAGCACACACGCACAAAGAAAATAAAACACGACAACACATCAAAACAGACTTCCCCCAAGCTAGTCATGACAATGCTAGCAATGAAATATGAACGTGAAAGTGCAGAAATATGCAAGGGGGATGTCAATCGGAGTGGCTGGTACTAGAATGGTAGGGAGAGGGAGAGGAGGGTGGGGAATAGCGAATGAAAGAATCCTCAGAGGATGAGGAGGGTGTGCCTACAGGGGAAGGAGGGGTGACAGGCTGGAGCACGGGTGGATCGATATGTATCGGTGGGTTGTGGTGGAGAATGATGGTACCGGGTGGGCCGACAGTTGGGTGCCAATCGGGAGGATCCAAGGGTGGTAGATGTACTAATGGAGAATACCAAGGATCTGGGTAAAACTCCCATGGCAGATGAGACGGGGGGTAAGGTAGCCGCAAAGGTGCTAAAGGTGGCAGGATCGCGAAAGGAGCGCAGGCGGGGCTATAGAGATAGACTGCACGGTCTTCCCCAAAGGGAGTGAGCATATTGATATCGATCAAGTAATCACGATCAATACGGCTACGTCCAGTCAAAATAGGGAGGTCAGGCGGCACTCTCAAAACACAGCTGACAATAAGAGTGATCATCCCACCACAACAGATGGATCCAGAATTGGCGCGGCTGACAGCAAAAATTTCGTGGATGATCCAATGAGCGGCGTTTATGGGCATAGGGATATGCCCAAGGACCATATGTTCGGACATGGCATAGAGAAAGAAAAGCTCATCCCTAGATACAGTGGACACATCCACGCGGGCGAAAACGGTGCTGGCGAGGATGCAATGGGCGAGGCTGTAACACGGGTGAATAATGTAGGAGGCAAGGGCCTCAGGTGGAAAGGCGGTGTACCGGGTAAATCGTTGCCAAACACCATCAGCCCGAAACTGAGAGTAGATGTCAGTTCGATCGTGGGTGGAATGCTCAATATTAAGATCGGGGTGACGGAGATTAAGGATATTGTTCAACTCGATGAAACCCAGAGAAAAATCGCAGTTGAAAGCGCGGAAGGAGAAACCCCAATCAAACACCTCGAGGGAACCGAGGAATTCAAGAGTGAGATTTCTGTGTGTGTGAGCATGGATGTAAGAAAGGGTATGGCACCCGATACAGTTGAAAATTCTGCCGACGCCGTTCGAAAGCCCTAGAGCTTCGAGTGTGGGGCGATCGGCAAAGAGTGTAGGTCGCATCGGGCGATGAAGTAGTGCTCACAAACGGTCGAACTGTTCTTCAGTAGAAGGGTTTATGCCAAGGAAAGATGGTGAAAAGGGTCCGTAGAGCGGATCACGGCGTGAAGATGAGGCAACCTCTTTCCCTTTTTTAGACATGGCGACTATGTGGGTGGCGAAAATGAAAGTGGGAGCGTATCTATGATGATTATAAAGCAGGTGAAGTAGATAAAACACCAATTCAGGACATTACAGATAAGGCAAGAGATGTGTAGAGTGGAGAGGTGTTACCCATCAATGTAGCAAGATCAAGCCCCCGGAGGACTCACGCAGTATTAGGACGCGATTTGGGAAGCCGCCACTCGTTGATCTGACGAGATATAGGATTTTCGAAAATCTGGGGCTAGGGTTAGGGCTTGGATGTTTGGTGAGTGAATGTTGTTGATGGGAAGGGGGTGATGGGGGTAGGGTTTGAGAAATGAGTGAGGATGAGGGTTTAGGGGCAATGGGGTAGATGAGGGAGATCGATTTGGCAGTTGGAGGGGGAGAGATCGCGTGCCTGGAGGTTTGGGGGTCGGGTCGCACGAACAGGGGCATTTATAGGGGCGGAAGTCACCCGATCGGGTGATGTTTCACCCGATCAGTTGGATAAGTTTTGGATATATCTCGCCGGCCAACTGCTACAGGTGAACCGGTCGGGCGAGAAGTCACCCGATCGGTTGACCGCTTCCCAAATTTTTCCCGAGAGCATGCGACATTTCACCCGGCCACTCACCCGTCCGCAGCATTACTCAACCGATCGGTTGATGTGATCTCCAAATTTCCCGAAAGTTCAGCTCTACCCACACGGTCGGCGACCCGGTCTCATCTTTCTCCACCCGATCGGTTCGTTTAGTTGCTGATACATGCCGTTTAGCTGATACATCCCAACCGATCGGGTGAGTTAACACCCAGTCGGTTGGGGCCTTGTTTTCTGCAGAAACGCAAAAATCGCCTAAGTTCCACGTCGGAAGTTCTTGCGGCTGGATTTATTTATAAAAATAGATAAAATAACGATAAGAATTAACCCAAAAATTGAAACAAAAGTTTAGAGCATGGGCTGCCTCCCATGAAGCGCTTTTGTTTAACGTCGTTAGCTCGACGCCTCAGGCGGTGGTCAATTAGGATCCGTAGGGTTAGAGGAAGAGTTGTCGGTCGTTGGGAGACCGACCGGAGGGAATTCTGGTTCTCCAACCGCATAGTGTTTCAGACGCTGTCCGTTGACTTTAAACGGCTCAGCCCTTCCCATTATCTCAATAGCCCCATGCGGGAAAACTTTGGTGACACGGAACGGTCCCGACCACCTTGATTTGAGCTTTCCAGGAAAGAGCTTCAGCTTTGAGTTGAATAGAAGAACCAAGTCCCCTTCTTTGAATTCCCTCTTTAAGATTCGCTTATCGTGCCACCGCTTCAGCTTCTCCTTGTAAATCTTGGCGTTCTCATAGGCATTGAGCTGGATTTCGTCGAGCTCGTTGAGTTCTAACTGCCGGTGCCCCCTACCTCCTTGGCGTCGAAGTTCAGATTCTTAATTGCCCAAAATACCTTATGATCCAATTCCACAGGCAGATGGCAAGCTTTCCCATAGACAAGCCGGTAGGGGGTCGTGCCGATCGGAGTTTTAAATGCCGTCCTGTAGGCCCAAAGCGCGTCAGGAAGTTTTGATGACCAATCCTTTCTAGAGTTGGCCACAGTCTTTTCTAGTATGCTTTTAATCTCCCGGTTAGAGACTTCTGCCTGACCGCTGGTCTACGGGTGGTAGGCACGCCCCACCCGGTGTTGTACCCCGTATTTTTAAAGAGAGCTTCGAATTTCTTCTCTATAAAGTGGCTCCCTCCGTCACTGATCAGGACACGAGGTACATCGAACCGCGGGAAGATGTTGCTTTTAAAGAATTTGGCCACCACTCTAGAATCATTAGTTGGACTGGCTATCGCTTCAACCCATTTCGACACGTAGTCCATAGCCACCAATATATACTGGTTCCCTGAAGAGGAAGGGAACGGTCCCATGAAGTCCACTCCCCACACATCGAAGATTTTCACCTCCAGGATGTAGTAGGGTGATGCACGCGTGCACCACCCGGGTGCAGTTTGGAGCTCACGAGAAGTCACACGGTCGGTTCAGTGACCGGGTCAAAAGCTCAAAGTCTCTGGAAATTCGAAGATGATTGCCAACCGATCGGGTGACCTTCACCCGATCGGTTCACCTGTAGCTGAATTTAAACAGCCAAGACTCGAATATCCAACCGGTCTCCTCACCCGGTCCGCACAAAGATCCAACCGGTCGGCACCAAGATCCAACTGACCGCACCGAGTTCCAACCGACCGGTTCATCCTGACCGGGTGAAACCCCGCTTTGCGCTGTGATTTTGTGAAGCGGCTCACCCGACCGGTTGACTTGTCAACCGATCGGGTGATGTCGTTTTCTATAAATAGAACCTTAGGTTTCCCAGATTCGGGAGTTGGTTATTTTTTACTGTTTTCTTCAATTTGTGACGGCTGTAATTTTCCAGTTTTTGTAAGTTTTCGGATCTTTGTAAAACTTTAGTATTATCTTAATTGCTTTACTACCATTGCATTTCTATTGTCTGATTATGATTTTAACGGTTCATTTTCGTTTAGATCGCTTTTTAATGAATATTTGTGAGTAGTTCCCAAATCTGGAATTTTGGCGGAAACCCCTTCGGGGGCTCTTCCCAATGCGTCCATAGGGTTAGGAAATCGATAGGGATTAGGAATCTAACGGTTACGCGGGGTGTTTTATTGTCATCGGCGGGAAAAAGACCGCCTTTGACCGTTGGGCAAAGGGGGAATAAAATTGGCGGTTAACTCCCTAGCCATAGCTCACGCCCTTAGCGTAGACGCCGAATCCTAGCACGCGGGAGCGGCAGGATGAGACGTTGGGAGTTATCGTTGCGAGCTTAGTGCTCCGGAGTCGATCAGTGTTAATGGACATGGGAGTGCCCACTGATCGAACCCGGGAAGTCCGGCGTATCATCCTGGGCACCGACCGGAATATCGGGCCCATGGGATGCCGGTACCACTTTTAGAGGCAACGTCTCACCATTAGACCCTAATTCTGATCGACATCCTACCCGTAGGCCGTATCGACGAGAGTCGCTCGTTGGGGTCGAAACTAGAGTCCCGGGTTTTTCCTTCATATTGTCTATACCTTGCATTCCTTCACCGTGACAACCCATCATCCGATCTGGGCTAGCTCACCCACTGGGTGATTTTGATCCTCTTTGACACAAGCACATCCTCGCCTCCCTGTGTTCGACCCCCAAGCCACACTACAACACCGTGCGCTTGTGGTTACAAATATCTAAACCTCCACCGGGTCCCCCGGCCATTTGCGGCTTGCAAACCGGGGGCACGTCATATATTTATATATATGTGTGGATAGCTATATCACTATAGGGATATCTGTGCGTATCAGAATTGGTGTTTGACTATCTATTAGGGGTGTATGTATTTTGGATGTACTTATCAATGTTTGTAATTGTATGCTAGTAAGGTTATGTGCATGTTAGGTGTGACGTACATGATAATATGTGTACTTATAATTGAGTGTACAGATCTATCGTATGATCCATATATTAGTGCGTATGGGCGTGTGCTCATGCATGGATAGGTATGTGCTTAGTTATATGTATCTATACAAATTGTATGAATATGTGTGTTTTATGTATAGTACTAGAATTATAATATTGTATTACCTGCCCTACGGGATGATGTAAGTGCATGTGTTTAGATGTATACTGGGAGGTATACATGATTGTATGTTTGTAACTACGTATAGAGATGTGTATGTAGTACTATCTAGCTCTATGTGAATTACCTTGGTTGTGTATACTTGTGTGTACATATAGTTTGTATGTCTATGTCTTGTGTAGATACGAGATAGGTGTGTAATAGTGTGAGTATGGATGTGTGTAAGGTGAATGTATGTATAAGTATTTGAATGTATGTGACTATATGATATATCAATAAGTGTATGCATATGGATGTACAATACTTTTATTATAGTGCATGCATGTCTGGAGTAGAGTGACCTTAGTCCGCCCACCCCTAAGTTGCCTTACTCAAGGAAGTCAGAAGACGGACTTGATTTTAAGGTGGGTATATTGTGATGGCCCTAGTGCCATACAAATAGGGTGTGCCTATTTTGTGTATTGTGTAGTGTATTGTGTGCATATACATGTGTAGTGATATTTACTATGTAGTGTATAGAGTATTATATAGTATGTAAATTGATTGTACTCTTGGGGTGTTACTAGACCGAATATGATTGTGCTTATGTATTAGTAATGTGTTATATGGCGTGTAGTACTATATGATTGTGGATTATGATTGTATACATATGGTAGTGCATATTGTATTAGTAATAATGTGGGTATAATTTCGTATTTTGATATAGTATATATGTATATATATAAATGTATGATTGATGTGCGGCATTAATGTATTTAATTAGTGATGTATGTGTGATTGTTAAATATTATTATCAGTATGGTTATTAATTAGTATTAGTAGTAGTATTACTGTTGTTATTGATATTAGTATTAGTTATATTAATTAAGTGTTTACGCATGATCGCGTAGTTGTCATTTATTTGTGGTGTGTGTGCATAGTAGAGAGTGTGGAGTGCGTATATAGGAAGAGGAAATACATGAGCGCCATCCTTATCTATTCCCCACACCCTAGTTGATAGAAATTCCGAGGATGGAATTTTTATAAGGTGGATAGGATGTAACGGCATGTTTTTATCTATATGTATTTCGTACGTATTTAATTAGTGTAGTGATTTATTCGAGTAATAAATATATGATTTTATTTTTTTTTATTTTTCCATAGCTCGAACACGCGATCAGACCCTGTATTCGCGATCATCGCGACTTCACGATCGCAACGACATTTTCATTATAATTTTTGGTCGACTTTGATTTCAAAGGCGAAATCATAGTAATTTAGAAATCTTAAATATATTTTTCTAATACAATCTAATATTTTCTAACTAAACCGATTTTATCAAATCTTATCATATCCTAACCTTAATAGCTAATAATTCTCAAATCAAATCTTAACTAACTTTTATATCTTAGTTAACCCTTTAATTTTCTCTAAAACATTTTATTAGCTGTAAGGAGGGAATTTTGGTAACAACCCCACGCACACACGATATCTCTTCCCATATCTCCCTTTCCTTTTGCAACCAACCGACAAACCCCATTTTCTATTTGTCCACGTAGCCAACCATGCATCACGTTCTCCACATCTCCCAACCACTTGCTTCTCTCCCATTAAAACACGAAGCCCAGCCGTTACCATCTCTTCTACAAAACCTAAGGGAAAACAAACCCCCTGTAACTCTCTCTCCCTCCTTTCTCCATCTCCCCTCCAAAGAACTCAAGATCCCCCTCAACTCGCAACTCAGGCGACCTCCCCTCTCGAGCACCGCGACCACCACACCACCCGCAACCCACAGATCTCTATCACCTCCCGACAGACCCCAACTTCGATGCACCCCGGTAGCATGCCGTGACCCTCACCCTCTTCTCCGACTCAACTCCGACAACGACCCTCCGCAAGAAACCCCTCGACCGCGACGTCAACCTCCCCTCCACAACACCTCGTCATCGTTGACCGGCCAATAGACCCCGCAGCCTTCCCTACAACCACCGAACCTCGACCTACCTAAATCTGCAGTCATCTCTCCCTTTAACCAAAACCCAACTTCCGGCAACCTTTACGTGAACAACACCCCCCTGCCGACATTCCAACACCCACACCACCACATAACCCTCCTCCCCCATCTGCGACGACTCCGTCGATCACCCCCAAAGCCTTCCCAGCCGTTCCTCTCCCCTGTCGCCTGCTCCCCTCTTCCCGACCCATCTTCATCCACCCTGTCTTCCACGCGCCGAGCACCGCATCCCTCTTCGCCTGCATCTCAAGCGACCTGCACCTCGTGCCACCGACCCCACACATGTGCCCTCGTCAGCCGACCACATCCCCCAACTCCGCCTGGCTGCACCCCCTGTTTCCTCCCCGAACTCGTCGCCTTCTTTCGACAGCATCCCGACGACCCCGACGTCTCGCAGCAACAATCACCCGATGCCGCACCACCTTCGCCGTACAACTGTGCTGTTGCCCCGTCACCGATCTCCAACCACAACTATCTGCAAAACACGTAAGTAGTTTTTAAGAACCGTATTTTGTAGGTGTAATGGTAACACTTTTAGTTGTTTAAAATAAATAAGTTAGGTTATAATATATATGGTGTATGTTTGTTAGTTTACTTTTGTTAGTATAAATAAGTGATTAAATTCATAAACTGTGTACCAAATGATGTGAACGGTAACATGCTATAGAAACAGTATGATACTTTGTATATTAAGATGTACTGTTAGCTTAATGTATAACATGTTGGTACATTATATAGGAATAATAATAAGTTAGCTCTAAGAAAACAGTATACTTATATTTACAGTTTAATGTTGTTTTATTAAGTTAACTCCTTTAGCTTAATACCATAAATATGTTGATGCAGAAACGTTCGCGCCGTTTATACAATCTCAACGACCCCACAATCACTGAAATCAGGCAAGTGTACGAATTATTATAGTATAACGTATTTAATCGCATTGTTTTTAAATTGCTTTAAATGTCATGAATACTGATGATTAATATGGTTCACATCATGCTTGTACCCACACTTGTTAGAATTTAATCTGTTGGTAGATTAAAATTGCTTAGTAGTATGGACATTAATGGAACAACTTTGAAAGAACTTGAATTCGTGCATATTGATAGGCTGGCTCTGTTTCAGCACAACATCCGTGAACTTGCGCCCTCGATGGCAAAATCTTGAATTCGTGAATTCGTGAATTCGTGAACTTGATTAAGCTGGCTCGTGTTCTAACACATCATTTGGGTGGGTTAGGGTTGAGCGGTCACTAAATGTGTGTGAAAGGGCCCCCTTCAAGAGCACCATCCATGCGGTGGGTGGCGTCAATCATGATTATATCCCCGTGAGAAGGATCGATTCACTCACCATAACTTAAAGGCGTGAACCCTAGACATGATAGAAAACATATGTATGGAACTGAATAAATTATTGTTACTTCACTCGCACATTAGAATTGCCATGTTTATAGTGCTTGCTTTAATTCATTAGAACCGATATGTCATAACTGCTTACCTTAATTCTTTAGAAATGCCATGTTCATAACTGCTTTACTTTAATTCTTTAGAAATGCCATGTTCGCTGATTAAATATATAACTGTGACATTAAGAATATTAAACTGTTTAAATAATTAGTACGTCGTGCCTTGGGTCATCTTACCTTTACTTGCCAGACCCTTGCTAACATACATTCGTGTTTTCTATATGTATGTCAGATCACGAGACAGAGTACCAGAAGGAGGAGTTGTTTAAGACAGCTGACCCATTGAGCCAGGAGTTTGTTGACCAGGAGTCGCTCCCTGCGGAGGACTAGAGACTTGTTTCTGTTGCTGTTTAGATTTGCTTTAGTACCTTGTAGTAGGAGTATGTTTCTATGTTGTAGTTTCCTTTGGCCATGCTGAGGCCGTGTTGTTTTTATTTCGTGTACGAACTTCTGGATATGGCTTTAAATATATGAATGTTTTTATTGTTCTGAATGCATGCAAGAACTCCTGCGTTGTTGTTGTCACAGACGCTTAATGAACTCGAGCTTCATCGCTCCAATTCATGCGGACCTTCGTAGCGTTCTCACTTCCATCGTACTTTAGGAACCAGGGCGTTACAGGTTTTAGTGGTGGCCCATGCAGGTCGTGCATTTGCAAACTTCAAAACAATAGAAATACTATCATTAGCCAAAACGTCTAGAACTACCTCGAACACAAAATTTACCCAAGTATCTTGTCTCATCATAATAGGGAGACCCAACACCAGGATTGTAGGAAGACTTAGTTAGACATCCGTGCATGTTAGTTAGACACCCTTGCAAAGATTTAGTTATTATCATCTTAGATGTCATCTTAGTGACTACCCACCTGCCCACTTCTGAAGAGTTGGAATATCATTACTGGAAGTGGCTTGGCGAGCGTTCCCTGGGATGCAAATCATGTCCTTTCGGGATTTGCGGACATGAGTTCTATGCAGATTTCATTGTCCGGGATGCACCCAATTTTAATGCTATTCTCGGAACAGATTGGTTAGGAACCCTCTGTGCTGATATCGGCTATCACAAGAGGAAGGTAGTATTTGAGATCTCCGACCATCCAATGTTCGAATCCATCAGTGGAAGTCGTTCGCTTGGACCTGTCAAATTCCAGGCTCAATCAAACGTAATAATCGTTGCATTCGTGCAAGTCGAACCTGAGAAGCATGCAATGGTTAGAGACTTTGAAGATGTATTTCCAGAGGGTATTTCTGGACTGTCGCTTAACCGAGATCTGGAATTCAGCGTCGACTTTGAGTCGAATACTCAACCAATCTCGAAGGCGCCTTATCGTATGGCTCCTGCAAGAACTGGAAGAGAGACGTAAGCAAATGGACAACCTACTGCCAAAAGGTTTCATCCATCCCAGCATATCGCCCTAGGGTGCACCTGTTTTGTTGGTCAAGAAGAAGGACGGATCGAGAAGAATATGTGTGGATTATCAGGAGTTGAACAAAGTCACTGCGAGGAATAAGTAACAGTTACCTCGCATCGATGACACCTTCGATCAACTCGATGGATCACAATTTTTCTCGAAATTTGATCTCAAGAGTGGATATCACCAAATGATGGTCAAGAATGAAGATATCTTCATGACGGCTTTCAGACCAAGTATGGACACTGCGAGTTCGTTGTCATGCCGTCTGGTGTGACCAATGTACCTATGGTATTCACGAATCTCATGAATCTCATATTTTACGGGTTTCTGGATAAATTCGTAGTGATATTCATTGATGATATATTGGTCTATTCGAAGAGCGAGGAAAGTATGCAGAACATCTGCACATGCTATCAGGGACTGTCCTCACCGCAACAACAAACCGACGACTGCTGAATCTTCTGGACCTACTCAGTGTGGACCACCCCTGGCTCCACAACAGAAGGCTTTTGAGCAAGTGAGGCAAAACCAACCGAGGCATCAGGCATTCATAATGACAACCGCTGAGGTTGAAACTGATTAGCAAATGATTTCAGGTAATACATGACCTTTCCTTTATAGTTCTTATGGTATAGGTATAGTAGATCCATTGGTATTAATTGTGAGATCATAGTGTATATATAGATAGTGTGTAGAACGGATGGGCCCGCTTGGCTGAGTGGTGCAAACGCCTGCCCGATTAGCGGGCGCAGGCGCCCATAATCCAAGCGGGTCGGGCACCCGTCAAACGGGCGCCAGACCCGCAATGCCCAATACTAGGCTTTGTGGCACTGTTTTGGCTTTATTTTGCTCGTTTGGAGTCCGTTTTTGACGCGGTTTGATCCCGCGTTTAGACTAAGATGATCTCATCATCCAGGTAACCATTTTCATACGTTTATTATATTAAATTTGCACATAAATGTTTTACGACACATTTAATTCACTTTGCATCATATGCAAAATTCCCACATTTAATATTAAAAACTCATTTGCATCAAATACAAATGAACTGAGGGCATACATCCCTCAACCACACCACCATCTCAACTTGAATTGATATTGCATTGTTGACTTCTATGCTTGAGCAATTATTATCTTGATTTAATTTGATGTATCCCCTTAATAAAATTCATTAGACCAAAACATAATATTTGCTCATCATCAAAACATGTATTAGGAAATCATATACCCAACACAACCAACCACTAGGAGATAATATTGATTTCTCATAAACAGTGGTATAGATGATTGCATCATGGTTGATGACAAGCCAAGTAGTTTTCATGAAGCCATTCAGAGTGAAGACGTTATAAAATGACTTTATGCTGTGAAATCCGAAATGAAGTCTGTGAAATCCGAAATGAAGTCCATGCAATCCAATAAAGTATGGACTTAGGATGATGTTCCCTAAAGGGTAAAACTGATCGCGCCCGGATATACACCCGGAAAACGACTGTAGTCTTACCGCAAGCGCACGGCGTAGTGGCGAGCGGGTATCGAACTCAAGAAGGACAATTGACAGTATCCTACTTTGATCACCTAGCTATCGATGGAATAAGAATAGTCTTGATGGTAATGTCACAATCGTTCAAATAGCAAATAGAATTCAATATAATAAAACGTCTAGGGATAGGGAATCCCCACTACAGACCGTTTCCTATCCTTGTGGATCGTGAATATCAATGTTGCAAAGCTTGAATATAGGTGAACTAGTCACAACTTAATGTAGAACCAAGCTCACGCTCTCTCGCTATTGCCGGTCTATGGCAACCTAGATTAGGGCCCACTCTCGTGCAAACCCTAACCTAAGCCACTAGCGTGAAGATCGACATCATTGTCCATTCGCAACTCGAGCCCACTCTCGTGCAAAGTCGAGCTACGATCTAGGTTATGATAGTTCGTATTCGTCCAATCTCTTGCAAACGAATATTAGTATAGATTTATAACAAAAATCCTAGCTTTGGTCCAATCTCTTACAAACCAAGTCTATAGAATCTCAATTATAAACCTAAATCGAATATCTAGGCCTTCCCATCAATTGAGATCCAATCTCCTGCAAATCCCAATCGATGAAAATTCCTAGCTACTCAGAATAAATCAATCACAACCTAACCTTACTTCAATCCTAGCAACAATTCAATTTATTCATCACAATTCAAAGATCAGGTCCATGGGGTTCATCCACATGCCCTAGAACGAATAAACGACTCAAAATTCATCATGGAAATCTCAGAAATAAAGTAATAGATCATAGCACAATTCATTGTAAAGAAGAAACAATTCATAAAAATAAGAGTTTTGGCAAGAAAGAAAACCAAAATTGTCGTCTATGATCTCCAGCTGAGATTTACAAAAGGAATAGCCGTTAAAAAATAATAGAAGTCTCTCCTAAAATTAGGGATAAAACTAGGTTTAAATACAAGCCAAATTCGTCCAAAAAATCCTGACAGATTTGCCCCTGCACAGCCCAGAAATCCCAATTTGCGTAGCAGTCGGACTGCGTCACTCGGCCGAGTAACCTATGTCACTCGGCCGAGTGACAGACCCAATAAAAGACAGAAAGTCTGGGGGTTTCGGGGGTCTGTCTCTCTGACTGACTCGGGCGAGTAGGCTTCTTTACTCGACCGAGTAAGCAATCTTGCTCGGCCGAGTAGCCTTCTCAAAATTTCCAGTAACTTGGCCGCTTCTCGGAAGAAAATCCCTGCTCCACTCGGGCGAGTGAGCTTTCTCACTCGGCCGAGTAGACTTTCTTGCTCGGTCGAGTGAACTTTAAAAATTCTGTAGTACGTATCCGTTTCACTCGGCCGAACGCAGCTCGTTACTCGGCCGAGTGAACTCTATGTTCGGCTGAGTAAGCTGCTTCTGGGCTCTTTTCTTCTCCTCCTCGCCTCCTCGTCGATTCTATTGAATTTCTTCCTCTTTCGCTCATTCTCTAGCGCTGCTAACTCCTCAAATAAGCTGTATGTGATGCTTCGGTGTGCGCGAAAGTCCTTTGATCTCATTTTTGCTCCAGATCACTCCATATCTCCTGAAATACGACAAAAACAAGAAATAGTGAAAAGCAACGCGATATCGTCGAATAATCGTGGAAAATGCAATATGGGCGATCGAAATGACATGAAAACCTGCAGAAAAAAGGTGTAAAATAAAGAGCGATCAAAATCCCCCAAGCTTTCCTCTTACTTGTCCTCGAGGAAGATGAGTAAAAGGCGAACCCGGCGGGTAAAAATAAGGAAAAAAGGAAGAAGAAGATAGAAAAGAAAAACGAAGAGGGAGGTGCTAGATCATTTTCTCAGGACGTGGACTTGCTTACTCATATAGCATACGGCGAATTAAAAACATGCCAAAGATTTTTATCTCGATATCATAATCATAAAGGGATGCATTCAATATAGAAACCCAAGAATTATCAAAACAATATGAAATGTGAAATCATTCTTGAATTAGCATCGTCTGAAGCATCTAAAGTAATGTACATAATCATAGACCACACACTTTTCAATTGATCGCTTTCTATTTGGATTATAAGAGGTATCACACAATACGAAGCAATAAGAATAGAATGGAATGGTTTTCATGAAATGCATGCCAAGTCTCAATTCCTAGATTTCGTAGTACTTCTAATAATCTCCCTGAGTACAGAAAATTACCTAGCTTAGGTTGTCATGCACAGACAAGTGGTCACTCTCTCACACATCATTGGATCCTCTCCCCCAAGCTTATCTATAAGCGTGGTGGCATCAAATTTAGCAATAAGTCTTTCCCCATTTTTGAAGCTCCAATAACAAAAGAAAAGAGGGAAGAAAGAAAAAGAAATGAAATGGGATCATATATGTACTTCTTTTCTATCTCTTTTTTCTTTTCTCTTTTTTTGTCAATCAATATATACAATAAGGATCCCAAATCAAAAGATAGAGAGATATACATGTATTTTATTTATTTTGGGGTGTTGGAGCATGGATTTTTTTAGCAATGGGGATATGCCAATGTAAGATTCGCTAAAGGGAGATTCAGCAATAATTTTAAGTATAGAAATAATGTTCATGATATGTGGAGAAGGAAAAATATATAACACTCAGTTCACTCTTTAGAATGTGCACGACAACTTTCAGCAGAGTAATGTAATCTACTCAGTTTGATTTCAGAAAGTAAACTAATCCAATTATATCAACATAGCATACATTCAATCAAACTTGAAAGTGAAGCGTACAATTTTCATGCAATAAGAAGTGATATAAGACAACAAAGCAGTACTCCAAATATGTGCAATCAATGCGTGAAGCTTGGTGTGTTTTCTACAAAAAGTATACAATATAAATCATCAGACTCAGATAATAGTAGAATTTCATTCACATTCATATAATGGAAGTGCAGGTTACTATTTCGAATGCACAACAAAGCATAGCATATGATATCTGAAATACAAACGATGGCATGACAAGATAATATGCATATAGAGATAAGCTAATACCATGTCGTCGTCATCACAGAAAATTCATCTCTAACTAAAAGGGCTAAAGGAAATAAGGATAAAAGAAAAGTAAGAACTATTATACATATGCAGCACACACAAGAAGTAAGAAAACGTGATGCATGGAAAAAAATGAAAAAGTGGGTAAAAATAAGTATAAAAGAAAGAAAGATGGAAAAATAAAAGTGAAAGTGAAGAAAATGAAAAGTGCATGAGACACTCACTCTCCCAAGCTAAACGACACGGTGTCCTCAATGTGCAAAGTGTGGCACACCGAGAAAAATGATATGGGTGGGGCGGGTGAGGATGCATGCAGATAGGGATGCAAATAAAAGAAAGTAAGTTGGGTATGCAAATGATGTATGCAGAGATGCAAGTGGTGCATGCAAAGATCAAGATGGCGCAATATAAGTGTCCCAAAAAATACCTCCTCTCTCCCAAAATGATATGGACAAATATGAGCAAAATGTGACCAAAATGTGTGTGGAGGAGGGGTGCAAAATCAGCAGGCAAAAGATATCCAGCATAACAGCAGCAAAAGTGTGAGAGGCATCCAGTCTGTGCCTAAGTGAATGGTGGGGCACCAGCACCATCCTATGGTGAAGGTGGTGGTAAGGGTGGCTGCTGGGTAGAGGTGTGGGTAGTGGCGGGTGGAGGCTGTGACAGTCGCGCAAGAATCTAGTTCAGGCTAGCCTAATACCAGTAAATAAAGCGACGCAGGACTGTACAGCACTAACGGTAGCGAAGAGAGCCCGGGATCTCCTCTGAGTCCACTAACAGCCCCCTCTAGAGCACGCAGGTGCTGAACTAGGATGTCGGGGGCGGTGGAGCAGAGGGTCGAACAGGTGAGGAACAGGGCTGTCTCGCATGGCTACCGTAAATAACAGGTGCAACAACAGGGTGGTGCTGTGGTGTTGTGCTCATGAGGACTCGCTCAGCCTCTGTGAGAGGCTGAGACGCAGGAATGGTCGAGGAAGAGGGAGCAGCAGCAGAGACAGAAACGGTGACAGCGGGCGAGGAGGTCAGAGAGGTCGATGACACGGAAATGGGGACAGAAGTCACGACACTCTCAGAGAAGACAGCTGTAGTGGAGACCGTAGGGTCGATGACTGGGGAGGCCATGAAATGTGCAGAAAATGAATCCCCAGGGGTTAAGAATAAGAAAGTGGATAGGGTCTCCACTGCGGATGCAAAAGAGGGCTCGCGACTCTCAATAATGGTGGTGGGACGCTCAGGGCTCACAGAAGAAATATGATCAATGGATATCGGTACAGTGGTGGTGGCGGTGGTGGACTCAGCAAGTGTACTCCCGACACTGACAGAGGTGTGGACAGAGGTATCGGGAGGTGCAGATAGATCAGGTGCAGGCTGAGGAATCTCCGGGTGCAGAGGTGGAAGGAGGGGCTCCTGCT
Organism: Scilla litardierei; assembly: GCA_030789695.1. Taxonomy (NCBI): domain Eukaryota; kingdom Viridiplantae; phylum Streptophyta; class Magnoliopsida; order Asparagales; family Asparagaceae; genus Scilla; species Scilla litardierei. The sequence continues at coordinate 698,453,112 of CM061142.1, forward strand.
GAGCGCCCTCAGGCTCTAGCACGTACGCAGCAGGGATGAGGATGTCCATCGCTGGAATCCACTCCCCTCCTGCAGGTCCAATATGAGTCCGAGCGGGGCTCGGGAGAATCATGTAATCCGCGTCGAAAGGACCGTGCAGCCATACCCAGTGGTGCTGACCATAAGGACGGAGCATCCTCATCTGAGCCATAACGTCTATGGAAAGGGAAGTGGGGCCTGGGGTCTAAGCAAGCCAGCTAGAAGGTCTACTCCGCACATGGGAGCTAGAAGAGTAATCAGACCGCCACAACAGATAGGCGTCCTAGTGCCGACAGAAATAATGGTGGGGTCCAGTACCAACTAGCTATGTCAATCTGAATGGTAGGGAGTAAGACATCTCCACCTCTCTCAAAGGCTCACGCTCGAGTCATCCCGTAGAGCATGTAAAGCTCAGGGGACGACATCGTCCCCGGCTCATACCTCGCTAAGAAAGTGGTCGCCATAAGGCTCTATGCAATGCGAAGGCATGGGTGGAGGATAGCGGAGGCCTTGGCCCAGCTAGGATCAAAGACAAGGGGCGATCCAGTGATACGTGTCCAGAAGGCGTGTGTGTCAAATGACGGCGGTGGGATGTGCGTGGGACTATAGGCTCGGTCTGGGTCCGGGTCTGGGGGCCACTGAAAGTAGGCTTGGAGCATGTCGAAGTGACCTCGCACTCATGATCCATCAGTTGGAAAGAGCAACCCCCAGGAGTCCTAGCTATAGAACTCAGAACCTCTAATGTCGGGCGGATGTAGGTGTCCGCCGACACCGACAAAAAGTCACGCCATCCCACGTTGTCATACAACTGGAGTAGGCCCTCAAGTATCCCTAGGCACTCAAAGTCTGCTAAGTGCGCGAACCTAGAGGGTACAATCGAACGATGGGTGATACGCTCAAATCTGGTGCGTTGTGCGTCATCTCTGAACGTAATGCCCAGCGTGTCGAACGTGGGGGCAGGCTGTACCGGTGGTGGTGGGATAGGTATGGTAGGAGGCGGAAGTGTGGGTGGTGACAGGGTAGGTGGAGGGGAGTCCGCTCTAGCGTAAGAGGAGCCGAGCTCGCTGGTCCTCTTCCGCTTCGAGGCAGGCGCTCGCGTGCACGACCTAGTGCAGGGCAGCATGTGAGCCGCAGAACATGCCAACCCAAACACGAAGTACTGTAAATGAGGAATGAGTGTGCCCGAACATGATGCGAGTGCAAGCGGTGGATGCGTGCGGAGAATCGCCTCCTCCTAGAAGCTCCAAATCAGCCCATGTATCTCCCCCAAGCTAGTTTGAAACAAAAAATTCACAAATCAGCATGAATATTAATACGTATGGGGTAAGATCAGGTATAATAGATATATATCAGGATTAATTAGAATTTGAGGTCGAGTTGGGCATATGAATTGGAGAAAAGGAGAAAAGGGGAATTTTGGGGCGAAATTGGGGATGCGCGGCAGAGGGGGGAGCGGTGCCGGCGACGTGGAGTCGGCGGTGCTCGTCAGTAATGGGCGACGACTCGGTCACAGGGCAGCATGACTCGGGCGAATGAGGGATTGGCTCGGGCGAAGCATGGGGAAGTCGAAGAGCTCGGGGGAAGAATTTGGGGATTTTTGAGTTTCGGGATTTGAGCCCGCGACGTTTGGTTTATAAAGGAAAGTCACTCGGGCGAGTGACGCGTTCACTCGGCCGAGTGGCACAGTTTTAGAAAAATTTCGAAATTTCATGTGAAAGTTGCGACTAGGGCAAGTACATCTTCCTACTCGGGCAAGTACATCTTACCGCTCGGCCGAGTAGACAAAGGTCATTCGACCGAGTAGCAAGGCAACTTAGAGCTTTTAAGTGCTAGAAAGTGTCTGATTCACTCGGGCGAGTGACTAAGTCACTCAGCCGAGTGGCATATAAATTACAGAGTGTGGTTTTCAAAGTCTTCCTTGATCAGTACTCTACTCGGCCGAGTAGGATCTTTACTCGGCCGTATGACAATGTCAGTCGGCCGAGTGGGCTGCAAATTTCAGCTCCAGCTCTCTGTTTTTCTTCTACTTTCTGTTTTTCTTCTCCCCGTCAGTTCCTTTCTTCTCCTAAGGCATGAGCGCATTCCTGGAGCGCTCTTCTTTGCCATGGTCATCCTTCATTCAAATGGTTCCTTGTTCTCCATCTCCTGTCTTGAAAAATAGAGCCCGTTGTAAGGATTTTCATCGACTCTTGACTCTAAACTCTAACAAAGATTTAAACAAAAATAAAATGAAAAATTCAACTAAAAATAAGATAAAACCGTCAGGTTGCCTCCTGACAAGCGCTCGTTTAAGGTCTTGAGCTCGACCCCTTAAGATACTCGTTTAGCGTTCGATGTTCGGCGCATGTGAGATGCGCGCATCAAATTTGCCGGGAAGCCCACTTGGATTTGGTTGTTGATGTTCATAGGCGTTCCTCGACTCCCCTTCACCATGGGTGGTAATGGGGGACGAGTCCCCCAAGCTTAAGCTTTTACCGTCTTTTTTCTTTGCCGGAGGCGATAATTTCTTGTCCGGCGGAGCTTTCTTCAAATTCTTTGCCGTAGAGAGCTTGCATAGCTCTCTAATTCTTGTGACATCAGCGTCGTCTTTGTCATCAACCATAGAATGATCCGACGGGTCTCCCAACATTTCTCCACCTTTAGAAGATTGGCCTTCTTCAAAGCCGTCATCGTGCTTAGCTCCAATGGTGAATGGCATGGCGTCATCAATGACCTCGTCGAGGAGGTCCACGTAATCGACGTCCTCTTGCCAAGGCATATGCTTCATCCCTTAGGAATGTGGAGTTCAACTTCAATGTTTCCGACGTTCAAAGACAAGGTACCCTCTCTCACGTCAACTATCACGCCAGCGGTGGCCAAGAAGGGACGTCCAAGAATTAGCGACGTATCGCCCTCCTCTTTGATATCCATTACCACGAAGTCGCATGGCAAGTAAATTCCTCCCGGTACTTGGAGCGGTATGTTCTCCGCAATTCCCACTGGCCTAGTGATCCAACCGTCCGTGAGTTGAATCTTCATGTCCTTCGGTTTTAGGTCGATCCCCGTATTCAATTTCTTAAACATTGTTAGGGGCATTAGGCTCACGCTTACTCCCAAGTCTACCAAAGCTTTTTGTAGCGGGACTCCTCCAAGCGTGCAAGGAATGTGGAAGCTTCCGAGATGTTTAAATTTTATAGGCTCCTTCTCCTTCCGGGTAAACTATGTAACTTGCTCGGCGAGCATTATCTTTTCATTCCGCTTCTTTCCCACAATCAAGTCTTTTAGGAACTTAGCATATGACGGGATTTCTACAATAGCGTCCAAGAAAGGAATATTCAAGCTTACCCCTCGCAAATACTCCAGAAATTTGGCAAGCCGTTTCTCAATCTTTGCATTTGCCAACCGTTGTGGGAAGGGTACCGGTGGCATGTAAGTGCGCTCCACTTGTGGCTTATCAATTTTAGATTTTTCACCGTCTCTTGGCTCTTTTGGGCACTCCTCCTCATTGGCCGGCTCGTTGTCATCCAAAACTTCTTCCCTCAGCTCCTCGGTTTGAACCATGGCGGGAGTGGTGTCCTTCCTTCCCCTTGTAGTTACCGCCACAACCGCATTGATGTGGCCGGTATTACTCCGTGGGTTTTGTTCCGGTTGAGCCAGCAATTGTTGAGTGTTCTTATTGAGCAATGCTAGTTGCTCCGATAATTGTGCCACGACGGTGTTGAGAGAGTCTTGTTGGGCCGTCAATCTAGCATTTATCTTCTTTTGTTCTGCCATAAATTCTTCGACCCTTGCTTCATGTTCCGACCTCAGTGGTGCTTGTGGTGGATTAGGTGCTCTCCACCCTTGATTGTACCCCGGAGGTCTATATGGCCCTGCTTGTTGCCTTGGTTGGAAGTTTTGTTGTTAGGGTCCTCTCGGTGGGTATTGCGGTTGTTGTGGAGGCTGGGTTTGTGGTTGTTGCGGTAGTGGATTCAAGGCTCCATCATTATTAGCATATGAAAATCCCGGGTGATTTCTCGTAGCCGGGTTTGCCCAATAACAGGTGCTTCCTGCAACACATTGAACTTGTTCTGTAGCTCCTTCTCCTTGCTCCCCTCCAACAAACATAACATGGGCTTGGTCTTGCCAATCTCCCGTGCTTCCTTACGGTGTAGATACTGTGGGGGCTCCATGCGGCTCACTAATTAACTTCTCCAATCTCTCCACGACCTTGTGGAGAGAATCAAACTTTGTAGAGAGCTCCGCTACGGCCTTTGCCTCATAAATGCTTGTCGGCTTCAAGGATGACGAAGAATGTCCCCTCTCGTCATCCCATTGTTGGTTATTTGGGGCCATCTCCTCAAGTAGGGCCGTAGCATCATCCGGCGTCTTAGACAAAATAGCTCCATTGGCGGTTGCATCTATTATTTGCTTGGTACCTGGTTGCAATCCGTTGTAAAAGCTATGCACAAGTTCCCATGCTTCAATACTATGATGGGGGCATTGGTATTGGAGATCTTTGAAGCGCTCCCATGTCTCAAATAGATTTTCCTGAGGTCCTTGCTTGAAGGACATGAGCGCGCTTCTTATCTTGACAGAATTGATTGGTGGGTAGAATTTGTTTACAAATACGCTCGCCAACTCATCCCATGCAGTGAAGATCCCCTCGGCTTGCGTCCTCAACCAATATAATGCTTTGTCTCGGAGAGTAAATGGGAAGAGGCGCAGTCGAATAGCGTCGGCCGGCACGCTGGGCATCTGCAAAGTAGCACATTTAGACAAGAACAACTCTAAATGGTAGTGTGGGTTTTCATGGGAATTCCCATGAAATGGGTCTTGTTGCATCAACATCACAAGTCCCGTTTTAAGCTCGAAGTTCTTGTCTATCGTCAACTCCGGCATCACAATAGACGAGGTAGTAGAAGTGGTCTTAGGCCGTAGCCTATCTCGGATAGAGACAAGCCTAGCCATATGTGCCGCTAACTCCTCTGGTGTCTCTGGAGCGGTCATATGATCTTCCTCTATGGCAAGTCTCCTCTCGGCTCTAAGCCTCCTTGACGTACGCTCGATCTCGGGATCAAATAATATATCTTCTTGATGTGCCTTCGATCTCGTGTACATGCACAGAAAAAGAGAGTCTTGATGGAATTGTTAGCACGATAGAGGAATAAAAATATAAAAATAAAAAATAAAAAGAAATAACTAAGTAGAGATAAAAATACCGTCGCCTCCCCGACAACGGGGACAAAAACTTGATCGAACCCGGATATACACCCAGAAAACGACTGTAGTCTTACTGCAAGCGCATGGCATAGTGGCGAGCAGGTATCGATCTCAGGGAGGACAATTGACAGTATCCTACTTTGATCACCTAGCTATCAATGGAATAAGAATAGTCTTGATGGTAATGTCACAATCGTTCAAATAGCAAATAGAATTCAATATAATAAAATGTCTAGGGATAGGGAATCCCCACTACGGACCGTTTCATATCCTTGTGGATCGTGAATATCAATGTTGCAAAGCTTGATTGTAGGTGAACTAGTCGCAACTTAATGTAGAACCAAGCTCACGCTCTAGCGCTATTGCCAGTCTATAGCAACCTAGATTAGGGCCGACTCTCGTGCAAATCCTAACCTAAACCACTAGCGTGAAGATCGACATCATCATCCAATCGCAACTCGAGCCCACTCTCGTGCAAACTCGAGCTACGATCTAGGTTATGATAGTTCGTATTCATCCAATCTCTTGCAAACGAATATTAGTATAGATTTATAACAAAAATCCTAGTTTTGGTCCAATCTCTTGCAAACCAAGTCTAGAGAATCTCAATTATAAACCTAAATCGAATATCTAGGCCTTCCCATCAATTGAGATCCAATCTCTTGCAAATCCCAATCGATGGAAATTCCTAGCTACTTATAATAAATCAATGACAACCTAACCTTACTTTAATCCTAGCAACAATTCAATTTATTCATCACAATTCAAAGATCGGGTCCATAGGGTTCATCCACATGCCCTAGAATGAATAAAATACTCACAATTCATCATGAAAATCTCAGAAATAAAGCAATAGATCATAGTACAATTCATTGTAGAGAAGAAACAATTCATAAAAATAAGAGTTTTGGCAAGAAAGAACAAACCAAAATTGCCGTCTATGATCTTCAGCTGAGATTTACAAAAGGAATAGCCGTCAAAAAATAATAGAAGTCTCTCCTAAAATTAGGGATAAAACAAGGTTTAAATACAAGCCAAATTCGTCCAAAAAATTCTGACAGATTTGCCCCGCGCGGCCCAGAAATCCCAATTTGCGTAGCAGTCAGACTGCGTCACTCGGCCGAGTAACCTATGTCACTCGGCCGAGTGACAGACCCAATAAAAGACAGAAAGTCGGGGGGTTTCGGGGGTCTGTCGCTCTGACTAACTCGGGCAAGTAGGCTTCTTTGCTCGGCCGAGTAAGCAATCTTGATCGGCCGAGTAGCCTTCTCAAAATTTCCAGTAACTTGGCCGCTTCTCAGAAGAAAATCCCTGCTCCACTCGGGCGAGTGAGCTTTCTCACTCGACCGAGTAGACTTTCTTGCTCGGCCGAGTGAACTTTGAAAATTCAGCAGTACGTATCTGTTTCACTCGGCCGAACGCAGCTCGTTACTCGGCCGAGTGAACTCTCTGTTCGGCCGAGTAAGCTGCTTCTGGGCTCTTTTCTTCTCTTCCTCGCCTCCTCGTCGATTCTATTGAATTTCTTCCTCTTTCGCTCATCCTCTAGCGCTGCTAACTCCTCAAATAAGCTGTGAGCGATGCTCCGGTGTGCGCAAAAGTCCTTTGATCTCATTTTTGCTCCAGATCGCTTCATATCTCCTAAAATACGAAAAAAAACAAGAAATAGTGAAAAGCAACGCGATATTGTCGAATAATCGTGGAAAATGCAATATGGGCGATCGAAATGACATGAAAACATGCAGAAAAAAGGTGTAAAATAAGGAGCGATCAAAAACCCATTAGAATCAAGTGGATCTTCAAGAAGATGATCGATGCAGATGAAAAATTAGAGACCTACAAGGCAAGGCTAGTGGCAAAAGGATTTCGTCAAACACTTGGTATAGACTATGCTACCGATAGCCATGCATAAATCCATTCAGATACTGTTTGCAATAGCAGCTTTCTATGACTATAAAATCTGGAAATGGATGTAAAGACGGATTTTTAATGGAGATTTAAAAGAGTATGTTCATATGTCTTAACCAGAGGGTTTTGAAGTCAGTGGGAGATACGAAGAAGCATACAAACTGCTTAAATCCATCTATGGAGTAAAGCAAGCGTCAAGAAGCGGGAACATCCGATTTGATAATATAGTCAAAAATTGTGGCTTCATCAAAAACAAGGATGAACAATGCGTATAAATGAAGGTCAGTGGGAGCACTGCCACATTCCTCATAGTATACATGGATGATATATTTTTTACTGGCAACGACATATGGATGTTGCAATCAATCAGAGTATGTCTATCACATAACTTTTCTATGAAGGACTTGGGAGAAGCAACCTACATACTTGGTATAAAGATCCATATAGATAGATCAAGAAAGGATGTTGCGATTTTCCTAGTCTACATACATAGAAACCACGTTAAAGAGGTTTAACATAAAAACCCCCAAGTGGGGTAATATACCCACTTGCCATGGAATAACTCTCTCCATAGAAAAGTCTCCCAAGACTCAGGAGGAGATGGTATGCATGAGTAAGATCCCGTATGCTTCGGTTATAGGATCTATCATATGTTCCAAGATATGTACTAGATCTGATGTCATATACGTATTTGGCATTGTCAATCAATCAAATCCTAGGGAGAAGCTTTAGGTTATTGTAAAGGACATACTTGATTACTTCAGAATGACTAAAGATATGTTCTCAGTTTTCGATGGAAATTGTAATATTTCATTAGAGGGATTTACAGTTTCCAAAGTGACAATGATGACAGGAAGTCAATGTTATGATTTGTTTTCATCTTAGTGAAGGTGCAGTAACTTAGAAGAGTTCCAAGCAGAATATTGAGACAAACTCTATGATGGAATTAGAGCACATTGTAGTAAATGATGTTGCATAGGAGGTATTGTAGGATATTTCATGACTTGCTTGGAAATCTAGATTACCATGATATATTTAGAGTTACTACAGAAGATAATGTAACAGATCTACTCACGAAGGCATTTCCACATAACTGTCTAGAAAGTTTAGTGGATAAGACCAGTATGTGATATTGTTATTGGTCGTAAGTGTAAGTGGAAGATGCTGGGATATGTACGCACTTATGTCAATTATTTTAATTGATATATCTCATTCAAAATGATAGTAAGCTATTTTGTACAACTTTATCTATGTAATTATTTAATACAAATGAGTATGTGTGGATATTATTATCTGATTGCATGGATAAAGTCCATATAATTGTGTGAGGACATTGGAATCATGATGAAATCTTAATAATGATGCTCAATGGATCTGCTTAAGCACAAATCCAAAATGTTCCTAGTGTATGATTATCAAGACGAGACATTGATATTTTGGATAAGACCAGTACACATTGATCTTTATCATAGCGATGGTAATGTTTGGTCTCATAACCACTTGATGTGGAGACATCGTGAGACAGTGTGCATATTCTCGTTAGAGTACAATTTTTCACAGAATGACTCATCAAGAAGCTTCTATACAGTAAACATGCTCAGCATCTCAATAGAAGCTCTCAGGTAGCAGTTGGTGCAGCTTAATCCCTTGAGCTGAGACGTGCTAAAGGACCTTACATGTGGGAGGGCTATGCTTTGGCTATTACTGACCAAAGGTAAATTTGACAGTTGCTAGTTACTCGTTGGGTGTAGTCCAAAGCATATGAAAGGAGGTCGCAGCTAAAAAGAGATTTGTCTCCTCCAGTATGGAAGGTTAGTGTCACAAGAAGTAAGTATGGATCCATAGTAAATCCCTGGCCAAGGCGGAGTGGATTAAAGTAATAAGTTTCATCCAACCATTAAACTATGTCATCGCATACATGACTCACGATTAAGGTGTTAATGGAGTTTGACAATTTTGTAAGAGGATATATGCCCATAAGGCAATTTATCCTAAGTTTACGTCTTGTTTATAAGATAGATGGTGTCCATTATCCTAAGTATGAAATCGTTTGAAAATATATATATACTTAGATAATGTTCATAGACTTATAGTTAGGTCCTTACGTATCCAGATAAGATCTCGATTATGAGTAGTAAGCGACCGTATATAAACGTAAGTCTTAAAAGGTTCGTTGTTATAGATGTGTCGAGAACTGGATATCAACACATTGGATAGACCACTGTGTCTTAGTCTTACCTTAGGGTAACGATTATCTCATAGTCATTCGACTTGGTGAAGTCAGAGACGAGACGCAGGTGATCATTGGAGAATGAGTTCACTGAACGACCAACTTAGAGTTATTAAATGGTTAAACTTTAACTAAACTGTCTATAATAACTCTAGGGTGATGATAAGTTAGCTGGTCCTTATAACCTAAAGTCATTTGTATGAACCTATGAGTGAACGGTGTAGCTTAGACCTATGATCTAGCTTCGAGGCTAGGCCTGCTGAAAGATCTTAGGTTGGGTTGCACCTGAAGCTCTCGAGGCGAGTAGATGACTAAGATGGGATTCGTCACTTCCGTTAAAGGGAAGTTAGTGTCACAGGCTCAGTACGATCTTTGTGTTAATCCTTGGCCGGGGTACGTTGTAAGAAGTACAACTTGGATACAACAAAGACCGCCGTATACTGACCAATGGTGTCTAATAGGGTTGACAGTAAACCATACCATAGGCCAACATGGACACAGTCTTGACGAAGGGACTATAGCTAACTGTATTCATCTCTGACACAGCCAAAGAAAACCCAAACGATGCTTTTGTCAATAGGTCGATCACGTTATGATGATTCTGGAACAGAGACAACAACTACTGCTCGTGGTGACCGTCGTCTAGGGGTTCCGAGCCCCAACCTGTAGTAAGGTCAGGCTGTATGGTCTCACACCGAGTAGCGTTCGTGTCTTAGTAATAGGAAGATTAATTCAGAGAGATTCATTTGATGAAATTGAATAGTTGATATTCACAAAGCTAGTTGTGAAAATAAGTCGTAGATGCAATAGGGACAAAGTTGCATTTGATGCAAACAAAGATTAAATGTGTCGTAAAATTGTTACGACAATATTTGTAGAAACAAATACATTGGAAAGGGTTACTTGGGTGATGGGATCGTCCCGGTCTAAACATAGGTTCAAACCGCGTCCAAATCGGAGCCCAAACGAGCCCAGAAACGTGAAAACAGACCAAGGCAAAGTGGGTTAGACCCACTGGGGTAACAGGCCCATCCGCAAGGGAAAACGGGCGTGGCCCGCTGCTTGCAGCGGGCACACGCCCGCTGCCCAGCGGGTCGATGCGCCTGCCCTCCTTGCCTTGGGCGGGCGCGCCCGCTAAGCCTAGCGGGCGCGCCCGTAACTTAAGTGATTGTAGGGTTTTTTTGAAACCCCAAATGACGGCTACGAAAATTGATTTTTTACCCATCTTTGGGCAATTTTTTGAGGGGTCAAACGAAGTAGAAATTCGTCGTCGTCGGTTCCTACGCATTCACCATTCGAAGCCCTTCGAATTGATAGCTTGTTTGGTGTCTAAAGTTTAATGGATAAGGAGAATTAATTCATTGAAGTTGGCATTTATGAAATGCTTACTAAAACTTCAATTAAAGCTTAATTAGCTAAATTAATTTCTCCTAGATTTGTTTTAGTCCCACATTGTTCACAAAGAAGGTAGGAGTGCCAATTCCCTATATAAATAGGGGTGCACTCTCTTCATTGAAAAAGGCACCAAGTCCTCGATCGAGTAGCTCCGGATTTTTGAGCTAGCTCGATCTACGACTAAAAATATTCTCTCTCTCTCTCTCTCTTCTTCATATTCTCTCGACTAGTCCTAGCAAGACTACGAAGGGGGTTTGGATTCGGATCCAGACGTCTAAGACACGGGTCTACTCAAGTGAAACTTTCTACCGTGTGTGATCGGCTTGGAGGCGGGAGTCGGCTCCGGCAGATCGGTTCGAGGGTGCAAGGCGACTCGGGTGGATCGAGTCAAGGCGGTTCGGCTACGATGAGCATCAGAAGATGGTGCGGTACATCTTGCCCGCCCCAGGGTCGAGATTCCAGGTATGTGGTTAAGCAATTTTTAGTGTAGATTTAATTTTGTCACTGTAGAATAGATCCCTCTTGGGGTGGTCAGATCCACCCCAAGTTGGCATAGATCGGGCTAGGTTCTGGCTCTCTCAGAGCCTAGCTAAATTGTTTAGCTAGCTTAGTTTTTGATTTTCCAATGCGCTTTATGCCCCTGTGGTCCGTCCGACTTAGTACGGACACAGATCCGAGCTCTGAGGGTCCGCCAAAACCCCTACAGTGGTATCAGAGCTTGTTAATACTTGAGTACGGGTTCTCGGGTTATGAGCTGACCCGAAGTAATCGCTCTTACCGTACCAAGTCCTTATAAGATGTAGATCTTATGATAGGTTGGGCGTTGTCGAGATGCATGTCGTAAAACAAGTTCTGAGGTATCTTGTGATGGGTCTAGGGTGCCATGGATGATCGGCCTTAACAGCGTCACAATGATATCAGAGTGATACCCTACAGTGGTATCAGAGTCACGGTTATGCTTGTAGATCTATTTTTGCGACGATTTCAAATCCTTTAATTGCTTGTTTTGAACATACGACAATTTCAACTTTATGTTAAAATAATGATTTGTGTTTTAAAATTGTTTTGCAACATGAAAAAAAATTTGGGACGATTTAATTTTTATGCGATAAATTTAAATAGGTCTCTCATGTTTAAATGTTTTTAAAATTTTATTTTATGAGATAAAATAATTTTAGCATGCATTTAAATTTTTTTAAAGTTTATGTACCATAAAAGGAATATTTTATTTCATGCGATGATATTGAAAATTCATATTTTTGGTTGCATAAAGATTGAAATTTTTTTAAAGGCTTTATCCGAAAGTTTTTTAAAATTAATTTCAAATGATTTTAAAAGGGTTTTAAAATTGTTTTTTTAAAGAATATGTGATATAAAGAAAATTTTATTCTAATGAGATGAAATAATAAATTTGTTTCTTTTAAATTACATATAGGTTTCAAGATTATTTTATGTGATATTTTAATCTTTGAAATGTATCGTTAAAATTTTAAAGCTTAGGTTTTAAAATTATTTGATAATTTTATGAAACCTAGTTTTATGTGATAAGAATGCTTTTGGCTTTAAATTTTAGATCTTTAAATCTAAAAGTTAAATTTTTGATTTGCAAGTTGTTTGATATATTATAGATAATTTTTAACTTGCAAGCTTTCATTATATGTCACTAAATGAACCTTTTATTTATGTGGTTAATTTAGTTGGTTTATGTTTTAATGGACATGATGAATAATGTATTCATGAACCCTTTAGGTTAGCCATTAACTGATTAAAATTTTATAAGATGAAATTTTAGTGACTAATGACATGTTACGTTTTAATAAACAAAACAACATCAAAACATAATACCAGATTAGGGTAGTCCCTTTTGATTGACAATCATTGTAATAAATCGTTTAAATGATGATTATCATAAAAAGACTATTTTTGAAAAATGCTGTTATTGTCTTATTAAAATCCTAATTAGATTGGGGTAGCACGTTGAACACACGAACCTTATAGTTGATAAGGTTTTAATAAAAATTATTCAACCAATCCATAAAATTTCGAATTTTAGGATCCACTAGTTGATAAGGATTAACTAGTTTTTAATTAGGGTAAATGACATTAAAATACCCCAACGTTTGGGCCATTTTCACTTATATACCCTATCGTTCATTTTGGTAAACTTTGATACCCAAATCTAAATTTGATGTAGGATTGGAGGAGGAAATATTGTCTGAAGAGGCCTCCAAATACATGCATTCCATCAGTCTTCCTATGTCTGGGATGCACAGTGTTTTCAGCCTCCTCTTCAGACAATATTTCCTCCTCCAATCCTACATCAAATTTAGATTTGGGTATCAAAGTTTACCAAAATGAACGATAGGGTATATAAGTGAAAATGGCCCAAACGTTAGGGTATTTTAATGTCATTTACCCTTTTAATTAAAAGCCATTTAGTTGTTGGACGAACATAGAATTGATAAAACTCCTTCAATGGATCATGATGTCGGTAAATGTGCTTGGCTAAGTTTGCTGGACCACCCTAGCTAGTCTAGGAGCCGAGTGGTCCTGGCTTAGTCAATTCACTGGCCGCGTCCGCTGGACCGCAAGGAGTTGAATCATGACTGTGTAAGTCCATTGACTATACCTAAGTCAAATACGATAATAATCTTGTTCAAGATAAATCGTAGCCCTCCTTGTTTTAGGAGTTGGCAACTGTAAGCCCCGTGTTGCGGTTGTTAAGCTACACTCAAGCTGCGACATGGCAATCTTATAGAAACCGATTTCTTGATAACATCTTGACTTGACCCAAACCGGCGTCTCGTGCATTCACCGAGCGCCGGCGTAAGTCTAACCAAGAATGTAGTCTAAGACCTAACCCAAACTGACGTGTCGTGCATACACCGAGCGGCGGGGCAAGTCAGGCTAGACACGAAAACAGGGGTCCGACTAGGCTAGCCATTGTGATTTGGATGAGCACACTCATGATTACAAATGACTAGGGGTAAAATGGACAGGGAATCATATTTAATATGATTGACGACGAGTTCGTCTACTGACTGCAGAGTCGGACAACTTGTTGAGACACACTCAAGGTTGTCTGACTCAGGATAATCGGATCCCTCTCTCACAAATGTTATTTTATAATAAACTGTTTATTATTATGGCTTTAATAAATTTAGTGGGAGAATATAGTTTTATTAAAAACCATTGAAACTATACAACAAACATATACTGACTAAAGTATCTACAAAATTACAGAATGGATTCGGGTCTTAAATATATGGTAGAGAAGAACATGCTCGATGGAACAAACTATAAAGATTGGCTTAGAAACATTAAGTTAGTCCTTTCTCTAGCCGGGATTGGATACGTGCTGTTCGAGGATGACCCGGAGAAGCCTAAAGACGATGCGACCTTCGAGGAAAAAGAATCCTATAAGCTATATCAGAGGGATGCAGAGAAGGCCAGATGCCTTACTCTGGCTTCGATGAATAACGAACTGCAGAGGAAGCATGAAAATTTGGATGTACAAAGTATGCTTCTGAATGCACAAGAGTTATACGACAAGCGGTCTAGAGCTGCCAAGTTTGAAGCCACGAGCAACCTCTGGGGCACAAAGATGGAGACAGGGTCCGTACAAGATCATGTTATTAAGATGATCAGGTACGTAGAAGACGCCGCACAATTGGGTTTTGTCCTGGACAATGAGATGTCCGTGGACATTAGCCTTAAGTCTTTAACCCCGGACTTTAAGCCTTTCATTACTGGTTTCATAATGAACAGTATTGAAACGGATGTTCCTGGTCTCCTCAATATGCTTAGGCAGTTTGAGGAGATTGAGAAGAAACCGACTGCATTGGTTGTTGGCGCTGCCTCTTCAGACCAGCCGAAAGGCAAGGGTAAGAAGAGGCAGGTCCCACAACCTGCCAAGGCAAAGGAGGGAAAGGGAAAGAAAAAGACCAAAGGAGCCCCGTCAAAATCTGAGTGCTTCCATTGCCATAAGATGGGCCATTGGAAGAGGAACTGCAAGATTTATCTTACAGAAAAGAAAAAGGGGCATACTGATGCATCTACCTCAGGTACAACAAATTAAATTCAATGAAGCATAATTATTTCCAATCACATAGTATGAGATACTAAGACATCTGTGTAATGTATACAGGTGGCTGATATGAAGCGAAGGTTGGAAGAAGTTCCGAGGACGGTCGGCATCTGAGCAATCGTTGCTGATGGGGCCGTGCAAAGACTTCAAAGAGACATGATGAAGAAAGGAGCTGATACTCATTTTCTTTTATGAATAAAATGTATCATTCCTTAAAGTTGAAACAATGATTGAGTGATTAACACTCAAAGTTTATTTGATAAACATATTATGGTTCATCTTTATGAATCCATTGTTTTGAATAAATGTCTCGAAAATTGTGCATTCTGTTGAAATTGAGATTTGATTGAGATTGGCTTAAATTTCTGTAAATGTGGCTTTCTGAGTTGGTTGCAAAAATTCTCGAACCATGATGCAGAGCTTCAGAAAATTTTATTGTTTTGGAGCTGACTTAATTTTATAGTCAATCAATAGTTAAGTATAAGTTCCAGAAGTGTATAAATTGTGTGTGATCACAATTATACGCATATTAAGGTTAATACTTAATAAACTACATTTGATTCTTAAAGAGTTAATATTAAATTTAGTTAAGGGAAAAAGTACAGTGTAGGACGTTTGACTGAGTAAGTCAATATCAAGATTCCTTAAACCGATCTTGACTTAACTCATTCGTCAAACTCAACCTGACACTTGTACGTTCCATCTAAAGCAATTATCAAATGGTTATGTTCTTCATATATATAGTCTAAATATGATTTAGATATAATATTGAAGTACTTAAGCAGATAATTCTTAAAGTCAGTGGGAGCTAGCTCATATACTTAGTTCCGGTTTCTCGGACTAAGTAAAAAGGTTTCCAACTTATTTGAATCATCTATGTAAAACATTGAATCAAAATCGTTTTGATTTAATTGGATATGTAGAGACTTAGGGTGTCATGCATGTACTTGACATGTTGACACAGAAAATTGGAATGAGCTGAGACTGACTTATAGAAATGTTAGACCCTACATCTAGATTGTATAAGCTAATTGTTAGCTATACAAAGAAAGGAAAATTGATCCAAATCATTTTTCCAAAGGATCAACTTTGTGTGATCAGAGATGTATAAATAATAAATCCATTAAAATGCATTATAGATACTCGTTAGTAAATCCACTCTTAGGTTTGTCTTATAAATGTCAAATTGATCGGTATGCTATAACGGTATGAGATACCGAGATAAATAGCCTAAGTGGAAGTGGGAGATGTAGGAGGATATATGCACATAAGGCAATTTATCCTAAGTGTACGTCTTGTTCATAAGATAGATGGTGTCCATTATCCTAAGTATGAAATCGTTTGAATATATATATACTTAGATAATGTCCATAGACTTATAGTTAGGTCCTTACGTATCCAGATAAGATCTCGATTATGAGTAGTAAGCGACCGTATAGAAACGTAAGTCTTAAACGGTTCGTGGTCATAGATGTGTCGAGAACTGGATATCGACACATCGGATAAACCACTGTGTCTTAGTCTTACCTTAGGGTAATGATGATCTCATAGTCATTCGACTTGGTGAAGTAGGAGATGAGACGCAGGTGATCATTGGAAAATGAGTTCACTGAACGGCCAGCTTAGAGTTATTAAATGGTTAAAATTTAACTAAACTGTCTATAATAACTCTTGGGTGATGATAGGTTAGCTGGTCCTTATGACCTGAAGTCATTTGTACGAACCTGTGAGTGAACGGTGTAGCTTAGACCTATGATCTAGCTTCGAGGCTAGGCCTGCTGAAAGATCTTAGGTTGGGTTGCACCTGAAGCTCTCGAGGCGAGTAGATGACTAAGATGGGATTCGTCACTTCCGTTAAAGGAAAGTTAGTGTCACAGGCTCAGTACGATCTTTGTGTTAATCCTCGGCCGGGGTACGTTGTAAGAAGTACAACGTGCATACAACAAAGACCGTCGTATACTGACCAATGTTGTCTAATAGGGTTGACAGTAAACCATGCCATAGGCCAACATGGACACAGTCTTGACGAAGAGACTATAGCTAACGGTATTCATCACTGACACAGAAAACCCAAACGATGCTTTTGTCAATAGGTCGATCACGTTATGATGATTCTGGAATAGAGACAACAACTACTGCTCGTGGTGACCGTCGTCTAGGGGTTTCGAGCCCCAACCTGTAGTAAGGTCAGGCTGTATGGTCTCACACCGAGTAGCGTTCGTGTCTTAGTAATAGGAAGATTAATTCAGAGAGATTCATTTGATGAAATTGAATAGTTGATATTCACAAAGCTAGTTGTGAAAATAAGTCGTAGATGCAATAGGGACAAAGTTGCATTTGATGCAAACAAAGATTAAACATGTCGTAAAATAGTTGCGAAAATATTTGCAGAAACAAATACATTGGAAAGGGTTACCTGGGTGACGGGATCGTCCCGGTCTAAACACATGTTCAAACCGCGTCCAAATCGGAGCTCAAACGAGCCCAGAAACGCGAAAACAGTCCAAGGCAAAGTGGGTTAGACCCACTGGGGTAACAGGCCATCCGCAAGGGAAAACGGGCGCGGCCCGCTACTTGCAGCGGGCGCACACCCGCTGCCCAGCGGGCCGGCACGCCCGCCCTCCTTGCCTTGGGCGGACGCGCCCGCTAAGCCTAGCGGGCGCGCCCGCAACTTAATTGATTGTAGGGTTTTTTGAAACCCCAAATGACGGCTACGAAAATTGATTTTTTGCCCATCTTTGGGCAATTTTTTGAGGGGTCAAACGAAGTCGAAATTCGTCGCCGTTGATTCCTACACATTTACCATTCGAAGCCCTTCGAATTAATAGCTTGTTTGGTGTCTAAAGTTTAATGAATAAGGAGAATTAATTTATTGAAGTTGGCATTTATGAAATGTTTACTAAAACTTCAATTAAAGCTTAATTAGCTAAATTAATTTCTCCTAGATTTGTTTTAGTCCCACATTGCTCACAACGAAAGTAGGAGTGTCGACTCCCTATATAAATAGGGGTGCACTCACTTCATTGAAAAAGGTACCAAGTCCTCGATCGAGTAGCTCCGGATTTTTGAGCTAGATCGATCTACGACTAAAAATATTCTCTCTCTCTCTCTTCTTTCTATTCTCCCGACTAGTCCTAGCAAGACTACGAAGGGGGTTTGGATTCGGATCCAGACATCTAAGACGCGGGTCTCCTCAAGTGAAACTTTCTACCGCGTGTGATTGGCTTGGAGGCGGGAGTCGGCTCAGGCAGATCGGTTCGAGGGTGCAAGGCGGCGCGGGTGGATCGAGTCAATGCGGTTCGATTACGATGAGCATCAGAAGACGGTGCGGTACATCTTGCCCGCCCCAAGGTCGAGATTCCGGGTATGTGGTTAAGCAATTTTTAGTGTAGATTTAATTTTGTCGCTGTAGAATAGATCTCTCTTGGGGTGTTCAGATCCACCCCAAGTTGGCATAGATCGGGCTAGGTTCTGGCTCTCTCAGAGCCTAGCTAAATTGTTTAGCTAGCTTAGTTTTTGATTTTCCGTTACGCTTTATGCCCCTGTGGTCCGTCCGACTTAGGACAGACACAGATCCGAGCTCTGAGGGTCCGCCAAAACCCATACAAATTTTTCGTACACGAGACACCTAAGTAGTTTTGACGAATGGACTGGATTATGTGATACTTCTCACTGACAAGCCCAGTTTTGGTTCAGATGAGAATCTAGTACACACCAACCAGATAATGATGATTCCAAAATAGGTGGTCTTCACATGCATCTAGCATCGTTAGTGTACCTTTGACACGATCGTAGAGTATGGTCAAGTCGATGTCAAAGTAGGAATCACGCTTTTAGAGTCTCACATCGATGATGGCTTGTCATGAAAATCAAAGGAAAAAACTTGATGTATATGAGATATATAGGATCAATCACAAAGAGTTGTGATCGACTTGTTTAAGAGAAAGAGGGAGAAAAACATCGCAAGGAGTTGCGAATGTGAATGAGAAATGTTAGCAAAGAGTTACAAATATTTCAAGAAAAAAGGAAGCTAAACTCCACAAACATATGCCCTAGTCGACGCCTATGATGATGTGTCGTCACCGACGATGTAGCCAGACCACCGCAAGCCTACGGCTAGCTAGCTTGCAGACTGGCTGTGGCCACCCTATGGGATTGGTAATGGCTAGCCCTGTAAGCAGCTAGCAGGGCAAGCCACGACCGCTAGCTTGTCGACTATGGCTGGGCCCCACCCAACAACGCACGTGTGGGGCCTAGTAATGAAAACGGGTTTGGGTTATTTAGGGTATGGGTTTAATCCAATTGTTGTATCTATATCCAACACAAAAACAAAGAGTTGGACTCGAGTTAGAAATCCCAAGAGTTGTAGAATTTCAAGGAGTTTTGGTCTTTTAATTCCACCTTGTTTTTGAATGATTTAAATCTAGAATCCAATTATGCTTAGAAGAGTTCATGAAAAGGCTCTCTTTTATCTACGCATTTAGGGATGGAGTTGGAATCCAATTTGAATTTCTAATTGTACTTGGATTTCAATGATCATAAGCACTTTATAAAGTGATCATTTCCTCTCCTCTCAACATACCAAAAAAAATCCCACAAAAGAGAACAATGATCCTTGCATCCAAATTTTCTAAAGAGAAAAAATTCAAGTCTTTTTAAAGGAAGAATTTTTCTCTTTAAAGTAAAAATTTTTCATTATCTTCCTTCCCAGCATTAGCAGAGTGTGGGGGCTGAGTTCGAGCTGTTGGAGGGTTCAAGGATCGTGAAGTGACTACATCATCAAGGTGAATCTTCTATTATGGCCAGTTGGTGAAAGAGATCAGAGGTCTTCACTGAAAGAGATTAGGATTTGTGGATATCACAAAAGAATATCCATGTAAATGTATGTTTTTATTTTCAGCATTTAAATTCATGGTTTTGTAGTAGATCTTGTCTTCTTTTGCTAAGGTTTTGGAAATTTTGATTTTTCCACGCTTCCACCTTTTCTAAGTAGAGTAGAAACCTTAACATTGTTTTCTTACAACATCCGAGAACCTCTATTGTTCTTATAGTTGCCTTTCTTGCAATTGGTATGGCCACAGTCACCTTTCTCGCCTTCCTCATTGCTAGACTTGCATGAGATCCTAAGCTCTTCAATGTTTATGTACACTTTTATAATGGTCATTAAGCACTAAAAGTTAGGTGGCTTAATAACCAGGTATTGTTTTAGGTCCAAATTTGTAGTTCCATTCATCAGGGCCAATGTGACATTATCCAAACTCACTTCCTTTATGTCGAGTAGAGTGCCTGATAAAATTTACGCAACGTTTCGTCATCACATGTTGTATACTAATAAGGGGGATAGATGATCGCACTTTCTTTTCCTTACTACGATGAACTACTAACTAAAAATCTCGATTAGTTCATGGAAACTAAAAATGCTTTCCGATTTGAGAGCTCCAAACCAACCGTTTATTGCCTTTATGGGTTTGAGAATGCACAACATTATATTGCATCATTGAGGCTGTGAAACTGCATAACATCCTTATATTGATGCATTGTTGTATAGAGTCAAGTGTCATTGTAATTTCTAAGCTTTGAGAGGTGAAAATCTTATAGCAAGGGGCTTCTAGTATATTCCTTATTAATGACAGTTCAACATCTCGTTCATTTCAACATCTCGTTCAGTCTGTCTTGAAGTAACTTCAACTACACATTATACCGCTCCATATCAACGTTAGTTGCATAAGTACAGTCATTGGCTTCAAAGTATGTGAACAGATGCTATAAGCACCTCCACATACTAGGTTGTTGGGTGTTGGCTTGGTGCAATGATGTTGATTCGGATGGTGAGATGGAGGTTGCTAACTGAGCATAATATGAGTATGCCTCATGTTCAACAAAGCCCTGACTCTGCTATTGATGAGTAACATGTTTGGTATTATGATGGGGTTGTTGATGTAATACTTGGATGAGTTGCGAATGTAGAGCAATGAATCATCCCTATAACTATCCCTGCAGGGTGTTGGATGCCTCTCATCATGTACCCTGGGAGTGATGATGGAGATGTTAGAGGAGCGTCGTGTTCCCTACTATTCT
Organism: Scilla litardierei; assembly: GCA_030789695.1. Lineage (NCBI taxonomy): Eukaryota > Viridiplantae > Streptophyta > Magnoliopsida > Asparagales > Asparagaceae > Scilla > Scilla litardierei. The sequence continues at coordinate 698,474,006 of CM061142.1, forward strand.
ACTGCCACATAGCATGGGCTCTTCCAATAGGTGTTTCGTGTGTTGTAGATAGTGATGTCTATGTTTCCACAGATGGTGCCAAATAATATCATAATGCACAAACTGGATCCGATCGACTTGCTCTCACCCTCTTAGAAGATAGTCACGTGATCTGTATACCACAACAGCTAAAAGCATTAGCGTGTCTAACCTAGGTGTGGCTCCGGCTTTGACTCCTCCGATGCTTTAATGAGAACAAGATGGAAAAAAATGTAAAATGAGAGTGATTTGAGAATGAGTCGTGAGCCCATCTTCTCCCAAATCTAAGTGATACACACACACACACACACACACACACACATTTGACAACGATTTTTGAATCATAGGGCTGACTAGGACAAGTTGACTAGGACAAAGGGGTTGATAGAAAGACGCCTTGGATTTAATCTTGAAGAATGAATGGTTGAGATGAGATTATGTGGAAAGTTTTGGAAGGAAAAACATTTATTGGGAAAGAAAAGTTGATGGAGAAAGGAAATTTTTTGGGGAATGAAAGTTTCTAGGGAATAGCAGAGTGCAATTAATGCATTTGAGGAAAAAAACTTTAAATTGCACTTAATGCTGCAGATTGAATGTTGTGCAGATCGAATGATCTCTCCCTCAACGCGGGTCCCACTATTTCTTCGACGCATGGGGCAACAAGATGAGAATAATTTCCCGCGCCGAAGGCCCCCGCTTTTACGTTAATGTGTTGTTCCGCGCTGAAGACGCCCGCTTTTACGTTAATTTGTTGTTCCGCGTCGAAGGCACCTGCGCGAATTTGTTGTTCTACGCTAATTTGTTGTTTCGCGTCGAATTTGTTGTTCTGTGTCGAAGGCATCTGCACCGAATTTGTTGTTTCGCGCCGAAGGCGTCCGTGCCGCTTAATATTTTTATGCTAATTTGTTGTTCTTTTAAATTTTGGCTGTGAAAATAATTTTTTGGGAACAAAGATTTGCGAGGAGATCTTAAATGAACTGTGCCCGTGGACACGGGTTATGTCTAGTCTATATTACAAAAGAGGGAGGTTTTTGAATGTGGGCACGGGTTATGTCTAGTCTATATTACAAAAGAGGGAGGTTTTTGAATCTTTGTCCCATGTGGCAATGTCACATTGCCACATGGGACAACCTCTTTAAACCCAAACCCCAAAAAACCCAAAACCCCACCCAACCCCCCAAACCACACCCAAACCCAAAACACCCAAAATCACACCCTCAATCAAAAAAACCAAAAATCCCAACACAAAAAACACACTCAGACCTACTCTTCTCATTTTCACCTGTTTTTGCACTCATCGAAACTCTTGTGTGGGTCCCGCGTCCCGCGTCCTGATTTTGTGGGTTGGTTTTTGGGGTGTCTGTGCATTCGCTCCCCTTTTACCCCCGACGCTGCCGACACGTACACACACGCTTTTTGCTCCTTCCCGGGTCCGCACGTGCACTGCGGCCGTGTTCATTGGGGGTTAATTTTGCTCCGTGCACCAAGTGCACGGGCAATTTCTAGTGTGTGTATATATATAAGGTTTGGAATAGATGTTTTAGTAATTAAACTTCATAAATGTGCTCTCTATCTTCTAGGTCAGGCCTTATTGTATCTACTCCTAGGACTTTAGGCATTTATTGATAGTGAACTTACGGCCACCAAAATTGGGTGGTATATCACCAGACTGTATATTGAAATTTTTAAAAGAAATAATAAGGGAAAAAATTCTCATAACATACATAAAATGTTCCTAGTTTAATACATAATTAAAAATTTATAACTAATTTTATATAAGAATTTGAGAAAATTATTTTTCCATATCACAGATGTATTTGCGATATTTTACAAACATTCACATCATTTTAAGGGTTTCTGCAAAAATCAAAGTAGATAGGAGTAAAGAAAGTTAATAGAGATTTTGTTAAAGAGGGTAAAAGTTCATTGGGATATTTACATAGCCTAAAAATTAACCAGTTTACCAAACAGAATGGAAGCAAAACATTTTTCATCACTCATATAAATGTTCTCATTTTCAACAAATTTCACATTTTGATGGACCACAGATCCTGAAATTTATACTGCATAACAATCAGATGAAAGAAGCATAAAGAGAGTCTGAAGGCCAAGCTGCATCATGTTGCTTACAAATACACTGGGCCTCCCAGCCCTCTTCGCACCACACTATTGCATGCATACAAATAACTTGAGCATTACAGAACCAAAAAAGACCAACAAGAGAGAAAAAGCTGCAACATCTACAACTGAAGGCTACATGAACGGCCACCGCCAGAAAAGATTTTGGTGTTTTAGCTTCAACACCTGCTTTCATTTTCGAGCCGTGTTGATGCCATTGCTCAATCTTTGGCGCCATTCTGAACTCTTTGACAAAATTCTACCAACGGCAACTAGAGAAGTTATCTGGGCTAAATTCTGTACTGTTCCGAAGTGGAGTATCATTTATCGGAGAATCATAACCCAACATCTGATCATATTCCTGGTGAATCTCAAAAGTTAGAAGCTGATACAAATTTGAAGATAGTGATATTTAATACATAAGCTGAATAAGCGTTGCAAGATAATAGGATATAGATCACTCTCCATTACCAAGTGAACTACTCTGAACTCAGAATGTTGTTACCTTAGATTTTGTTTTTGCAAACCATGGGGTCAAGCAAGGGTTCAAGTCCTTGCGGAACATTTCATCTGGGCTACCATAAGTCATTGGGCATCCCGAACTATTTTCCTGCAACAACCGCACCTTTACATTAGGCATAATGCTTGCATCATTTGTGAGGAAGCTACGATACTGAGTTCGGAGACACAAAGCTAGCAAACATAACGAATTTAATTGGCTACGTTTTGACAAAATATAATTATTGATGCTACAAGCTGTGCCAAAAAAGTGCTCTAATTAATGCTATATTTAAAGAAACAATAGCTCTTTTCTGGTAAGCAATGCATACCAAAGAATTTTGTGCCTCCCTATCAGATTTTGGTGTTTGAGGAGAGCTAGCATGCACGTCATAGCATGGCCTCACAGCATACTTATCTGCCTTCACCTGCCCATGGTATAGCAGCATCAGATACCCAAATAACCGAAAAGCAAAAGATTTTGGGCAACAGTTTTACTTTTAACATCTATGCAACCACTCTGAAGACTAAAACTAAACACGGTTTGTATCTATGCCTCTTCTTGTATTAATTTCCTCGTTACTGAATCGGCCAAGACAACTATGTTCTGTAAATGTGATATTATGTTTTGTAAATGTGATATCAAAATCGGCCAAACCAGAAATTGTGAGTAAATCCATACAGACTACATAAACTTCAGTGTTAATAAACTAGTTACAGCATGTGATCCTTTTTAACCTTTTTCAAATAATGCATAACACACTTGGGAAGACATATTCAAAATGTCGGTATATACAATAAAACAAATATCAGCTGACCTTGAGACGATTGATACATTATGGGCAACATGTTTCAGACCTATTTTTAATATTCGCATGAAACAATAGATATAACATAAAACACATTGAAGCAAGGTTTGAGGTCTCGATTTCGGTTTCGGTCTTTCAGAAATGTTAGGTTTCGGTTAGGTTTCCATCCATGGTTTCAGTTTCGCCTGTAAAAAGCAATATTTGTGACTTAACTAATAAGATAACTAGTGACTAAAAAGATACTTTCTAACTAAAAAGATAATTTGTAACAATATTAGTTAAAATCTCATATTCACACTACACATTTTATAAATATACACTCTTCCCCAGAAGAATATGGCAAACTTGTAAATAAAATAGAGTATGTTTAGCATAATGTAGAATGTGAATATCTAATCCATATGCACTATTTTAGTGCTGCTAGTCACATACACATTTTACTAAACATATTACATTTAATTACAAGTTTGCCATTAAAATTGTAAAAGATAATGGTAAACCTGTAAATAAATGAACTATGTTTAACAAAAAGTGTAAGTTGAGAACCAGCCCACTATTACTAGCTGAGAAGCTTGCCTTAGGGCTGTCTCACTCCCTCTTTAAGCGATCAAAAAAAGACTCTCCCCCCACTCCTCTCCGTCGACAACGCAAGAGGGCTCTCTCTCTCCAGTCGATCAAAAGGGCTCTCTCTCCCCATCAACTCCTCTCACTTAATGAGGCAGGTGGTCTCTCTCTCTCTCTCTCTCTCTCTCTCTCTCTCTCTCTCTCTCTCTCTCTCTCTCTCTCTCTCTCTCTCTCTCTCTCCAATCGATCAAAAATGGGCTCTCTCTCCCCTCTACTCCTTTCAATCGACGACACAGCCGGAGACGATAAAGACACCGAAGCTCGTCGACTCAACGACGACACAAGCCTGAGGGTTCTTCGATTCGACAACGGCAACAAAATAGGTAAGAAATTTTTTTAAGTTTAAATTTTTTGAATTTATTTGTGAATTCCATTTTTTATTTTTTTTCAATTTTATTTTAGGTTTCCGCCATAGTGACGTCGTTCCAGTCAAAACCAAGTTCATATAGTTGTTTCAATCTCGTTACCCATCGAGACCGAAAAGAACGACCGATCCCCAGACGTCACCTGTTATAAGCTTAAGCTTCTATTGCCTTAAAAACTTTTGAACATATGAGGTCTGGTTATGTCCTTTTATACTCATTGCAAGGAAATAGGTTTCGGCCAACACCATACAGAAGCGGAACCAGAAGCATCTTCTGTTCTCTTTCCTTTGTTCGGTGGGAATCAAAATCATCGCTATCATTAATACCGATCCTTACAGAAGCAGAGCCAGAAGCATCTTCCTTTTCCTTTCCTTTGCTCTTCAGCTTGGGACAGTCTGCTCTCCACTGTCACGTCTCTTTGCACAAGAGACATCGGTCCTTGCGCCCACGTGACTTCGATCTTCATCGACATTTATCCTTCCTAGAACCATGGCCATTCCTAGAATCCTGACATCCCCCTGATGAATAGAGCATCTCCTTGATCATCATTTTCCCGACCAGTCACCTTCACATGGAGAACTTCGAAATGTACTGCGGACTCAACTTTCTCCAATGATAGCGTGTCATGTCCACATACCATGAACCGAACCAATGGGTCGAAGCCATCTGTCAGAGAACACAACAATATCATCGACAACTGCTCGTCATCGATGTTCACCTACATATTTCACAAGTCTATCACGATCTTCATGAAAGCATCAATGTGATCCTTAACTTGAGTGCCCTCCCACATCTTCAGCACGTACAACTGTTACATCAAGTACAACCGGCTCGTCGGCTTCTTTTTCACATATAGTGCCTTTAGGTTCTTCCAAAGCATGTTTGCAGTTCCTTCGTCAGACACCTTTCTGAATACTTCATCTGATAATGATAACTACATCGCACTCAATGCATTTCTCTCCATCTCTGATTTCTGAGTTTCCTTAACGTCCCTATCAAGCTTGGCTTTCTTAAAACCAATCTGATAGCGCATGTCTCTCATCAAAAACACCTTCATCTTTAGTCGCCACAGACTAAAGTCATTTCCTCCAGTGAACTTATCCAGCTTGAACGATGTGGTAGAGAACGACATCCTAACCTTCGACGTTTTTCACCGATGCTATGTTACCACTTTTTGGGGTTTGACGTAGCGGAATTGTAGTGACCATGTGCTATGAGGAACAAACACTAGAGGGGGTGAATAGTGTTTTACAGAATTATAAGGAATTTACGCCAAATAAAACCCTAATTAACCAACAAATGCGGAATGTAAGAAATGATCAACAACACAAAGAACAATGCAATGCAAACATGAAATCTATCCTGGTTCGGTGCCACCCAAGTCTCCCCGACTTGTTACCAGTGCCCTAGTCCAGCAACACCCGGATCACCTCTGGATACTCTAGCAAACCGCTAGAGATTTCCTTTATAGCCCACTTGTGGAAAACCTCCAACAAGTGCAATCGACCTACAATCGATGTCCGTGTATCCCACAACCCGGGAACACGCAAATACCTTAATCCCACAACCTGGGACTAAGCACACTCTCACAAACCGAGAGCAAAACGAAATCTTGACTCCCACAACTTGGGATCAAGCCAACCCTCTCAACAACCGAGAGTATACAACAAATATGAAGTATAAAGAATGAAATATAAAACTTCTTACCACAAAATCATATGCCTTGAGAAATACTTACCAATTTAGGACAAGAATGGATTTTGAGGAAGATGAGATCACCAAACCCTAGCTCCACCAAGATGAGCAGCAATATATGGCTAGGGAGGAGTTGGTGACTTGGATTCAAGCTCTTAGTTTGAGAAGCTCACAAGGAATGAGAATCTCTCTTGAGGAATTGGGCTCAAAGAGTAAGTGAGAGATTCTTGTGAGATGAGAGAGCTTGGAATAGGAGTTGAATGGCTCTCTTCAAAGATGTGAAAATGTCTCTAATTTCAGCCTTGAATCCCTGGTTTGAAGCACTCAAACTTATATAGGGAAGAGAGAAAACGGTAACAAAAATCGTGACATTAAATGCCCCAACGGCTCTATTCTGAAGCTGCTTAATTGGTCTAAGAAGGATCACTGACCGATTAGTTTAGTAACTAGTCGGTCGGTGAACCTTCTTGGACCGACTAGATGGTTGACAGAGAAGATGATGAAATCATGGGTAAGCACTAGTCGGTCTAAGAAGGATCATCAACCGACTAGATTGACAACTAGTCGGTCAGTGAACCTTCTTGGACCGACTAGATTGGCTTTTAATCAATTAACCATCATTTTAGAACCAACTAACTGGTCAACAGTACAAAGGTCGAATTTCACAAGGAAAACTAGTCGGTCTGAGAAGAGACACCAACCGACTAGATCGTCATTTAGTCAGTCGGTGAACCTTCTTGGACCGACTAATTGGTCAACAAATAGTCTTGAATTGATTAGGATAACTAGTCGGTCTGAGAAGGATTTCCAACCAACTAAATCGTCATCTAGTCGGTCGGTGAACCTTCTCGGACCGACTAATTGACCAACAGTGAATGGACTGAGTTGAGCTAGGATATCTAGTCGGTTCAAGAAGGATTTTCAACCGATTAGATCGTCATCTAGTCGGTTGGTTCTTCTACTTGAACCAACTAAGATGCATACGAAGCCGAGAAATGAAGCGATAAGCTACGAGAAAGTTTCTAATGGCTTCTAAGGCAATCCTAGAGATAAGATATGAAAGTTATGAAGATTTCTAGGCAAGTACTACTCAAGGCTTAACATTCTACTAAACCGAAGCTAGAAGACATAAAAGTAAACACGACAAACCGTCTTCAAAGCTTCAACATGGAAAATCCGAATCTCTTGACTTCATGAATACTCCTTGAACTTCAACGAAGCTCCAGGCACAACGATCACGCGTTCTGACGAAGTCTTGGGACGTCGCTTGAGATGAACAAATTACTTTGGCGACGATCTCCATAAATCTTCATGGTCTTGAGTCTTTTAGTTGAATGACTTGAATGTCATAGTCTTCGAAGCTTTTGACTCATCCATTCTTATCCTCTTTGGATTGAATCTCCATTCATTTGTTGATGCCATTGGCTTGAGGTTTGAAGTAGCCGTTGAGTTCTTCTAGCCAATGCTTCACCTGTGTTGATCTACCAAGTCCTCTACTTGAATCAACACGTGTAGTCACTTTTGATCTTCTTGAATCTAATTGGTGACTTTTTAGCTAACTGCAATCACAAGAGTTAGTCACAATGATTTGTGTTTGATCATCATCAAAATCAAGGTGGAGAGTCCAATACTCAACATTCTCCCCCTTTTTGGATGATGACAAACCAAATATAAACAAAACAAATAATTGTGCATTAAATATACTTACTCCCCTTGCAATGATGCCAATCAAGTTAATATCAATAATCAATAGCATCATTCAGCAGTTAATAGTGTTGTATCACATAAGGTTATGTGTATATCGCATGAATGACCAGAAACAATATGCATACACAATACAAATCATATAGGTGATACACATCATAAACATGAGCATGATTACCAACATGTATAATGTAATCAAAACCAAGGTAATCACCAATGCTCCCCCTGAATCATATACATGAACGATCATACTTAAAGTCTATATGATTCAAGTAATTGTTTAACACTCAACATTTAATAAGCACATCTTGTTTATTTCTCTCCCCTTTTGTCATCAACAAAAAAGATATGGGGTATAGAAACAACAAATGCGGAAAACACAAAGGTATAACAATTGTAAAGTTCTCTAATGTAAAGTTACCAATTGAAAAACAAGATATCGAAATAAAGATCAAATGCAAGAGCACATATCCAACAACAACTCAATCACCCTCAATTATCACAAAAAGATAAGCAATAGCATATGTGATAAAAGATTACAATAGATACTAATTGTAAAGAGTAGTGTGAGCAGTGTTAGAAAAGTGACAATGCAAAAATCATGACATCACTTGTGAAAGAAAAACAAGTGATCAAATAGTGTCAAATACCCAAACAAACTCAATTATCAAAAAATTTATAACATGAAGCATAATGTGATAGACTGTCTTGTGATACCAATATTATACTTGGCAAGATAAATGACATGAACATGATTAAATACATTATGGTGGAATCAAAATCATCATGGCCATGATTAAACCACTTTTTGGGGTTTGACGTAGCGGAATAATATTGATAATATAATCTATCACCAACTTTAACAATAAAGTATGAACTTAACAAAATTATAGAAAGCACAAAGATAACCACCACAGGCAAGATCAAGCAATCTCACAGAGAGACACAGAATTCATACTGTTCGATGCAATGTGTCGCATACATCCAGTCTTCTGTTGTCACAGTTTCCACGAGATCAAAGATGTTAATTCAGAGAATACACCGACTACCAAGATTTCTTCCAAACAATATATAAGCCCTTTTGACAATGTAACTCTAGCACTCTGGCAATTATACGGTCTCATGCACACAAAACAATAGAGAGATCTTACCAAAAATTCTAGAACAATGAATACATCTTCTCCCAAAGCTCGTAATCGTCCCAACGCTCTTTTGCCGTCTCTTGCAGTCAAAAGTTTAGCTTTCTCTCAACATTTCTCTTGTATTATCCCTCGTGCCGTCAAAAGATGTATTCTTTAGGTATTTATATGAATCTTTTCTAAAGTAGAAGAGGACATTTTAAGTCATGTCCATCTGATTTGACCTAAAAATAGATCAATGGATCATATCAAAGGTCAAACTATGGGCAATTTGACTTTTCTGCCTATCGACACGGCCGTGTCGATTCTGGCATGACCATGCCACTTCCTGTGTTGGAGACTGTACAATGTTCTGTCGATTCCGCACGACCATGCCAATTGAACTGGAACTTTGACACGGTCGTGCCATTTTCTGGGCACCTCCCTATCAACTTGGCACGACCAACTGCAAGCTTAGCATGACGTGCCAAGCCCAGATTGAGGATTTGAAGCCTAATTTCAACAAATACTTCCAGTAGCCGCCATTGCAAGCTTCTTGCATGCATCCCATTAGCTATAATATGCCTCTTACAAGGATCTTGGCAAGCCCTTGCCTGCTCTTATTAATGTCACTGTCATATGCTTGCATGGCTACCTCATCGCATCTTTCGTAACTACTGCAACTTCGACACATCCTTTGCCAGCTCCATGCTCACCTCCAAGCCACCAACACTTTTAGCAACTACCCTTGCCAACACATACACCACATGCTAAAGGAAATACTGCAACGAGGTGAACTTGCTTGTCGTCCTCCCCTAGCACTGCCTACGGCCTTCGCCTGCACATGCAACCACCACACACTGCTACACATCACATGCGGCCACCGTGCGCCACCGTGTGCCACATGCATTGCATTGGTATGCATAACACACTACAACATTGTACATTACCTTTATGTATGTTGCACAAACCAATAAACACAACATGCTGACGCCTGCAACCTTCACCACCACATTGTGTCACTCCAACAAACTCTCCAACAAGTTCTTGTGTCACCACACACCATTGTATGATCCATTGTACCATCACACATTGTTATCCTTTCGCTGACCATTAACGATCATCAGTGACCTCCACACTCTGCCTCCATAGCCCTTTAACCAACAACCAACATTGTTGCATTAGCACTTGCCTTGATTGACATAGACCACATGCATAACTGGCCAACTCCATGACTGCAAGCATCATACCTTCTCTTCATTCTTCATCATGTCACTATCAAACATGACCATAGACTTTGCATGATCTGCTCCATCTTGTGAGCGCAATCACAAAACTAAACATCGTCAGCTCTGATTCCATTTGTTGGGGATCATCACCCCTAATCTTCCAAGCAAGCAAGGTAGAACACAAACACGAGAAGAACATCAGGATTTATGTAGTTTGGCCATCGAACCTGAGCGTACATCCATGGGACGCAACAAAGAGAAATCAACTATGAGTGGAAATTACAAGATTACATGAGAATGTCATTTATTACTTTTCAATCTTGCTTTCCATCTTGACAATCTCTCCCTCTCATGTTTCCTCTCTTGCTCCCTCAAAAGAGGCAGGGGCCCAAGCCCCAAATCCTGGCCCACTCCTGCCTCATCAAAGAGAGTTATATATAATGCTTATGGGATCCCACCCTAGCATTATGTTGCATCAGCCTCGAGTCCAATCACCTGGACTCTTACGATCACACAAACCGTACCAGGACAATCCCTCGGAATGCTAGACCAGATGCGAGAGACAATCCCAATAGTGTTTACATTTGAACACTAGCACCATATGCTTTGACTGCATCTTGCATTTCAACCAAAATATTTCAATGTAGAATAAAACTACTGTACACAACACATAGGAATACTTCATGAGGCCGAAAGCCTCTATAATCGAGCAAGCTTCCCACCAACACTCGCTAGCAATCAATTAATGTTGCTGCAGGAAGAAGAAAATGATAGGAACGAGGTTACCGAAGCCTTGGGTTGAGTCGCGGACTAGGTCGCTCTCTTTAAGACGTTTCGCGGCTCTGCCCAAGTTTGTACAGTAGCGTACGGCCACGACGTCTCCAGGATAAAACAGCCCAGAATTCACCTCTGTGGAAGGAGCTTCTCTGCACAGGAAGAAGCACCAAGAACAACACCAACCTTGACTGCTCGGAATCAGAGCTAGTTTTGGAAAATATGGGGACGAAAAGAAATTTGGCTGCTGTAAAATTTTCGCAATTGTTTCACTATGGAAACGAATCAGCCTTTCCCTTTTTAAAGAAAATAAAAAATTAACGTTATAGAATTAAAACGTTTAAGAATTTATTTTGGCAGTTAATAGGGTGAGTAAATAGGGAGTAAATCAAGGGGAGTAATTGCAGATCTGAAATTAAAATTTCAAAACGTTTCTATAACAGTTTTGAATTTAAAACGTTTCAAAATTCAAAATTCAAAATTCAAAAAATTAAAATTTTTCCTTCCAAAAAATAATAACCACACACACACGCACCGCACCGGCTCGGCGCGACGTCGACGTCGGCGGCGCGCGCGCGCGCGTGTCATTTTGTGTAAGTCCTCTCCCCTTCACAAAAGAGTCATACCCCAAGGGGCACACCCCTAAGGCTCTACAAACTCTATATAAACTCCTCCAAGTCTTTTTGTCCAAGCAATGTGGGACTAAAGCAAATGGAGGGTAAAAACCAAAATTGAGTCCAAAACTTTTGAAAAATTCAAATGCCTTCAACAATCCCCCACTAGAATTTTTTTAAAAGAAATATAAAACAAAAGTATATTTCATCGAGCAGTATATAATATAAGACTTGTGCATAAATAAAGGTGTCTATCGACTTGAACCTTTATATATTGTTGATGATTTAGATTTAACTAGAGTAACTCGTAGTTTTGAACTCTATCTCTAACATCATCACACACACAACCTTATCAAGGTGTTGTTGATAAGCTCGTGCTTTACGGCCATGCACGTGTATCCCAGTATAGTGAATGCTCTAGAGAATTTTGCCCAAAATTCCATAGGAAGCGGTCACACTTCCACGTTCACGTAGGTGATTCTATCAAGAGTACTCCTGTAGCTAGGTACCCCACTCCACATAGAGTATAGAATTCATTAAGAGTTAATATTAACTCATCCTTTTATCGCTTCAGGATGTCATGCTCAATACGATTCTTCTGGAATAGGACTAATATTTATACTAGCATGATTCTCCACATATCACTTCATGATTTGTTATTACCCTTTGAACCTATTTCTTGGGATCTCCGGTCTATAGGTTGGGTTTCCCTCACAAGTGACTCATCATTCTAAGGGCATGAGTCTCATTCCTTTCGAGGTTTTAAAAACCTTTTCTCGAGCTAATCCTTTCGTCAAAGGATCAGCTAAGTTATCATCAGTACGTACATGATCCACTCTCACAGCTCCAGAGTTCATATACTCTCTAATAGTGCTGTGCTTACGATGTATTTATCGCCTTTTTCCGTTATAATAACGGTTCTGAATCTTTGCAATAGTTGCAGTACTATCACAATGGATCAAGACAGCTGGTATCGGTCTATCCTATAAAGGATGTTCTGATAACAGGTTTCTAAGCCAACCTGCTTCTTCACTAGCTGAAGCTAATGCAATCATCTCAGACTCCATGGTGGATTGAGCTAAAATAGTCTGTTTCTTGGATTTCTAAGATACAGCTCCACCAGCTATGCTAAAAATATAGCCACTAGTTGCCTTGGAGTCATCTGAAAGGGTGTTCCAATCAGCATCGCTATATCCTTCAAGGACAGCGGGAAACTTCTGATAATGTAATCCGAGATTCATGGTCATCTTAAGGTATCTCATGACTCTCTCAATAGCATACCAATGCTCAATACTAGGTCTGCTTGTAAACCTGCATAGTAATCCTACAGCATAAGCTATATCAGGTCTAGTGCAATCAGCAGCATATCTCAGACTGCCAATAATGCTCGCATACTCAGTTTGTCTAACACCGTCGCATGTGTTCTTGAACAATTTAACACTAGGATCATAAGGAGTACAAGCTAGTTTACAATCAAAATAGTTATATTTCTTTAGAATCTTTTCAACGTAATGAGATTGATTCAAAGAAATTCCATGTTCAGACCTAGTTATTTTAATTCCAAGGATTACATTAGCTTCACCAATATCTTTCATGTCAAAGTTTGCACTTAACATGGTTTTAACTTTGTTCACAACATGAATGTTTGAACCAAATATCAGCATATCATCAACATAAAGACATATAATGGTGCAAATACCATTATCAGATTTATAATATATGCATTTGTCACTTTCATTAAAAGTGAAACCATCAGAAATAACAAGGTTATCAAATTTTTCATGCCATTGCTTAGGTGCTTGTTTCAAACCATAAAATGACTTATCTAATTTGCAAACTTTATCTTCTTGTCCTGGAACAACAAAACCTTCAGGTTGATCCATATAGATTTCTTCTTCTAATTCACCATTTAAAAAGGCTGTTTTAACATCCATTTGGTGTACTACTAAATTATGTATAGCAGCAATAGCTAATAGTACACGTATGGATGTAATTTTAGATACAGGTGAAAAGGTATCAAAGAAATCTATGTTTTCTCGTTGTCTAAATCCTTTGGCTACTAGACGAGCTTTATACTTATCAATAGTTCCATCAGGCTTTAATTTCTTCTTAAGTATCCACTTACATCCTATAGATTTACATCCTGGAGGTAAGTCAACTAGATGCCAAGTTCTATTAGACTCTAGAGAGTCCATTTCATCATTAATAGCCTCTTGCCATAAGTTGACATTCAAAGAGGATAAAGCCTCGGTAAGACTACTAGGATCTTCTTCTAAGTTATAAGTGTAATAGTCCGGACCAAAGTCCTTAGCAACACGAGCCATCTTACTCTTTCTAGAATCAATATCTAAACTTTTGTCAGATTCAGGAAGACTAATATCTGGTATAGAAACTGAACTAGAGCCCCCACTATACTTAGATTTAAAAGGAAATTTATCTTCAAAGAAATCAGCATCATTAGATTCAATAATAACATGTTCTTTCAAATCATAAAATTTATATGCTTTGCTGTTTACAGCATAACCAATGAAAACACATCCATAGGCTCTACTAGCAAGTTTTCTCCTTTTAGGATCAGGAATCCGAACATAAGACAAACATCCCCAAGTTTTAAGATAGGACAGATTTTGTTTCTTATTCTTAAAAACTTCATATGGAGAAATTTTACTATTAGATTTAGGAATTCTGTTAAACACATAGCAAGCAATTAATAAAATTTCTCCCCACCAATGAGAAGCAGCTCCAGAATTAAGCATTATAGCAACAACAGATTCAGCTAAAGTTCTATTTTTTCGTTCAGCTTTACCATTCATTTCAGGGGAATAGGGAGCAGTCTTCTCATGAATAATACCATGTGAATTATAAAATTCATTAAAAATAGTAGAGTCATATTCAGTCCCTCGATCACTACGTAATCTCTTTATCTTTTTATTACATTGATTTTCAATTTCAGTAACAAAAGATTTAAACATATCAAATGCATCACTTTTATTTTTCATGAGATATACAACAGTATAATCAGAACAATCATCAATAAAAGTTATAAAATATCTTTTTCCATTTCTAGTCAAGATACCATCAAATTCACATATGTCAGAATGGATTAAATCGAGAGGCTCTGATTCTCTTGTAACTGACTTATGTGGTGTTTGGGTTATTTTGGCTTGACTACAGAATTCACATTTCTCAAAGTCATCCAAAGACAATTTAGGAATAAGTTCTAAGTTACTCATATTTTTAATAAGGCGTTTGTTAACATGACAGAGTCTAGCATGCCAGATATTAAAAGAACACAATATATAAGCAGAAACTGAACTTTTATTAGCATCAATGTTCAACTTAATCATACCATCAGTGGCATACCCTTTCCCAACAAAAACATTATTTTTAGTAATGGTATACATATCAACACCTATAGTTTGAGTAAACCCAGCCTTGTTGAGAAGGTAGCCCGAAACCAGATTCTTTCTCATCTCTGGGGTATGCATGACCTCTTTAAGAGTTACAGTCTTTCCAGAGGTAAACTTCAAATCTACATCACCTATACCAGCAACAATAGTGGAGTGGGAATCTCCCAACAGCACTTTTTTGTCCTTTGTTTCAGAATAGGACTTGAATTGTCCACGATCATAACAGACATGGCGCGAAGCACCAGTGTCTATCCACCACCCTTCAGTACCTCCAATTGCATTGACTTCAGAAATCATTGCAATTAAATCCTCTTCGGTAAGGTTCGCATGCGGTGCAGGACGACGCTTATTCCGACAGTTCCGAGCCAAGTGGCCAGGCTTGTTACAGTTATAGCAAATAAACTATACCAAATCATTCTTTGAAGGGGGTTTAGGTCCATTCTGATTTCTAGGAACATTTTTGTTCTGGTTGAATCGATTTCGATTCTGATTCTGATTCTTCATGAATTTACCTTTAGGTTTCAGAATAACAGGAGTTGTTTTCTTACTATTAGAAACAGCATTAATTTCTTCCTTTTTATCTTGTTTACGAGCCTCCTCCTCAATCCGAAGACGGGTTATCAAACTTTCTAAGGAAAATTCCTTAGTTTTGTGCCTAAGGAAGGGTATTCTTAAAGTCTTTCCAAGCAGGGGATAATTTGTCTATGAGTACAGCGACTTGAAATTGTTCATCTAAAGTCATACCTTCAGAAACAATTTCATGAGCTTCTTCTGTAGCTCGTGAGACTGAACCTCTACAGACTTGTCATCTGTCATCTGGAACTTTAGGTAGCGACTGACTGCGTATTTCTTTGAGCCAACCTCCTCTGTGTCGTACTTCTTCTGCAGTGCTTCCCAGACTTCCTTTGCTGGTTTGTGAGAACTATAGTAATCATGGAGATCGTCAGAAAGACCATTAAGGATATAGTTTTTGCACAGAAAATCATGATCATCCCATGTTTGGAATTCTTTGAGCTGAGCATCAGAAGGGTTTTCGGGTAGAAGCAGCAGAGGCTTATCAGTCTTACAGACGTAGGCAACATTTTTTGTGGTAAGGAAAAACAACATTTTCTGTTGCCAACGTTTGAAATGGGATCCAGAAAAGCGGAAGGGTTTGTTTAGGTCAGAGGCAACAATAACCAAAAAATAATAACCACACACACGCGCACCGCTCGGCTCGGCGTCGGCGTCGGCGCGCGCGCGTGTGTCATTTTGTGTAAGTCCTCCCCCCTTCACAAAAGAGTCATATCCCAAGGGGCACACCCTAAGGCTCTACAAACTCTATATAAACTCCTCCAAGTCTTTTTGTCCAAGCAATGTGGGACTAAAGCAAATGGAGGGAAAACCAAAATTGAGTCCAAAACATTTGAAAAATTCAAATGCCTTCAACAATTAAATAGCATCATAAAAAGGCAACTCGAGCAATTTCAATTTTCAACACAAAGGAATTATAAGCCGTGGCTTATTGTTCGGTGCGTTCATTGTACCACAAGTGTTATATATTTGTAAAAATGATGCCAGCAAAGGGGCTAGCAAAACTGAATAATGGAAGGAAGTTAAGATTTTGAATATAAATATATATATACCTCGGCAAGATCTTCAGCGAGACTGTGAAGCTGGCCAGTGAGGGAAGAGACTTGCTTCTGCAGGCAAGGGATGACTCGCCTCGCCTGCTTCAACTCGGAACCTTGTTTCTCCAACAGCTCATGCAGCTGAGAGTTCATGACATCTGGGAATAGTATGGCATCTTTCAATGCCTTGATCTCCTCCCTTTGTTTCAAGCACAAATCTTTCAGCTTCTCCCCCTATCACATTGTACTTAATTACTAGATTTTCAAAAGTTAGGAGGGAAAAGAAGAAGGGGGGAAATTGTTACTTCTCGATCTTTTTCAGCGAGCAAAAGGCGCAGCTCTTGGATATCTTCCTCAAACTGCTTGTTTTGAGTGAGAAGCTCTCTCTCGCTGCGGAGGACCATGGCAAGCGTCCTCGTGTTGGCTTTAACCTCCGTCAAGGCCTTGCCGGCCGAGCGATCGGCCGATCCTCCTCCCCCTCCTCCTCCTCCCCCCTTGTGAAAGAGCTTGCGATGCAAAGCGGCGGTGAGATTGGAAGCTTTACCTTCCCTCTTCTTCATTTCCTCGGCAGCTGCAGAAGCAGCGCTGAGAACGGCGGGAAGTGGGAGAGCAGGCATCCGATCAGTGGATCCAGGCTTCGAATTGGTCCTCTTCTCCATGAATTTCTTGACCAAGGTGCCAAAAGTATGGGAATTCTTGTTGTTGTTCTTGGCGGCGACGGCCGCGGGGACAACATCGCCGGATCTTGTTTTGAAGAGCGCCAGCGCCCGGGCAGTGTTGTCCATTGCAGCAGCAGCAATCGGGTCGGATGGGCGCCGGCGGCCGGCGGAGTTGGAGGCAGCGTGATTGAGAGAGGAGAGCTTGCTGCTGTTTTTATGGGGAAGCGTATACTTGAGATCTGAAGAAGAGGAGGGGGAGGGCTGGGATGTGGAGGACCGAGTGTCGATGGAAGAGTAACGGGAGGAGGCCATTGCAAGCGAGGAAGAGGCCCGCCTTGGACCAAAGAAGATGATGACGAAGGGATTCGCTAGGGTTTTGGGTTTGGGTTTGGGTTTTGAATCTGATGTTGGGAGGAGAATACAGTGGTTTTTTTATTTTGAATTCGTCTTCTGTGGGGTTCAAATTGTTTTGAATGAAAAGAGAGGGGCGAGCGTGCGCTTCGACTTTGGACAGTCGCTTTTTTGCTCGTCTGAATTCAAATTTCAAAATCTCTCTCAGACCCACGCTTTCATTAATTTTATTTCTATTTTCAACTTTGCTGACATGTTGATGAGAGGTGCTAGATTGGATTCAGACAGAGGGGTGCTAGTTAGATTGGATTCAGTCCGGAGAATACAAGCAGACATGGGCCAGTTGGATTCATACTATCCCGGCAGATCTCCGTCAAAACTGGACCAGAGCCATGAGTTCTACATCTGAGATGCGACAATCCCTAATAAACAGTGACGGGAATTGAATTCAGCGAGGGCACAATCTTTTTGGATAGAAATAATTCTTGTTTACAATATTTATTGTAAAATTGTTGCAAAAATGAAAAATTAGATTGACTCAAGCGCGTCCTTAGACAAGATAGTCGTAACGACATACAAACTAAAAAGCAGGAAGGGATTTAACGGCTTACAAACTAAAAAGATAGTCATAACCGGCAATAGAAAGAATAAGTAGTGAAATGATCATTTAACTCTTGGATAGATAGTGCTTGCTTAGAATCAAGGAGATTTAAGGATTGATATAGCATAGAAAATTAAATTAAAACAATAAAAGCATGAAGTGTTATGAATGAGTGAGGCTCTTGGCCTCCCCTTCTTCATTACCCTCTCATTAGTCCCATTACTATGGGTAATGGGGACTCTTGATCTCCTAGAGGCTCTTCATCTCTCTTACTAAATTAATATATAGAGAACCATGGCATATGGCCATGGTTACTCATTCTATCTCTAAGAATTCCTATCACTATTTTCCTTCTTGAGTTTGATTACTCTCTAACACGTTATCAGCACGTGTTCTTCCTTGAGCACAAATCCAATACAAAAATCTCCACCAAATTGATCCCCTACGCGCGAGGTATCTTTGGTTGCTGCGGCGATTCGTTTGGAGCGTTGCGGTGTTCTCGACATTTTTTCGGGAGCTCGGATTTTTATTTTCTACGCGATACGTCTATTTTGCGGAGGCCCAACAGCATGGGCCCAAAGGCGCAGCCTACAACGCGAAATCGTGGGGGGTCCAAGCCCACCCAACGAAGCCCATGAGAGGACCCCGAACATCGATCCGACCAGACCCCGGAAACGCGCGAGTCACTCGCCCACTCCAGCGATAACCGTTCCCCCAGGCCCGCTGCCACTTAATGGCCGTTATGGGGAGGTGCTGGCATGGCGCGGGGAGCGGCGATGGGGAGGCGGATTGAGGGGGCACGATTGAGGGCGGACGAAGGACGTGAGTCATGGGTGGTCGCGACGAGAGGCCTATAAAAGGACTAGGAGGGCGACTGAACAAAAGACCGCATCTCAGGTAACAAAACCTAAGGTACTCCATCAACGACCTAGTTCCCACACTTCATCTCCTTCCCCCCGCTCGCGCCGGAGGACGTCGTTCCGATCTTCTCTCGAGTCGAACCGTCCCCGCCGAGCCTCCTCTTTCAGACTGTCATCTGACTTAGGCATCGGAGGGGATTTGGCCGGAACCAAGGTCCGGCCTCCCTGACGAGTGTTCTCGTCTGTTCAGGAAGACGTTAGATCCAAGTGCCGAAGCTTCCATTCGACACCAGGCGAACGCCATCAAGCATCAGCCAAGGCATCGAGGCCACCCCTTGACGCCAGGAGAGACCGAGGCCGAGCGCATCCATCCGAGCCGAGGCTTCCCCTCAGCTCCACGCCGGCCGCGCATCAAGCGAGACGACCGAGCCTACCCCTCGTCGTCCGACCGACCGAGGCCGAGCGCACCCATCCGAGCCGAGGCTTCCCCTCAGCTCCGCGTCGGTCGCGCGTCAAGCCAAGGCGCTGAGGCTTCCCCTCGTCGTCTGACCGTCCGAGGCCGAGCACCTCACACCGGGCCGAGGCTTCCCCTCAGCCCCCTAGAGGCCGAGGATCCAGACCCGACCCAGCTGACGTGCTCTGCGTCGACTACATCTCCGATTCACGTCGCGTCTACACGCGCTCAACGCACCCAAGGGACCCTAATCAGCCCCTTGACCATGTTGACCGGACAGTCCACGGTCAACGATACTGTAGTGAGAAAACACTCTGAAACATCTGACGCCGTCTGTGGGAACGAACTATCCCACGAAAAAACAAACCACACTTGCAATGGCACGTGACTGCAACGGGAAGAGACGCATGCCCCCCATCCCGGAGGAGGGAAATGGCGCACCTAACAGCAACCTTGAGGGCGCACCCAACGGCAATCACCATGCCCCCTCAGCCGAAGAGACTGGCGAGTCCGAGCTGGCCACGCAGGAGCAGCTCCGTGCCCTGGCCCAAGAGACCAACGCGAACATTCAGACGCTGGTCGCGACGGTACAACAGCTCATCGGTGCCGCGCCAGCCAACGGAGACGTGTTGGGCGACGGCCATCATTGGGAGGGGGGCCCCCCGCTCCTGCGGTCCGCTGTGGTCGCAGACCACGGAAACCGAAGACCGAACACGGAGCGTCGGTTCACACTACCCGGCTTCTACCAGGCGAGATCACGCGCCTCCTCCTCTTATCGCGAAAGGAGCAGGAGGGGTACCGAATACACGGGGGACGAATCGGTGACCGCGTCGTCTCGTCGGCCACGATCACCCCACCGCAGAAGAAGTAATCGGCACCACTCGAGGGACCGATCACGGCTAAGCGGAAGCTCCCACCGGAGGAGCCGGGAACGCCGGACCAGCCCCACCCCCAGTGTGGCGAAGGCCATTGAGCCAGCCCAGCCAGCGCCTGTGCCACCTCCACAACCGAACGAGCCTGAGGTAGGTGGGTGTCGGACCTCTGGAGGCATCCACGGAGACCGGTGCCCCCTGTACCGATGCGCGGGTCCCCTCTCGATTCAAGATCCCGACGCTGGGGAAATACGACGGGATAGGAGATCCAGAGAACCATGTGATGGACTACGAGGGGGACATGTCCTTCCAGGGAGCCGATGATACCCTGCTCTGCAGGGGCTTTTATTCGACCCTCAGGGGAGCAGCAAGAACTTGGTACCGCAGCCTGCCCAGCCGCTCCATTGACAGCTTCGAGGAACTCACCCAGCTGTTCTGCAAACAGTTCATTGCAGGGCGACAGGTAATGCCTGATGCTGAACATTTGTTTAACATAGTGCAGGGCCCGACCGAGCCGCTCCGACAATTTATGCGCCGCTTCAACGCTGAGCGGCTGAACGTAAACAGCCCTCCCGACCTCGTTGTCCAAACGGCCCTAAAGAAAGGGCTGCGTCATAGAGGCTTGAAGAAATCTTTGCACAATGATCCCCCGAAAGATCTCGCTGGGATCATGGCGAAGGCCGAGTGCTTCATGTTGACCGAGGAGACCTTGGCCATCGAGGCAGGAAAGGCCAGACGAGGGACCAAGCGCGGCGATAGCGAGCGCCGCAGCCCCGAAGGGTACCGGACAGAGAAGAGGGCGAGAAACAAGCAGCGGAGGGAGGATACGAGGGACGCCACCCCGGACGTCGTCCTCGCTCAAGTGCAGAAGGAAGAGCGCGCTGATCGCCCCCCGCCGAAGACAAAAAGAGGGGGGGAATGGGGAAAAGTATTGCCAGTACCACAAAGACAACGGCCACGACACTGAAGACTGCTGGCACCTAAAGAAGGACATCGAGAAGTTGATGAGCCGAGGGCACGCAAGGAACTTTACCGATGACCCGGCCCACGGAGAAGGAACATCCAAGCAGCCGGACAAAGGAAAGAAGGTCAACGCCATCCAAGGACCCCTCCGCATCATAGAGTGAGCAGGCGAGGCCCCCCAGTCACCGCCTAGTCGGGAGGAGATTATCTAGGTTCACATCCCCCCGTCTTGCTTTATTTCCTTTTTCCTCCAAATGTACTAATCCAATAGGACCTTTAAGAGTACAAATGCACTCCTTTTTCCTTTTCTTCATCTCCGACGGAGTCAACATTTTGCTAAGGCTGCATAAGAGTGAAGACCGCCACCTCACCGGACTGGGGGTCAATCAAAACTGGTCCTAAGCCGAGGAGCTTCACACTCGCTGACCGACTCCATCGCTCGTAAGTCTGGGGGCAATTCCCCCAGCCAGCGCAGACGCCGACCGGTCCTAAGCCGAGGAGCTTCACCCTCGCTGACCGACTCCATCGCTCGTAAGTCTGGGGGCAATTCCCCCAGCCAGCGCAGACGCCGACCGGTCCTAAGCCGAGGAGCTTCACCCTCGCTGACCGACTCCATCGCTCATAAGTCTGGGGGCAATTCCCCCAGCCAGCGCAGACGCCGACCGGTCCTAAGCCGAGGAGCTTCACCCTCGCTGACCAACTCCATCGCTCGTAAGTCTGGAGGAAATTCTCCCAGCCAGCGCCGACGCCGACCGGTCCTAAGCCAAGGAGCTTCACCCTCGCTGACCGACACCATCGCTCGTAAGTCTGGGGGCAATTCCCCCAGCCAGCGCAGACGCCAACTGGTCCTAAGCCGAGGGATTTCTCCCTCGTTGACCTACTCCATTGCACATAGGAAGGAGGCGAGCGACCACCATCAGCAGAGGAGCTGAAGTCGCAGCAACAAAGCAAAATGCGCGGAAAATTCAAGTAGGTCAATTTCATTTCCAACAGTTAACCGAGGTACAAAAGTGTGTCTTTTTACAGGAAATCGAAGTGGAGGAACCTCCTTACAAATAATTCACTCTCAGCGAACAACAAAATTCGTCACCCACGAAAACTAGGGTGACGCCGGCAGAGCAAAACTTGTCGACCAAGAACACAAAATTGCTGGCTTAAATGAACATCCTTGCAATCAGCATTTGTTTGCCCTGAAGCAGAGAGCCGGTAAAGATGCCAATGGAGATTGCAAGGTCAGGGATCCATTTCAAGTAGGCTGGGCCAAAGCGAAGCGGATGCTAAAAAATTTGAGGATAAAAACAAGGATGACAGGCCGGGAAGGACGACCTAGGGGACCCGAGCTCGGGAGGACGCATCCTCGGGTGCCTCGCCCTGCTCGGAGCGAGGGGGATTGGCAGGCGGAAGGGCTTGCAGGACGCGCTCCGCACAATCCCGGAAGGAGGACTGGACGACTTTGACGATCCGGGGGCCGATAAGGTCTTCATACTTACCGAAGGCCTCCCTGAGGACCTCGAAGATCCTCTCCCCCAGAGTCCCGACGACGCCCCTCTCCACCTCATCCGCGAACCGCGCCACCTGACACCGATCCGACAGTTCTCTCTGGA
This sequence comes from Scilla litardierei, assembly GCA_030789695.1. Taxonomy (NCBI): domain Eukaryota; kingdom Viridiplantae; phylum Streptophyta; class Magnoliopsida; order Asparagales; family Asparagaceae; genus Scilla; species Scilla litardierei. The sequence goes on from CM061142.1 coordinate 698,496,956, forward strand.
ACTCCTCCCTCTCCAGGCGGAACGACTCCGCCGCTTCCCTGGCCGACCGCCAAGCGTCCTCCAACTCCCCCTGGAGATCGGCCACTCGTCCCTCTAGCTCGGCCACCCGGAGCTTGAGTTGCCGAGACTCCATCTGGGCCGCCACCGCAGCTACCTCCGCCACCCCAGCCCGCTCGTGGTCCTTTACAGAGGACTCCTCCAGCTCCCTCAAACGGACAGCTCGACGCTGTGACTCGACAGCGAGTGTTGAACCCTGAACGACAAGACATGAGCCAAGAAGAAAGCGAAGGAAAGAAAGGGACAGCGGGATAGCCAGACCTGCTGAAGGATCCAGACCAAGATGTCCGACACCTTGTCGGCGGGGGCCCTCTCGAGGAGACCACGGTCCCAGGGGAGGACGGAGCCCTCGGCCAACTGTTGAGCCAAGGCTCGGTCGACAAACACCGAGTCCCCGGGGGGTGACCTCGAGGGAGGCCGAGCAGCTCGCCAACAGGGCACCGATTCCCGATAATGAAGGCAGGGCCACTGCGACGGGGGTGGTCGTCAGGGTCACTGGAAGATCCTCGGCGGCCACCGTCGGGGGCACGGAGCGCATCGGACTTGGGGGATCCGCGCCTTCCTTCCTCCTCTTCCCTCTGCGAGGCTCGGCAGGCGCCGAAGGGGAGCGCTTCCGCCTCGTGCCGCCTCCACCCTCGGAGACAAGAGGGGGCGCGCCAGGCGCAAGAGAAGCTGCACCGGACCTATCATCACCCCCCACCACTTGGGCCGGTGGGACGGATCCGGCTATTGCGACCTCCCCGGGGAGGGGACTACCAGAAGTAGAGACGGGAGGCACGGCCGCCACCTTGCCCACGGTGGGCTCAGCTCGGCGCACCTCCTCCTCGATGGTCCACCGAGGCGCCCTTCCCGAGGTGCTGCCTCGGCTCCGAGCGGCTCCACGCCGAATCAGCTCATCGACGTTGCGGGTGAACTCGCGACCAGCCATTCCTGCAAGCGAAACCGAAATCAGGGTAAGCCACGGGGCAATCCAGGACTAAAAAAGCGACCTACCCGGAGACCACAAGACGGCCTTCAGGAGTAGGTCGTCCAGCAAAGGCCAGATAGACTTCGCCTCCAAGGGGATGGCCGAAAGCAGCGCGACGGCCGCCTGATCAGCCTCGGAGAGGGTTAGCGTTCGGCGAGGCCGACCTGACCCACCCCAACCTGTCAAAATCTGAGCATCCTCAAGGAAGACTACGAAGACATAACCCGAGCTCAAATCCCCCGCCCAGTGGGGTAGCCCGATCAGGCATTCCCTCCCCGCGCGGCTCGGAGGTGCAGCCATGACCCTAGACCGACCGTCTGGATCTGATAAAAATAGAAGAGGAGGGGGGAGAGATGGCTCCAGACCGCGAGTGCAGCAGAGCATCACAAAGCCTGTCAGAACCGCAACCGAACAGGGGGTAAACTGGCAAAGGGACACCATGAGGTACTCCGTGACTTGGATAAAGAAGGGATTGAGCGAAACGAAGACCCAGACAGAACATCTCGACGTAAACACCGACTTCGTTGCTCCTCGGAAGACAGATCCGCTCGTCGATGAAAGTGACTCGAACATCATACAGGTGACAGAGGTACCTTCCCCGAATCTCCGCAGCCGCCAGAAAAGGAGTCCTCGACGGCGTTCTGAGGATAACCGGAGGTACATTAAGCCGCGCGGCAACCGACGCCACATCATCGCCAGCATAGTCTGGGAAGAGCTTCCCCTTCCCTTTGTCTCGGAGGGAACGGCTCCCCGAGGAGGAACCGGATCCCACAGATCGGGGCCCGCCATGCCTGGACTCAGGAGGATCCCTCGCCCCTTGGCCAGAGCCACCTATCCTAAGAGCAGCCATAATATGAGGATGGGAAAGGAGTTACCTTTTTGTTTATTTGGAGAAGGCAAGAGAACGAAGGCGGCGGAAGACTCCGAGTTTGTGGAAAGCCCGGAACAGAGAGAAGAGCGAGGAAGAAGTTGGGATCAAAGTAGTCGGTGCACTTATATACAAGACCCAGGGGCGAATTCAAAACGCCTGACAGGAACGCGTGGAAAGCCTCAAAGAGCCGCCGGCGTTTCGAAATCGGTGCCAAGGGAAGTCATATCGATCCGCCTCATCATGACCTTCATTTATGACCATGCCTCGACTGACGCGCCAATCGGGACCCCATGAGTCACATCGGTCGAACCGAACCGGCCAAGGCCGATCGGCCCAACCGATGGGGGCAATTGATATGTCTATTTTGCGGAGGCCCAACAGCATGGGCCGAAAGGCGCAGCCTACAACGCGAAATCGTGGGGGGTCCAAGCCCACCCAACGAAGCCCATGAGAGGACCCCGAACATCGATCCGACCCGACCCCGGAAACGCGCGAGTTTCTCGCCCACTCCATCGATAACCGTTCCCCCAGGCCCGCTGCCACTTAATGGCCGTTATGGGGAGGTGCTGGCATGGCGCGGGGAGCAGCGATGGGGAGTCGGATTGAGGGGGCACGATTGGGGGCGGGCGAAGGACGTGAGTCATGGGTGGTCGCGACGAGAGGCCTATAAAAGGACTAGGAGGGCGACTGAACAAAAGACCGCATCTCAGGTAACAAAACCTAAGGTACTCCATCAACGACCTAGTTCCCCCACTTCATCTCCTTCCCCCCGCTCGCGCCGGAGGACGTCGTTCCGATCTTCTCTCAAGTCGAACCGTCCCCACCGAGCCTCCTCTTTCAGACTGTCATCTGACTTAGGCATCGGAGGGGATTTGGCCGGAACCAAGGTCCGGCCTCCCTGACGAGTGTTCTCGTCTGTTCAGGAAGACGTTAGATCCAAGTGCCGAAGCTTCCCTTCGACACCAGGCAAACGCCATCAAGCATCAGCCAAGGCATCGAGGCCACCCCTCGACGCCAGGAGAGACCGAGGCCGAGCGCATCCATCCGAGCCGAGGCTTCCCCTCAGCTCCACGCCGGCCGCGCATCAAGCGAGACGACCGAGGCAACCCCTCGTCGTCTGACCGACCGAGGCCGAGCGCACCCATCCGAGCCGAGGCTTCCCCTCAGCTCCGCATCGGTCGCGCGTCAAGCCAAGGCGCCGAGGCTTCCCCTCGTCGTCTGACCGTCCGAGGCCGAGCACCTCACACCGGGCCGAGGCTTCCCCTCCACCCCCCAGAGGCCAAGGATCCAGACCCGGCCCAGCTGACGTGCTCTGCATTGACTACATCTCCGATTCGCGTCACGTCTACACGCGCTCGACGCACCCAAGGGACCCTAATCGGCCCCTTGACCACGTTGACCGGGCAGTCCACAGTCAACGATACTGTAGTGAGAAAACACTCTGAAACACTACGGTTCTCATCTACGGTCATCCCTAGATCATCGATCTAGAGGTATACTCTTCATTCCTGTAGATATACAATTTATTTTCATGTACTTTTACAACCTCTATTTTGGCTTGTAAAAACGAAAAAAAACTCTGGTGAATACAATGCAAATTAAATTAAGAAAAAAAACCCTATTTTTTTCCCCAGCGCCCCCACCCCCACGGGGGTGCCGATATCCCCCCCCGTCGGGGGGGGGCCTCTGTCGCAGCCCCCCCGACGGGGGGAGGGGGCGATCCCCCCCGTCGGGGGGCCTCTATCACAGCCCCCCCGACGGGGGGGCCGATCCGCCGCCCCCCCCGTCGGGGGGCCGATCCGCTGCCCCCCGTCGGGGGGGGGGGGGCTCTGTCGCCGACGCCCTCCCCCAAGACGCGGGGGGGCCGATTCGACTGCGCCTGTTCGACGCCCTCCCCCGGACGTGGGGGGGGGCAATCCAACTGCGCCTATTCGACGCCCTCCCCCAGACGCGGGGGGCCGATCCGGCTGCGTCGCCCCCCGTGGGTACCCTCTGTTCCGACACCCCCCGACAAGCAGAGGGGGTTCTCCTCCGGAAAAGATCCCCCCTCAGTTTGGGGTTTTTCTGGCGGCTGATTGGGGGTTGATGGGGTTGGGATATTTTTGAAGTTGAGGGGTCTAGGGTTTGGGGGTTTTTTTGTTGATATTTCACAACCTAGAATTTTTGTTTAAATTATAAATTCTGTTTATATTATATAATATAATTTTTAAAGTTGGGCCTGAAGCCCATGTGTCACAAATACTTATACATTCTATGTGACAGAAGCCAAGTAATTGGGCATGCAGCGCAACTAATAACAATTTTATTTTGACTTGTAATGGCCTGTAGCCTAGCAGTTTTTATTTGCAATATTTGGTTGGCCTGCAGCCCAATTATTAATCAAATATTACACAGATTAATATTTATGGGTCTGTCGCCCCTTTAAGTTATTAACCTATATCATTTCTCGGTTATGAACTTGTCACTTCATATTGCAATATTAATAACTCTGTTGCATTCTACTTGAATTTTAGGATGTTTTTTTAAATATAATTATCTTAAAGATCCTGAGACCGCTCTGCCGTTAGTCAACTAACCTAACTGTGTATGACGTTTCCACGTGGTCTACGAGATAATTATATTTTCTAGTGTTATGCTTGAGATATATGCGTGGTTGTTTTCTTTTATGCATGTAGCATATTTATAACTGCGTGGATGTTTAAATAAGTAAAAATGTGTTTTTCGGGATCGGCCATTGTATACCTATTTACATTCCTTGCACTTTTATTTTCTTTTGAGAGAATTTGTAAGTGAGGAAATTTGTATAAAAATCCAAAGCTCGGTGCAACAGCATATGAAGACGGAGATATAGGGACCCAGTTTGGGTTTCCAAAGTTGTATTTTTCTTTTATGGACTGTAAACGAACTTTGTAATGTGTACTATTTTGGGTATCTGGCCGATCCCCGCATTTTTACTTGTTTATTTCTTTATGCATGAATTTTTGAATTTTAATTAATTCATGCTCCTTTTAAATTACGTAGATAAATGGCAAAATTGGCAAGCGTCGATTTCGAAGTCCTTGATTCTGCAGGGACAAATTACCTGAGTTGGCGAGTGGACATGAAGTTCCACTTGCGTTCGATGGCCCTCCTTGGGTCCATTTTGGCTCCTTCCTCGGCCCCAGCAGCGACCGAAGCTTCTGCTACAGCTAGCAGCAGCCCCACAACCACTGTATCCGATGTAGATAAGGCGAAAGCCATAATCTACATTAGGAAACATATAGATCGGACCTTGAAGGCCGAATACTTAACGGTTGAGGACCCAAAGGACCTGTGGACAGCGCTGGAAGCACGATATAAACATCAAATTGATGTTATATTACCCCGTGCCAGTTATGAGTGGGAAAACCTCAGACTTCAGGACTATAAGTCCGTCGCTGAGTATAATTCTGCACTTCATAACATCACCTCACGCCTGAAGTTGTGCGGTGAAGAAGTGACAGAACAACGCATGTTGGAAAAAAAACATTTACCTCATTTCACGAGAAAGATGCAATCCTCATGCAGCAGTATCGTGAACGCAACTTCACGAAATTCTCTGATCTGATCTCATGCCTACTTAGGGCAGAGCAGAATCGAGATTTATTGCTTGCAACTCATAACTTGCGTCTAGCTGGCACTGCCCCAATCCCTGAAGCCCACCATGTTTCTCCCCAGAAGTGGAAAAACAAGAGGAAGGCTAAAAACACTAAATGGCAAGCTGTAATGAAGCAACCAAGAGGTGCAGCTCCCCAGACAAACAAAAACAATAAAGGGAAAAGAAACTTCACTTGGAAGCGAAAGAACACCGAGCAAGTGTCACTTCCAAAGAAGAACTGGGAGGATAAATTCCATAGATGCGGCATGACTGGCCATTGGTCCAGAAACTGCCGCACTCCTCGCCACCTCCAGGATTTATACCAGGCGAGCCAGAAGTCTCTACCTGAAACAAACTTGGCGACTGTTCAGCTGCCAACAATGTTTACTGCAAAAGACTTCGAGAACGACGATCTGCTAGATTGAGCATCATCATTTATCTATGCATTTAGAATTCGATGTATCTTCATCAGTTATTTGCTTTAGTTTGGACTTTTATTTATGAATGTTGTCTACATTTTCCCTCAAATAAAATTTCGTTTTTGCTTATATATATAGATGATGTCTGAGTGCCTAGTGGACAGTGCCTCGACGCACACAATCCTTCGCGATCATTGCTACTTTAATAGCGTAAACAAATATGACAGTCCTGTTATCACAATTTCAGGACTGTCCCAAATAATCGAAGGAACTGGTGAAGCAATTATATTGCTCCCAAATAACACAAGACTTCAAATAAATAATGCATTATTCTCTCCTAAATCAAATAGAAATCTCGTAAGTTTCAAGGATTTCCGTTTAAACAGATATCACTTAGAGACCAGAGATGAAAATAAGGTTGAATATCTAATTGTAACTCGTCAAAAAGATGACCGGAAGATCATCTGCGAGCGATTCAAGGGACTCCCGTCGGGTATATACCAAACATACATTCAACCAGTAGAAACCAATATGATTGAGCACCAGACGTGCCAATCACTACCAGAGTTCCAACTCTGGCACAATAGACTTGGTCACCCTGGAACAGCAATGATGCGACGCATCATCACTGAATCCCGTGGACACAAATTGAAGAACCTGAAGATTCTTCAAAAGGGTGAATTTCCATGTCTCCCTTGTTTCAAGGGAAAACTAATAACGAGACCATCCCTGCTGAAAGTGGGATTAGAGTCTCCTGGTTTCCTAAAGAGAATTCATGGTGACATTTGCAGGCATATTCACCCCGCAAGTGGCCCATTTCGGTACTTCATGGTACTGATTGATGCATCAACCAAATGGTCTTATGTGTGCCTCTTGTCCACCCGCAACCTAGCTTTTCCAAAGCAATTGGCACAAATAATAAGGTTGCGTGCTCATTTCCCCGATAACCATATCAAGAAACTACGTCTTGATAATGCGGGAGAATTTACTTCACAAGTCTTCGAAGAATATTGCCAGGCAACGTGTATTGAAGTTGAACATCATGTAGCACATGTTCACACCCAAAACGGATTAGCTGAGTCCCTTATAAAGAGGCTCCAATGGATTGCACGTCCATTGCTTATGCAATCCCAGTTGCCTGTGGATGCTTGGGGGCATGCTATTTTACATGCCGCATCACTTATTAGGATAAGACCCTCTGGAGGTCAAACTTTATCCCCGATGCAACTAGCATATGGCGCACCTCCGGATATCTCTCATTTGAGAGTGTTTGGTTGTACGGTATATGTCCCAATAGCACCACCTCAGAGGACCAAAATAGGTCCTCAGCGTCGTCTAGGTATATATATTGGGTTTGATTCGCCCTCTATTATCAGATACCTTGAACCCCTGACGGGTGACGCATTCAATGCACGTTTTGCAGACTGTGAATTTAATGAGAAAATTTTTCCAAAACTGGGCACACAGTCTAAGAAGCCAGAAGCTTCTGAGACCATTAGTTGGGACCAGAAGTCTTTGTCCCTATATGATCCGCGTACTAATCTGTGTGAAGATGAGATCCTGAAGATCCTTCACATCCAGAATACAGTACATCTTTTACCAGATAAATTCACGGACAACCAGAAGATTGTCCGTTCAAACGTCCCTGCTACCAATACGCCAGCTAGGATTGACATCCCCATAGATGGATGCAATCCACCGGCAACAGAATTGGCTGTACCTCAAATAAAAAGAGGACGCCCACCAGGTTCAAAAGATAAAGTTCCTCGAAAGGGAAGACTCCTGGTGATACTAAGATTATCCCTCCACAGGATGCTGAGCTCAGACCATCTACTTCTCCCCTCCTGAATTCCACAGCAGAGGAAACAATAGGAGAAACATCATTAAATTTTGTACGTACTGGAGAAGTATTGGACAGAAATAGCATAGTCGTCGTCGACGAATTTGCGTTCAATATTACCGTTCACGTCACTGAATATGACGATGACGTCGAACCACGATCTCTAACGGAATGTAAACGCAGATAGGATTGGCCAAAGTGGGACGAGGCAATAAGAGTAGAGCTGGACTCACTCTTGAAACGTAAAGTCTTTGGACCAGTAGTCCAAACACCAGTAGGTTTAAAACCTGTGGGATATAAGTGGGTTTTCATAAGAAAAAGGGATGAAAATAATGTGATCGTTCGCTATAAGGCATGCCTTGTAGCCCAGGGATTTTCCCAAAGACCGGGGATTGATTACGAAGATACGTATTCCCCGGTCATGGATTTGATCACCTTCCGATTTTTAATAAGCCTAACTTCTCTGGAAAGCCTAGAAATGCAGCTCATGGACGTTGTGACTGCATATCTATATGGCGATATAGATAAACATATCTATATGAGACTTCCTGATGGGTTTAATCTACCCCCAGAGATGAAAGAGATACCTCGGGATGTATTCTCTGTAAGGCTACATAGATCATTATATGGTCTAAAACAATCGGGAAAGATGTGGTATAACAGATTTAGTGATTTCCTTGCACAGCAAGGATTCACGAATAATGAAGTCTGCCCGTGTATCTTTATCAAAAGAACGGGAACAGGATTCGTCATCATAGCTGTATATGTTGATGACTTAAATCTCATAGGATCTCCTGCAGAGATCAAAGAGATATCTGAAAGCCTTAAACATACTTTTGAAATGAAAGATCTAGGCAAAACAAAGTATTGTCTTGGCTTACAGATAGAACACCTAAGAGGTGGAATCCTATTACACCAATCTAATTATACAAAGAAACTTCTACGCAAGTTTCATATGGATAAATGTCATCCTTTAGGTACTCCTATGGTCGTAAGATCACTAGATGTACATAAGGACCCCTTCCGGCCACTGGAAGAGGGGGAGGAGATACTGGGTCCTGAAGTACCCTACCTCAGTGCCATTGGAGCACTTCTATATCTGGCTAACTGTACACGTCCCGATATAGCGTTTACAGTTAATCTACTAGCCAGACACAGTGCATCGCCCACAAAGCGCCACTGGAATGGAGTAAAGCATCTTCTGCGATACCTTCAGGGTTCCATTGATCTTGGACTTTACTACCAGAGAGGTGCCTTCCCCAAATTATTTGGTTATGCTGATGCAGGTTATCTCTCTGATCCGCACACGGCAAAATCTCAAACAGGTTTTGTATTTACCTACGGAGGTACTGCTATCTCCTGGAGATCGGTAAAGCAAACCACAACAGCTACATCATCCAACCATTCGGAGCTCATTGCGATCCATGAAGCAAGCAGAGAGTGTTATTGGCTACGATCCATCGTCCAACACATTCTTCAATCTACTGGCCTGAAGACCGGCGATTTGGAGCCTACCGTCCTATTTGAAGACAACGCTGAAGGATCCTGCCAAAACAGAGTTAGGATCGATAAATAAAGTTGAGACTTACGCTAGCGTATGCGGCACGGTAGTCTCGGAACTTTGCCTTCGGATTCGCCATGACGGATCGAGTCTTCTCACGAACGGAGTAAGGCTACTAAATCCACAATCTAAATCTCTACTTATAGATTAAGAACTTGGATAGAGGGAGAGGAAGTATTTCGGCAGAGCTTCGCTAGAATGAAAATGCATGCAAGAATGCCATGCAAAAGTGTAAAGAAATGGCTTACCCTTGGGTCTTATTTATAGCCCCCAAGGTAGTTATTTTAGGAGTAATTGTTCCTTAGGAACAATTTAACTAAGGTGTACCATCGTACATGGCACATTATAAGCTTAAGTTGTACCATATGCATGGTACAACATAAGCTTAAGATATTACCCCTTTATTAGCCATATGTCGCATGCACTTATGCACATATAATGCGACTTTCCCATTAATCTAGAGATCCTATCCGCAAGGGAACAGATTCCCTTCGCACACGACTTCGTGTACGCGACGTTCGAGGTCCGTATTCTCTCGTACATCCCCCACAAGGGTGTATAAACATCTTCCATATCCAACATCTCCCACTCACACTTGAGGGGATTGTAAGAGAACGTCTTTCTCTTAGTTCTTTCATCTATCATACCGAGAAATAGACCGTGCGACCGTCATGCGCGTAGAGTCTGTTGTTGTGCACTTGTTAGAGATACACAACGACCTCGAAGGTGCAAAGTTGAGTAGTTCAACGCATGATTTACCCTAGATTATTTCTTCACATTTCTTATACTTTATATTCAACAATTGAAACCCATCTGGATTACAATTGGCTGGCCAGCTTTGAATCATTTATAGTCCAAATGTGAATATGAAATCAATCTTCCTCTTCTTGCGAACCTTCTGATCTTGACTTGATTCGCTTTTCTAACGTGCCCCGCCGAGCCGAATTATCATAGCCCATTAGCAACACGCTAAGATAACGATCATCTCGTCAAATCTAAAGGAACCAATTGGAGTCCTTGAGGGTAAGAGTTAAGACCCGTATGGCCTTTGAGTCTCACATAATAGCAAACACTATTGCTACTAACTCAGTGGTCGAAATGCATACGTGGTATGAACACGTATTACAACATCACTCCTTTCACAGGGAGAGTATGTCTTAATGATGTTGTACGGATGAAAGATCAGACACCACATTGCCTATCTTTTGAGTCCCCTTACTACTTATGAAATATTCCCGGACTCTCATCCTGCATAAGACAGATAGGATTTAAAAAAAATCCTATGAGATCTCTTTCAAAAATCCTTGTGATACAGATCTCAGATCTTTTGTAAGCATCCATATGATGCAGATCTTTCATTCGACTATCTTGTTTAAGTCATGACTCTAAATCATTTGTCTAATGATTTTGACTTTAAACTAGTCTCATCTCTATCTTATCCATCTGATAAGATAAGGCGGTTGCTCATGTGAGAGAGCCAACCTTAATCTGTCCGACATACACACAATAAAATAGCTGAGACTTAAACACAAATGTATATAAAAATCATTTGTAAGAAACTTGTATGCAATTTAAACTTTGATCTTTTATAGACATGGGAAATATTACATGATACAGCTCAGCACCTACGCATTCCCATAGATGATAAGTGTTTGAAAAACAAATCTCTGGGGATCGCCTTAGTAAGGGGATCCGCTATCATCTCATGCATGGATATGTATCCTATGTCTACTTCCTTCCGTTTGTCATAGTCCTTCGCAAACTTGAATCGAATATCAATGTGTTTGGTCTTACAATGAAATTTAGGATCTTTGACATAGGCAATCGAAGCTTGACTATCACTGTATATAGGAACAGTGCTCGAGTCAGTGGCATCCGTTAGCCTGTCTAAGAATTTCCTACGCCAAACAGCTTCTTGGACCGCCATGCTGAATGCTACGAATTCGGCTTCCATGGTTGATAGGGCGATGCAGGTTTGCTTCTTGCTGCTCCAGGATATTGCACCATTCCCGAGCAAGTAAACAAAGCCTGAGGTAGATCTTCGCTCGTCGAGATCACCTGCCCAATCATCATCGGTATAGCCTTCAAGTCTCAAGGTATTGCCTTGATAGCATAACGCATAGTCCGCAGTCCCTTTGAGGTATCTTAATATCCTCTTCACCGCTTTCCAGTGTGCCTGTCCTGGGTTGGATTGGTAACGGCTTACCATACCAACAGCATAGCAAATGTCCGGTCTGGTACACATCATGGCATACATCAGACTCCCGACAGCACTGGAGTATGGAACCTTTTCCATAGCTTTCTTTTCTTTTGGATCTTTGGGACACATTTCCAAACATAGACCCTCGCCTTTGCTTATTGGAGTATCAATTGGCTTGCAGTCCTGCATATTAAACCGTTCTAAAACTTTCTTTATATATATATCTCTTGAGAGAGAGAAAGAAGTTTCTTGGAACGATTCCTTGAGATCTTAACCCCAAGGATATATGCAGCTTCACCCATGTCTTTCATCTCAAATACGGATGAAAGCCAAGCTTTGATATCCATGATAAGATGCTTATCATTTCCGGCTATAAGTATGTCATCTACATAAAGAGACATAATTACATACTTGTTTTTAATCCTCTTAATATATACGTAGTTGTCTTCGTCGAGCATGGAGAAACCATACGACAAAACGACTTCTTGAAAGCGCATATACCACTGCCTTGAGGATTGTTTAAGACCATATATGGATTTACGAAGTTTACAAACCTTATGTTTGTTTTCTTCTTGTACGAACCCGTTTGGTTGTTCCATGTAGATCTCCTCATCTAGTTTTCCGTTAAGAAAAGCAGTCTTTACATCCATCTGATGTAACTCGAGGTCCAAACAAGCCACCATTGCCAGAATTAAGCGAATGGAGGTAAAACGCACGACAGGAGAGAAAGTCTCTTCGTAGTCTATTCCTTCCTGTTGCGTGAAACCTTTCGCAACAAGGCGAGCTTTATATTTCTCGATGGAGCCATCAGCCTTATGCTTGATTTTGAGAACCCACTTGTTCCCAATGGCTCTACGTCCCTTAGGTAAATCAACCAAGTCCCAGACTTGGTTTGTTTTCATGGATTGAAGTTCTTCTTCCATTGCCGCTATCCATTTATCTTTAGCAGGGCATGTGACGGCCTGTTTGAAATTTGCAGGTTCGTCATCATCTTGTAGTAATGTCATGAATGTTTGAGGAAATTCATCCTCAAATCTCAGAGGGGTTAGCCTCGTTCGATTACTACGTCTTGCTTGAGTTTGATCACTCCCACTTGGAATGACATCACTCCCACTCGGAATAATATCACTCCCACTCGGAATAGGATTGGTATCGTTCGTATCATCCATTGGTGAAGTTTGAAACGTATTTTCTTCTTCACCAAGAATTCTCCCACTCGAACGTTCCGATCCTTCTTGATCCCAAGTCTCAAACAAGGATAAGTCTTGACTTATCTCACCCTGTCTTGGAAACTCGTTTTCCAAGAAGACAACATCCCTCGATTCGAATTCTATTAGACCCCCATTGTCCTCTTGACCGACGAAAACATATCCTTTGGATTTTTCAGCGTATCGGATGAAGATACACTTCCTCCCACGTGGCCCAAGTTTGCCATATTTGTGAGAGGATAAATGTGCGTAAGAGGCACAACCCCAAGGTTTTAGAATGCTTAAGTCTGGAGTTCTATTGTTCCACAACTCATAAGGAGTAGAACTTACCGACTTCGAGGGTACACGGTTTAAGATGAATGCTGCCGTCAATAATGCGTCACCCCAAAAGGTGATGGGCAAATTTGCCTGAGACATCATTGATCGGACCATTTCCATCAATGTCCTATTTCTTCTTTCCGCAACACCGTTTTGTTGCGGAGTATAAGGCATAGTTATTTGATGAACTATGCCTTTTTCATCACAGAGTTCCTTAAAACTCGTTGATTGATATTCTCCACCCCGATCGGTTCGCAAGACCTTTATCTTGCGATCTAGTTGATTTTCCACTAAACTCATATAGTTTTTGAAGCAAGATAAAGCTTCATGTTTATGGGAAATCAAATAAATATGACCGAAACGGGTGAAGTCATCAATGAATGTGATGAAATAGGACTTCCCGCGTCTTGTCTTCACATTCATTGGACCGCAAATGTCCGAATGGATAAGCTGTAATGGAACTTCGGCCCTTGTGCCAGTTCCAAACGGCTTGCGACAAGTTTTCCCTACAAGACAATGTTCACAAGTTGACATTTCAACTTTTGAAACATTAGATAGCAAGCCACTTTTGGCAAGTCTATCCATTCTAGTTGGTCCAATATGACCAAGTCTTGCATGCCAACAAATGATCTCAGATTCAGAGTTAGAAGCATTTGTCAAATGGAAACTTTCATTAATGGAAGAAGAATCATCATACATTGTGTTTAAAACAATTAATCCATTACAAACATTACCCGACCCAATTAAAGAACTATTACAAACAAGGTCAACCTTTTGTTTATAGAACCTCCATTCATAATCTAAAGACATTAACATGACCACGGATACGATATTCCTTCTAATATCTGGAGCAAAGAGGACGTCGTGCAATAATAAAGTCCGGCCCTTTAGCCATGGCCGGTCTCCCCCCTTTCATGGGGTGGCCGCATGCACTCCTCCCCCTTGATGGGGTGGTCGCCGGTGGTTATTGGCCGTAGCCAACCCCCTCCGCATGGGGAGGGGGGTGCATGGCCTTCATAGCCCATTTGGCCATGGCGCACATGCACTAAAATTCATCTTCTCCGATGGAGATAACTACCATCATCTTCCTCGATGAAGCACCCGTTCGTCGATGAAGCACCCGTTCGTCGAGAAATTAGTTATTTCCTAATGGCCGTGTGCCAAAAATGAAAAATAACATACTACGTGAATGGTCGGTTCTTCCCGTCACGGAGAGTTCCTACCATATCCGTAATGATAGGAGACCCTAACGTGAAAAGAACAACCGCTGCGTTCTCTCCATCACGAAGCGTTCCTACCATATCCGTAATGGTAGGATACCCATTCGTGAAAAAGACAACGACTAGTTCATAGTTTCGACGGGGCGGCGGTTTGACCGGGGCGAACCCGTATGGCTCTGATACCAATGAAGGATCCTGCCAAAACAGAGTTAGGATCGATAAATAAAGTTGAGACTTACGCTAGCGTATGCGGCACGGTAGTCTCGGAACTTTGCCTTCGGATTCGCCACGACAGATCGAGTCTTCTCACGAACGGAGTAAGGCTACTAAATCCACAATCTAAATCTCTACTTTTAGATTAAGAACTTGGATAGAGGGAGAGGAAGTATTTCGGCAGAGCTTCGCTAGAATGAAAATGCATGCAAGAATGCCATGCAAAAGTGTAAAGTAGGGATGTCAGAAGTGACCTGACCCGACCTGACTGGCCCGACCCGACCCGGATTTGGTAGGAATTAGCCCGCCCCGCAGTGGCCCGAAACGGGCTATGGCCCGGCCCGCAGGAGGGCCAGGTCGGGCTTGGGCCTTGTAAGAACCCGCCCCGACCCGCCCCGACCCGCCCCGCTCCAATTTAATACACGTTAATTAAGACTTAATACTTAAATTTTAATAGGCACTGCCGCATTAGGCAGTTACAGGCTGGCCTTTAATTGCAAGCAGGAAGCGACACCACGCTAGAATCGCAAATTTGCAAGTGACTTCGTCTTCGACTCTTCGGCTGCCGCTGCCCTTTAATTCCCATATCAATTTCACGAATGTCGAAGAGTCGAAGACCCAATTGAAGACCTAAACGGCCGCCAAACCGCACGATGCCCCGATCCCTTAGCGCCGAGTTGGACACAGGGCCACCGCGCCGATATCGATTCCAATTCTTCTATCGGAAGCGCCAGAGCGGGCGGGCCAAGCGGCCTCTCGAGAATCAGATCGCCCAGAATCGTTGGTCGATTCTAATTCTTCAATCGATCAGGTATTTATACCATGCTACCATCTCCAATTTCTCATATCGATCAAAGCTTTTAGGGTTTGTGCCGGTGTTCCAACGTTCCTCGTCTCGTTGAAGCGGTCAGTCAATCCCATCCGAGCCCGACGGTCGTGAGTCTCGCTGATTCGACTGCCATCTCCAATTTCTCACAGATCGAAGCTTTTAGGGTTAGTTGGGTGCTGGGTTTCATCTTGTTGAAGCGATCAGTCCGTCGTCGATCCCATCCGAAGGTTAAACAAATCCTTTACCTGCAATCTTCACTTGATTTTGTGTGCTAGATTTACAGTCGATTATCGCATACTAGAGTCTGCATCTTCACTTGTTATGGAGTTCAACCTACTTGCTTTTGTCTTCTGGTTGGAAAAAAATAAAACTAGTCATGATTATTCTGCTCTGTGCATCGTTCTTAGTTCTTACCGGCCAATGTAAAATTTTATTGCGAATCTTAGCATATAAAACTGTATATACTTGTGCTTTCTTGCTAAATTCCTCTGCACATGTTTCAAGCTTTGAATGCATCAATGCTTGCTTGCATCTGGCCATATTTGTTCACCTCAGGACCTCAGGACCTCAGGTCCTCAGTAAACTTTGTTGTCATTGATAGTTGATACTCCCATAATTTAGCAATATCTTATATCTGTTCTGTTCTTTAAGATGTGAGGATGATGAGTTCATGTTGTTGAGGGAATTATTGTCCGCATCTATTGATAGTCTTGCATGCATTGTCCTCATTAGGTGTATGTTTATTTATCAATGATTCAATGGTTGCTTACATTATCTCATCTCCAACAATTTCTCCACTTCTATATGGTCCAAGGAAACATAATGCATGGTGGTTGTCCAAGAGATGGCCAACCAATGGCCAATCCATTTGTGCTGATTTCCTCATGTCCTCGTCCGGACATATCATATATGGCTTTTATGATACACACACATAACATACAACTATTGTCAACATATCATATATGGCTTCTATGATAACGGTTCTTTATTGTTGTATAGTTTATTTTAAGACATACTTTTCTCAAGAGAATATCATACACACACACATCTTGATTTCTAGTATTGTGTCTCTATTTCTTTTATTGTACAGAATATATACCATGGCAGAGGAATCACAACCTACAAGCCAACATTTAGATTTAGAGATAAATGCATCTCCTGATATTCCTACTACTTCAGCCTTAGATACACCAAGCTCCCCTGATATTGTAATCTCAACTGAGTCCACTGAAACAAAGACTAAGAAGGTAGCGGGTGGTACATCTGGCAGAGTTTACTCTGAAATTTGGAATCATTATACGAAAGTGAATGTTGAGGGGAAGGCCAAGGCTAAGTGTAATAATTGCAATGAATGTTTACTTGGAGATCCAAGGCAGGGAACAACTCATTTGAAAAGACATTATGAAAGATGTGATAGAAGGAAGTATAAAGATATAAGGCAGCAAGTTTTACAAGCAAACTTCGACAAGGAAAAATTTAAGATTTTGCCTTTCAACTTTGATCAAGAAGCTTCCCGCAAGGCACTTGCAAAGATGATCATAAAGCATGAGTACCCATTGTCGATAGTAGATCATGAAGGATTTAGAGAATTCTACAATAGTTTGAACCAGTGTTTCAAGACGGTATCAAGAAACACTATCAAGAAAGACTGCTTCAACATATATGAAGTTGGGAAGGCTGTCACAATGCAACTCTTGGAGAAGATTGAAGGTCGAGTGGCAATAACAACAGACATGTGGACATCTTCTCAAAAGAGGGGATACATGGCTGTTACGGCACATTTCATCGACAATGACTGGAATTTGCAAAATCGAATTATTAGGTATTATCGTATTATATTTATTTAGTTATAATTTTTGGTATAGATTTTACCTAAATGCTTCTAATTAATTGTATTATATCTTTTAGTATATATTTTCATGTCCTCTTTTTTGGAAATTTTGTAGGTTTATTTATGTGCCATGTCCGCATACTAGTGAAAATCTATGTGAAGCTCTATTACAATGTTTAATGGATTGGAACATTGATAATAAATTATCCACTATCACGGTGGATAATTGTTCAACTAATGATGCGATGATGACCTTACTTGTAGATAAGTTGATGCAGAGTCACTTTTGGTCGATGGGAGGTTGATGCATATGCGATGTGGAGCGCACATTCTTAATTTAATTGTGAAAGAAGGTTTAGAAGTTATTTGTGAGTCGATTTCAAGAATACGTGATAGTGCTGCATATTGGACAGGAACACCGAAGAGATGGGAAAAGTTTGAGGAAACAGCACGTCAGCTTAAGATTTCAATTGGTAAGAAACTTGAACTTGATTGTAAAACCTGTTGGAATTCAACTTATTTGATGCTACACACTGCCATAGAGTACAAGGATGTATTTTTTCGATTGAAGCAACGTGAACCAAGGTTTACATGTGTTCCTAATGAACGTGATTGGATATTGACTAATGAGATTTGTAAGAGGTTGGAGATATTTTACAAGGCCACTAAGATGTTTTCTGGAACTAATTACCCTACAACAAATTTGTATTTTCCAATAATTTGTGAGATTAAGGTGGCTTTGGATCAATGGCTTACATGTGGCATTGAGGCTATTGAGATGATGTCGTTAGAGATGGTGAAAAAGTTTGAGAAGTATTGGTCTGAGGTGCATGCTTTGATGGGGGTAGGAGCTGTTCTTGATCCACGATATAAAGTGGCTCTCTTAGAATGTTATTTTTCAGATATTTATCGAGGAGATGGTGGATATGAGGTAGAAAAGATTCTTACTTTGTGTCGTAGGTTATTTGAACAATATGAAGAGAAAGAGAAATCAAATGATGTTGGCGGGGAGAGTAGTTCGGAAACAAATGTGATCAATCCTGAATTTTTTCAACTCAGCAAGTTTAATTTATATGCTTCTCAAAAGAAAAGGAAACCGATGAGGTCGGAGTTGGATATGTACCTGGAAGAGGACATTTTACCCCAAACACCCAATTTTGATGTCTTAGCATGGTGGAAATCAAATAATGGTAAGTATCCTATCTTGCATAGGATTGCAAGAGATATATTAGCTATTCCCGTTTCAACTGTTGCTTCTGAGTCGGCTTTCAGTATAAGTGGAAGAGTCATTGGTCCCCATCGTAGTAGGCTCCACGAGAAGACTATAGAGGCCTTAATGTGTGCACAAAGTTGGTTATTCGCCGATTTGAATGGTAATCGTTTTTAAGTTGATGTGAAATATGAACAATTAGATAATATATACGTTTGTATGTGATCATGATCTTATCAAATATTGATGCAGGTGGTTCTTCTGGGGCTCAATCACATGCTTCGGTTTTTGAGGATTTGGATGATGAGATTGATGTTGAGGTATTTTAAAAATCTTTACGTAATTGTTTCACTAGTTTTCTTTCATGTTCTTCTACATTTTATTTACTTGATATCTTTTTTTAAATTATTACAGGCTAGCAGTTGAAGTTGAACGTTGAAGTTGAAGAAGTTGACCTTCAGATTCAGTTTCTTTTAGTACTTTTAATTTGTTTACTTTTCTCTTCGTTTTTCTTGTTTCTTCTTACTAGACATTGTAATAACCTATTATCAGAATTTTGGCATGATACATTTTATGGTAACCTTTACCTCTTATCTAAATTTTATTTTTATCTAAATTTTGTTATTGGAATGATAAGTTTTATGGTAATTGGTTAATTATGTCTTTTGAGCTATCATATGCATTAATCAAATACATGTGGGCATCACAATAAAGTGGTTGAAAATCACTGAAGTTTACTGGACACCGAAGACCCTCAAAATGGCGGAACGGAACCCCGCCTTCACTGCCTTGGTCTTCAATTCAGTAGGATCTATGTTGATATCTGCATCGGAGGACTGCTCGGTCTGCGTATGGGATGCCGCGAGTTGGCAGATCATCTGGAGGCTTGTCCATGGAAATGGTAATATGCTTTATTTTCAGTCCCTTGCTTCCTGCATTCTTCAGTTTGAGTTGTGAAACCTGCAGATCTTCTCATTGTGCAGGTCATATTACAAACATGATAGTGATCCCCAAGTCATTTCTGTCAGTAACAGAAAGCCATAGAAGTCGCCATCGGCCTCGTATTTCTTCACTGTAAAAGACAACACTGCCGGGTAATGCAACATCGGGAGCGAGCACTCAGTCACTCTTCTGCCAGCAAATTGTTCTGCCCACCAATTCGTTGTCATCAAGCCTTCTAAACAAGCAAATTGCAGACTCTGAGGTACCAATTTGCATACTGACTATCGATGTGTATGCGCGTAAACATTAAGTTTAATTGGTCGAAGCCATTTCTTTTGGCAGCAAGGGATTGAAATGAAGATTGGGAGCGGCATCGAGAATAGGCTATGGATCCTTAACACGACAAAGCACATGAGCTCCATCAACCGGCACTTGCGTTCCAGGGTTATGGACATGATGCGTTATCGGTTGTGCAGGGAGGATACTGCGTCCGCTAGTCCGAGGAAAGGGGGTGCTGAGATGGATTACGATCTTCATGAGAGCTGAGAGACTCCTACATGAATAAAACATGAATGCCACCATGGTGAGGATTGGGTCTGTGTGGTTGCTGGGTTGCTGTACTTGGTAGAATTTGATAAGTTGAACATGATGTTGGGTTATGGTTGTGAATTTGCTGCAACATTACGTCTATGACTAGGATTGTGCAGGATATATATTTGGTTTTAGGCCATACATTTGGTTTAGAATATAGGCACTAAAGCATGGATGGTGGCAACTTGCATTATTCCCATTGGATTTCAGAAATTATCAATACACAGTTTTTAAGGGTGAATTGCAGAAACCATTCATTTTTTACTTGAACCCAACATAAATTATTTCTTATGTTGATTATATGCATTGCAAAATTTAATTTGCTAACACTAATTTCTTTTACAATTTCAGTATGGAAGTGTTGATGTGCTGCATTAATATTATGCTTATGGAGAAGATAATGAGAACTTCCAAAGACATAGCTACTGGATGTTGGAAGGGTATGAGAACACTCTCCTTGTCCATTATTGCCTTTATGTTACATGTTTACACACCTAAATAGTAAACTGTTCTTAACTAGAGGGTATGAGAACATAGATTTGTATTGTTATAGTTGTTGCAGCTTCTTAATTGTATGGTTACCTTCAAAACTCATATACTTCCCAGCTAATGAGAATTGAAGTTGTCAAATAAAAATTCTTAGGTCTTTCACCAACAAAGTATGACAGATTTTACTGGTTCTTTTCATTCTATGCCAACATGTTGAAAGTATGTTACAGACTTACAGAAAAAATGCAAATGTTGTTTCTATGAATTATAGGTGACATTTGGGTGGGCATTATTTTTTGTTTTCATCCAATATATGAAATAATTGTTAAATATTCCTGAGTGTTGGATTAATTTTATATGGTGTTCATAATCCATTGTAGCTAGCCCATAAGTCATGACGGCCCTCTAACTGAATGTTGATTTAATTTCTGAAGGGTTAAGGTCGACCAGCAACTAGTTTCATAGAGTAGATGTTAAATTTAAGGGATATTAAAAATGTTTTGATTTGATTAGTTTTTCTTTGTTAACTAAGTGACAGGTAGTATTCATGCTTCTAACAATCATTTGCATCACATATATTTATTTATAAGTGATTAGACATTATTCTGGAATTCTCATGTTTTGCAGTTGAGAAGTTGCTGGCATCTGTCTTAGCTTTATTAGGAGAGCATGCTAATGAGCTGAAGGATGTTATATCTAGAAATGTTCATGGCTGGAGCAGTAGATGAAAACATTTTAGTTGTTACCACGAACACAAAGGTCATTGAATCTCTCAAATCCATGCGCGCTGCTTCCTTCAGTTCATTGAATCAGTGCCGTCCCTATTGTCGAAGCTCTTGAACCTCCTGGAGATGCTCACGCAGCAAGCTTGATTAGTGAGTTGTTATTGGCATGTAACCGTCTGGCTCTGAGCTTCTATTAGAAATAATTTCTCATGTAAAGTAACAAAATTGTGAAGTTACAGTTGTACATTTGTAAAGAAAGTTGTAAATAATTTTTCTCTTATAAAGTTACAGTTGTAGATTTGTAAAGTTACTTAAAATTGCTTGAAATTTTATGAGGATGATAATTGATTGCATCATTTTGTTATAGAAATAAATTGAATGTTAACAAGAAATTGGAATTTGAAAGGAGGGGGAAAAATAGCAGGTCGGGGCGGGCCGGCCTGACCCGTGCAGGGCAG
The DNA here is from genome assembly GCA_030789695.1 of Scilla litardierei. Taxonomy (NCBI): domain Eukaryota; kingdom Viridiplantae; phylum Streptophyta; class Magnoliopsida; order Asparagales; family Asparagaceae; genus Scilla; species Scilla litardierei. The sequence goes on from CM061142.1 coordinate 698,518,521, forward strand.
GCCGCGGGCCTGTGTTGTCTGGCCCGCCCCGGGGCACATGCCAGGGCAGGCCGCATGTGCCTAACTGCGGGTCGGGCTTGGGTATCGAAATACCCGGCCCGCCCTGCAAAATTGCCATTCCTAGTGTAAAGAAATGGCTTACCCTTGGGTCTTTTTATAGCCCCCAAGGTAGTTATTTTAGGAGTAATTGTTCCTTAGGAACAATTTAACTAAGGTGTACCATCGTACATGGCACATTATAAGCTTAAGTTGTACCATATGCATGGTACAACATAAGCTTAAGATATTACCCCTTTATTAGCCATATGTCGCATGCACTTATGCACATATAATACGACTTTCCCATTAATCTAGAGATCCTATCCGCAAGGGAACAGATTCCCTTCGCACACGACTTCGTGTACGCGACGTTCGAGGTCCGTATTCCCTCGTACATCCCCCACAAGGGTGTATAAACGTCTTCCATATCCAACAAACGCCGCATGTATTGTTCAACTTCAAAAGGGCTACATCAAGGGCGACAGGACAAAGCACATATCTCCCAAGTTTTTCTGGACACATGAGCTAAAGGAGGACAAGCAGATCGAAGTTCAGCAGATACAGTCCTGCAACAACTTAGCTGATCTTTTTACTAAGTCTTTGCCCAAATGTACTTTTGTAAAACTTGTAAAGAACATTGGTATGCGACAATTGAAAGACATGCAAGCCTGAAGCTTGTACGGATCAGGGGGAGTAACCTGTGGGTTGCACTCTTTTCCCTTAAGCTGTTAGGGTTTTCCCACTGGGTTTTCCACAGCTAAGGTTTTAACGAGGCAAACACACTTACTCTGGATCCAGAAGCATCCACCCTTCTTTGCCTCAGATACTGAGACCAAAGTGATGAATGGGTAAGGGGGAGTGTTATGAATGAGTGAGGCTCTTGGCCTCCCCTCCTTCATTACCCACTCATTAGTCCCATTACTATGGGTAATGGGGACTCTTGGTCTCCTAGAGGCTCTTCATCTCCCTTAATAAATTAATATATAGAGAACCATGGCATATGGCCATGGTTACTCATTCTATCTCTAAGAATTCCTATCACTATTTTCCTTCTTGAGTTTGATTACTCTCTAACATGAAGGCATTTTTATTACAATTAATTAAGTAAAAGGAATGAAGGTGTTTTTATTGTTGTCTAAGACATAATCGTTTGAATTTATAAAGAACAACTATAGATGGGTTTTCACAAACTATTTAATAAAAAGTTGGGAGAGATGTATGGAATTTTTCTTTCTTTGATTCCTCTAAATATTAACAATAAAAAGAGTAGAAAAAAATAATAGTTGGAAGATAATTTGTAAATAGTAGGTAGCTGTATGGGATTTTTACTCCACTAAATGCTAACGATAAAAAGAGTGGAATAAAATTATGGTGAGGAGGGGTCGAACCAGTAATTGATGCCTGATAATCACTCCAGCACTACTCTCAAGGGGTGGGAGACGTATGCAGGTTTTCCTTACTCAAGTTCTCTAATTATTAACAATAAAAGGAGTGCAAAAAATGTTAGTCACATGATTCGAACCTGCGAGGCAAACAACGACTAATATCAAGCTCCAGCCCGCTAACCAGTCAGGCACAAGGCGCACGGAGTAGGATTTTCTATATTACGTATATATATAACTAATATTTTTGGTATTTTTATTATAGGACATAAAGGTAATTTTACCCCTAATTTCCGGGGGCACGTGCCCCCCCGGGCCCCCATGTAGCTTCGTCCCTGCTAATAAAGCCAATGCAACGTAAGAGTTCAAACCTAGCATCGACATCTGACGATCCTAATGGTGAATCCTAACGCCCTAATCTTTTATTACTGATTACAATCTTGCTTGACAGATAACCTTGCAACAACCAATCTTCTAAAATCGACTGCTAGCATTATTCTAAAGATCTAGAGATTACACAAGACCATAATAGCATTCACCTCCCTGTGGGATCGATATCTTTTATACTAATTTGACACCGTGCACTTGCGGTACCATCTGGAGTTACATTCTGGATACGTCAATCGCCAACCAAATATCCGAAGTGGGAGCCGATCAAATCCTCGAATTCCAGAAGAAATATGTTCGATTCGACTACCAGATCCAGTTGCCGGAGAGGGATGAAAGGGTTCATCGTCCCGGTAATCGGAAGGTTGGGGTTTATGTCAAAGCCTTCCAACGAGGGCTTAGATTCTCCATGCATCCTTTCATGCGCTACATACTGAGTACATTGGACCTTTCCCTTTGCCAGTTGATGCCAAACGCCACAGGGGTGTTGGTTGGTTTCATCACTCTGTGTGTGATGAAGAAGGTTGAACCGACAATAGGGTCGTTCAATTACTTCTTCTCGATTCCTCCCCTCAAGAATCCGGGTTGGTATATGATAACAGTCCGCCTAGGCAGGAAGCTATTTGATGATCTCCCTACCTCGAATTCAAATTGGAAAGACGAATTCGTATTTGTTGTTTTTCAAGGCGAGGCGAGCTTTTGCACCGAATGGGGTGTGCCTGACTTGGATCTGGCCGAGGACAAGCCTTTATCCGAAGCGGAGAAGGAAGCAGTCGATGCATTGTCAAACCTGCTAGAGAGTATAAGGAAGACGAAATGGTTGTGGTCCGACTTGGTGCTGCGTCGGACTGTATGGACGAAAGGTCAATCTAGTTCTACCCATCAACTGTCTGATCTTCGTTTTATTTCATAACATATTTTTTTACTTGCAAACATGGTTGGTCTAGAGTACCAGGTGGACCCCGCGTTAAGAGAGGGGGTCGATGCTTCTATCAGAGAAGATGAGGAGATCATGTTATCTCCTCAAGTGCCCCCTCTGGAGGAAGGAGTGGCACAAACCTCAGAGGATTTGCCCATTATTGCTCATGGGGCTTCTCAGCTGGATCATCTCTAGCGGAAGAAAAAGGAAAATCCCCCACCGAATTTGAGGTGGTTGCAGTTGAAGGGAAGAAAAGGAGGCGTCAACTTCGCCGTAGTGACTCGGAGCCATCTGGGTAGAATGATGCCGTAGGTCGGCATGCGCCTTTGGATGTGGGTCAATTGCGTGGCAAGGCCCGTCTCCATGAGCAGGAACATGGAACTCCTTTAGAAGGGGATTCAAGGGAGTTCCCACCTCTTCTAGGAGCCCATTTTGCATCAGGACTCCTAGTCTTGGGGGGCATGTTCCCTCCAGTGTCTCTGGCTGAGGATATTCCTTAAGAATTCAGATCGCTTTTGCTGGAAATTCGATCGCCTCAAGCCCCATTTGATTGTTCAGCAGAGGAGCTCCTTCAGATGGAATTTCCAATCAGGAGAGACGATTCTGCTCTTTTGGATTGCAGGACCGCCTCTAGGATCGCCGAAAATGCGACCCTTCCGCATGATAGGGCCGTCCTGGAGAGAGTCAATTACAAGAGGCTCAATTCAATTACCGTCCACGCGAACATCTAGGTAACTATTGAGCTAGCCTTCATTATGGATGAAGCAGGCATGGATGTTGACAGCTGTGACTTGTATGTAGGCTCTCGTGGCCAATGCTGCGTTGCGTCGACGTGCATCGGTGGTAGCCAACCACGAAGTCACCTTAGGGGCAGTCAAGAGGGCCGTTGAGAAATCTTAAGCAGAGCTGGATAGACTGGGGCTTCTGTGTAAACTAAGATGGTCATGGGTGCTTGAACTCGAGCACAAGTTAAGTGAGTCTCGTAAGAGGGAAGCTACCCAAACCACCTTAAGGGAGCGAGCAAAAAAGACGCTACTGGAGGAAAAAGCCAGGTGGAAAGTCAGAGAGACTGAGCTCCTCACCCGACTCACTGACAGCTTTCGGGGAGTTGGCACAGATGCCATCGCGGAGAAGGCAGTCCAAGAATATAAGGATTCATTGTCCGACTTCGACAAACTGTATACACATGGGTATGAGCGATGTCGGTCGAAAGTGAAGGATCGATTCCCTAATATCTCCGTTGAGATTGACTAGATCCCCGTGCTTTTCTCGGTCATCGATGGTGATGATATTTGAGTCAAGGCACGGAGGGGAGCCACTCCTGTTGGCAAAATTGTCGCCACGAAAGGTGAAGATGCGGATGTTGGGGCTCTTGGGGATCAAGAGCATGTTGTTGCGCTCGAGGGAGACCAAGGGCATCTTGACTCGTTGAGGGATCTTGATTATCTTCTTATCCCACCAAAATTTTCAAATGTATAGGGGAAATTTGCTGTTTAAACGATGAAAATTTTGTAATGTAAGATAATGCCAGAAAAGTCGACTTATATCTCTTTGTTTGTCATTGTTCGTATGGGTGGTCGTATTACCTGTTGGCCCCTTTTGACGGGTTAAGCCCTTGCTCCAGATAGCAAGGGTTGAGTCGTTGAACCATATCTAAGCTAGACCACCTCATTCAATTACGAAGGGGGTAATCTCATTGCCTTACGGCTGACAACACGATAAGGCCGTTCAGTTGCGAGGGGTGGGCCCCTTTGGCTTATAGCTGAACGATACGGGAGGGTCGTTCAGTTCCTAGGGGATGACCCCTTCATCTTATAGCTGAACCATACGGAAGGTTGTTTAGTTTCGAGGGGATGGCCCCTTCATCTTATAGCTGAACGATACGAAAGGGTCGTTCAATTGGAGGGGATGGCCCCTTCGTCTTACGACTTACACCCGTTAAAGTCGCTCGGTAGTGAGGGGGTGCCCCCTTTAGCTTACGGTCGATGAAACGTGAGGATCGTTCAGTTGCGAGGGGATGGCCTATTCATCTTACAGCTGAAGACACATTAAAGTCGTTCGGTAGCGAGGAGGTGGCCCCTTAGGCTTATGGTCGACGACACGTGAGGATCGTTCAATTGCGAGGGGATGGCCCCTTCATCTTACGGCTTACGACACGTTAAAGTCGTTCTGTAGCAAGGAGGTGGCTCCTTCAGCTTACGGCCGATGACACGAGAGGATCGTTCAGTTGTGCGGGGATGGACCCTTCGTCTTAAGGATGCCGCCACGTTAATGTCGTTAGGTAGCAAAGGGGTGGCCCCTTTGGCTTACGGCCAATGACATGTGAGGGTCATTCAGTAGCGAGAGAGTGTCCCCTTCGGCTTACAGCTGACGACACGAGAGGATGTTTTAGTTGCTAGGGGATGGCCCCTTATTACAACTGATGACACGTTAGAGTCATTCGGTAGCGAGGGGGTGGCCCCTTCGTCTTACAGCCGACGGCAGGTAAGGGTCATTCAGTAGTGAGGGAGTGACCCCTTTGACTTATAGCTGACGCCCATTAAAATCGTTTGGTAGCAAGGGGGTGGCCCCTTTGGCTTTCGGCCGATGACACGAGAGGGTCATTTAGTAGCGAGGGGATGGCCCCTTCGTCTTATGGCTGAAGACATGTTTAATTCATTCGGTAGCAAGGGGGTGGCCCCTTCGGCTTACGGCCGACGACATGTGAGGATCGTTCAGTAGCGAGGGAGTGGCCCCTTTAACTTACAGCTGACGCCTGTTAAAGTCGTTTGGTAGAGAGGGGGCCCTTTCGGATTACGGTCGATGACATGAGAGGATCGTTCAGTTGCAAGGAAATGGCCCCTTCGTCTTACAACTAACGACACATTAAAGTCGTTCGGTAAAGAGGGGGTGGCCCCTTCGACTTACGGCCAATGACACGAGAGGATCGTTCAGTTGTGAGGGGATGGCTCCTTCGTCTTATGGCTGACAATGCGTTAAATTCATTCGGTAGCAAGGGGGTGACGACATGTCAGGTTCGTTTAGTAGCGAGGGAGTGGTCCCTTCGTCTTACGGCTGACGACAAGTTAAAGTCATTCGATAGAGAGGGGGTGGCCCCTTCGGCTTACAGTCGACGACATATGAGGGTTGTTCAGTAGCGAGAGAGTGACCCCTTCGACTTAAGTCGTTTGGTAGCAAGGGGTGGCCCCTTCGTCTTATGTTCGACGACACGAGAGGATCGTTCAGTAGCGAGGGAGTGACCCCTTCGACTTACGGCTGATGCCTGTTAAAGTGCATAAGTCAGTTTTCATCAAGATACTATGATCATGAAGTGAATGTGGTCCATCTAGATTTTGCTAAGGATCTGATCCTTGTATCGAGGAGCAGGATGGACTAATTCCCACAAAATTCACAAATGCTTTATTGAAGAAAATTGTTATGAAAAGAAAGCAGACTTATATTGATGAAAGACAAACATGCTTAATAAAGGAAGAAAAAGCATACATGCATTTTTTATTTTCACCAGGGATCGTCTTCTTTTCATGACTTTATTTGATCTTGAACTTAGAAGCTTGTTAATTGACTATCTTGGTGATAGGTGACCCAGTCATCTTGCCTTTTTACTTTAAGGCCCCTACTTTGCTTGGCTGGTCGTCGACTGGGTTCTTAGGGTGCCCATGTTTGACCAGTGCATTGATTTCTTTCTTAAGTGTCCAACAATCATTGTTATCATGCCCATAATCATTGTGGTACTTGCAGAATTTGAGATCGTCCCTTTTTCATATTTGCTCTTCTTATCGGATTCTTGAAGAAGTCCCTCTCGTTGGGCATAAGCTAGGACATCTGCTTTAGGAGCGTTTGGTCTTGCATAAGCTGGGCGCTCTTTGCTTCGAGGGCTCCTTTCCCTCTGTCTCTTATCCCGAGGTTCCTGGCGAGGGGTCCCCTGGAATTGCTTCTCTCGTTTGGTGTCCTCACGGTGGATGTGAGTGCCTTTTTCAACCGTTTCGAGTGCCTCCTCTGCCTCTTCAGAGACGGTGAACCGATCTGTTATATTGAACAGCTCCATGAGGTTATTAGGTGGAAACTGGTGGAGGGCCCTCCGCAAGTTCTTGGTCTGGACTGCTTGAGTAAAAGCCGTGATGACAGTCACATCCAGTGTGTCCTCTACCTCGAGCCTTTTATCGTTCAACTGTTGGTCGAGGGTTCGGATTGACTCTTTTTCCTTCTGCTTAAAAGTGAAGAGGTGGGAGTACTTCCTTTTGGGGCGTCGACCTGCGAAAAATTGCCTGCAAAACAGATCGGACAATTCGTCGAATGACCCGACACTGTCATCGGGTAATCCGTTGTACCATCCTTCTACCACCTTAATTAGGATAGTGTGGAAAGCTCGACAGAGATATGGCACGTCTGCTCCATGAAGCAGCATCACGTTTAGGTATTTACGAACGTGTGCCCATGGGTCGTCTTTGTCGTCGTATGTCGGCAGGGTGGGGAGCTTGAACTTTGGGAGGAAAGGAACAGACAAGATGTTCTATTTCAATGGGGTCTACCGATTGGCAGGATGGTAAGTTGGAATCACTCATCCCCACCTTACAGGTAAGTTGTTGGAAGCAACGATCTAGGATCTTGGTTTGATGATGACAAACGTGTCATTATATCTGACGTGTGTGCCTAGTGTATTTCAGGACTGGCAAAACGATACATCTTCCACTATTTGAGAAACTGTTATTCATATAGCTATTTGGGTGAGATAGAGAGCTTTGGCTAAAGCAAAGTGGACTTGGTCCAATATGAAGAGATGGAGGCAAATCTTTTTTTTGGTTATTGGAATATATCATATAGCCATACAAACTCCTTAGCCAAGACCAATTCCTAATAAAATACAAACTTCCAATCAATTCAAAATCTTCTAATCACATCCCTTGCCAACAACTTCAAAATTCTATTTTCAAAACCCTACCCACTCCCTTTATATACCCCTCTTCGTGAGGGTGTTAATTTTTGCGGCATACATCAATAAAAAGGAGGGCTGATACAATTATCATGGTGTGCGGCAAAGACAAAAGCAACAGGGGGTGTTCTTGTTTTTTTAAAGGAGAGAAACCCACAAAAAACCCCTCATCCATCCCGTTGCCAAAAAGCTTAGTCTCCCTCATAAGCCGTAATATCAGCAAGAAGAAATCCACGGAAGACACCCTCTCCTAACCAAAGCCACGCATCACCATGAGAGGATCTCTTTGTGGCATCATCCCTCAAACATCAAAACACCAAGCCCGCAGGATCATCAACGCACACCCACGGGAGGTGCAACGTCGGTGAAGCCACCGCTTGAAGAATCCATCGAAGACGTCGTCGCTTGCGACAGTGGAGACTGCACGCATTGGAGGAGACGCCGTCACCATGTGCCGAAGTTGTCGTTACCGTCTGAGTTGAAGAACCCACCGGAGACTCGTCGCCAAGCTCTCGTCGCCTGAGTTGCTGTCGCCGCCGTTGAGATATCGGAGGGGAGACCGGAGACGAAGCTGCTGCTGCACGCCGTGAAGCGAAGAAGTTGTCGAGGAGCTCATCGCCGCTAGTTCGCATTGCTGTCGTTGGAATATCCTCGCTGCTGTTGTTCGAAGTCCGCGTCGTCGGAGCCATCGAAGAAGCTGCTGCTGCTCTCATCATCCGTACACTGTAGTGAGTCACCGTTGAAGAGGAGCTGTGTTGAAAGCTCGCCGCCGTTCAACATCGCCTCGCAACAGTCGAACGAACACCGCTCGCCGATGAAGAAGTCGTTGTTGCTGAGAGAACTTCGTCACCGTGAAATCGAAGCGTCCTCGCCGTCGTCGAAGCGGAGCTCGGAGTCGCTGCCAAAGAAGTCGTCCTCCGCCGCTGCACAAAGCCGTTGCCCGCCGTGATCTGAATGCCATCGCCGTGAAGAAGGAGACGCTACTACTCGACCCCTACAAGCCCTAGCGAAGCGAAGTTCGCGTGCTGACGTGGACGGAGTGAAATCAAAATGAAGCGAACGCAATTTTTAAGCTGACGTGGCAAAGATTAAGGGGTTTCTCTGCGCACAGACCGGCCTATTAAAGGATTGAACTGAAATGTCTCTGTGCACCGACCGCTTTATTTAAGGGAATTGCTGAGCGCACAGACAGCTGATTATTTGGATTTGAACTGAACTTCTTTACACACAGACCAGTGTGTATTTTGCAATCCAGGAGTCAGATTGAGACACCGCTTGCGTCAGATTGGAGCTGACGACGTGCTGACTGACAGAGACGCCTACACGGACACAAACTGAGCATTTCTAAACCCTTAAACTCATTTATTTGTGTCTTAGTGTAACGTTTTCTGTAGGGAAAATTTTACCTATTTTTTGTGACTATTTTAGGACTTGTCTAGTTGGAACTAGACAAGTGGGACCCAACTAGTTTGGGACTAGCTGGTAGAAAGCTTTATTAGGATTGATAGTGAGAGAAAACACTGTGAGTGGGGTACTGAGAGCCTGGCGAGTGTAGAGACGTAGAGGGTGCTCTGAGCGTGCTCTAACTTGTGGTTTTGTACCTATTGCGCTATTCAATACTAGTTCTGCTTTGGGGGCTGGAGTAGGTCGAAGGGTCGACCGAACCAGTGTAAATCTGCTGCTTATTCGTGGGTTGCACGAATTATTTTTATAAGCCTACTCACCCCCCTCTAGGCTAGGATCCAGATCCAACAAGTGGTATCAGAGCAGGTTTTAGGATCTAGCATAGGATTGACCATGAATAACCATATGGATAGTGCTTTTGCTGAGGGTCAGTCTGTTTCCCGTCCCCCTAGGTTTAATGGAGGTGATTATGCTTATTGGAAAAATTGAATGAAAATCTACCTTATTTCTGTTGATTATAAAGCTTGGCAAATAATTGAAAAAGGTTATAAACTGCCTGTTATTAAAGTAGATAATGTTGAGATTGAAAAACCAAATGACAAATGGGATGATAATGATTGGAGATCTTATTCTTTAAATGCTAAAGCCATGAATGCTCTCATTTGTGCACTTGATAAATTTGAATATAATAGAATCTCACATTGTTTAACTACGCAGGAGATATGGCATACTTTGGAGGTGACGCACGAGGGAACGTCACATGTGAAGGAGTCTAGACTGTCTCTGTTGAGTGCAGAGTTCGAGGGATTTCGCATGATACCATCAGAGAGCATATCAGAGATGTATGAGAGGTTCACCGACATAGTCTACAAGTCTAGCTCGCTTGGAAAGCCATATGATAGCCTCGATCAAGTGAGGAAGATCCTAAGAGCATTGCCAAGCTCTTTCAGACCAAAGGTCACCGCCATCCAGGAAGCAAATGTATTGTCTCAATTGAAGGTGGAGGACCTAATTGGTAATTTGATGTCCCATGAGTTGGAACTGTAAAATGTTGAAGCAAGAGAGAAACCTGAGGAGAAAGAGAAAGCCATAAAGCCCCTTGCTTTGAAAGCTAGCGAAGAGATGAAGATGACGACGACGACATATCGCTAATGGTGAGAAACTTCAGAAAGTTCATCAAGACCAAGCATGGGAGAAATTAAATGGCACCCAGGTTTAATCGTTCTAATTTTAATAATTCTTCCAAGCAATTTAATGATCAGAAATCTACTGATAGAATGCAATGTTTTAAATGCAAGGGAAGAGGACATCTGATGAAGGATTGCCCAAATGAAACTGCTCAGCTCGCTAAAGGGAAAGGAAAAGCGAAGGTGTTAACATGGGATATGGATAGCGAAGCTGAAAGCGAGGAGGAAAATGAAGCCCATTCTTGCATGGCTTTGATGGGGATCCAAGATGAGACACCATCAGGTAGCAAAGCTGAACTTCTTAAAATCTGTGAAGAAATGCAAAATCAAATAGTAGATCATGAGTTCACTTTTGAATGTCTCCAAAATTAGAACTATGACATGCAAGTTAGAGATGATAAGGTGTTTAAAGAGAATGAAAAACTTAAAATTGAACTTAATGCATGTAAGTCTACTATTGAAATCATGAAGAAGGAAAAAGCTATCTTTGATGAAACTGCTCCTTGTATTTCTTGTCCCTCATTATTAAACCAAATTAGCATGCTTAAACTTGATTTGATTAAGCTCGAAACTGAAAAAGACTATGTGATTAGAGAGCTTAATGATAAATTCTGCATGTTGGATAATGACTTTAAAAGAAAAATGATTGAATTTGAAAAGAAGGAAGAGGAAAACAAGAGAGCTTTTATTAGTAAATGCACGATGCTTGTGGAAGAAAATAAACAATTAAAAACCAAAGTCTCTCATCTTGAAGTGGCCATTAAGAAATTATCTATGGGAAAACAATCATTGGACAATATTTTAGAGAATCAATTATATGGCAATAATAGAAGAGGACTTGGTTTTGGTCTGAAAAACGTTGAAAAGCAAAAATTCAAGAAATTCCACAATGTACCCTCTATTGCAAAGAACAAATATGCAAAGTGCTTTACTTGTGATAGTGTAGGCTATTATTGTAAATTTAGGAACACAAATATCAAGTTTAAACAAGCTTGGGTTCCTAAATCTTTAATGGCTAACACTCGTGGACCTTGTTGGATTCCAAGGTCACACTTAACACCTTTCATGTAGGTGTGATGGAGATTTGGCGAGGAGCAAATTTTTTCAATGTCTCATTCTTTTAGCTCTGTTACGCCTATTTGACCGAGACCCATAAAGCACGAGCCCAAGAGCCCACCTGCATCCTGAAAGCCCATTCGACAAAGGCCCTACAAGGGACCTTCTCGAAACGTCGATCCGACCCGGCCCCCATAACCCGTTGGTCGTTCGCCCACTCCTGCGAAAACCGCTCCCCCGGACACGCGACCACTAAATGGCGATAATGGGGAGGTGCTGGCATGGCGGAGAGGGCGGCGGCGAGGGGGGACGGATGGGGCACGATCGATGGCAGGCGTGGGACGTGGGCCAGAGCCAATCACGCTGGGAGCTCTACAAAAGGGTCAGGAAGACGACGAAGAATGGGACCGCATCTCAGGTAACAAAACCTAAGGTACTCCATCAACGACCTCGTTCCCCCAATTCATCTCCTTCCTCCCCCGCTCGCGCCGAGAGACGCCGTTACGATCTCCTCACGAGTCGGACCGTCTCCGCCGGGCCTCCTTTCTCAGATCTCTATCTGACTTAGGCATCAGAGGGGATTTGGCCGGAACCAAGGTCCGGCCCCCTGACGAAGCGTTCTCGTCTGCGCAGGTGGACAACAGATCAACGGGCCGAGGCTACCCCTCGCCCCTCTCCGACCACTCGATCAACCGGACAGTGAGGCTTCCCCTCACCGTCAGCCTGCCGTGGCCGAGCACGTCCTACCGAGGCCGAGCGTCCTAATCGGGTTCGAGACTCTCCCTCGCCACCCGTCGGCCGTGCGTCTACCCGGGCGACTGAGGCTTCCCCTCGTCCCCCTTCCATTGGCGACTGAGGCTTCCCCTCGTCCCCCTTCCAGCCGAGGCCGAGCACACCTGTCCGAGGCCGAGCGTCTCAACCTGGGCCGAGGCTTCCCCTCACCCCTTCTGCACCGATTCGAAGCCCCCGAGGGACCCAAAGCGGGCCCCTTGACCACGTTGACCGGGTTCTCCACGGTCAACGCTTTGTAGTGAGAAAACACTCTGAAACATCTGGCGCCATCTGTGGGAACGAAAACTGTCCCACGAAGAAACAAACCACATCTGCGATGACGCGGCCCCCCTCCTCTCGGCGAAAGAAGGGCGAGGCCCCGACGCGGGGCAACAGGCCCCGCCATCGTTGCCAAGAATGGGCACGGGACCGACGCGAGGAGAGTCGTGAGGAAAGGGCCGGGGTGCCCTCCCCTTCCCCACCGGTTGGGAGACCGAGTGCGCCCATAACGGCACGCAGCTCGGACGTGGCTTTGGTGGTATCAGTGGTCATAGACACTACCTTAGTGCGACGGCTGCTTGTCGACACCGGCAGCTCCTGTGACGTCCTATTTATGTCAACCCTGGAGAAGATGGGCCGGCAGGAAGGAGACTTGCGACCTCGTTCGGGTCCCGTGGTCGGATTCACGGGTCACTCCACCCCCATCATCGGCACTATCCATCTCCCGGTAACGCTCGGAAACACACCAGACTCTGTGACCCTAGCGGTGGAATTCATCGTATTGGGGATCGGGTCGGAATACAATGGGATCATCGGCCGACCCCTACTCAACGCCGTCGGCGCGGTGGTCTCGACCCTCCATCGGACCATTAAGTTCCGAACGCCGGGGGGGATGGGGCAAGTCGAAGGCGACGCGGGGAGACCGAATACCTGCTATCAACTGGCGGAGGAAGGTCCCGAGGATCGTCTAGCTGACCGGATGGCCGCGCTCGACTTAAGGAGTGGGCCTAGGCCCACCCCTGCGGAGGAGCAGGAGCAAATCCCGGTCACGGACGTCGAGGGCCGGTTCGTCTCGATCGGGAGAGGGCTGAGCCCGGACCTAAGGGACCAGCTGATCGAATGCCTGGAGGCGAACCTGGACATCTTCGCCTGGTCGCCTGAAGACATGCCCGGCGTGGACCCCCAGGTGATCGTCCACCAGATCAACGCCGACCCCAACTTCAAACCGGTTAGGCAGAAGAAGCGTAACCTGGGCGGCGAGAAGATGAAGGCAGCCTCCGAGGAAGTGGAGCGTCTCCTCGATGCCGGCTTCATACGAGAAGTCTGGTACCCGGAGTGGCTGTCGAACGTGGTGATGGTCAAAAAACCCAACGGGAAGTGGCGAATGTGCGTGGACTTCAGTGACCTCAACAAGGCCTGCCCCAAGGATAGCTACCCCCTGCCGCGCATCGACCACCTGGTGGACAACGCCTCGGGATACGAGATGCTAAGCTTCATGGACGCTTACTCCGGGTACAATCAAGTCCAGATGGACCCCCGGGACGAAGAGATGACAGCCTTCACGACGGACCGGGGAACCTACTGCTACAAGAAGATGCCCTTTGGCTTGAAGAACGCGGGGGCCACCTACCAGAGAATGGTCAACAAGGTGTTCAGCTCCCAGATCGGGAGGAACCTAGAAGTCTACGTCGACGACATGCTTGTCAAGTCAAGGCGACCGGAAGACCACATCGCCGACTTGCGGGAGACCTTCGAGCGGTTGCGGCGACACCACATTCGGCTCAACCCCGCGAAATGCACGTTCGGGGTAAGATCTGGCAAATTCTTGGGATTTATGATAACTAATCGTGGTATTGAAGCTAATCCCGACAAGATCGAGGCGCTGGTTAACATGCGCGAGCCGACGACGATCAAGGAGCTACAGAGGCTGAACGGGCGCATCGCAGCCCTGGGGCGATTCCTTTCCAAATCAGCGGAAAGATCGCTTCCCTTCTTCAAGGTCCTGAGGAAAGCAATCGCGGAACCTCCGAACAATAGGAAGACGATACTCTGGGACGAAGACTGCTCCCGGGCGTTCGGGGACCTCAAAGAGTATCTCCGCAGCCCCCCTCTCCTGTCCAAACCCCGGGAAGGGGAGTCGCTGAGCCTTTACCTGGCGTGCGTGGAGGAAGCTGTGAGTTCGGTACTGATCCGGGAGGACAGCGGGGTGCAATGGCCGGTATATTACACGAGCCGGATCTTGAAGGGGGCGGAGGTGCGATACTCGCCCATGGAGAAACTAGCGTACGCCCTCGTCCTCTCAGCACGAAGGCTCCGACCCTATTTCCAGGCCCACACCATACTGATCCTGACCGACTCACAGCTAGAACAGAACCTCAAGAGATTCGATCGAATGGGAAGGATAAAGCAAAACGGTATACAGGAGGATACATGAAGAGGTCGAGGGGCATTCCCCTCCCTCATCTTTCTCCGGGGGCGCCAGGGGAGCCACAGGCCGGGGGCTCACTAGGGTCCCCCCCTTACTCCGTTCGGCGTCAGAGTACCTCCGAAGTTTCTCGAAGTTGATCCCCGAGAGCGGGAACTTCTCTTGGATCTCGGACTGGCACCGGGCGAAGCCCTTCTCGTATGCCTCCAACAAGGCGGTCTCCACAAAGGAGGTGGCATACTCCGCCACGGCATCCTGAGCGATCCGGGCAGGATCCACCTCCTCGAGCCCACGCAGCTGGGCCTCTAGGGTCTCTACCTGGCGTTGGTGCTCCGCCCTCTCCTTCTCGATCTCCCGGGATTTCTCTCCTAGTTGGGCAGCAAGGGCCCTCGCCTGCTCCTCCGCCGCATCCAGACGATCGGAGAGCTCCGAGGCGTCGGGGGCAGCAGCCGGGCCGGGGATCTGCTTGACTCCTCCAGACGCGTCGACGTCTTTTAAAAGAGAGGCGAGCCGTGTCTCGGCCTCGGACTTCGCGGCCAGAGCAACGGCTCTCTCGCGATCCGCCGCCTCCAGGGCAGAGGACAGCTCAGTTATGCGGGAGTTCAGGGATTGGACCCGCGCTTCCTCCAACTGACCAGCTTCCTCCTCCTCCTCGCTAGGGACCTCAGGGCCTAGCCCAGCCACGGATTTGGCTTTGGGAAGAGCCGCGAATTGGCGCCTCATCGAGAGGCCCACCGAGGACAACTGTGCCAAAGCAACGAAGGTAAGAGGGCAAAAGCGGCTGGAGAACGGGGGGGGACAAGCAGAGACGCACTACCTGTTGACCAGCCTGGATCACGAAGGTAGCCAAGCAATCACCTCTGACTCCGTCCAACACCGCCTGGTCGGGAGGGAGACAACAGTTCTCGGCCACTCGAGCGGCGGCTCCACGGCTCGAGAACACCGATTCCTTCTCACCCACTGGAAAGCGTGGACAAAGAAGACCCTCCCCTGACGAAGGGAACTCGCCAGGAGCGGAGCGGAACGCCCCCAGATACCGACTGTAAGCATCAGGGAGAAAGCCGTCCGGAAGAGGTGAAGGGCCGGCCCACGGCCAAGCAACCTCAACGGGAGCGGGATGAGGTCGGTCAGCAGTCGGCTGAACGTCGGCTCCCTCGACCCCCCCACGGAGCCTCTCGGGAGATCCCTGCAAGGGGAGAGAGGGAGACGACATCTTCTTTCGCTTCGAGCCTCCGGATACGGTCACAACCCGCTGCTTCTTCCGGACCGCCAACACATGGTCTCTTCTGCGCGGATCCGGGTTTGAAGCCTGCACGAGAGCGCTGGCAGGAGAAGGACCGAGAGGGAACCCACCTGCACTCAAAGGATAAATGAGAGACAGAGCAGAACCTGGGCGATCTCGAGGGGCGAACGCTCGGAGCAGCTTACCTAGGGGCCACACTGTCTTACGCAAATTAAAGTCACTAAAGAGGAAGTCGATCGAGCGCTCCCTTGGAGGAATCGCCAACATGTCCCTCGCCGTCTGCTGCTCAGCGACCGTCGGCTCACCCAGATTAAGAACAACGGCACCGGCCGCCACCCACCGTGCCGGGAAGTGTACGCTCGAGGGGAATGTGACGAACACGTATTCCCCCTTCCAGCGTTTCAGAGAACTCGGCAACCCCAGCACCAGAGACATCTTCGGGCGGGCGTTGATGTAAATCCACGCCCCCGATTGGTGGAGGCTCAGGCGGTAGAACTGGGCAAAGAGGCGGAGAGAGGGCACCATACCCTTCAGCATGCAGACGACAACGAACCCGACGAGGATCCCGACGGCGTTGGGACAGAATTGACACAAGCACACATTGTGGGCCTGAAGGAACTCAACGATAAAAGGATGAAGCGGGAAACGGAGCCCGAAGTGGAAGCACTTCTCATATATTCCGACCTCATTAGGACCAGGAGAGCAGATCCGCTCGTCAGCCCCAGGGACACGAGCCGAGTAGGGCGGGAGCAGGTAGGAGGAGCGCATGCTCCCGATGGCGGTGGCACAGATCGACGAAGGCCACGCCAAGACCTCAGAAGGAACCCCTGAAAGATCATCCCCGTGCTGACTGATCGCCGAAGGAGTGCCACCCGCCAGACCCAGAGCCGCATCGTGCTCCGACCGAACCGAGCCCGTAGCAGAGGAAGACGACATGGGGGAAAGCTCAGACAGAAGGGGGATCAGCGCAAAGAAGAAAGACGATGGGATGGCGGCTCACGAATCCCTCGGCTTCTCCACTTAAGACGACTCCGCGAGCGGCAGGGATAAGCTTGCCGCTACACGTGGCAACATCTGAAGGCCGACGGCGCTTCGGAACCCGCGCCTTAAAAACATCGAACGGGCTAACTCATGATGACGACTAATAAATGAGTCGGCATCGACTGGAGAGCCTGTCAAAATCGGCAGAGGTCACATCGGCCGAGCCGAACCGGCCGAGGCCGATCAACCCGACCGATGGGGGCAATTGTTACGCCTATTTGACCGAGACCCATAAAGCACGAGCCCAAGAGCCCACCTGCATCCTGAAAGCCCATTCGACAAAGGCCCTACAAGGGACCTTCTCGAAACGTCGATCCGACCCGGCCCCCATAACCCGTTGGTCGTTCGCCCACTCCTGCGAAAACCGCTCCCCCGGACACACGACCACTAAATGGCGATAATGGGGAGGTGCTGGCATGGCGGAGAGGGCGGCGGCGAGGGGGACGGATGGGGCACGATCGATGGCGGGCGTGGGACGTGGGCCAGAGCCAATCACGCTGGGAGCTCTACAAAAGGGTCAGGAAGACGACGAAGAAAGGGACCGCATCTCAGGTAACAAAACCTAAGGTACTCCATCAACGACCTCGTTCCCCCAATTCATCTCCTTCCTCCCCCGCTCGCGCCGAGAGACGCCGTTACGATCTCCTCACGAGTCGGACCGTCTCCGCCGGGCCTCCTTTCTCAGATCTCTATCTGACGTAGGCATCGGAGGGGATTTGGTCGGAACCAAGGTCCGGCCCCCTGACGAAGCGTTCTCGTCTGCGCAGGTGGACAACAGATCAACGGGCCGAGGCTACCCCTCGCCCCTCTCCGACCACTCGATCAACCGGACAGTGAGGCTTCCCCTCACCGTCAGCCTGCCGTGGCCGAGCACGTCCTACCGAGGCCGAGCGTCCTAATCGGGTTCGAGACTCTCCCTCGCCACCCGTCGGCCGTGCGTCTACCCGGGCGACTGAGGCTTCCCCTCGTCCCCCTTCCATTGGCGACTGAGGCTTCCCCTCGTCCCCCTTCCAGCCGAGGCCGAGCACACCTGTCCGAGGCCGAGCGTCTCAACCTGGGCCGAGGCTTCCCCTCGCCCCTTCTGCACCGATTCGAAGCCCCCGAGGGACCCAAAGCGGGCCCCTTGACCACGTTGACTGGGTTCTCCACGGTCAACGCTTTGTAGTGAGAAAACACTCTGAAACAAGCTCCTTCGTCAAATAGCGACGAGAAGGTATAATTTTTATCCCTATATGCATTTCATTGCATACCTTCATAGATTGTTTTGTGTGCTTGATTTATTTTTGTTTGTGTGCTTGTGTGCATGATTTTTTAAATGTTTTTATTTCTGAAAAAAACAAAAAAAATTGAAAAACCAAAAATAAAAAAATGTGCTTAAAAGAATACCCTTTATGATTTATCTTAAGTGGTATTGTATGAATGTTCAAATCTATCCCTTGTAGAAGTTAATTCATTATTGTTGTAGCTACATGAACATGTTGTTCTCTTTTTAGTAGCCATGACATGTCTCATAAATTTCAAATTTGACTTCGACACCTACTTTGCACTTTCACGATATTTGAGTTTTTAGTGCTTTTGGAGATTCTTTTGAAGAATAATGGAAAGTGAATGTAGGAATGATTAATTTCTGAATTTTCTAAGGGATATGAAGTGTTTAGCCATGAATTAAAATTGAGCACAAAAGAATTTAAAAAATATATATATTTGCTCCATATGAAAAATGGATACACTTCATGGCTAATGCACAACCCACGAGTATCCAACTTATGCTACATGGGTAATCATTAGCGTTGGTGTAGATAACTCGTCAAGCAATGCCACCCCACATTTAAAAGTCCTTTTAGGCCATGTTTTGGGGTTTGGTAACTTGAACTCATCTTTGATGAGGTGGGAAAAATCAATCCTCGCGATATTCATGAAAATTGGAAAATGCGGATTGATTTGATTGATTGTTCTAAAATTGAATCTCCATTAGTTCTTTATCGTCTATATCTTTACACTTACACAAAGGTGGAGAAGTCACTTTATGAAATTCCATGAGCTTGAATTGTTTGCTAATTGGAAAACTCATGTAAATGCTAGCTATAACTTATAATGGTTTATTTTTGCTTGAGATATTTTTGAGACTTCATTAATCCACTTTTGGTGATTACAAAGGGAGAGAAAGAGAAAGAACGATTTGTGTGTTGTCGGTATTATTTGTTGAAGGGGGAGCTTGGGTATTTTTTTGTTGAAGGGGGAGCTTGAGAGAAGGGGGAGCATGCTCTTTTATTTACTATTTATTGTGCATGCTTTGTAATGCTTAAATGACTCATCTATACTTCATATTGCATTACACCTTTCAACACACTTCACACACCCATACTTATTTCTCAAATCTTTTATAGGTTTGTCATCACCAAAAGGGGAAGATTGTTGGAAGCAACGATCTAGGATCTTGGTTTGATGATGACAAACGTGTCGTTATATCTGACGTGTGTGCCTAGTGTATTTCAGGACTGGCGAAACGATACATCTTCCACTATTTGAGAAACTGCTATTCATATAGCTATTTGGGTGAGATAGAGAGCTTTGGCTAAAGCAAAGTGGACTTGGTCCAATATGAAGAGATGGAGGCAAATCTTTTTTTTGGTTATTGGAATATATCATATAGCCATACAAACTCCTTAGCCAAGACCAATTCCTAATAAAATACAAATTTCCAATCAATTCAAAATCTTCTAATCACATCCCTTGCCAACAACTTCAAAATTCTATTTTCAAAACCCTACCCACTCCCTTTATATACCCCTCTTCGTGAGGGTGTTAATTTTTGCGGTATACATCAATAAAAAGGAGGGCTGATACAATTATCAAGGTGTGCGGCAAAGACAAAAGCAACAGGGGGTGTTCTTGTTTTTTTAAAGGAGAGAAACCCACAAAAAAACCCTCATCCATCCCGTTGCCAAAAAGCCTAGTCTCCCTCATAAGCCGCAATATCAGCAAGAAGAAATCCACAGAAGACACCCTCTCCTACCCAAAGCCACACATCACCACGAGAGGATCTCTTTGTGGCATCATCCCTCAAACATCAAAACACCAAGCCCACAGGATCATCAACGCACACCCACGGGAGGAGCAACGTCGGTGAAGCCACCGCTTGAAGAATCCATCGAAGACGTCGTCGCTTGCGACAGTGGAGACTGCACGCATCGGAGGAGACGTCGTCACCGTGCGTCGAAGTTGTCGTTGCCATCTGAGTTGAAGAACCCACCGGAGACTCGTCGCAAAGCTCTCATCGCCTGAGTTACTGTCGCCGTCGTTGAGATATCGGAGGGGAGACCGGAGACGAAGCTGCTGCTGCACACCGTGAAGCAAAGAAGTCACCGAGGAGCTCATCGCCGCTAGTTCACACCGCTGTCGTCGGAATATCCTCGCTGTTGTTGTTCGAAGTCCATGTCGTCGGAGCCATCGAAGAAGCTGTTGCTACTCTCATCATCTGCACACCGTAGTGAGTCACCGTTGAAGAGGAGCTGTGTCAAAAGCTCACCGTCGTTCATCATCGCCTCGCAGCAATCGAACGAACACCGCTCACCGTCGAAGAAGTCACTGTTGCTGAGAGAACTCTGTCACCGTGAAATCGAAGCGTCCTCGCCGTCGTCGAAGCGGAGCTCGGAGTCGCTGCCAAAGAAGTCATCCTCAGCCGCTGCACGAAGCCGTTGCCCGTCGTGATCTGAATGCCATCGCCGTGAAGAAGGAGACGCCGCCGCTCGAACCCCTGCATGCCCTAGCGAAGCGAAGTTTGCATGCTGACGTGGACGGAGTGAAATCAAAATGAAGCGAACACAAATTTTAAGCTGACGTGGCAAAGATTACGGGGTTTCTCTGCGCACAGACCGGCCTATTAAAGGATTGAACTGAAATGTCTCTGTGCACCGACCGCTTTATTTAAGGGAATTACTGAGCGCACAGACAGCTGATTATTTGGATTTGAACTGAAATTCTTTACACACAGACCAGTGTGTATTTTCCAATCCAGGAGTCAGATTGAGACACCACTTGCATCAGATTGGAGCTTACGATGTGTTGACTGACAGAGACGCCTACACGGACACAAACTGAGCATTTCTAAACCCGTAAACTCCTTTATTTATGTCTTAGTGTAACATTCTCTGTAGGGGAAACTTTACCTATTTTTTGTGACTATTTTGGGACTTGTCTAGTTGGGACTAGACAAGTGGGACCCAGCTAGTTTGGGACTAGCTGGTAGAAAGCTTTACTAGGATTGATAGTGAGAGAAAACATTGTGTGTGGGGTACTGAGAGCTTGGCGAGTGTAGAGACGTAGAGGGTGCTCTGAGCGTGCTCTAACTTGTGGTTTTGTACCTATTGCGCTATTCAATACTAGTTCTGCTTTGGGGGCTGGAGTAGGTCAAAGGGTCGACCGAACCAGGGTAAATCCGCTGTGTACTCTGTGTCTGCTTTTTATTTACCCTGTTGCTGCTATAACTGCGCGTGCTTATTCGTGGGTTGCGCGAATTATTTTTATAAGCCTATTCACCCCCCTCTAGGCTAGGATCCAGATCCAACATAAGTAGCTCCTGAGGATCGGTTGGGAATCTTTTCCGCCTCCCTCCTCTCATTTCCACCTACAAAATCAAGAGGGTTGTGGCCTTGAGTGACCCCATTCATTATCTGATCCAGGATGTTGTGAATTGCACGTCTATAGTTGGAGGGACTGGGTCCTCCCTGGAATCTGAATGCACGGTTATCATTCCACATCTCCCCATTGCGGTGAGATGTAGGTGTGGTAGTGAGTGGTGCATTCTCCTATCGGTCTGCTCTCGGATCTCTTGGATCCTTATGCATGGTAGCATCCCTCGTCGATGCCAAAGTTGGATTTGGAGGCGGTGGTTGCTCATTGGTAGGTGGCAGGCCTCACATGCTTTGTTGCACCACAACTGCCAATACGCAAATGCTCTTCTTGACTAACTCTTGAAATCGGTCAAATTGCTACCGGGATACCTTTGGTACCTTGGTTGCCCTCCTAGGTCCTTTTGATGAGGATGCGGATTTTGCAGCCTCTTCCACCTGGACGTTGTTCACGTTCTGATTCTCGTTTGGACCAAAGTTTGGTCCGATGTTGCTGGGTTAAGCCGACATAGCTTGTTAATTGCTTTGGGATGTCGAACTGATGAACTTTCCCACAGATGGCGCCAACTGTTAAGGCCAAAAATGATCAAAATAATAATGATACTGACTTGGACCCTTTTTACTGAGTTGGAGCCTTGTCAGCCAGTTAAGTGGGACCCTTGGTTAGTAGAACCAGTATTGTTGATAGTTTGTGGTTGACTTGCGATGCTCGTTCGACCCTTAAATGGATCGAGCCTCGGTCAATTGATATTGAGGAGCACTCAAACGACCTTCCCGCTAGTCAGATCAAACCTCGAGCAATCGTTGGTGAAATGATGTCGCACAAGCCTCCCACTGAATCGAACCTCGATAATCTGCACCACAGGGAAGTGTCAGGGGGGGTCAAATCTGGGTCCCGACCCAAATCCCCTCCGATGCTTAAGTTAGTACGGGACTTAAGGAAGGTAGCTTGGAGCTACTGAGATAGACTCATGTAGCCTCGGCTAGCCTCGTCTGGAGTCAATCTTCACAAGCTCTTTAGAGGAAGAAAATATTATGTGGAGTATAGAATGTCAGAGTATCGGATCTCGTGCCTCCTTGTTCTGTTCCTCCCCCAATATTTATAGACCTCCTAAGTCTCTTTAGTGACGTTGGGAGGATAACAACCAATTATGGCGCCATGATCCTCCCCCCTAAAAGGAATAACCATCGCCCCACGTCCCCATTATTTATGAGCTTCCTCCGATCTTTTGCAAGTTAGGCAAGAGTGCAACGTTCGAATGGCACGTGGTCTTTGATCGAGTTTGCTTCAGGGTTCCTTCGTGGGCTTTTGTGGGCTTTGGTCACTCGTTGAACGAGCCCCCTTGAGTGCCAGCCTGATGACGCAACATATATGTATTCCCGTACGTCAATCATTGTAATTCACACATCTCATTCAAAATGAGAGTATTCTATTTGATACAACTTTATCTATGTAATTCATGAGGCATTTGAGTATATATGTGTTGATAGTTATATAATTACATAGATATAGTCTATGGATTGTGTGAGGACATTAAGATTATAACGAGATCATGATAATTATGCCTAATAGATCCGCTTAAGTACTAATTTAAAATGTTTCTGAACGTAGGAATATCAAGACGCGACATTGATATTCTAGATAGACCAGTACACATTGATATTTACCATAGTGATCGTAATATCTGGCCTCATAGCCACTCGATGTGGGACATCATGAGACGGTGCACATGTGCTTGTTGGAGTACAAGTACCCAGAACAACTTACCGAGAAGCTTCTATATGGTAAACATACTCTCACTGTCAATAGAAGCACTCGTGTGGAAGTTAGTGCAGCTTTATCCTATGACCTGAGACACACTAAATGATCTTGCACGTATGAGGCTATACTTTGCCATTTACTGACTAACATCGAGAGTGACCATTGGTAGGTACTAGCTGGGTATAATTTGAAGCGTGCGAACGGAGTGACAGTTAAGACATGATTCATCTCCTTAGGTATGTGAGTTTAGTGTTGCGGTGACTCAATATGGATCCATAGTAAGTCATTGGCTAAGGTAGAATTGACAAACTTATTAGAGTAATAAGTTTGATCCATCTATGACTATGATATCACATACATGACTCACGACCTTAAGGTGTTATTGGTTTTTGACAGATTTCCATACTTTAGACACCTTAGCGATATAGCTATGATGAAGGAACCGGACTACATGGTAGTTGTCACTAACAAGCTTGAATTTGATTCGGAGGAGAATCTAGTCTCACACTAACTAGATAATGATGATTCTGAACATGGTGGTCTTCATATACAGCCAACGTCATTGTTATACATGTGACACGATCGAAAAGCACGATCGAGTCACTCTTGAACTAAAAATTGGGTGTTTAAAGTCTCACAATGATGATGGCTCGTCACGAAAATTGAAGAAATGCATTTAACATATATGAGATATGTTGGATCCTGTAGATGACAAACTAAACACTAGAGGGGGTGATTAGTGTTTTAAAGAACTATCCACAAATAGAACTAATTCGTCAAGTTTAGCCTAGGTTGATTGATAACGTTACCTACTCAAGAACCTAATCAACACAAATTATGCTTGAAAAAGACTTAGAGTAATTAGCACCGCGGAAATAATTAACAATTGTGCAAGCAAGAGAGTAGGGAATATCACAATGCAAACACCAAGGATTATCTTGGTTCACTCACTCCTTAGGGCTTCTCCAGTCCCCAAAAACCTGTCATGATTTTCTCAACCAACTCTCTTAATCAAGAGAGCAATGCCTCACCAAGAGGGCTTCCAATACACTTGCCTAGCTTCACTTGCGAGGTCTTCCCAATACAACAAATACCTCTTCTCCAAAGAGGGCCTTCACAAAGGCTTTTCAATTAAACCTTTTTACAACGCAAATTTAACCAAAAGAGCACTTGCCACTCACAAAGTGGGTTTACAAATCTCTTGAAGATGGTTGGTGGTGCTTCACAAATTCATATAACCAAAAGAGTTGGAGCTTTGATGGTGGGTAAGGAAAAAACTCTCTCTTTGATTCTTTGAGAGAGCTAAGATTAATGTAAAAGAATCAAAGGAAAAACTTTTGATTTGTTTCTCTTAGAAATGTAGATTAAAACTTAGAGAAATCAAATCAATTTAGAGCCAAGAATCAATGCTTAAAAGCTTTTGAAAAAATTGAAAATTTGCTTGGCTGAAATCTGAGAGAGCGAGAGCTTTAAAATTGCATTTAATGCTTAAGAACACTTAGAAAATTTGATCATTCATTACCCTCATAAATTCAGCCAACTCCCTTTATTTATAAGCCTCATAACCATTCAAAAATAATCCCACAATTACCCTTGTAACGGTTACAAAACGTCTAGAAAAACAATGTTTCGTAAAAATATAGAAGTCTGTACGATAGTTCAAATTAGTCGACCACCACTATGAAGGTAGTTGACTCTCAAAAGAACATCGGTCAACTGATTTCATAAATGCGTTTTGGGCTTCAAAAATGTTGACTTCTTTTCCCGTTCAAAGTAGTCGACTAAAATCAAAAATTAGTCGGCTAATTTTCTGATACTGGAGTTTTAGGGCTTTAAAACTTTGTAAAATCATTTTAAAATAGTTTTTAAACATTTGTAAAACATTTAATATGTTTAAATAGGTTGTGTGTGTAGCTCAAATCTTAACGCCTACAAAAGATATATGAGACAAGAAGAGTAAATACATCAAAATACCCACTTTGGCTTCTTGATGCCCTTGAGTGTTTTCCTCTTCATGCCTTAGTTCCACCATAGCTCCTTGGCCTTGGTTTGAGTTTCCACACCATTTCTCAAAGCTTTTAGCTTGGCTCCTCCTCTTTTGTTAAGCTCCTTGGCTTTGTTGACTTTTGTTGATTTGTGTTGACCTTTGATATAAAACTCCATTTTCCTTTACTTTATAATATCTACACACTTAAAGAGATGGATTAGTAATAATTGTTTGTTGATCATCATCAAAACTTCATTAGGGATGTTCAATATCCAATAAGATATATGTAACCAATCACAAAAAGTTGTGATCGACTTATTTGAGAGAAATATGCTTGTCACAAGATATTACTAATGCGAGTGGTCGATCACAAGGATTTGAGATCGAGATGATTCTGATGGATCTGGATCCTAGCCTAGAGGGGGGGGGGGGGTGAATAGGCTTATAAAAATAATTCGTGCAACCCACGAATAAGCACACGCAGTTATATCATCAACAGGGTAAACAAAATGCAGACACAGAGTACACAGCAGATTTACCCTGGTTCGGTCGTCCCAACGACATACTCCAGCCCCCAAAGCAGAACTAGAATTAAATAGCGCAATAGGTACAAAACCACAAGTTAGAGCACGCTCAGAGCACCCTCTACGTATCTACACTCGCCAGGCTCTCAGTACCCCCACACACAGTGTTTTCTCTCACTATCAATCCGAGTAAAGCTTTCTACCAGCTAGTCCCAAACTAGCTGGGTCCCACTTGTCTAGTCCCAACTAAACAAGTCCCAAAATAAGCACACAAAAAAGGTAAAGTTTCTCCTACAGAGAACGTTACACTACGACACAAATAAAAGAGTTTAAGGGTTTAGAAATGCTCAGTTTGTGTCCGTGTAGGCGTCTCTGTCAATCAGCAAGTCGTCAGCTCCAATCTGACGCAAACGGTGTCTCAATCTGACTCCTGGATTGCAAAATACACACTGGTCTGTGTGTAAAGAAATTCAGTTCAAATCCTTAAATAACAGCGGTCTGTGCGCTCAGTAACTCCTTTAAAATAAGCGGTCGGTGTACAGAGCGATTCAGTTCAAATCCAGATATACTCGGTCGGTGCGCAGAGCAACTCCTAATAAATCTCAGGCCACGTCAGCTTGAATTAAAATCACTTGGCTTTCACGTCCGAATTCAGTTGCATGCATCAATCTCGCCCATCGGTTCGCTTTGTTTTCACGGGGATGCTACCTCCACGTCAGTACGAAAGTATGCAGTGCGGGGGCTTCGCCGTTCGTCTTCACGGCCTCGATAATTACCTCAACGACGACGGCGGCGGATTCGTGGCAGTGATCTTCGACAGCTTCGGTGGAAGACAAGGCGGACGTCTGTTGGTGAAGATGACGGCGGTAGCACAGATCTTGGCGACGTCTTCTTGGTGATGATGCAGCGGCAGCATCGTCGTCTTCGTCTTCAACTCGTGCGGTGGCCCTACTCTGGCATCTCCGCTTCGACAACAGCGAGGGGGGTTCTCCGATCGAGCGACAGCGATTAGGTGCTCAGCTTCCGGCGGCGAGCTTCTTGTTAAAGGCGACGTCGTGGATGTGCAGGCGGTAAGCTTTTGATGACGACGGAGGCTATCAGGTCACGGTGGTTTCGACGATGTCGACGGAGACGGGACTTCACTGACAGCGAGGGGAGCTCGATGGCACGGCACCAAGATGACGATGAGAGCACGGTGAACGGCAGCGGCGGGTGTTCATGCAATGTTGAAGACGATAGCCGCGGTAGACTTTACCGTCTCGATGTGATCTCTGAAGGTAGCTTCGACCTACTACTTGACAGGGCTCCTTCCAGCGACGAAGGCGTGGAGATAGCAGCCTCGTCTTCTTCACGGTGGCGACTTCTGCTTCATCAGCAACCACCTCGACGACGGCGAGCAGATCTTAAGTACTGCACAGCTTGAAGACGATGATGATGGTCAGAGCGTGATCTTCGACGTGTGCTTTCTCTCCGACTTGTTGGCCTGACGACGGCGTGCACGTTGACGGCTTGGAGTTGTTGGCCTTGATGCGGAGATGTTTACGGCAAAGATATAATATCAACTAGGGTTTTTTGTTGGTGCCGTCTTTAATAAAGATTTTGCATGCCGCAAATAATTTTTCAGCCTCAAGATAATTTGGCCTTGGAGGTGTTTAGGAGATGTACTTTTTGGCTAGGTGCTGGCGGCAAAAAAAAAAACAGGGCTAGGGTTTTTGTATAGGGTGCTTGAGAAAAATATTAGCCTAGGCCACTAGACAAATCTTTGTATGCCGTGCCCTCTCAATTTCTTTGATTGCCGCAATGTTCTCCCCTTGACACAAGACTATATATAGGATGGGTACAAGGGTTTTGTGCAAGAGAGAATCCCTAGAGTATGGGGATTGGGAATTTCAAACATGATTTGATTCTATCTCTTTGTACCATTGATAGGAGATAAGATTTGATCAAGTTGGTGTTTGAATATGAGAAGGATAGGAGACAATCTTTCTAATATATTTGGCCACATCTCTCCTCCATTGACCAAGTCCAACTTTGCTCTCCATTGACCAAGTCAAACTTTGGTCTCCATTGACCAAGTCAAACTTCTTTGTGCACACACACTCCCTCTCTCCCAATATGCTATACGAATAGCAATTCCGCCAAAAAGTGAAAATATATTGTTTCGCCAAGCCTGAAACGTACTAAGCACACTCATTAGATATAACGACACATTTGTCATCATCAAACCAAGATCCTAGATCGTTGCTCCCAACAATCTCCCCCTTTTGGTGATGACAAACCCATAAAAGATTTGAGCAATAAGTACGTGTGTGTGAGAAGTGTGTTGAAGGGTGTGATACAATATGAATCGTGGAATGAGATAATCAAGTAATACAACATAGCATGCACACCATTATTGCTCCCCCTTCTCTCAAGCTCTCCCTTAAACAAATATTACCGACAATACCGATCAAGCAAATCTCTTTTCTTTCCTTTCTCCCCCTTTGTAATCACCAAAAGTGGATTAATGAAGTCACAAAAATATTCCATGCAAAAAGAAACCATTATTAAATGTAGCGTACAATTTGCATTAGTTTTCCAAAAAAATAGAAAATCCAAGCTCATAAAATTTCATAACAAGACTTCTCCACCTTTGTGTAAGTGTAGTGATATAGACAATATAGTACTAAGGGAGATTCAATTTCAGAACAATCAACCAAATCAGTCCACATGTTCCATTTTTCATGAATATCGCGAGGATTGAATTTTCCCACCTCATCAAAGATGAGTTCAAGTTACCAAACCCCGAAACATGGCCTAAAAGGACTTTTAAATGCGGGGTGGCATTGCTTGACGAGTTATATACACCAACGCTAATGATTACCCATTAAGCACAAGTTGGATACTCGTGGGTTGTGTATTAGCCATGAAGTGTATCCATTTTTCATACGGAGCAATTTTCATTTTTTTTCATTTGCAATTCTTTTGTGCTCAATTTTAATTCATGGCTAAACACTTCATATCCCTTAGAAAATTCAGAAATTAATCATTCCTACATTCACTTTCCATTATTCTTCAAAAGAATCTCCAAAAGT
Source organism: Scilla litardierei (assembly GCA_030789695.1). NCBI lineage: Eukaryota > Viridiplantae > Streptophyta > Magnoliopsida > Asparagales > Asparagaceae > Scilla > Scilla litardierei. The sequence goes on from CM061142.1 coordinate 698,547,283, forward strand.
ACTATGAAGTCAAATATCGTGAAAGTGCAAATGTAGGTGTATAAGTCAAATTTGAAATTTATGAGACATGGCATGGCTACTAAAAAGAGAACAACATGTTCATGTAGCTACAACAATAATGAATTAACTTCTACAAGGGATAGATTGGATCATTCATACAATACCACTTAGGATAAAACATAAAGGGTATTCTTTTAAGCTCAATTTTTTTTGTTTTTGGTTTTTCAATTTTTTTTTGTTTTTTCAGAAATAAAAACAAAAAAAATGCAAGCAAGCACACAAAAAGAAATCAAGCACAAAAAACAATCTATAAAGGTATACGATGAAATGCAAAGAGGGATAAAAATTATACATTCTCGTCGCTATTTGGCTAAGGAGCTAAAATAATGAGACATTGAAAAGTTTGCTCCTCGCCAAATCTCCATCACACCTATATGAAAGGTGTTAAGTGTGACCTTGGAATCCAACAAGGTCCACGAGTGTTAGCCATTAAAGATTTAGGAACCCAAACTTGTTTAAACTTAATATTTGTGTTCCTAAATTTACAATAATATGAAGTGTGACCTACACTTTCACAAGTAAAGCACTTTGCATATTTGTTCTTTGCAATAGAGGGTACATTGTGGAATTTCTTGAATTTTTGCTTTTCAACGTTTTTCAGACCAAAACCAAGTCCTCTTCTATTATTGCCATATAATTGATTCTCTAAAATAGTGTCCAACGATTGTTTTCCCATAGAGAATTTCTTAATGGCTACTTCAAGATGAGAGACTTTGGTTTTTAATTGTTTATTTTCTTCCACAAGCATCGTGCATTTACTAATAAAAGCTCTCTTGTTTTCCTCTTCCTTCTTTTCAAATTCAATCATTTTTCTTTTAAAGTCATTATCCAACATGCAGAATTTATCATTAAGCTATCTAATCACATAGTCTTTTTCCGTTTCGAGCTTAATCAAATCAAGATTCAGCATGCTAATTTGGTTTAATAATGAGGAACAAGAAATACAAGGAGCATTTTCATCAAAGCTTTCTTTTTCCTTCTTCATGACTTCAATAGTAGACTTACATGCATTAAGTTCAATTTTAAGTTTTTCATTCTCTTTAAACACCTTATCATCTCTGACTTGCATGTCATAGTTCTGATTTTGGAGATATTCAATAGTGAACTCATGATCTACTATTTGATTTTGCATTTCTTCACAAATTTTAAGAAGTTCAGCTTTGCTACCTGACGGTTTCTCATCTTGGATGCCCATCAAAGCCATGCAAGAATGGGCTTCATGTTCCTCCTCGCTTTCAGCTTCGCTATCCATATCCCATGTTAATACATTCGCTTTTCCTTTTCCTTTAGCGAGCTGAGCAGTTTCATTTGGGCAATCCTTCATCAAATGTCCTCTTCCCTTGCATTTAAAACATTGCATTCTATCAGTAGATTTTTGATCATTAAATTGCTTGGAAAAATTATTAAAGTTGGAACGATTAAACCTGGGTGCCATTTCATTTCTCCCATGCTTGGTCTTGATGAACTTTCTGAAGTTTCTCACCATTAGCGCTATGTCGTCATCATCATCTTCACTTTCGTCAGCTTTCAGAGCAAGGGGCTTTATGGCTTTCTCTTTCTCCTCAGGTTTCTCTCTTGCTTCAACATTTTGCAATTCCAACTCATGGGACATCAAATTACCAATAAGGTCCTCCACCTTCAATTGAGACAATACCTTTGCTTGCTTCCTTGATGGCGGTGACCTTTGGTCTGAAAGAGCTTGGCAATGCTCTTAGGATCTTCCTCACTTGATCGAGGCTATCGTATGGCTTTCCAAGTGAGCTAGACTTGTAGACTATGTCGGTGAACCTCGCATACATCTCTGATATGCTCTCTGATGGTAGCATGCGAAATCCCTCGAACTCTGCACTCAACAGAGACAGTCTAGACTCCTTCACCTGTGACGTTCCCTCGTGCGTCACCTCCAAAGTATGCCATATCTCCTGCGCAGTTAAACAATGTGAGATTCTATTATATTCAGATTTATCAAGTGCACAAATGAGAGCATTCATGGCTTTAGCATTTAAAGAATAAGATTTCCAATCATCATCATCCCATTTGTCATTTGGTTTTTCAATCTCAACATTTTCTACTTTAATAACAGGCAGTTTATATCCTTTTTCAATAATTTGCCAAGCTTTATAATCAACAGAAATAAGGTAGATTTTCATTCGATTTTTCCAATAAGCATAATCACCTCCATTAAACCTAGGGGGACGGGAAACAGACTGACCCTCAGCAAAAGCACTATCCATATGGTTATTCATGGTCAATCCTAGGCTAGATCATAAAAACCTGCTCTGATACCACTTGTTGGATCTGGATCCTAGCCTAGAGGGGGGGTGAATAGGCTTATAAAAATAATTCGTGCAACCCACGAATAAGCACACGCAGTTATATCAGCAACAAGGTAAACAAAATACAGACACAGAGTACACAACAGATTTACCCTGGTTCAGTCGTCCAAACGACCTACTCCAGCCCCAAAGCAGAACTAGTATTGAATAGCGCAATAGGTACAAAACCACAAGTTAGAGCACGCTCAGAGCACCCTCTACGTCTCTACACTCGCCAGGGTCTCAGTACCCCACACACAGTGTTTTCTCTCACTATCAATCCTAGTAAAGCTTTCTACCAGCTAGTCCCAAACTAGCTGGGTCCCACTTGTCTAGTCCCAACTAGACAAGTCCCAAAATAAGCACACAAAAAAGGTAAAGTTTTCCCTACAGAGAACGTTACACTAAAACACAAATAAAAGAGTTTAAGGGTTTAGAAATGCTCAGTTTGTGTTTGTGTAGGCATCTCTGTCAATCAGCAAGTCATCAGCTCCAATCTGACGCAAACGGTGTCTCAATCTAACTCCTGGATTGCAAAATACACACTGGTCTGTGTTGACGTGCGTTTATATTTCATATATTCACGCACGTTTTCTTTTGTGTTTCTCCGTATTTTCCGCCGTCTTTTATTCGTTTTCTCGTATTTTCTCGTTTTCTTTCACTTTTCTTTGTTTCTCCATGTTTGCAAGAGATTGCCCGTGTAGGGGACGTTTAACGACGATATCTCAAGTCCCCGGAGCAACGGGAGGAGTCACGCGTGATCCGGGGGGTCAAACGACGAAGATTACATCTTTCAGCCCCTCACCCGGTCGGTTGGTCATCTCCAATCGATCGGGTGATGCACGCGTGCACCACCCGGTCTCAGCCGGAGCTCAAGTGAATGTCACCCGACCGGTTCACAGGCCGGTTCAAACGAGGCTGATTCTCTGTCTTTTAAAGCCAAATTCCAACAGATCGGGTGACTCTCACCTGATCGGTTCATCTGTAGCTGATGCTGAGGAGCCGAGACACGGGCACCCAACCGATCCCTTCACCCGATGGCGCCAAGATCCAACCGGTCACTCCAAGAACTCAACCGACCGGTTCATATGACCGGGTGAAAGTCCGCCGTTTTCTGTTTACTATTTGTAACAGATCACCCGATCGGTTGACTTGTCAACCGATCGGGTGGCGCTTTTCCTGCGGGTTTGGACCCGAACCATTAGGGTTTCGAAGTGGGGGTATAAATACACGAGGCTGGCCGACTTGAAGGGGATCTCCAGGAGTTTTTAGGGCTTTTTGCCCCCCCTTCTCTTGTGAGTTCTAGGTTAGTTTAGATTAGGTCTTTTGCTCAATAAGTCTTGTATTGGATTGACGATTCAACTCAAGATAAGTATTTTCCTCTCTTTTTCTCCATTGTTTGTATTGTGTTTATTTTGCTTGATGGTGAAAGTTTATATGTCTTTTGTGTTGTTCGTTTATATGTTATTCACCATTGAGTAGTTTTGATGAACCCTAATACGGGTTAGGGTAGGATTGTTGCTTGGAAATTTACATTAGACTTGGTTGCATGGCACGTGTTCGATGAAATGTTTCAATAGGGATTTCTAGCGATCTGGGTCCAATTCGTACGACAACACATTAGATGTGTTGGGGGTTGGGGTCAGGTGCTTGTCCAGTCAAGATCCGCTTCGATGTATCGCTAGAAATCACATTCGACCAATTTGGCCATTAGGGTTACGCGGGGGTGTTTCATTGTCATTGGCGGGAAAAAGACCGCCTCTGACCGTCGGGCCAAGGGGGAATAAACTTGGTGGTTGACTCCCTTGCCACAGCTCACGCCCCTAGTGTAGACATCGAGTCCTCGCGTGTGGGAACGGTTTAGACGAAGTGTTGGGAGTTATCATTGCGGCCTTAATGCTCCCGGTTGCGGAAGGTGTTAATGGACATGGGAATGCCCACCGTCCGGAACCGGGTAGGCCTAGCGTGCTTGGCACCGACCGGAATATCGGGCCATGGACGCTAGGTACCACCTTTTGGGGCAATGTCTCACCCTGGGTCAAGTCTAATGCCAAGTGTCATGAGTGCTCTAGCCCGTGTTAGCGGGATTCATTTCGTGTCTTTTTTCAATTCTTTCTTTTATTTCTACACTTTGACCATATCATTCGCGTAGCTAGCACACAACCCAGGCGAGGCTAGTAGCCACTCAAGCCATCCACCTCCCTGAGGTCGATAAACCAGCACCCTACACTAACCGTGCACTTGAGGTAAAACGACACCGCGCCCATACCGTAAACGGGGCACCGGTCAAGTTTTTGGCGCCGTTGCCGGGGAGGCGTTCGGTTTGATATTAGCTTAGCTTGGGTTCGTTAGACTACGCATAAAAACACAAATTTTTTTTTTCATTTTTTCCTTTTTTTAAAAAAAATATATTCAATAAACAAGAAATTTTTCCCCCACCATTATATTATCTCTTTGTTATTCTCTTGTACTATTGACGCTCCTCTCAAGTTTTCTTATTTTTGTTTTCCAGGTATCTTTGGTGTAACCATGTGGAGATCAAATTTCGATGCTCAGACGGGAGGATACGATCCTTATTCAGTTGTGGTTTGTGAGACTTGTGGGATGGTGGGGCACATGCATTATGATTGCCCATTTACGCTTGAGAGCCTCCCCCCACTCCAAGGCCAAACATTTTCCCACAACCTTAGCCCAAACACCTCCCATCCATTTCCTCAACCTTATACCCCTCCACAAACGCAAGAAGAATCAAGCCTCGTGTCTCTCCTTGAAAGTGCCATGTTTAACCAAGGCCAAATATTACAAAACTTAATGGTACCTATCACCGAGCCGACACCGAGGAGAGGGGATGAAGGAGAGGATATACCCACTTTCATGGTTGAGACCACCATGCCATCGGCCACCATAGACACATCTCAAGCCGATACCCCATTTTTCCATCACTACCACTTGGATGACGAATCATTTTTTGATGATGATAGTGAGGATGGGGAGATTTATCTAGGATCTGTGGGAGAGATTTCTTGTCTTGATTTGGATACCCCACATGAGTCCTATGAGAGCACTGAGGAGTTTACAGAGATTATGCATACCGACGAGGAGGATGTGCATGAGGACGAGGACACCACGACCACATACGAGGGGTCCGCTCCACATCCACCTTCAGAGCCATCTCTGTCACAGCTTCCTCCTTGGTCGGTGGTCAACCATGAGGATGTCATTCAGGACATTGGGCAGATGGAGGAGCATGAGCATATCGTCGAGGAGGATGTGCATGAGGGCTTGGATACGATCATCCACTTCATGGAGCCCGAGCCACATCTACCTCTACCGTCACGCTCCACTTCTTCTGTGGCTGATCATCTACTTGAGCATATTGCCCCTATTCAGGGAGATTTTCATACTCACTCTCACTCCACATTTGTGTCTCGCTTTTCACGTCCTATTTCTTTAGACTCATATATTTTTGACACGCCATATCTCTCGCAGGACACATGATCTACTTCCCTTGAGGTATGCTGCGGTGTGTCACCACCTGGAGAGCCACTTCTCATGGACAGCGAGGATTTGGTCGTCGCTAGTACAGAGGATAGCGAGCCATTCTCAGGGAGTATTCGTCACCCTTTTATTATTTTTCCATCTTATGTTGACGATTATCTCTGGTATACATTTATTTTGGGAAATAATTTCTTGCCATGGGCTAATGCACCTCGTCCTTTGTAGGTCACAGGTGGATACCTACTAAGGATGCTTGGAGGTGCATTGCTTGGGTCCATTGGCACATGTGGCACAACGCTTCTGGCGGAGCCACAGAAGGAGCAGTTAGAGCAGCTACCTGCCCCACTTCAGATCTTGGATCCGCCTATGCTCAAGTGTATCCTAATCCAGTAGTGTAAAAATTTACCGCTTTCTAGTTTAGATTTGAATAATCTCGTCTCCTCTCATTAGCGAGGGGAGCGTATCTAGGATTTGCTTTTGCATCTTAATAACCCTTCATGTCGTGCCCTTCTATCATTTCACCCCACATCCTCTTCCGAGGAGAACGAGCAGACTGTCTCTCCTGCATTTTGATTTCTTTCTTTTCCGATTTTCCCCCTAGCATATCTCTACATCCCCATTGATCATATCATTTTACTAGCATTGTCATGTTCAGCTTAGGGGAAATCGACTTTTGTGTGCATGTTTTTGCGTGTCGTTGTTGTGTGTCTGTGTCTAGGTGTTCTTTTTGTTGGTAGCAATGATCTGTGAACGTCGTGTTTGATGATAACAAACGCGTGTGAACGTTTTAACGTGTGTGTTAAGTGTTTCAGGAACAACGAACGTGCGACTAATTCACGGAGAGACTTGATCAATGAGCAAAAAGGAAAGGGAGAGAACCTAGCTTGAGCTGACTCATACCGTTTGGATTAAAACCCTAATTCTTTTCCTTATCTAGTCTCTACCTTGCGTGAGCATCCAAGTGCCTTAAAAAAATTACAATAGCCCATAACCTAATAAATAATTGGCTGGCCGAAATCAAATACAAGAACTGTGGTCTTCTATTCCTTTTGATTGTGTGGGCTTCTATTCCTTTTGATAGCCAATCAAATAAAAATGTGCACATGCCAAAAAATCAATCCCCAAGGAAAACGCAACAAAAAAAATCAACAGAGCCTTTTCTTTTCCCATCTCCAAGAGTATACAATGTCCTGAGAGAGGCGCATGCTTTTTTAATATACACAAAAAAATAAAACCTAGCCACCCAAACCCAGGAGAGCTTCAGCCGCAACTTAAATAGAGGGGGTATTCATTTTTTTTGGTGCGCCACAAGAATTCTGAGAGGAGCCGAAAAAAACCTCCCATTATAAATTCCCAAGAACCACATCCTTTTAATCTCTCCCTGAGATCATCATCAAAAAAGGGGTCGTGACCTAAGTCTTCATCTAAGAGCCGCCAAAAAAAATTGAGAGGAGCCGCCCTTTGATTTGTTCTGTGTTTTTGTTTTGCAGCCGCCGCACTTCACAAAAATTCCCAGGAGCATCGGCCGACCACTTTAACAGAGAGAGATAGGGAAGAAAGAGATCAAACTTGACTTAGTTATTTTATTCTTCTCTCTCTCTAACTTTAATACTTCTCATTGTTTTCTTTTTCTTTGCAGGCTCAAAAAAAGGGAAAATTGTGTGCAGAGTTTTTCTTTTGTGTGCATAAGACGAAACAAGCAAAAAGATTAGTTTTTCTTTAATCATGTGTGCATTGGGGTACAAACGAAAGTGCAGAGGCCATGGCACTATGTTAATTCAAGGATTGAGCAAAGTTTGTGCAGATTTCTTGTGTGTGCCGAGACTTTGTGTGTGCAGAACTTTTGTGTGCAAGTTATTCGTGTGCCATCATTAAAGGAGATCAAGGAGAAGGACGTAAGACTACAAACGGGTACCAAATACCACAAGTTGTAAGGGGAGCCGCAACTTGAGTTGCACGACTTGCGGAGACGACTACATCACGTCAGATACAGATCTGACCTGCGCCTATTAACAGAGACGACTACGTCTATACACTGAGCATTTCTGAACTCTATTATTATATTTTTGTGTGTGTAGTAGTAGCGATCTCTGTAGGGGAAACTTTACCTGTTTGTGTTACTTTTGGGGACCTGACGACTTTGGGAGTCGTCACGGAGGGAGAGCATCTGACTAGGTTGATAGTGTAGAGCACGTGGTGTGCGTACGAGCTAGGTGAGAGTAGATTTGGGATCTTGACTCATTGTAGCTGTACAGAATTACATATCTATCTAGTATTTGCTTTCAGGGGCTGGAGTAGGTTATGGGGACGACCGAACCAGGGTATATCTGTGCGTACTCTGTGATTGCTATTTTATTATCCTGTCTGTACTTATAACTGCGTGTTATTGTTCGTGGGTTGCACGAATATTTTTTAATAGCCTATTCACCCCCCCTCTAGGCTACGATCCAGATCCAACAAGTGGTATCAGAGCAGGTTTAGAGGATCTAGTCTAGATTTTTAGTTGACCATGAATATATCTGATTGTGCTTTTGTTGAAGGTCAGTCTATAGCCCGTCCCCCTAAGTTTAACAGTATAGACTTTGCATATTGGAAGGCTAGGATGAAAATCTATTTGGTGTCTGTAGATTATGATGTGTGGGATATTGTTGAAAATGGTTATAGTCTACCCACTATTAAAATTGAAGACACTGTTATGATTAAGCCTAAAGACAAGTGGGATTTAGCTGATAAGAAACTTTATACTCTTAATGGTAAAGCTATGAATGCGCTTATATGCTCTCTTGATAAATCTGAGTTTAATCGTATCTCACATTGTCTAACTGCGCAGGAAATCTGGCATACTCTGGAGGTGACACACGAGGGAACATCGCAAGTAAAGGAATCCAGACTTGCGTTGCTGAGCACTGAATATGAGAGCTTCCGCATGCTACCAACAGAATCTGTGAAAGAGATGTTTGCGAGGTTCACGGACATCGTCTACAAATCCAGTTCCCTCGGTAAGCCATACTCTAGCCATGAACAGGTACGAAAGATCTTAAGGGCGCTACCAAGCTCGTTCAGGCCTAAAGTCACAGCTATTCAAGAAGCTAAGGACTTGTCAACAATGAAAGTGGAGGACTTGATAGGCAACCTAATGTCACACGAGCTTGAGTTGCAGAGTATAGAAGCCAGAGAGAAACCTGAAGAGAAAACCAAAGCTTCCACACCATTAGCTCTTCAAGCTAACGATGATGATCTTGATGAAGAGCAAGCCCTAATGGTCAGAAACTTCAGGAGATACATTCAGGCTGATCAAGGAAGAGCTGAGATGGGAAAAAGGTTCATTCGTTCTAATAATTCTAATTTTGGTAGAAATTCCTATGATCAGAAAGCTATTAATAGAAGTGAATGTTTTAAATGCAGGAAGAAAGGGCACCACATAAAAGATTGCCCACAACAACACACAGCTCAAGTTGCAAAAGAAAAAATGAAAGTGCTGACGTGGGACATGGATAGCGAAGCTGAGGAGGAGGATGAGGAACATGAAGCTCACTCATGCATGGCATTGATGGCCAAACACAATGAGGTAGAATCTCCCACTAAAGCTGAATTCTTAGAAATCTGTAAAGGAATGCAACATAGAATTGATGAGCTAGAAGCTGATGTGGAATGTTATAGGAATGATAATTTTGATATGCAACAAACTGAGTATGCCATGTCTATAGAAATGAAAGATCTTAAACAAGAGCTTGTTGCATGCAAATCTATCATTACCATGTTAGAAAAGGAGAAAGCTAGCTTGCCCGAAAAAACTGAGTGTCTTTCATGTCCCTCTTTATTAAAGGATATTAGCATGTATAAGCTAGATAAGACAAAGCTTGAAGTTGAAAATGAATTGCTTTCTGAAAAGATTATCATGCTAAATCTTGAACTTAAAGAAAAAATGAGGGATTTTGAAAAGAAAGAAGAGGAAAACAAGCAAGCTTTCAGTAGTAAATGTACTTTGCTTGTGAATGAAAATGATATCTTGAAATCCAAAGTCACCACCCTAGAATTGTCATTAAAAAGATTTTCCATTGGAAAACAAAATTTGGACATTATTCTTGGAAATCAAATTTATGGCAATAATAGGCGAGGACTAGGATATGATCTTAAAAATGTTGAAAAATCAAAATATAGAAAAGTTCACATTGAATCAACAAAGGTTGGAAATTTTCATGCTAAGTGCTTTACATGTGGATGTGTTGGTCATACTTCATATCATTGCAAATATAGGAACAAAAACATTAAGTTCAAACAAATATGGGTTCCTAAATCTTTGATGACTAACGTGAGTGGACCTTGTTGGATTCCAAGGTCACACACGACACCTCTTTTGTAGGTGGATGGAAATTTGACGAGGAGCAATAAATTGAATGTCTCATTACTTTTTAGCTCCTTAGTCAAACGACGACGCGAAGGTATATCTCATTCTTTGAACTCAATGAATATCTTCATAGTTTTTTTGTGTGCGTGACTTTTCTTTGTTTGTGTGCTAGTAGTTGCATTGCTATGTGTGCATGACTTTTTTTTGTTTGTGTGATTGCATCTCATGTTTGCTTAAGTACTTCATGCATTTAAAAAAATATATAAAAATATAAAAAAAATAAAAAATAAAAAAAATGGTGCTTAAATGAGTATCTTTTCTCTTTGATTCATTATTGAAGTATGCACGGATGAATTCCATATGTATGTAGAAATCGGTGTATTATTTCTTTTGCCACATGCGCATGTTCATCTTTCTAAATATTCATGGCATATTCAATGAGTGAAAATAACTGGATTTCTACACCACCTACTTCACTTCCACATGTATTATTATTGTTGCACTTTTGGAGATATCGTTTATGAAGTATGAAATGTGAATGTAGGAGGAAAACTTAACTGCATATCTAAGGGATATGATATACCTTGCCATGGATAAAAATTGAGCAAAATAAAGTGTTGTTATAAGTATTTTAAAAAAAATGAAAACAAAAGATAATTGCTCCGTATGAAAAATGGATACAATCCTTGGCAACGGTATTACCCACGAGTATCCAACATAAGCTGTATGGGTAAACTTTAGCGTTGGTGTATTTACTCGTCAAGCAATGCCACCCCCACATCTAAGAGTCCTTATAGGCTATGTTTTGGGGTGTGGTACCTTGAACTCATTTTTAATGAGGTGGGAAAAATCAATTCTAGGTGATAGAATGTTATTTGGAAAATGTGGATTGGTTCCGGTTGACTTTCTTAATGATTCTCCCTATGTGCTTCAATTTTAATCATCACACCGTACACGTTGATGTTGAAGTCTTAGTTGTTTAATTTCATTGGATTTTGACTTGATTATTCTATGATTGTATACATGCAATTGTTGGTATTGGCTTATAATGCTCTGTTTTTGCATAATATATGATTTTGACTTCGTGGTATGACTTTTGATGATAACAAAGGGGGAGAAATTTTGGGAAAGATTTGATATTAATGCACGTGAAAATATGATTGTTTGATTAAGGGGGAGCATCAATAAATATCAGGGAAGCACTAAAATAGGGGGAGCATGCTTATTGTTAAACTTTGCACATCGGTGTTTGCACATCATTATATATCATTACCTGTCACCCTCTATCATCACACTTTCACACACACTATTTGGAACATTATTGCTCAAATCTTATATTCAGTTTGTTATCATCAAAAGGGGGAGATTGTTGGTAGCAATGATCTGTGAACGTCGTGTTTGATGATAACAAACATGTGTGAACGTTTTAACGTGTGTGTTAAGTGTTTCAGGAACAACGAACGTGCGACTAATTCACGGAGAGACTTGATCAATGAGCAAAAAGGAAAGGGAGAGAACCTAGCTTGAGCTGACTCATACCGTTTGGATTAAAACCCTAATTCTTTTCCTTATCTAGTCTCTACCTTGCGTGAGCATCCAAGTGCCTTAAAAAAATTACAATAGCCCATAACCTAATAAATAATTGGCTGGCCGAAATCAAATACAAGAACTGTGGTCTTCTATTCCTTTTGATTGTGTGGGCTTCTATTCCTTTTGATAGCCAATCAAATAAAAATGTGCACATGCCAAAAAATCAATCCCCAAGGAAAACGCAACAAAAAAAATCAACAGAGCCTTTTCTTTTCCCATCTCAAAGAGTATACAATGTCCTGAGAGAGGCGCATGCTTTTTTAATATACACAAAAAAATAAAACCTAGCCACCCAAACCCAGGAGAGCTTCAGCCGCAACTTAAATAGAGGGGGTATTCATTTTTTTTGGTGCGCCACAAGAATTCTGAGAGGAGCCGAAAAAACCTCCCATTATAAATTCCCAAGAACCGCATACTCTTAATCTCTCCCTGAGATCATCATCAAAAAAAGGGGTCGTGACCTAAGTCTTCATCTAAGAGCCGCCAAAAAAAATTGAGAGGAGCCGCCCTTTGATTTGTTCTGTGTTTTTGTTTTGCAGCCGCCGCACTTCACAAAAATTCCCAGGAGCATCGGCCGACCACTTTAACAGAGAGAGATAGGGAAGAAAGAGATCAAACTTGACTTAGTTATTTTATTCTTCTCTCTCTAACTTTAATACTTCTCATTGTTTTCTTTTTCTTTGCAGGCTCAAAAAAAGAAGGGAAAATTGTGTGCAGAGTTTTTCTTTTGTGTGCATAAGACGAAACATGCAAAAAGATTAGTTTTTCTTTAATCTTGTGTGCATTGGGGTACAAACGAAAGTGCAGAGGCCATGGCACTATGTTAATTCAAGGATTGAGCAAAGTTTGTGCAGATTTCTTGTGTGTGCCGAGACTTTGTGTGTGCAGAACTTTTGTGTGCAAGTTATTTGTGTGCCATCATTAAAGGAGATCAAGGAGAAGGACGTAAGACTACAAACAGGTACCAAATACCACAAGTTGTAAGGGGAGCCGCAACTTGAGTTGCACGACTTGCGGAGACGACTACATCACGTCAGATACAGATCTGACCTGCGCCTATTGACAGAGATGACTACGTCTATACACTGAGCATTTCTGCACTCTATTATTATATTTTTGTGTGTGTAGTAGTAGCGATCTCTGTAGGGGAAACTTTACCTGTTTGTGTTACTTTTGGGGACCTGACGACTTTGGGAGTCGTCACGGAGGGAGAGCATCTGACTAGGTTGATAATGTAGAGCACGTGGTGTGCGTACGAGCTAGGTGAGAGTAGATTTGGGATCTTGACTCATTGTAGCTATACAGAATTACATATCTATCTAGTATTTGCTTTCGGGGGCTGGAGTAGGTCGTGGAGACGACCGAACCAGGGTATATCTGTGCGTACTCTGTGATTGCTATTTTATTATCCTGTCTGTACTTATAACTGCGTGTTATTGTTCGTGGGTTGCACGAATATTTTTTAAAAGCCTATTCACCCCCCCTCTAGGCTACGATCCAGATCCAACACTTTTGTCGTGTTTTATACCTTTTATTTGAGTGTTTCTTTTTCTTTATTTTTTTAGTTTCGCTCATGTGTTTTTTGTGTTTTTCATTTTTTTGTGTCGGTGCGTAACTCCCCCCATTTTCATTGCCCTCTCGTATTCACTACTATTGCATTGAGGACAATGCAAGTTTCATCTTGGGGGAGTCGCACTTGGTGCATCATTTGTCTCTTTTTCTTCGTTATTTGAGTCGATTTTCTCCGTGTTTTTCTTTTTCTTTTTTTTCTTTTCTTCCTTTTATCTCTTTCTCCTAGAGATGAACCCTATGATGAATTGCCACGAAAATTACACGCGCACCTTGCACAGCTTCGATAATCACATTCACTAACCCTAGGATATCGAGTCCTCTTGCATTTCATGCATCGCGGGTCCACTAGCTTTTTGTGAGTCGTGCGTCGCGCCTAGCTATTTGGTGTGCTTCTACTTTGTGATTTTACTTTATATACCTGTCCAGGAATGACCCCTAGATTATCATGCTTCGATATTGAATATGCGGTATTTGCTTCTAATGTCTGCTTCTATATGCATGCTATATATATCGTATACTTCATTTCGCATGTGTCGGGATTCCACAATTAAGGACTAGGATAACCCATTTAGCCCATGCTCTAATTAGCGAGAATAGTTTCCTTTGCCCAAGTGTTTAGATTCCGATTTCTTTTTTGTTTTACTTGGTGTGAATCCCCTCGTCGTGTACCGTTCTCCCACTTGGGAGAGTACACATGTGTATAGCCAATATCCCAAAAATCCGGAAAAAAAGAGAAAAGAAAAGAAAAACCCAAAAAGAAAAGAAAAGAAAAATTTTGTATAGCCCAAAATCAAAAAAAATACAAATACCCAAAACCCAAAAAATTCCCGTGTGAATATTTTTTCCTACTTGCCGAGAATAAAGGGAAGGCGAGAATTTGCACCGAGTGTTCTACTCCACATCTTCTCAACCTCCATCGTTTTCGAAAACACTTGGCATATGAGCCTTCTAGCGATTACCTAGGCTATAGTGTGGTGATTTCCTAGTCCCTAGCTGTGGAGTCCCTGATGCATGATACGCTTGTATTCTTATACTCTTCTCATGCATGCTTGAGCTAATATTCACCGCAATTTCAAATTGAATCGATATTTGGGTCTTTCTTTGGGTATGTGTATATGGATCTTTATTGCACATCGTAGATAGTGACACCATCTGCTAGCACACGACCACACTCACTCGCGCTTCACTGCGTGGGCCCACGACACTTGTTTGGACTCACATTCCTTGGTTTAGTGTTGTGTATTGTCGTATGCTTGCTTCGTGTGGCATGTTTGATTTTGTTGGCCCTTACGGGGGATCTAGGATATAGAGTTTTCTTTTTCTCTCTTTCTCTCTATTTTCCCCCTCCGAGCTCCTACTCTCACTCGTCTTCCTCGAGGACGAGGAAGAGTTCAGCTTGGGGGATTTTGACGTGCGTTTATATTTCATATATTCACGCACGTTTTCTTTTGTGTTTCTCCGTATTTTCCGTCGTCTTTTATTCGTTTTCTCGTATTTTCTCGTTTTCTTTCACTTTACTTTGTTTCTCCATGTTTGCAGGAGATTGCCCGTGTAGGGGATGTTTAACGACGATATCTCAAGTCCCCGGAGCAACGGGAGGAGTCACGCGTGATCCGGGGGGTCAAACGACGAAGATTACATCTTTCAGCCCCTCACCCGGTCGGTTGGTCATCTCCAACCGATCGGGTGATGCACGCGTGCACCACCCGGTCTCAGCCGGAGCTCAAGTGAATGTCACCCGACCGGTTCATAGGCCGGTTCAAACGAGGCTGATTCTCTGTCTTTTCAAGCTAAATTCCAACCGATCGGGTGACTCTCACCCGATCGGTTCATCTATAGCTGATGCTGAGGAGCCGAGACACGGGCACCCAACCGATCCCTTCACCCGATGGCGCCAAGATCCAACCGGTCACTCCAAGAACTCAACCGACCGGTTCATATGACCGGGTGAAAGTTCGCCGTTTTCTGTTTACTATTTGTAACAGATCACCCGATCGGTTGACTTGTCAACTGATCGGGTGGCGCTTTTCCTGCGGGTTTGGACCCGAACCATTAGGGTTTCGAAGTGGGGGTATAAATACACGAGGCTGGCCGACTTGAAGGGGATCTCCGGGAGTTTTTAGGGCTTTTTGCCCCCCTTCTCTTGTGAGTTCTAGGTTAGTTTAGATTAGGTCTTTTGCTCAATAAGTCTTGTATTGGATTGACGATTCAACTCAAGATAAGTATTTTCCTCTCTTTTTCTCCATTGTTTGTATTGTGTTTATTTTGCTTGATGGTGAAAGTTTATATGTCTTTTGTGTTGTTCGTTATATGTTATTCACCATTGAGTAGTTTTGATGAACCCTAATACGGGTTAGGGTAGGATTGTTGCTTGGAAATTTACATTAGACTTGGTTGCATGGCACGTGTTCGATGAAATGTGTCAATGGGGATTTCTAGCGATCTGGGTCCAATTCGTACGACAACACACTAGATGTGTTGGGGGTTGGAGTCCGGTGCTTGTCCAGTCAAGATCCGCTTCGATGTATCGCTAGAAATCACATTCGACCTATTTGGCCATTAGGGTTACGCGGGGGTGTTTCATTGTCATTGGCGGAAAAAAGACCGCCTCTGACTGTCGGGCCACGGGGAAATAAACTTGGCGGTTGACTCCCTTGCCACAGCTCACGCCCCTAGTGTAGACATCGAGTCCTCGTGCGTGGGAACGGCTTGGACGAAGTGTTGGGTGTTATCATTGCGGCCTTAATGCTCCTGGTTGCGGAAGTTGTTAATGGACATGGGAATGCCCACCGTCCAGAACCGGGTAGGCCTAGCGTGCTTGGCACCGACCGGAATATCGGGCCATGGACGCTAGGTACCACCTTTTGGGGCAATGTCTCACCCTGGGTCAAGTCTAATGCCAAGTGTCATGAGTGCTCTAGCCCGTGTTAGCGGGGATTCATTTCGTGTCTTTTTTCAATTCTTTCTTTTATTTCTACACTTCGACCATATCATCCGTGTAGCTAGCACACAACCCAGGCGAGGCTAGTAGCCACTCAAGCCATCCACCTCCCTGAGTTTGATAAACCCCACCCTACACTAACCGTGCACTTGAGGTAAAACGACACCGCGCCCATACCGTAAACGGGGCTCCGGTCATGTGTTTAAAGAAATTCAGTTCAACTCCTTAAATAACAGCGGTCTGTGCGCTCAGCAACTCCTTTAAAATAAGCGGTCGATGTGTAGAGCGATTCAGTTCAAATCCAGATATACTCGGTCGGTGCACAGAGCAACTCCTAATAAATCTCAGGCCACGTCAGCTTGAATTAAAATCACTTCGCTTTCACGTCCAAATTCAGTTGCATGCATCAATCTCGCCCGTCGGTTCGCTTCGTTTTCACAGGGATGCTGCCTCCACGACAGCACGAAAGTATGCAGTGCAGGGGCTTCGCCGTTCGTCTTCGCGGCCTCGATAATTACCTCGACGACGGCGGCGGCAGATTTGTGGCAGTGATCTTCGATAGCTTCGGTGGAAGACGAGGCGGACGTCTGTTGGTGAAGATGACGGCGGTAGCACAGATCTTGGCGACGTCTTCTTGGTGATGATGCAGCGGCAACATCGTCGTCTTCGTCTTCGACTCGTGCAGTGGCCCTACTCCGGCATCTCCGCTTCACCAACAGCGAGGGGGGTTCTCCGATCGAGCGACAGCGATTAGGTGCTCAGCTTCCGGCGGCGAGCTTCTTGTTGAAGACGACGGTGTGGATGTGTAGGCGGTAAGCTTTTGAAGACGACGGAGGCTATCAGGTCATGACGGCTTCGACGATGTCGACAGAGATGGGACTTCACCGACAGCGAGGGGAGCTCGATGGCACGACACCAAGATGACGATGAGAACACGGTGAACAGCAGCGGCGTGTGTTCATGCAACGTTGAAGACGATAGCTACGACAGACTTTGCCGTCTCGACGTGATCTCCGACGGCAGCTTCGACCTACTACTTGACAGGGCTCCTTCAACAGCGACGAAGGCGTGTAGATAGCAGCCTCGTCTTCTTCACGGTGGCGACTTCCGCTTCATCAGCAACCACCTCGACGACGGTGAGCAGATCTTGAGTACTGCACAACTTGAAGACAATGATGATGGTCGGAGCGTGATCTTCGACGTGTGCTTTCTCTCCGACTTGTTGGCCTGACGACGGCGTGCACGTTGACGGCTTGGAGTTGTTGGCCTTGATGCGGAGATTTTTGCGGCAAATATATAATATCAACTAGGGTTTTTTGTTGGTGCCGTCTTTAATAAAGATTTTACATGCCTCAAATAATTTTTCAGCCTCAAGATAATTTGGCCTTGGAGGTGTTTAGGAGATGTACTTTTTGGCTAGGTGCTGGCGGTAAAAAAAACAGGGCTAAGGTTTTTGTATAGGGTGCTTGAGAAAAATATTAGCCTAGGTTGTTGGCCTATTTAGTTCACTAAATTGGTTATGCGAGTTAATTTCGATGATGACAAACAAGTCATGTGTGACTAACATTTTTCAGTAAGTGATTTCAGGGATAAACGTGCAAAAGAAAGTTTGTTTGCAAGAGAGAAATTGTATGTGGACAATGGTGCAAAAAGAAAATTCATTGGTCAAAGATGGAGATTTGATTGGATCCTCAAGGAATTAGTTACTTGTATAGTTGTATTCAAATTCCATCCTCATCCAAATACTACACAAGGTGGCTTCCATTCAAATTCAAATATATATGCATCAAAACTGTTTATGCACATCAGGTAACAAAAACAAACACTCTCCATTATCATATGCACTTGATGCAACATCATTTTTCAAATAATAATAATAACCAAGTTAAAACAAGGGATCACACACAAAAAATCACATGATAAAAGGATTCTGTTTTTTTGTTGATTTAAAACAAAAAAAAAACAATAATCCTTGAAGTGCCGTATTGTTCAAAGAAATCAACCGATATTTTTGAAGGTGAAACACAAATTTTGTTGTTGGTTTTTTGATCTCATCTCATGATCACCTGACGCATGCTTCCTCCTATAAAACAAATATAAAACACTAGGGGGATAAAAACAGATGCGAGTTGCTAATCAAGGCGCAACTCAAAAGAGACAGCTTCGACATCCTCAAAGGTGATCGACAACATCCTCTGAGGATAAGCGGCGTCTCCCTCTCCGATTCTTTAAGTTTGAGGAAGCGCGGCCTCCGAGAACACGCAGCGAAGCTATCCTCCGACTCTCGAAGGCGAAGCTCTCCGACAACTCGAAGGCGAAGGCATCGTCAACTCTCCGACTCTCGAAGGCGAAGCTCTCCGATGACTCGTAAGCAAAGGCAGCGTCAGTTCTCCGACTTTCTCAGGCAAAGCTGTCGCCTCGAAGGCGAAGCTCTCCGACTTGAAGGCAGCGTCGTCGTCCTCAGGGGCTCCAAAGCAGGCGACATCATCTTCGAGCGCCCCTTGTCTGTGATCATCTTCGTGCGCCTCTAAGATCTACTCTTCGACCAAATTTCTAGGGCTTCGATCAATTTCCAGGGGCTTCGTCAACATTCTCCAGCGTTTCGACAACTCATCGACTCACGGCGGTGACTCGCGGTGGCGATTCACATCAGCTACACGGCGGCAACTCAATGCGAAGCTCAGCAATTTGAAGATCAATATTTGAAATGGAATAATTTGAGTCTTGATCCTCCTCACGAAAGAAGACAGATTGATTTTGCAAATTGATTTGGGAATTGCTTTACACACAACCTGCTATCTAAACAGAAATATATCAAATTTCTTTACGCACAGCAAATCAGCAACTGGGCTTGCACGATGAACTTCAACTGCACATATCTTCCAATCCAGACATCAGATTTGTGAGCGGTTTGAGCCTACGTGACCACGATCTCATAAATTTCATCACGGTGATATTTTTCCAGACTTTTACTGAAGTATTAAGTTGCTTATACTACTTTGTTGTGAGATCATATTAAGAGTATCTTTAGTAAGAAGCTATATCTGTGCTTAATTTTGTCAAACTATATCTGTGAACGGTGAGATCACTACCCGTAAGTGTGATCAGGTTTATTGTGTGAAATTCTCATAGGTTTTGGGGTCGGAGTTTTGGTAGGGAGCCACTCCGTTAAAAAATAGCTGTGTCTCATTATCTCTGTGATTGTGATTATATTTAAAATTTGTGCCACACACCCTATTCACCCCCCTCTAGGGTGTTTTTCAATTGGTATCGGAGCATGATTCCTTTTAGACTCAAAGTCTAGTGGAATTTCGATCCTATGGCACAAATTCCACACACATACTCATATGACACACACAATCAAAGAGAAGGTCAGTCGTATCTCAGATCTCCTCTATTTGATGGTACAGACTATAGTTATTGGAAACAACGTATGTCCATACACATCAAAGGTATCGATATGGCATTATGGAGAATAATCAGTGAAGGATTTACACTGTTTGATAAACCCACTCCTGAGCAGCAAAAAGAAAATGATCGGTTAGAAAATCTAAACTTTAAGGCCATGAGCATCTTGTATTGTGGTCTTAGTAAAACTGAATTTAACCGCATTAGTTCTTGTTCCACTGCTAAGGATATTTGGACGAGACTTGAAGTTACTCATGAAGGAACTAGTGAAGTTAAGAAAACTCGTATTAGAATGTTATTACAGAAATATGAAAATTTTGCTATGATGCCTAATGAGTCTATTGATGCTATGTTTTCTCGTTTTGCAGATATCGTCAATCCATTGAAATCTTTAGGGAAGGACATCCCAGAGGAAGATCTGGTCGGAAAGATCTTATACTCCTTATCTGGCGATTGGATTCAAAAAAGGACGGCGATTGAAGAAGCACATGATTTGGCAGATATCAGTTTCGAGAAGCTGATGGGAAAATTAATGGCTTATGAGGTTCAATTAAAGATGGCCGATGACAGCACACCAAAGATGGAAGATAAACCTAAGAAGGAGGAAACAAAGGAAAAGAATTTAGCCTTTCAAGTCTCCAAAATGCTCAAGGAGGAGATGAATGAATCAGACGATGAAAGCATGGCTCTTGTCCAAGAAAATTTTTGAAATTCATGAGAAACAACAAAAGAAGGACGGGGAGCATTTGGGGTACCAAGAAAAATGAAGAAAATGATGGAGAAAGTTCTGCACCTCAGTGTTTCAGATGCAACAAGAGAGGGCACATGAAAGCAGAATGTCCACTTCTGAAAGGAAAAGGAAAGGAAAAGACTGGTGATGGAGAAAAGAGAACATCAAAGCGAGGAATGGTAGCTACATGGGGAGAAAGTGACGCAGAAGAACTCTCCTCAGATGATGACTGGAACGACAACACTGGAACTTGCTTTATGGCTGGAAACGAAAAGGTAAAAATTAGCTCTCTTGCTCAAAGCTTTGATGATGAAATGAATATTAGTGATGATATGTTTTCTAGCATGGAGGAAGCTTATGAATTTCTTGTAGAACTCCTTCAAGAAATGGGTCCTAAATTCCTTAAACTAAAAAAAGGTTCGTGATTCATTAAAAGAGGAACTAGGGAGCATGACAAGAGAGAGAGACGAGCTATTTGTTAAGTGGAAAGAACAAAAGGAAATAATATATAATTTTGATGAAACCCAACTAGAAACAAAAACCTTAGAGCTAGAAAATACTAATAAAAAATTGGCTTCGTTAGAGTTTGACCATGTTAATCTAGCTAAAGAATTAAAAGAGAAAATTAGTATTCTTAGTTCTAAAGATTCTGAAATGAAATTATTGAACCTAAAAGTGGCTAGCTATGAAGAAAAATTGGAAGAGCTTGAAAAAGAAAATTCTAATTTAATAAAAGGAAAACACATAGCCATCGATTCTGAAACTAGCGAAAAAGAAAAAAGATATGAGACTAAGATTAGTGAAATTGAGAATGAAAATCAAAATCTTAGCTTGACATTAAAGAAATTCACAAATAGCCAAGAAAGCTTTAATAAAATGATAAATGGGCTTAATGAACAATCTAGTAAACATGGTCTTGGCTTTCAGAAAAAACAACCTAAGAGAAAAACTGGGAAGATCATTGAAAAGAATTTTGCAAGAGACATGAGCTTTCAACATTGCATGCACAAAAATCATATGTCATCTACTAATAAGCATTTCAATGTTACATGTTTTTATTGCAACAAAAATGGGCATGTTATGTATGATTGCTTGGCCAGATATTATCCTGCATATTTCATATGGGTTCCAAAGCATCGTACTAACAAGTGTGGATCCAAAATTTGGCTACCAAAGGGTGCATCTTCTTTTGCAGGTGCATCTTCAAGTGAAAAATGACAGCATTTGGTACCTTGATAGCGGTTGCTCGAATCACATGACGGGCAACGAATCCCTCTTCACGACGCTATCAAGGAAAGATGGAGGGACGGTTATTCTTGGAGATGGAAAGAAGTGCAAAATCTTGGGTAAAGGTAACATTGGTAAGCATCCTCTTGTGGTCATTGAAAATGTTAATCTTGTTGATGGTTTAGCACATAACTTGTTAAGTGTGAGTCAGCTATGCTCTATAGGCCTTAAGGTTCATTTCGAAAATAACAAAGTATATATTTTAAAAGGTGATGATATTCTTTTCAAGGGTTTATCTCATAATAACATCTATACTATCAAACTTAGTGATTCAAACAATCTAAAATGTTTAGTTGCATCACATGAGACTAGTTGGCTTTGGCATCAAAGATTAGGCCATGCCGGCATGGACCTAATCTCAAAGCTTGCTCGAAAGAAACTAGTGAGAGGTTTACCTCAAATTAGCTTTGATCGGGATAAGCTTTGTGATGCATGTCAATTAGGTAAACAACATAAAAGTAGTTTCAATCCTAAAAAGGTTGTAACTACTTCTAAGTCATTGCAACTAATACATTTGGATCTATTTGGACCCACAAAGGTTGCTAGCTTAGGTGGTATGCATTATTGCTTTGTTATTGTCGATGAATTTTCACATTTCACCTGGGTTTATTTTTTGACACACAAACATGAAACTTTTGATGTTTTCAAAATGTTTTGTAAAAAGGTTGAAAATGAAAAAGGTTTTTCAATTGTCAAAGTTAGAAGTGATCATGGAGGAGAATTTGTTAATACTGGCTTTGATGATTTTTGCATTTCAAAAGGTTATTCACATAATTTTTCCGCCCCGAGGACACCACAACAAAATGGGGTGGTTGAGAGGAAAAACCGTACTTTGCAAGAAATGGCTAGGACCATGATTCATGATTACAAATTGCCATTATATTTTTGGGCTGAAGCTATACATACTTCTTGCTATGTTTTAAATCGTGTATCCATTAGACCCATTTTGAAGAAAACACCTTATGAGCTTTATAGAGAGTTGACTCTCAACTTATCACATTTAAAACCATTTGGATGCAAGTGCTATATTCTGAAAGTAGGTGCAAATCTGGATAAATTTGATGCTAAATCCGATGAGAGTAATTTTGTTGGCTACTCACCACATAGCAAATCTTACCGAGTATTTAACAAAAGAACTCTTACTATTCAAGAAACTGTGCATGTGAAATTTGACGAGAAAAGTGCTATTAATGAATCTTCTAGTGCTGCAGATTCTACAGATATTACAGGTGGCTTGGATGGACTGGAGATAAACACTAACAATTCCAATGAGCAAGAGAACAACAATGATGGTGTATCAAAAGAAGCAAAAGCTACTACGCCATCACAAGATCTCCCTAAGGATTGGCACTTTCAGAAGGATCATCCAAAGAATCAAATCCTTGGAGACACGACGGAAGGTATACGTACTAGAAGTAGCTTTAATTTGATGGTTAACTTTGCATTTATATCCATTTTGGAGCCTAAAAATGTTGATAGTGCTTTAGAAGATTCCTATTGGATTATGGCAATGCAGGAGGAATTGTCACAATTTGATAGGAATCAAGTTTGGGAACTTGTTCCTAAACCAAAAAATCAAACAATTATAGGCACTAAATGGGTATTTAGAAACAAACTTGACGAGATGGGA
The DNA here is from genome assembly GCA_030789695.1 of Scilla litardierei. Taxonomy (NCBI): domain Eukaryota; kingdom Viridiplantae; phylum Streptophyta; class Magnoliopsida; order Asparagales; family Asparagaceae; genus Scilla; species Scilla litardierei. The sequence continues at coordinate 698,570,662 of CM061142.1, forward strand.
AATGTTGTGCGTAATAAAGCTAGATTAGTAGCACAAGGCTATAACCAAGAGGAAGGGATTGATTTTGATGAAACCTTTGCTCCCGTCGCAAGATTGGAAGCAATTAGGATGCTTCTAGCATTCGCTAGTTTCATGAAATTCAAACTCTTTCAAATGGACGTCAAGAGTGCCTTTTTGAATGGAGTTTTATCTGAGGAAGTCTATGTCAAACAACCTCCTGGGTTTGAAGACTCTATCCACCCGGACTATGTTTTCAAGCTTAACCATGCTTTATATGGGCTCAAACAAGCTCCTAGAGCTTGGTATGAGCGACTTAGTAAATTTTTGCTTGAAAATAATTTTTCCATGGGAAAGGCGGATAAAACTCTATTTGTTAAACATCAAAGTAAAGATCTACTTGTAGTACAAATATATGTTGATGATATCGTTTTTGGTGCTACTAACAATCTACTGTGTGAGGAATTTGCTACATGTATGTCTAGGGAATTTGAGATGAGTCTGATGGGTGAACTCACATTCATGCTTGGTTTGCAAATCAAACAATGTGAGGACGGAATTTTCATCAATCAAGCAAAATATGCAAAGGAGTTAATGAAGAAGTTTGGACTTGAAAATGCTAAAGAATGCTCTACTCCTATGTCAACGACGACAACGATGGATAAAGACGAAAAGGGAAAGAAAGTGGATGAACGCTTGTACCGAGGTATGATTGGTAGCCTATTATACTTGACAGCTAGTAGGCCTGATATAATGTTTAGTGTATGTTTATGTGCTAGATTTCAATCTTGTCCAAAAGAGTCCCATCTTTCTTATGTTAAACGAATAATTCGATATGTCAAAGGAACTTTAGATTTTGGTTTATGGTATCCTTGTTCCACATCATTTGAGCTTGTAGGATATTGTGATGCGGATTTTACGGGAAGTAAGACCAATCGTAAGAGTACCACGGGCACTTGCCAACTACTAGGTATGTCTCTTGTTTCATGGTTTTCCAAGAAGCAAAACTCCATAGCATTGAGTACAACCGAAGCCGAATATGTTTCAGCAGGTTGTTGTTGTGCTCAAATTCTATGGATGAGACAAACCCTCAGAGACTACGATCTTACTTTCCAACCTACAACCATTTGGTGTGACAACAAAAGTGCTATAAATCTATCTAAAAATCCTATTCTACACTCTAGAACAAAACATATTGATATTCGTCACCACTTCCTTAGAGATCATGTTGATAAGAAAGATATCTCTTTAGGATATATTGACACAGAAAAACAATTAGCGGAAATATTCACAAAACCCTTAAATCAAAAGCAATTTTGCTTCATTCGAAGGGAGTTGGGGATTATGTCACTAATTGAGCATTAGCACGCATATCCATGCACATACACATGCTAAAAAAACTGTCTCCGTGCTTCACACATTGCACACTATCTTTATCTCACATGGGTTTGATCATTCTTTGTGTGTGCATGCTTGATCGTCATCACTATTATTGATTTTGGTTGAGAATTTGATATGAACCTTGTTAGACATCTTAGAAACATTAAAAATGTTTTTGATGATGATGCACCATAATATGGTAAAATCCACATGCTTGAATTATTAATGAAAAAGTGAAACTTGTAAGCATACCAAATTGTATGAATCAAATAGATTGATTGAGTCTTATAAACTATGTAGACAACTGGATGTGCTTAGATTCTAAAGTTTTTGAATTTATATTTTATTCTTACAATTTTGTGCGCTTAAATCTCTATGGAAAATTATTTAGTAGGAGTCGAGTATGTCGATGCCTTCATGCGTCACTATTCTGAGACACCAACATTGTAATAAAAAAATTGCTATGAGCATTTATAAAAAAAAAGGGAAGATAGAAAAAGAAAAAGGGAATAGCAAAACATCTTCAAATATACTACATTTGATACCGGCGGCTAGTAACCGGATTTCGGGGGTTTGTTGAGCAATGCGTATGAAATATGGTAGATGAAGTAACCACTTAGCGCACCTCAATTCCAAAGGACCCGAAATTTAACACCATGGTATCACTTGATTGGTGTCTCCCTACACATTACTTATTGATTATTCCATAGCAACAAAGGCTCACAAATTGTATTAGATAATCTTATATTTCTATCTCTTAAGTTTCTAAGCACCCTTCATATTGTCAAAGTGTTTCATAATACAACATCTTCCAGTTATATTTCTTACAACGACCGTATGCTTTCAATTCTCATGATATTTGTTATACTTTAAGTTCGTGGGGAATAAGCATTAATATGAGCATCGTCATCAACTTCTTGTTTCTTCGATATGTTAAACGTGTTTCATGTCTCATTCTTAGCCTCTTCAATTTATTTTTGTGACCTTTTCGATTAATGGCAAAAGGGGGGAGAGGTATATTAAAAAAAATATGCGAAAAATAATGCACAAAGGGGAGAGATGCACATCTTGAGGGGGAGCTTGTCACAACTGTTCATGGGAGCACATCGACAGGGGGAGCTTTGTATGATGTTTACTATCTTGTGCCTATATAACTTGCTCCTCAATATTGTTCCTAAATATTTTTTCTAGGCTTGTTTGCCATCATCAAAAAGGGGGAGATTGTTGGCCTATTTAGTTCACTAAATAGGTTATGCGAGTTAATTTCGATGATGACAAACAAGTCATGTGTGACTAACATTTTTCAGTAAGTGATTTCAGGGATAAACGTGCAAAAGAAAGTTTGTTTGCAAGAGAGAAATTGTATGTGGACAATGGTGCAAAAAGAAAATTCATTGGTCAAAGATGGAGATTTGATTGGATCCTCAAGGAATTAGTTACTTGTATTCAAATTCCATCCTCATCCAAATACTACACAAGGTGGCTTCCATTCAAATTCAAATATATATGCATCAAAACTGTTTACGCACATCAGGTAACAAAAACAAACACTCTCCATTATCATATGCACTTGATGCAACATCATTTTTCAAATAATAATAATAACCAAGTTAAAACAAGGGATCACACACAAAAAATCACATGATAAAAGGATTCTGTTTTTTTGTTGATTTAAAACAAAAAAACAATAATCCTTGAAGTGCCGTATTGTTCAAAGAAATCAACCGATATTTTTGAAGGTGAAACACAAATTTTGTTGTTGGTTTTTTGATCTCATCTCATGATCACCTGACGCATACTTCCTCCTATAAAACAAATATAAAACACTAAGGGGATAAAAACAGATGCGAGTTGCTAATCAAGGCGCAACTCAAAAGAGACGGCTTCGACATCCTCAAAGGTGATCGACAACATCCTCTGAGACTAAGCGGCGTCTCCCTCTCCGATTCTTTAAGTTTGAGGAAGCGCGGCCTCCGAGAACACGCAGCGAAGCTCTCCTCCGAATCTCGAAGGCGAAGCTCTCCGACGACTCGAAGGCGAAGGCAGCGTCAACTCTCCGACTCTCGAAGGCGAAGCTCTCCGACGACTCGTAAGCAAAGGCAGCGTCGGTTCTCCGACTTTCTCAGGCAAAGCTGTCGCCTCGAAGGCGAAGCTCTCCGACTCGAAGGCAGCGTCGTCGTCCTCAGGGGCTCCAAAGCAGGCGACATCATCTTCGAGCGCCCCTTGTCTGTGATCATCTTCGTGCGCCTCCAAGATCTGCTCTTCGACCAAATTTCCAGGGCTTCGATCAATTTCCAGGGGCTTCGTCAACATTCTCCAGCGTTTCGACAACTCATCGACTCACGGCGGTGATTCACGGCGGCGATTCACATCAGCTACACGGCGGCAACTCAATGCGAAGCTCAGCAATTTGAAGATCAATATTTGAAACGGAATAATTTGAGTCTTGATCCTCCTCACGAAAGAAGACAGATTGATTTTGCAAATTGATTTGGGAATTGCTTTACGCACAACCTGCTATCTAAACAGAAATATATCAAATTTCTTTACGCACAGCAAATCAGCAACCGGGCTTGCACGATGAACTTCAACTGCACATATCTTCCAATCCAGACATCATATTTGCGAGCGGTTTGAGCCTACGTGACCACGATCTCATAAATTTCATCACGGTGATATTTTTCCAGACTTTTACTGAAGTATTAAGTTGCTTATACTACTTTGTTGTGAGATCATATTAAGAGTAGCTTTAGTAAGAAGCTATATCTGTGCTTAATTTTGTCAAACTATATCTGTGAACGGTGAGATCACTACTCGTAAGTGTGATCAGGTTTATTGTGTGAAATCCTCATAGGTTTTGGGGTCGGAGTTTTGGCAGGGAGCCACTCCGTTAAAAAATATCTGTGTCTCATTATCTCTGTGATTGTGATTATATTTAAAATTTGTGCCACACACCCTATTCACCCCCCTCTAGGGTGTTTTTCATAGGCCACTACACAAATCTTTGTATGCAGTACCCTCTCAATTTCTTTGATTGCCGCAATGTTCTCCCCTTGACACAAGACTATATATAGGATGGGTACAAGGGTTTTGTGCAAGAGAGAATCCCTAGAGTATGGGGATTGGGAATTTCAAACATGATTTGATTCTATCTATTTGTACCATAGATAGGAGATAAGATTTGATCAAGTTGGTGTTTGAATAGGAGAAGGATAGGAGACAATCTTTCTAATATATTTGGCCACATCTCTCATCCATTGACCAAGTCCAACTTTGCTCTCCATTGACCAAGTCAAACTTTGGTCTCCATTGACCAAGTCAAACTTCTTTGTGCACACACACTCCATCTCTCCCAATATGCTATACGAATAGCAATTCCGCCAAAAAGTGAAAATATATTGTTTCGCCAAGCCTGAAACGCACTAAGCACACAAAAAAGGACTTTTGCCAGCGTTTTTTAACATTTTCCAACGTTTTTAAAACGCTGGCAAAAGTTTTTCCAGCGTTTTATGAAACGCTGCAAAGCCGTTGGGAAAAGTTGGCGTTGATAAATGTTTTCCCAATGTTTTGGTGAAACGTTGGGAAATGCCCACTTTTGCCAGCGTTTTTTTTTGAAACGTTTGGAAATGCCAAGCCATTTCCCGGCGTTTGCTTGAAACGTTGGTGTTACGCCTATTTGGCCGAGACCCGTAAAGCACGAGCCCAGGAGCCCGACTGCTGGTCAAAAGCCCATCTGCGTCCTCAAAGCCCATTCGACAAAGGCCCTCCAAGGGACCTTCTCGAACGCCGATCCGACCCGGCCCCAATAACCCGTTGGTCGCTCGCCCACTCCTGCGAAAACCACTCCCCCGGACGCGCGACCACTAAAGAGCGATAATGGGGAGGTGCTGGCAGGGCGGAGAGAGCGGTGGCAAGGGGGGACTGATGGGGCACGATCAATGGCGGACGTGTGATGTGGGTCAGAGGCGATCACGCCGGGGCTCTACAAAAGGGCCAGGAAGACGACGAAGAAAGGGACCGCATCTGAGGTAACAAAACCTAAGGTACTCCATCAACGACCTCGTTCCCCCAATTCATCTCCTTCCTCCCCCGCTCGCACCGAGAGACGCCGTCACGATCTCCTCACGAGTCGGACCGTCTCCGCCGGGCCTCCTTTCTCAGATCTCTATCTGACTTAGGCATCGGAGGGGATTTGGCCGGAACCAAGGTCCGGCCCCCTGACGAGCGTTCTCGTCTACGCAGGTGAACAACAGACCAACGGGCCGAGGCTACCCCTCGCCCCTCTCCGACCACTCGATCAACCGGACGGTGAGGCTTCCCCTCACCCTCAGCCTTCCTTGGCCGAGCACGCCCTACCGAGGCCGAGCGTCCTAATCGGGTCTGAGACTCACCCTCGCCACCAGACGGCCGTGCATCTACCCGGGCGACTGAGGCTACCCCTCGTCCCCCTCCCAGCCGAGGCCGAGCGCGTCTGTCCGAGGCCGAGCGTCTCAACCAGGGCCGAGGCTTCCCCTCGCCCCTTCTGCACCGATTCGAAGCCCCCGAGGGACCCAAAGCGGGTCCCTTGACCACGTTGACCGGGTTCTCCACGGTCAACGCCTAGTAGTGAGAAAACACTCTGAAACATCTGGCGCCGTCTGTGGGAACGAGAAACCGTCCCACGAAGAAGCAAACCACACCAACAATGGCACGAGCCAGCAATGGGAGGAAGCGCATGCCCCCCATCCCAGAGGAGGGGAATGGCACAACAAACGGCAATCCCGAGGACACACCCGTCAGCGGCCACCCCACCCTCTCCACCGAAGAAGCCGGCGGCTCAGAACTGGCCACGCAGGGACAGCTCCGTGCCCTAGCTCAGGAGACCAACGCGAGCCTCCAGACGTTGGTCGCAACGGTGCAGCAGCTCGTCGGCCCTGCGCCACCCAACGGATGCACGTTGGACGACAGCCATCGATGGGCGGGGGGTCCCACACACTTGCGGTCCGTCGTGGTCGACGACCACGGGACCCAGAAACCGAACATGGAGCGTCGGTTCACGCTGTCCGGCTCTCGTCAGGCGAGGTCACGCGCCTCCTCACCCAATCGTGAAAGGAGCCGAAGAGAGACCGAAGGGACGGACGGCGAATCAAGGACGGCCTCGTCTCATCGATCGCGGTCGTCCCGCCGCAGGAGAAGCGAACGACACCACTCGAGAGACCGATCGCGGCGGAGCAGGAGCTCCCGCAGGAGGAGTCGGGAACGTCGGGACAGCCCGGCCCCCAGTGTGGCGAAGGCTGCGGAGCCAGCCCCGCTGGCGCCGGTGGTACCCCCACCCCCGGTCGATCCAGAGGCAGGCGAGTACCGCATCCCCGGAGGCATCCACGGAGATCGATGCCCCTTGTCACGGAGAATAACCGACGCACGGGTCCCCTCCCGATTCCGGATCCCGGTGCTGGGAAAGTACGATGGAATAGGAGACCCGGCGCACCACGTGATGGACTACGAGGGGGACATGGCCTTCCAGGGAGCTGACGATGACCTGCTTTGCCGGGGCTTCTATTCTACTCTCAGGGGAGCGGCGAGGATCTGGTACCACAGCCTGCCCGGCCGCTCCATCGACAGCTTCGAACAACTCGCCCAGTTGTTCTGCAAACAGTTCATGGCGGGGAGGCTGATCAAACCTGGTGCTGAACATCTGTTCAACATAGTACAAGGCCCGGCCGAACCACTCCGACAGTTCATGCGCCGCTTCAATGCGGAAAGGCTAAACGTGAACAACCCACCCGACCTGGTGGTCCAGACGGCTCTTAAGAAAGGGCTTCACCACAGGGGCCTCAAGAAGTCCCTGCACAACGACCCCCCAAAGGACCTCCCCGGGATCATGGCAAGGGCCGAGCGCTTTATGCTGACCGAGGAGGCCTTGGCCGAGGATGCAGGAAAAACCGCTCGAGGGACCAAGCGTGGCGACGGCGGACGAGCAAGCCCCGAAGGATACCGGACCGAAAAGAGACAAAGGAACAGGCAACGGGGAGAAAGCGCGAGGGACACCACCCCAGACGCCATTCTCGCCCAAGTACAGAAGGAAGAGCGAGCTGATCGCCCCCCGCCGAAGGCTAAAAGAGGCGGGAAGAACAGGGAGAAGTACTGTAAGTACCATAAGGACGATGGTCACGACACGGAAGATTGCTGGCATTTGAAGAAGGACATTGAGAAGCTGATGAGCCGAGGGCACGCCAGGAATCAGGCCGACGAGCCGGCCCATGGAGAAGGGACCTCCACACAGCCGGACAAGGGGAAGAAGATCAACACCATCCAAGGCCCCCTCCGCATCATAGAGTGAGCAGGCAACATCCTTCCCCCCGGGGGGCGGCCTAAGTATGAGGGAGATATCTAGTTTTACATCCCTCTGTTTAGCTTCATTTCCCCTTTTCCGTTTCCTCCAAATGTACAGGTCCAACTGGACCCACGAGAGTACAAACGCCTTCTTTTTATTGTCTTTATTTAAAATTCCGACGGAGTTGACATGTCGCCAGTAACGCAAAAGGCTGGGGACCGCCGCCTCACTGGAGGAGGAAGAGGAGCTTTGCCCTCACCGACTATCTCCGGCACTCATAAGTCTGGGAGCAATTCCCCCAGCAGACGCGGACGCCGACCGGTCCTAAGCCGAGGAGCTTGGCCCTTGCCGACCGACCCCAGTGCACATAAGTCTGGGGGCGACTCCCCCGGCAAAGCACGGGCGCCGACCGGTCCTAAGCCGAGGAGCTTTGCCCTCGCCGACCGACTCCAGTGCCCATAAGTCTAGGGGCGATTCCCCCGGCAGGCACGGACGCCGACCGGTCCTAAGCCGAAGGGCTTGGCCCTCGCCGACCGAGTCCAGAGCTCATAAGTCTGGGGGCGACTCCCCCAGCAGGCACGACGCCGACTGGTCCTAAGCCGAGGAGCTTTGCCCTCGCCGACCGACTCCAGCGCTCATAAGACTGGGGGCAATTCCCCCAGCAGGCACGGACGCCGACCGGTCCTAAGCCGAGGAGCTTTGCCCTCGCCGACCGACTCCAGTGCTCATAAGTCTGGGGGGCAGTTTCCCCAGGAGGCACGGACGCCAACCGGTCCTAAGTCGAGAAGCTTCGCCCTCGCTGACCGACTCCTGCGCCCCTAAGTCTGGGGAGAATACCCCCAGCCAACGCCAGTTTCGTCCATTCCCAAGCCAAGAACAAGGCAACAACGCCAAGTACACAAAAATTCCAAGTAAGTCGATTTCATTTATAATAGTTAACCCGAGTACAAAAATGCGTCTTATTTACAGGGGATCAAGGCGAAGGGAACACCCTACAAACAGTCTACTCGCGACAAATGACAGAGTTCAGATCGACACCGACAAAGCAAAATTGGTTGACAAAAGACCCAGAGTAGGTGACCCAAGCTAGCGGCCATGCAACCAGCAATTGTTGGCCGCGGGGCTGAAGGAGAGGGCGGGGGCCGGGGATCCATTTCAAGTAGACTGGCCCAAAGCGAAGCGGATGCTTAAAAATTTGAGGATAAGGCTGGGAGGGACTGCTTAAGGAGCCCGAGCTCGGGAGGACACATCCTCGGGCACTTCGCCCTGCTCGGAGCGAGGGGACTCGACTGGCGGAGGGGCTTGCCGGACACGTTCCGCACATTCCCGGAAGGAAGACTGGACGACTTCGACGATCCGGGGGGCGATGATGTCTATATATTTACCGAAGGCCCCCCTGAGAACCTCGAAGATCTCCTTCCCCAGGGTCTCGACGACGCCCTTCTCGACCTCATCCGCCAGCCGCATTACCTGACGCCGGTCCGACAGCTCCCTCTGAAGCTCCTCCCTCTCCAGACGGAACGATTCCGCCGCTTCCTCAGCCGACTGATGAGCATCCCCTAGCTTTCCCTCAAGGTCACCCACTTGCCCCTCCAACGCAGCCACACGGAGGGCGAGGCGTCGAGACTCCATCTGGGCCTCCATCATGGCCACCTCGGCCACCCCGGCCCGCTCCTGAGCCCTCATGGAAGACTCCTCCATCTCCCTCAAGCGGACGGCTCGACACTGCAACTCCACAGCGAGCGCTGAACCCTGAAAAGACGAGACATGTGCTAAGAAGAGGATAAAGAGAAAGAGAGGATAGCAAGATAACCGAACCTGTTGGAGGATCCAGACCAAGGAATCCGACATCTTGTCGGCCGGGATCTTCTTGAGGAGGCTGCGGTCCCGGGGAGGGACGGAGACCTCGGCAACCTACTGGGCCACTGCTCGGTCAGCAAACATCGAACTCCCAGGGACGACAATCGAAGCCAAGTCGCTCGCCAACAAGGCCCCGACCCCTGGTGATACGGGCGAAGACGCTGCGAGGGGGGTGGCTGGCAGAGCTATCGAAGGATCCCCGGCGGTCACCACGGGAAGCGCGGAACCTGCCGGGCCGGAGGGATCCACGTCCTCCTTCCTCTTCTTTCCACCGTGGAGCTCCGAAGGCGCCGGAGGAGAACGCTTCCGCCTCGCACCATCCTCACCCCCCGGAAGGGGATCGCCAGAAGAAGAGGCGGGAGGCGCGGCCACCACCTTACCCACGGCAGGCTCGGCTCGGCGCACCTCCTCCTCAACGGTCCTCCGAGGCACCCTTCCAGAGGTACTACCTCGGCTCCGAGCGGCTCCACGACGGATCAGCTCGTCAACGTCACGGACGAATTCGCGGCCAGCCATCCCTGCAAAGGAGACCGAAATCAGGATGAGTCATAGGGCGATCCGGGGATGAAAAAGCGACCTACCCGGAGACCACAAGACGGCCTTCAGGAGTAGGTCGTCCAGCAAAGACCAAATGGACTTCGTTTCCAAAGGAAGAGCCAACAGAAGCGCAGCGGCTGCCCGGTCGGCGTCTGAGAGAACTAACGACGGGCGAGAATGGACAGAACTGCCCCAGCTTGTTAGAATCTAGGCCTCGCCCAAGAAGACCACGCAGACATAATCCAAGTTCCAATCCCCTGACCAGTGGGGTAACCCGATCAGGCATTCCCTCCTCGAACGAGCTCGGAGTAGCATCCATGACCCCGGACCGACCGTCTGGGCCTGGTAAAAGTAGAAGAGAAGGGGGAGAGTCGGCTCCAGACCACGGGTACAGCAGAGCGTTATGAAACCCGTCAATACCGCGATCGAACATGGGGTGAACTGACACATGGACACCGTGAAATGTTCCATGACCTGGATGAAGAAGGGATGGAGCGGGAAGCGAAGACCCAGGCGGAACATCTCGACGTAGACGCCGACCTCATTGCTCCTCGGGAGGCAAATCCGCTCGTCGACGAATGGAACCCGAACCTCGTATGGGAAGCAGAGATATCTTTCCCGGATCTCCGCGGCCACCGAAGGAGGGGTCCTCGACGGCGTGCGGAGGACAACCGGGGGCACATTAAGCCATACGGCAGCCAACGCCACGTCATCGCGGGCGTAGTCTGGAAAAAGTTTCTCCTTCCCCTTATCTTGAAGAGAACGACTCCCGGCGGGGGAACCAGACTCCCCTAGCCGGGGTTCGCACCGTCCGGACTCCGGAGGACCCCTCGTCCTCCGACCAGAACCGCCTATCCTAAGAGCAGCCATAGGATGAAAGCAAGAGAGGAATTACCTATTCTCAACTATTTTGGAGAGGACAAAGAAGCGAAGGCGACGGGAAACTCCGGGTTGCTGAAGGCTCGGAATACCGGGAGGAGCGAAGAAGAAGTGGAGATCAACACAACTGGGGATCTTATACGCCAGGGGAGAATTCGAAGCGCCTGACAAGAATGCGTGGCGAGGCTCGAAGAGTCGGCGGCGTTCCGAAATTGGCGCCAGTTGAAGACCAATCGATCCGCCTCATCATGACCTGCATTTATGGCCTCGCCTCGATTGAAGCGCCGCTCGGAATCCCAGGAGACATAACGGGTGATCCGAGCGAGCCGAGGCTGATCGACCCCACCAATGACGGCTCACAAACCCTTCGGCTTCTCGAATTTAAGGCGACTACGCGAGCGGCGGGGATAAGCTTGCCGCTACACGTGGCAGCATCTGAAGGCCGACGGCGCTTCGGAACCCGCGCCTTAAAAACATCGAATGGGCCAACTCATGATGACGACTAATAAATGAGTCGGCATCGACTGGCGAGCTCGTCACAATCGGCAGTGGTCACATCGGCCGAGCCGAACCGGCCAAGGCCGATCAACCCGACCGATGGGGGCAATTGTTACGCCTATTTGGCCGAGACCCGTAAAGCACGAGCCCAGGAGCCCGACTGCTGGTCAAAAGCCCATCTGCGTCCTCAAAGCCCATTCGACAAAGGCCCTCCAAGGGACCTTCTCGAACGCCGATCCGACCCGGCCCCAATAACCCGTTGGTCGCTCGCCCACTCCTGCGAAAACCACTCCCCCGGACGCGCGACCACTAAAGAGCGATAATGGGGAGGTGCTGGCAGGGCGGAGAGAGCGGCGGCAAGGGGGGACTGATGGGGCACGATCAATGGCGGACGTGTGACGTGGGTCAGAGGCGATCACGCCGGGGCTCTACAAAAGGGCCAGGAAGACGACGAAGAAAGGGACCGCATCTGAGGTAACAAAACCTAAGGTACTCCATCAACGACCTCGTTCCCCCAATTCATCTCCTTCCTCCCCCGCTCGCGCCGAGAGACGCCGTCACGATCTCCTCACGAGTCGGACCGTCTCCGCCGGGCCTCCTTTCTCAGATCTCTATCTGACTTAGGCATTGGAGGGGATTTGGCCGGAACCAAGGTCCGGCCCCCTGACGAGCGTTCTCGTCTACGCAGGTGAACAACAGACCAACGGGCCAAGGCTACCCCTCGCCCCTCTCCGACCACTCGATCAACTGGACGGTGAGGCTTCCCCTCACCCTCAGCCTTCCTTGGCCGAGCACGCCCTACCGAGGCCGAGCGTCCTAATCGGGTCTGAGACTCACCCTCGCCACCAGACGGCCGTGCATCTACCCGGGCGACTGAGGCTACCCCTCGTCCCCCTCCCAGCCGAGGCCGAGCGCGTCTGTCCGAGGCCGAGCGTCTCAACCAGGGCCGAGGCTTCCCCTCGCCCCTTCTGCACCGATTCGAAGCCCCCGAGGGACCCAAAGCGGGTCCCTTGACCACGTTGACCGGGTTCTCCACGGTCAACGCCTAGTAGTGAGAAAACACTCTGAAACAGTTGGGAAATGCCCAAGACATTTCCCGGCGTTTTCTTGAAACGTTGGGAAATGCCAAGACATTTCCCGGCGTTTGCTTGAAACGTTGGGAAATGCCCAAGACATTTCCCATCGTTTTCTTGAAATGTTGGGCCTATGATACAAATTAAATACAAATTTAGTTTAATAAAATGTCACTATTGTGTTTCCTAAATGTAGAAATCAAAGAGTCAAGCGATCACACATGCAACAATTTAGTTTCACCTTTAGCCTAATTCCAAATGAATAGATGAAATAACAAAAGAATAAAATAAATGTAATTTCCCATTTTCCTCACCAACACGCCAACATGTAAGAGTGAAACATGACCAGACATTTCCAGTTTGAAAAAAGGAAACCAAAAAAATACTCAATCAGTTAAATGTTGTTTTATACAAATACTTGGCATTTCAAGTACAAAGTTTAAATGCTTCTAAAAACATCAACAATTGCAAGAAAATTATGTTGAGCAAACCACATTTGCTGCACAATAAAACAATGAATGAATCATAATAATCACTTTCCTAACAAAATGAAAACCCTGTAAACTACTAACACTGTGCTCTTCTTCATGTCTGAGTGAAACATTCATTGTATGTATCAGTATATTAGAGACATAGAGTTGCAGAGTTGCAGAGTTGCCAGTTATTTGACCAAATAAGTGTAATGCTTCAAGAACCAAAACATATCCATTGAACTCCCCTCACTCTTGGCAGCAGCAGCCAAAGCCTGGTTGCATTCTTCGTCCTTGGAGATCACTTTCTTCTGCTCTCTGATACCCTGATCCAATTCCTGAAAAGAAAAACAAACATATATCAGCATAAAAGAAAATGCAGTCCGATGACTGAACTCAAAAGTATGAATATTGTCTTATCACTTACTGAGATCAAATTTCGCAATCGAAAGAAACCAATTTTTTTAACTAACTCTGATTTATCCATATGATAAATTATATGTACAAGTCTAAGCTGTTCAATCGATACTCATAAAAGATTCACCTGCTCATTGAGGAAAGCACTTTCCACAAAGTCAGTGAGCTGAGGATCATTGCATTCAGTTGCTACCTTTAAGTTTGTAACATAAAAAAGAGGCATAATAGCATGCCATTACATTCAGTTTGAATTAAGTAGTTAGCACAAGATTAATATGTACTATCTCTATGTGGCTTACTTTGTGCAAGTTTAGGAGCTTCTCATTGGTCAGTTTCTCAAGAGATAAATCCAGTTCCATTGCTGAAAATACATTAGCGAAAACTTTAGAAAACATCCATCCTTTGAATATCAGCGTTGTGTTCCATACCATGCAGTGCATCTCCTTTCTCAGGGTGCTCAAACTCAGTCAAAGGCATCATATCGATTGAAGCTTCACTTTGCCTCCACGTTTGTTCTGGATTTCAGTCGATGGCGCTAGAAATTTATATGCATACAACGTTAAACACAAGTGCATAGCACCAAAAATGGCGTAGCCGAGTATTAAAGTACCTGTTACTCCATTAGTTTCTCTGCATGGTCTCGCTCCTCCTCGCTCGATTCCATAAAAAATCTAAATCCAATTGATCAGAGAATAAATCTCAACGAAATGCTTAAATAGATAACAAATTTTGAAAGAGCATATCAGATTATAGCTTACTTGGCAAGGCCTTTGAGAGCAACATTGTCCCGATCGAAATAGGCAAGCACGGTATGATAGACATATGACACGTTGTACTCCACACTAGATTTCCAAGCAAAAGATGAACTCCATTATCAGTAAATAATCACATTAGTCCTCTGAGATCAAATTTCGCAAGCGAAAGAAAACAATTTTTTTTACTTACTCTGATTTTGTATACACTAACACCTTGGTCTCCTTTTTATCTTCCTTCTTAGCCACCTCTTTAGCAGAAGCAGAAGCAGCAGAATTCTTCACTTTTCCAACTTCTAGCTTCTTAATTTCATGACAGAACTCTGATAACACAAGTGTATCTTGCATGTGCCAGTTTGGATCAGGGAATCAAGCTGGAGGGGAAATGTGAGGGTGGATGCTAAGATCAGCAAAGGGAGAAGGCTTAAGAGCACAAAGGAGAGCAGATCCTAAAGAGCCTTACAGTATACTCCTACAGGTTGTATCTCATATATAGACCTGTGACTGTGATGTATTTACTGCATAAACAAGCAAAAACTTGATCTTACTTTTATTTGAGTACCACCATATGTTGTGGTCACTGGAAAGTAAATAAGACCAATTTATAAGATTCTTTACACAAATGGTATACAAAAAAATTTATTCAAAACAAGTTACAGCTTCGTCGGTTTCCCTCGACAATCTTCAGACAAATCCAGTTATAAGAATGCAAGAACAACAACATAAAGTTCTAACCACGGTCACAAGTAGAGTTAACTTTGGCCAATGGTATTTATATCAGTTTTCTCTAAGGAGTACATGCTTCCATAATACAAAAAGGTTCATGTAAGTAAAAACGTTAAGAATTTGAGCTGATGTGACATTTATTGTGTATGATTTATGATAAATTATCTATTGCTTACGCATAAACTGCAAGACATTATACTTGATAACTTGGCACATGCAAGATAACAACTTGAAAATTCTAATACTACTCTCACAAAACACCTGTGACCAAGCAAGCAGTAATTAGAAAAGAAAGGAAGAAATTTTTTTCAATGGTAGCTAAAGAAAACCATGGTTTATAAAAGGGCATTCTGAAAAAAAATAATTATCAACAAAGTAACAACGGAGATATATGCCCATATATAACTTTCTGGTAAAGCACATGTAAATCTTGCAACTTGTTCTTTAATCTAACCCTTATATTTAAGATGATCGGGTATGTTTTGTGTCCATAGTGACAAACTCTTTTACAAGTAAAGATTTGATAAATAACAACATTTTTGAGTTTATTCTAAGATATTGATTCTTACAAATGCTAATTATTTCAAACCTACATGGTCATCATAGAATTTATATCACTTATTGTCATGTATAAACTCCATACCAATCGAAATTGCATCCATCTTTTAATCTGCATTGGCTTCCATTGAATATCTCTCTCTAATAAAGATTGCGGCAAATTTTGATCATCTCTTCATAAATACTGAGCAAAAAATAGAATATTTATTGAGTTAAAATAGAAATATATAGACCAGCAAATAGATAAATTTAATAAAATAGTATATTCAATTTGATTATTATAATTTATGAAATGATTTCAAACTCAAAAAAAAATATATACAATTAATTTTAATATTAACAACAGAGAAACAAGTGAATGACATCTAATACTTCGAAAATAATAAATGCTTACCCTTGTTACCTTTTATGTAGAGATCCTATTTCATGCATATCTCTTTAAAACTCATCATTTTTTAAAAACAACCCACTTAGACATATTAATTCAATTTCTAACTATATTTCAATTAACAAGGAATAGTACATAAAAATGTATCGATAAAGTATATAAAAACATGGAATGTTTAGATTCAATGTTCTTTTTTGGGAAATTAAGGGTTCATCAACAGGAAGGAGCAGTTCCAATGGGAGGATGAAGGGGAGTTTGGGAGAAGAGGTTTTTATTACCCATCACTCTTTATTTCTACCAATCCAATGAGAACTTGATCAGAACTCCTCCCTCAAGCTAGCTAGCTGGTAATTAGGTAGTTTCCCCTACTATCAACTAATTTTGTCACATACGCACATGTGAGAGTTTGGCCATGCAACAAGTTTACACAACAACTGCCCATCAACAACAATGGCTTCTAAAATCCAGATGAAACAATTCTGAATTATGGTACATCAAAATCCAAAATCATCTCACATGCTCCATGCTTCATGGTTTCTGCCATGACTTGCTGAAGACTAACACAAGAGAAAAAAATTATGTAATGGCTCAGACTATAAAGCATTAAATTTTGTCATTCTATAGGAATCAAGCAGCAACATGAATGTATTCAAATATTAACATCATCATCAACAATAAAGAAAGATGTGCTGGCATGCGAAATAAAAAATAGCACAAGGATTGAACAATGAATCAGGAAAATTATAAATGGAAAAAAGGAAAGAAATTGCGATTCAAATAAGATTAGCACCTTGAAATCGGAGGAGATCAACGCCAACGGGAGCCCGAGGTCGGAGGCGATGAGATGGAAGGTCGCGATTAAGATCGGTGCAGCGGTCGACTCCAACGGGAGCCCGAGAGACTGGAAATAGAGAAGATAGGCAGGGTGAGGTGCGTTGCTGATTAGCTAGGGCAAGGGCGAGACGAAGAGACGGAACGAGAGGAACGAGATAAAGAAATCTAGGGTTTAGAAAGAGGAACTAGAGACAAAGATAGAGATGATGTTCCTCTTTTTTACCTCGTTTCGTTGGTTCGAAAGGACGAATGCTTGGAAACAACCTGCCATTCCTTTCTCGAGATCTCTAAGTAGGAGTATATATAGAACGGTAAGGGACGCGCCGTGGCTGGCGGCCGCCTCCATTAAGGGCCTGTTCTTTTGAGTGTAATGGGGTTGGGGAAAGTGGGGGATAAAGGAATCAAGAGAGAGAAAATTTTTGTTTTGTGTTCTTTTGGATGAGAAAGTGGAAGGAGAAAGTGGAAGGAGAAAGGAATTCCTCATGAAATCCCTCATTTTAGTTTCTTTTTAGAGGGGAATAGAGAGGGAAAGAGGTTTTGGGAATCCCTTTACGCTGGGAAAGCAAAAGAACGGGTTTGGAGAATCCCAATCGGTTTTCCCCCAAAACACTGTTTACAACAGTGAAAAAAGTGGGATTCCCCTCGTTTACACTTGTTACGACTATTTTGACCGGGTCCGGAGGAGCCAAGTCAACCACGACCAGCCAACTAGCCAAACTACGGCCTCGGGCTCCGGCCCAAGGATCTTACGGGCGGGTCGCGTTTCTCCACCCACGACAAAGGCCCAAGAGATTGCCCGCTTCTGTAGCGGAGGAAATCGGGGCCCAAATCAAGGAAGCCTTCGCCATTTATGGCAGCCGCCCCGTGCCATCATGATCCGCCAATTATGGCAGCCACCTTCATGGCTCGCCAAATATGGCAACCGACTTCATGGCCAGGCTTAATGGCCATCATTCCCCCGCCATTATGGCCCGCCAATTATGGCAACCGCAATGCCCATTACTCCAGCCTTCATGGCCCGCCAATTATGGCAATCACTCATGGCCATGACTCCACCTTCAAGGCGTCATCAAGTGGGCGCAATTAGAGGGGGTCAACCCTTCCCCATTTGCACGACCCCATGAATGGCGGCCATGATGTCACATCATGGCACATGATGAGCATGGTTCGTCTATATAAGGAGGGGGCGGGCGTCATTTGGAAGGGGCCGGATCTTCACCACCTACAACAGAGGTACCTCATACTCCCATCTTACACCTTCTTCCACCTTGAATATTTCTCCTCCAAAGCTCGGCCCGAGGACTCGAGTATCGGTCTCTCCGCGAGCCATACTCGATCCCACCGAGCACTTATCAGGCCAGATCTGACTTTGGCATCGGAGGGGCTTCGGTCGGAACCAAGGTCCGACCCCCCTGACGAGCTCTCTCGTCTATTCAGGTCCATGAGTTCCAGCGACGCCGAGGCTACCCCTCGGCATCCTTCCAACCGGAGCCGAGCGCCCTCGTCCCCGACCTCGTTCGTCTCCTCCGTCACGAGGACGTCGCTCTGCCGAGGCTACCCCTCGCCGAGCCGACGCGAGGATCCGCGTGCCCCGCTGCGAGCGACTCTGCCTTCAACCGATCCCGGAGGCTGTCATCTCGCCGAGGCTACCCCTCGGCCCGCCAAAGAACGGAGCCGCGCCTTTCCGCTCGAGCAAACGCGCCGTCGGTCGACCCCACCAGTCATCTCCGTCTCGAGCGACAGCCACGACAACTCGGGGGTCCCGCGCGTCCCCTCTTTGACCGCGTTGACCATGCACCCTCCATACTTTTAATGTGTTCTGCGAAAAATAGCAGAAACATTTGGCACCGTCTGTGGGAAACGAGTCGACACCTACGACGTCAACCGCATCGGTAGCGACTCATTCCATGATCTAAAACCTGTCTCCCCGTAAAGACTAGATGGGATTCCCCCTCCCACGATCCAAGATTGATGCTGTAGGTGGAGCAGAAGACTAGCGTTGGGCTGGAGAATTCGCACCAGATCGTTTCCCTTTTCCTCTCAAAAGTGAGCAGACTCAACTGAACTCGAGATCGACCGCTCTGCTTCTCTCTTCTTCCCAACATTCGAACTTCAGACTCCCGAAGAAGACCGAGGCCGTGCGACGGCGGGAGCAAGCGTTCTGTCTCAGATAGAACCCGAGCTCGAGCAGAAGCTGGCGCCCTCAATCCAAGGTCGAACTTGGTTGACATGAAGCTTCGATCATCCAGACGCATCAGGGTTCAACCGGAAGAACCCATCAATTCTATGAAGCTCTGATCAGAGCCTCTTGGCCTTATACGAGCTTCGCCTCGAATGGGGACTCCGACGAAGCACCGGCGTCCCAGGGGAAGCGTCAACCTTCGGCATCACCGACCGCGCCTCGACAGGGCCCGATCTGGGCCTTCGATCCACGTCCATCGCCCTGAGGGAGAAATCGACATTCGACCCGAGGGGACATCAGATCCGACGAGTTGTCCGGCTCAGCACAACTCCTGACAGATATCGGTCCGTCCCCGCCTCGTTCCAACTGAGAACGAGGTGCCCCATCCATGTTCGACGATGAACGAGCTCCTCTTGCCTCGTTTCGACTGAGATCTACCTACACTCGGATCTAACGTGAGTTGGGGGAAAGAGCCGGTGCCTATCTCCATCTTCAGCCACTCTTCCCTCGTCTCCCCTCACCGCTGACGGGATTGCCACCCGATCGTCCCGAGCACGGGCGCTAGGTCCGATCTGATCCGCCCCAGCCGATGTGGGCATCCTCAGTTATCACGGCTGCTTGAGCATTTCTCGTGTCTGGATCACGATGGAATCTCGATCCATCGATCAGGCAGGAGGATGCGCCCTGTCGGACGACAGGTCAGACGTCCGGTGATCTCGGAGCTGCAAGTCTGATGAGGAACTTGAATGGTATGATCATCGCCACCGAACTTCCAATCGTACACTTTCCTCATCAATCGACACCGACTCGTTGCCTCTACCGAAGAACGACGGCAAACAAAAACGGCCTCGTAATCGACCTTCTCAATAGATCTCCCACAGTCGAAACAGGTCGAGTGGAGGCGGCCTAGGCCGACCTGTTGAATTCATCGACCACCGGATTTGGCTGACAATGGATCGGATTCCAACGTCGACATGACAGCTCGCCGGCAGATCTTCGCCCAGTTCGGGTTTGCAAGGGGGCATGGGTTCTTCCCGCTGTCAAGTTCGGGGTCAGATCCGGTGGCGATGAAGAGAATCAACTCGAGCGAGGTAAAGGGCAAGGGTCTGATCCCGAGCGATACGTCGAACATTGCTCCTCTTCCGACCTTGATCCCTTCGTCCGTTTTTCCTCCATCTCCATGAAAGGGGAGAGCCGTATCTGAGCCCGCCTCTCCTCAAAGAAGCCGAACGTCGCTCCGACATCTGCACCTTAACATGCATCCTAATGTTCATGACCATCTCATCGCCAAAAGGAGGCCAACCAGTTCAGGCCGAGGCCGAGGCCGACCTCAGAGGAGGCCGACCAGTCCAGGCCGAGGCCGAGGCTGACCAGTGCAGGCTGAGGCCGAGGCCGACCCCTGAGGAGGCCGACCAATCCAGGCCGAGGCCGAGGCTGACCAGTTCAGGCCGAGGCCGAGGCCGACCCCTGAGGAGGCCGACCAGTTCAGGCCGAGGCCGACCCCAGAGGAGGCCGGCCGGTCCAGGCCGAGGCCGACCCCTGAGGAGGCCGACCAGTCCAGGCCGAGGCCGAGGCCGACCCCAGAGGAGGCCGGCCAGTCCAGGCCGAGGCCGACCCCTGAGGAGACCGACCAGTCCAGGCCGAGGCCGACCCCAGACGAGGCCGACCAGTTCAGGCCGAGGCCGAGGCTGACCAGTTCAGGCCGAGGCCGAGGCCGACCTCAGAGGAGGCCGACCAGTCCAGGCCGAGGCCGAGGCTGACCAGTGCAGGCTGAGGCTGAGGCCGACCCTTGAGGAGGCCGACCAGTCCAGGCCGAGGCCGAGGTTGACCAGTTCAGGCCGAGGCCGAGGCCGAGGCCGAGGCCGACCCCTGAGGAGGCCGACCAGTTCAGGCCGAGGCCGACCCCAGAGGAGGCCGGCCAGTCCAGGCCGAGGCCGACCCCTGAGGAGGCCGGCCAGTCCAGGCCGAGGCCGACCCCTGAGAAGGCCGACCAGTCCAGGCCGAGGCCGAGGCTGACCAGTTCGGCCGAGGCCGAAGCCGACCCAGCAAAAAGGTCAAACTGTCCTCTTCCCCCTTGCTAATTAATTGTGTGCTTTCAGACAACTACAAGAGCTTCCCTAACAATTCTCCTCTCTTAAACTTCTTGCGAGATGGTGATAAAAAACCACATCCTCCGGTTTCAACAAATGTCTCACAAAAAGCTTGTAGATAAGGCTGCCATGGTCGCGACAACGCCGGAGCACACGGCGACCGGCATTGCGGCCTCGGCCAACTTGAGGGAGAGGCACAAGGAGTGCGTCTAGATCCGGAGACGGGCCAGGAAGACGCGGGGCTACGAGTGGCCTGGCAAGGTCGCCAAGGAGAATGAGATCTCGATCGAGTTCAGACAAGAGACAGCACCGACGACCCTCGCAGGCGTCGGGCTTAGCCCCGACTCGGCCTTCATCGATGGCCCTACCACCATCTCTGGCCATTGTCTCGACGTCCGCCATACCAACACCGTGCTGCCATCGCCAAACATATGGGCTGAGCTCCCATCACTGTGCCGCCCTTGCCGAGCTACCTTGGTCGTACCGCCAAACAGACAAAAGCGGGAGCCGGAGCGAGAGCAGGAGCTGGAGCAGGAGCAAGGATCCAGACAAAAGATGGAGCCGGAGCCGGAGCTGGAACTGGAGCAGAAGCTAGGATCCAGACAAAGGCTGGAGCCGGAGCTGGAGCAGAAGCTAGGATCCAGACAAAGCTGGAGCCGGAGCGGGAGATGCGGTCCAGACAAAAGCTATAGCTGGAGCTGGAGCTGAATTTGGAAATAGAACTAGAGCTGTGTCTAGACGAGGCCGACCCATCCAAGAGGAGGCCGACCACACCAGTTCAACCGACCCAGGAGGAGGCCGACCAGACAAGTCCGACCGCCTTGCCAAGTATCTGAGTTTCAACGCCAAGCCACCTCGTCGAGCTTACAAAGTTATCCCCACTGCGACGGAGCTGTTGAACCAGTCGAGCATCCAGACCGCTCCTCCGACCGTGGCCGAGCCGTTTGGTCGAAGCACCACCATCTGAGTTCGAGCAACCAAGCAGCTCCTCCGATCGAGGCCAACCAGTTCAGGCCGAGACCGAGGCCGACCCCAGAGGAGGCCGACCAGTCCAGACGAGTCGGACCACCCTTCCAAGCGTCCGAGCCACCTTGTCTCAAAGTCGTCCTCATCCTGGCCAAGCCGATCTGGCCGAAGCACCCCCGTCCGAGTTCAAGCACCCAGATCTCTCCTCCGATCGTGCTGCTGGGTCCCCGCTTGCCGAACAACTCCTGCATCCACCGATCTGGACGAAGCAATGGCAGAGCGCCACCATGGAATCTTCGAAAGGCTTCACAAGGTCCTCACCCTTTTCGCCAGTCGTAAGCCGAGAGGCAACTCCCCTCGCCACTGGGTGGATCTCCTTTGCTGGCTGTAAGCCGAGGGGCAACTCACCTCGCCACCGAGCGGATCTCCTTTGCCAGCTGTAAGCCGAGGGGCAACTCACCTCGCCACCGAGCAGATCTCCTTCGTCGGCCGTAAGCCGAGGGGCAACTCCCCTCGCAACCGAGCGGATCTCCTTCGTCGGCCGTAAGCCGAGGGGCAACTCCCCTCGCAACCGAACGAACGGATCGGTCAAAGAGCTGGGGGCAACCCCCCCAGTAGGCCGAACACTCCTTCGTCGGCCGTAAGCCGAGGGGCAACTCCCCTCGCCACCGAACGAATCTCCTTCGTCGGTCGTAAGCCGAGGGGCAACTCCCCTCGCCACCGAACGAATCTCCTTCGTCGGCCGTAAGCCGAGGGGCAACTCCCCTAGCCACCGAACGAATCTCCTTCGTCGGCCGTAAGCCGAGGGGCAACTCCCCTCGCCACCGAACGAATCTCCTTCGTCGGCCGTAAGCCGAGGGGCAACTCCCCTCGCCACCGAACGGATCTCCTTCGTCGGCCGTAAGTCGAGGGGCAACTCCCCTCGCCATCGAATGGATCTCCTTCGTCAGCCGTAAGCCGAGGGGCAACTCCCCTCGCCACTGAACGGATCTCCTTCGTCGGCCGTAAGCCGAGGGGCAACTCCCCTTGCAACCGAACGAATCTCGGATCGACGATCTATCGTCACTAGCCAACTCCGAAGGACGGACCAAATTCTACAGAAAAGAGCAACTTCTTCCCTATTATACTACATCTCCCGACATCCACCTCAACAATGGTAGAGCTCAGAAGATGGGGGCAATTGTTACGACTATTTTGACCGGGTCCGGAGGAGCCAAGTCAACCACGACCAGTCAACCAGCCAAACTACGGCCTCGGGCTCCGGCCCAAGGATCTTACGGGCGGGTCGCGTTTCTCCACCCACGACGAAGGCCCAAGAGATTGCCCGCTTCTGTAGCGGAGGAAATCGGGGCCCAAATCAAGGAAGCCTTCGCCATTTATGGCAGCCACCCCGTGCCATCATGATCCGCCAATTATGGCAGCCACCTTCATGGCTCGCCAAATATGGCAACCGACTTCATGGCCAGGCTTAATGGCCATCATTCCCCCGCCATTATGGCCCGCCAATTATGGCAACCGCAATGCCCATTACTCCAGCCTTCATGGCCCGCCAATTATGGCAATCACTCATGGCCATGACTCCACCTTCAAGGCGTCATCAAGTGGGCGCAATTAGAGGGGGTCAACCCTTCCCCATTTGCACGACCCCATGAATGGCGGCCATGATGTCACATCATGGCACATGATGAGCATGGTTCGTCTATATAAGGAGGGGGCGGGCGTCATTTGGAAGGGGCCGGATCTTCACCACCTACAACAGAGGTACCTCATACTCCCATCTTACACCTTCTTCCACCTTGAATATTTCTCCTCCAAAGCTCGGCCCGAGGACTCGAGTATCGGTCTCTCCGCGAGCCATACTCGATCCCACCGAGCACTTATCAGGCCAGATCTGACTTTGGCATCGGAGGGGCTTCGGTCGGAACCAAGGTCCGACCCCCCTGACGAGCTCTCTCGTCTATTCAGGTCCATGAGTTCCAGCGACGCCGAGGCTACCCCTCGGCATCCTTCCAGCCGGAGCCGAGCGCCCTCGTCCCCGACCTCGTTCGTCTCCTCCGTCACGAGGACGTCACTCTGCCGAGGCTACCCCTCGCCGAGCCGACGCGAGGATCCGCGCGCCCCGCTGCGAGCGACTCTGCCTTCAACCGATCCCGGAGGCTGTCATCTCGTCGAGGCTACCCCTCGGCCCGCCAAAGAACGGAGCCGCGCCTTTCCGCTCGAGCAAACGCGCCGTCGGTCGACCCCACCGGTCATCTCCGTCTCGAGCGACAGCCACGACAACTCGGGGGTCCCGCGCGTCCCCTCTTTGACCGCGTTGACCGTGCACCCTCCATACTATTAATGTGTTCTGCGAAAAATAGCAGAAACAACACTCAAAAGAATAGGCCCTAACGAAAAAAGGGGGAGGTAACGGGGGAAATTTTGGGATGCGCGGTGGATGAAAACATTTGGAAAATTTTGGGGGGTGATTCGGCGGAAAACCTAATGGGTAGAAGTTTTCATTTTCGTAGACTGATTACTTAGACCACTAATTTACAAAGTTTCCATTAGAAATTTCCAGTATTTACCGACGTTTTGAATAAATCATTGGAAAAAATCCAGTATTTACCGGCGCTTTTAGTAAAGCGTTAGGAAACATACAGTATTTCCTGGCATTTTGAGTAAAGCGTCGGAAAAAGCCCGACATTTACCGGCATTTTGAGTAAAGCGCTGGGAAAAATCCAGCATTTACCAGCGTCCACATAAACGATGTGAAAAGGTCAACATTTGCCGGCATTTATAGAAACGCCGGCAAATGTCGAAGCATCAATAGATCTTTACCAACGTTTCTTTAAAACGTCGGCATAAATACGTTGGCAAAAGTCCTTTTTAGTAGATGCAGAGATAAATACGGCTTGGAGTTGTTGGCCTTGATGCGGAGATGTTTGCGGCAAAGATATAATATCAACTAGGGTTTTTTGTTGGTGCCGTCTTTAATAAAGATTTTGCATGCCTCAAATAATTTTTCAGCCTCAAGATAATTTGGCCTTGGAGGTGTTTAGGAGATGTACTTTTTGGCTAGGTGCTGGCGGCAAAAAAAACAGGGCTAGGGTTTTTGTATAGGGTGCTTGAGAAAAATATTAGCCTAGGCCACTACACAAATCTTTGTATGCCGTGCCCTCTCAATTTCTTTGATTGCCGCAATGTTCTCCCCTTGACACAAGACTATATATAGGATGGGTACAAGGGTTTTGTGCAAGAGAGAATCCCTAGAGTATGGGGATTGGGAATTTCAAACATGATTTGATTCTATCTCTTTGTACCATAGATAGGAGATAAGATTTGATCAAGTTGGTGTTTGAATAGGAGAAGGATAGGAGACAATCTTTCTAATATATTTGGCCACATCTCTCATCCATTGACCAAGTCCAACTTTGCTCTCCATTGACCAAGTCAAACTTTGGTCTCCATTGACCAAGTCAAAATTCTTTGTGCACACACACTCCCTCTTTCCCAATATGCTATACGAATAGCAATTCCGCCAAAAAGTGAAAATATATTGTTTCGCCAAGCCTGAAACGCACTAAGCACACTCATTAGATATAACGACACATTTGTCATCATCAAACCAAGATCCTAGATCGTTGCTCCCAACAGATTCATGGAGAAGAGCACATCACAAGGAGTTATAAATGTAAGCAGAAAAATTCTAAAGAGTTACAAAATCCTAATCGTAAAAGGAAAGCTAAAAACTAAAACCACATCCCATGACATCATCAATGATAAGGCGTCGTCACCAAAAGATGGTCATCAGTCGATGCCCAACAGCTGGCCCATCGACGACTGGTCAGTGGGGCTATAGCCAACCAACCAGTCTGCTAGCGATGGCCGGCCAGCCAAGCTACTGACGATGACCGGCCAGCCAACCAGGCTACTGGCCATGGCCAACAGGCACTAGCTGCAGCTCACCATGGCATGAAAATTATGGGACTAGGTTTGGGTCAAGTTTTGCGTTTGAGTTTGACCCAATAATTAAGTCAACAACTAACCCAAAAAGATAAAGTTGGCTCAAAATACAAATTCCAAGAGTTGTTGGATTTCAATGAGTTCGGTCTTTTAATTTCACCTAGTTTTTAGATAAAAGTTTGACTCATATCTAGAATTCAAAAGGAATTAAAAGATTTCATGAAGAAGCTTTCTTTTATCCTTTGCGTTTAGCGATAGTGTTAGACTTTAATTCGAATTCCTAATCGTGGTTGGATTTTTAGGATCACAAGCACTATATAACATGATCCTCTCCTCCCTTCTCCATATAGAAAATCAACACCAACAACAAGAGATTTAAGATCCAAGCATCCAAGATCTCTAAGAGAAAAAATTCAAGCCTTTCCAATGGTAGAATTTTTCTCTCTCATATTAAAAGTTTTTCCTTCGCTTCCTCCCATGCACTAGCAACGCGTTACGCGTCCTTCTTAAACGACTTATGGATCATAAAGGGGCTACATCATCAAGGTGAATTTTCTATCATACCTAGTTGGTAAAAAAACTTAGGGTCCTCACCAATAGAGATTTGGATATGTGAATATTGCGAAAGAATATACGTGCCAATATATATGTCTTTATGTTTGATACGTCTATTTTGCGGAGGCCCAACAGCATGGGCCCAAAGGCGCAGCCTACTACGCAAAGTCACGGGAGGTCCAAGCCCACCAAACGAAGCCCGAAAGAACATGGAGCCAGAAACCCAACTACCGATCAAAAGCCCGTCTGCGACATCAGGCCCGCCCGACAAAGCCCCCTAGAGGACCCCCGAACGGCGATCCGACCCGACCCCGAAAACGTGCAAGTCACTCGCCCACTCCAGCGATAATCGTTCCCCCAGGCCCGCGACCACTTAATGGCCGTTATGGGGAGGTGCTGGCATGGCGCAGGGAGCGGCGATGGGGAGGCGGATTGAGGGGGCACGATCGGGGGCGGACGAGGGACGTGAGTCATGGGCAATCACGACGGGAGGCCTATAAAAGGGCTAGAAGGACGACTAGACAGGGGACGACATCTCAGGTAACAAAACCTAAGGTACTCCATCAACGACCTAGTTCCCCCATTTCATCTCCTTCCCCCCGCTCGCACCGGAGGACGTCGTTTCGATCTCCTCTCGAGTCGAACCGTCCCCGCCGAGCCTCCTCTTTCAGATCATCATCTGACTTAGGCATCGGAGGGGATTTGGCCGGAACCAAGGTCCGGCCCCCCGGACGAGTG
Source organism: Scilla litardierei (assembly GCA_030789695.1). Taxonomy (NCBI): domain Eukaryota; kingdom Viridiplantae; phylum Streptophyta; class Magnoliopsida; order Asparagales; family Asparagaceae; genus Scilla; species Scilla litardierei. The sequence goes on from CM061142.1 coordinate 698,597,820, forward strand.
TTCTCGTCTGTTCAGGAGGACGTCAGATCCATGGGCCGAGGCTTCCCCTCCGCTCCACGCCGGCCACGCATCAAGTAAGATGACCGAGGCTACCCCTCGTCGTCCGACCGACCGAGGCCGAGCGCATCCATCCGAGCCGAGGCTTCCCCTCCGCTCTGAGCGTCAAAACAAGGCGACCGAGGCTACCCCTCGTCGTCCGACCGTCCGAGGCCGAGCGTCTCACACCGGGCCGAGGCTTCCCCTCAGCCCCCTCGAGGCCGAGGATCCAGACCCGGCCTAGCTGACGTGCTCCACGTCGTCTACAACTCCGATCCGCGTCGCGTCTGCACGGGCTCGACGCACCTAAGGGACCCAAGTCGGCCCCTTGACCACGTTGACCGGGCAGTCCACTGTCAACGCTTTTGTAGTGAGAAAAAACTCTGAAACATCTGGCACCGTCTGTGGGAACGAACTGTCCCATGAAGAAACAAACCGCACTTTCAATGGCACGCGCCTGCAACGGAAAGAGACGCATGCCCCCCATCCCGGAGGAGGGGAATGGCACACCCAACAACAACCTTAAGGGCGCACCCGACGGCAATCACCCCGCCCCCTCAGCCGAAGAAACTGGCAGGTCGGAACTGTCCACGCAGGGGCAGCTCCGCGCCCTGGCCCAAGAGACCAACGCGAACATCCAGACGTTGGTCACGACGGTACATCAGCTCATCGGCGCTGCGCCAGCCAACGGAGACGTGTTGGGCGACGGCCATCGTTGGGCGGGGGGCCCCCCGCTCCTACGGTCCGCTGTGGTCGATGACCACGGGAACCGAAGACCGAACTCGGAGCGTCGTTTCACACTGCCCGGCTCCCATCAGGCAAGATCGCGCGCCTCCTCCCCTTATCGTGAAAGGAGCCGGAGGGAAACCGAATGCACGGGGGATGAATCGGTGACCGCGTCGTCTCGTCGGCCACGATCACCCCACTGCAGAAGAAGCGACCGACACCACTCGAGGGACCGATCACGGCGAAGTGGAAGCTCTCGCCGGAGGAGCCGGGAACGCCGGGTCAGCCCGACCCCCAGTGTGGCGAGGGCCGTGGAGCCAGCCCAGCCGGCGCCTGTGCCACCGCCACAACCGAACGAGCCTGAGGTAGGCGGGTGTCGGACCCCCGGAGGCATCCACGGAGACCGGTGCCCCCTGTTGCGGAGAATAACCGACGCGCGGGTCCCCTCTCGATTCAAGATCCCAGCGCTGGGGAAGTACGACGGGATAGGAGATCCAGGAAACCACGTGATGGACTACGAGGGGGCCATGTCCTTCCAAGGAGCCGATGATACCCTGCTCTGCAGGGGCTTTTATTCGACCCTCAGAGGAGCGGCGAGAACTTGGTACCGCAGTCTGCCCAGCCGCTCCATTGACAGCTTCGAGGAACTCACCCAGCTGTTCTGCAAACAGTTCATGGCAGGGCGACAGGTAATGCCTGATACTGAACATTTGTTTAACATAGTGCAGGGCCCGACCGAGCCGCTCTGACAATTTATGCGCCGCTTCAACGCGGAGCGGCTGAACGTAAACAGCCCTCCCGACCTTGTTGTCCAAACGGCCCTAAAGAAAGGGCTGCGTCATAGAGGCTTGAAGAAATCTCTGTATAATGATCCCCCGAAAGACCTCCCTGGGATCATGGCGAGGGCCGAGCGCTTCATGTTGACCGAGGAGACTTTGGCCATCGAGGTAGGAAAGGCCAGACGAGGCACCAAACGCGGCGATAGCGAGCGCCACAGCCCCGAAGGGTACCGGACCGAGAAGAGGACGAGAAACAGGCAGCGGGGAGAGGGTACGAGGGACGCCACCCCAGACGCCGTCCACGCTCAAGTGCAGAAGGAAGAGCGTGCTGATCGCCCCCCGCCGAAGACAAAAAGAGGGGGGAAAAATGGGGAAAACGGCCACGACACTGAAGACTGCTGGCACCTAAAGAAGGACATTGAGAAGTTGATGAGCCGAGGGCACGCAAGGAACTTAGCCGATGAGCCGGCCTACGGAGAAGGAACCTCCATGCAGCCGGACAAGGGGAAGAAGGTCAACACCGTCCAAGGACCCCTCCGCATCATAGAGTGAACAAGCGAGGCCCCTCCCCACGGTCGCAGCCTAGTCAGGAGGAGATTATCTAGGTTTACATCCCTCCGTCTAGCTTTATTTCCTTTTTCCTCCAAATGTACTAGTCCAATAGGACCTTTAAGAGTACAAATGCATTCCTTTTATCTTTTCTTCATCTCCAACGGAATCACCATTTCACTAAGGGTGCATAAGAGTGAAGACCGCCACCTCACCGAATGGGGGGTCAATCAAAACCGGTCCTAAGCCGAGGAGCTTCACCCTCGCTGACCGGCTCCATCGCTCGTAAGTCTGGGGGCAATTCTCCCAGCCAGTGCAGACGCCGACCGGTCCTAAGCCGAGGAGCTTCGCCCTCGCTGACCGACTCCACCGCTCGTAAGTCTGGAGTCAATTCCCCCAGCCAGCGCAGACGCCGACCGGTCCTAAGCCGAGGAGCTTCGCCCTCACCGACCGACTCCTTCGCTCGTAAGTCTGGGGGAAATCCCCCCAGCCAGCACAGACACCGATCGGTCCTAAGCCGAGGAGCTTCGCCCTCGCCGACCGACTCCTTCGCTCGTAAGTCTGGGGGCAATCCCCCCAGCCAGCGCAGACGCCGACCGGTCCTAAGTCAAGGAGCTACACCCCCGCTGACCGACTCCGTTGCTCATAAGACTGGGGCAGCCCCCCCAGCCATCAAGGACGCCAACCGACTTGTCCACTCGAGGGGCGAGGGGCAACCTCCCGGAGAAAGGAAGCGAGCGACCACCATCAGCAGAGGAGCCGAGCTCGCAGCAACAAAGCAAAATGCGCGGGAAATTCAAGTAAGTCAATTTCATTTCCAACAATTAACCAAGGTACAAAGGGGTGTCTTATTTACAGGAAATCGAAGTGGAGAAACCTCCTTACAAATAATCCGCACTCGGCGGACAACAAAATTCGTCACCTACGGAAACTAGGGTAACGCCGGCAGAACAAAGCTTGTCGACCAAGAACACAAAGTTGTTGGCTTAGACGAACATCCTTGCAATCAGCAATTGTTTGCTCCGAAGCAGAGAACCGATAAAGAAGCCAATGGAGATTGTGAGGCCAGGGATCCATTTCAAGTAGACCGGCCCAAAGCGAAGCGGATGCTAAAAAATTTGAGGATAAAAACAAGGATGACAGGTCGGGAAGGACGACCTAGGGGGCCCGGGCTCGAGAGGACGCATCCTCGGGCACCTCGCCCTGCTCGGAGCGAGGGGGATCGACAGGCAGAGGGGCTTGCCGGACTCGCTCCGCACAATCCCGGAAGGAGGACTGGATGACTTCGACGATCCGGGGGCCGATAAGGCCTTCATATGTACCGAAGGCTTCCCTGAGGACCTCGAAGATCCTCTCCCCCAGAGTCTCGACGACGCCCCTCTCCACCTCCTTCGCAAACCGCGCCACCTGACGCCGGTCCGACAGTTCCCTTTGAAGCTCCTCCTTCTCCAGGCGGAACGACTCCGCCGCTTCCTCGGCCAACTGCCGAGCGTCCTCCAACTTTCCCTGGAGGACGTCCACTCGTCCCTCTAGCTCGGCCACCCGGAGCTTGAGTTACCGAGACTCCATCTGGGCCTCCACCACAGCTACCTCCGCAGCCCCCGCCTGCTCGCGGTCCCTCGCAGAGGACTCCTCCAGCTCCCTCAAACGGACAGCTCGACGCTGCGACTCGACAGCGAGTGTTGAACACTGAACGACAAGACATGAGCCAAGAAGAGAGCGAAAGAAAGAAAGGGACAGCGGGATGACCAGACCTGTTGAAGGATCCAGACCAAGGTGTCTGACACCTTGTCGGCAGGGGCCGTCTCAAGGATACTACGGTCCCGGGGGAGAACGGAGCCCTCGACCAACTGTTGAGCCAAGGCTCGGTCGACAAACACCGAACCCCCGGGGGTGACCTCGAGGGAGGCCGAGCTGCTCGCCAATAGGGCACCGACTCCCGATAATGGAAGCGGAGACGCTGCGACGGGGGTGGTCGTCAGGGTCACTGGAAGATCCTCGGCGGCCACCGCCGGGGGCACGGAGCACACCGGACTGGAGGGACCCTCGCCTTCCTTCCTCCTCTTCCCTCCGTGAGGCTCGGTAGACGCCGAAGGGGAGTGCTTCCGCCCCGTGCCACCTCCGCCCTCGGGGACAAGAGGGGGGACGCCAAGCGCGAGAGGAGCTGCACCGGACCCGTCGTTGCCCCCCACCTCTTGGGCTGGTGGGACGGATCCGGTCCTTGCGACCCCTCGGGGAGGAGACTACCAGAAGAAGAGGCGGGAGGCGCGGCCACCACCTTTCCCATGGTGGGCTCGGTTCGGCGCACCTCCTCCTCAACGGTCCGCCGAGGTGCCCTTCCCGAGGTGCTACCTCGGCTCCAAGCGGCTCCACGACGAATCAGCTCATCAACATTACGGGTGAACTCGCGACCAGCCATTCCTGCAAGGGAAACCGAAATCAGGGTAAGACACGGGGCAATCCAGGACTGAAAGAGAGACCTACCCGGAGACCACAAGATGGCCTTCAGGAGTAGGTCGTCCAGCAAAGGCCAGATAGACTTCGCCTCCAAGGGGAGGGCCGACAGCAGCGCGACGGCCGCCTGATCAGCCTCAGAGAGGGTTAGCGTTGGGCAATGCCGACCCGACCCACCCCAAACTGTCAAAATCTGGGCATCTTCCAGGAAGACCACGAAGACATAATCCGAGCTCCAATCCCCCGACTAGCGGGGTAGCCCGATCAGGCATTCCCTCCCCGCGCGGGCTCGGAGGTGCAACCATGACCCTGGACCGACCGTCTGGATCTGATAAAAGTAGAAGAGAAGGGGGAGAGATGGCTCCAGACCGCGAGTACAGCAGAGCATCACAAAGCCCATCAGAACCGCAACCGAACAGGGGGTGAACTGGCAAAGGGGCACCATGAGGTACTCCATGACTTGGATGAAGAAGGGATTGAGCGGGAAACGAAGACCCAGGCGGAACATCTCGACGTAGACGCCGACTTCATTGCTCCTCAGAAGACAGATCCGCTCGTCGATGAAAGGGACTCGGACATCATACGGGTAACAGAGATACCTTCCCCGGATCTCCGCAGTCGCTAGAAAAGAAGTCCTCGACGGCGTTCTAAGGACAACCAGAGGTACATTAAGCCGCACGACAGCTGACGCCACATCATCGTCGGCATAGTCTGGGAAGAGCTTCCCCTTCCCTTTATCTCGGAGGAAACGGCTCCCTGTGGAGGAACCGGATCCCACAGATCGAGGCCCGCCCCGCCTGGACTCAGGAGGATCCCTCGCCCCTTGGCCAGAGCCGCCTATCCTAAGAGTAGCCATAATATGAAGATGGGAAAGAAGTTACCTTTTTTGTTAATTTGGAGAAGACAAGGAAACGAAGGCGGCGCGAGACTCCGAGTTTGTGGAAAGCCCGGAACAGAGGGAAGAGCGAGGAAGAAGTTGGGATCAACGCAGCCGGGGATCTTATATACAAGACCCGGGGACGAATTCGAAACGCCTGACAGGAACGCGTGGCAGGCCCCAAAGAGCCGGCGGCGTTTCGAAATCGGCGCCAAGGGAAGTCCAATCGGTCCGCCTCATCATAACCTTCATTTATGACCGCGCCTCGACTGACGCGCCACTCGGAACCCCAGGAGTCACATCGGTCGAACCGAGCCGGCCAAGGCCGATCGGCCCCACCGATGGGGGCAATTGATACGTCTATTTTGCGAAGGCCCAACAGCATGTGCCCAAAGGCGTAGCCTACTACGCGAAGTCACGGGAGGTCCAAGCCCACCAAACGAAGCCCGAAAGAACATGGAGCCAGAAACCCAACTACCGATCAAAAGCCCGTCTGCGAGATCAGGCCCGCCTGACAAAGCCCCCTAGAGGACCCCCGAACGGAGATCCGACCCGACCCCAAAAACGCGCAAGTCACTCACCCACTCCAGCGATAACCGTTCCCCCAGGCCCGCGACCACTTAATGGCCGTTATGTGGAGGTGCTGGCATGGCGCAGGGAGCGGCGATGGGGAGGCGGATTGAGGGGGCACGATCGGGGGCGGACGAGGGACGTGAGTCATGGGCAATCACGACGGGAGGCCTATAAAAGGGCTAGAAGGACGACTAGACAGGGGACGGCATCTCAGGTAACAAAACCTAACGTACTCCATCAACGACCTAGTTCCCCCATTTCATCTCCTTCCCCCCGCTCGCGCCGGAGGACGTCGTTTCGATCTCCTCTCGAGTCGAACCGTCCCCGCCGAGCCTCCTCTTTCAGATCATCATCTGACTTAGGCATCGGAGGGGATTTGGCCGGAACCAAGGTCCGGCCCCCCGGACGAGTGTTCTCGTCTGTTCAGGAGGACGTCAGATCCACGGGCCGAGGCTTCCCCTCCGCTCCACGCCGGCCACGCATCAAGTAAGACGACCGAGGCTACCCCTCGTCGTCCGACCGACCGAGGCCGAGCGCATCCATCCGAGCCGAGGCTTCCCCTCCGCTCTGAGCGTCAAAACAAGGCGACCGTGGCTACCCCCGTCGTCCGACCGTCCGAGGCCGAGCGTCTCACACCGGGCCGAGGCTTCCCCTCAGCCCCCTCGAGGCCGAGGATCCAGACCCGGCCCAGCTGACGTGCTCCACGTTGTCTACAACTCCGATCCGCGTCGCGTCTGCACGGGCTCGACGCACCCAAGAGACCCAAGTCGGCCCCTTGACCACATTGACCGGCAGTCCACGGTCAACGCTTTTGTAGTGAGAAAACACTCTGAAACAATTGTCAACATTAAAATTCATTATATTTGTAGCGTATCTTGGGCTTTTGCCAGATTTTGAATTTTTTTTTTCGCTCTTCCACAATTATTAATTGGATTAGTATACTTAGCATTGTCCCTTAACAGTTTGGACTCATTAGTGTGGAGCTACATTTGGCACAGTTATTATGTTACTTCAATTGGGAGTTGCCAGATAAAATCAAGCACCATAACTTATGTCACCATCGTTATATTTCATCCTGTAACTTTCACATACTTTTTCAAATTACGTATAATGTACTTGCAATATGCAGGAATTAAATTGATGTTAGTAATTAATCTTATATTATCCCTATTGCACAACGAATTAAGAATTAATGATTCAAAGATCGAGCAAGTGATTTACTAGTCCCAATGTCGAAGTGAAGATAGATTGGATAGCCAAAAAACAAAAACAAGATAGAACGTAAGAATTTTACAGGGTTCAGAGATAGTTCTCCTATGTCTAAGGGGGGAAAATTCTTTTACTATATAATTGAAGAGACAATTACAAGTGGTGGTGAAAACACCTTGAATCTTCATAATACAACACAAAAATGTAATCTAATTCAATGCTTGTTTCTAAGGTCTTCGTTTAAAGTGTTCAACGTCTCTTGAAATTTCTAACTGTTTATCCACTATGCAGCCTTAAAAATGCATTATGGAATTTCAATTCATGTAGCCATAATGGTGTCTTCAGCCATTCCTAGCCATTAAGCTTTACTATAGTATTCTAATGGTATCTTTTGGTATTCCTCCTTTTTGTACTTTTTAAAGATGTCTCTTGGTATTCCAATGGTATTTCCATGCATTTCAATTTATATTACCTTTAAACATATATTTTAGAACATCAATGGTGTCTCTTCACATTCTATTTTATGTAGCCTTCAAAGCTGTTGTTTGGCATTCTTGATAACATGTCCTTCGAAATTTCAATCATAATTTTGAGTTTGTATGCAGCATTCTTCCCCTTAGTCTCAAAATTCTTCATTTTCCTTCTCTTCAAACAAAATCTTCAAAAATCTTTAATAAGTATGGCCTCCCTCCCTCCACTGGGCATGAAAATTTAAAAATCAACAAATATTAGGTAAGTCAAGGCAATCATAAATTTACACTGACATAGCAATTTTCTTATCATAAAACCATCAAAAAAATCTAAAGTAAACATAGCTATTATACGTTCTTCTCTTGAATTCATTCATAACCATAAAAGTATCGACATGTTTGTACCATTGCATTGGAACCTACTTTAATTGCTTAATGGATTTTTCAACTTGCATATGAGATTTTGTTTACTGTCATCAACAAACCCTTTAGGTTGTATCATTTAGATCTCTTCTTCTAAATGTCAATAAAGAAATTCTGCTTTGCCATTTAGCTGCTCAAACTCTATGTCACTTAATGGCTAGCAGTATTTTAACAGAAAAATATTTTATAACTCGAGAACGAATTTCATGAAAATTGATACATTATCTTTGTGCATAGTCATTTACCGCAAGTCTAGCTTTGAATTTGAGAAGCTCTCCTTTTGATAGAGCTTCTTTCTTCATATATGTTTCTGCTATTTTTAGCAGAACACATTAATAGTGTGGAAGGTGTGTGGTCAACGCAGTCAAGGGGCCGATTTGGGTCCCTTGGGTGCGTCGAGCTCGTGCAGACGCGTCGCGAATCGGAGTTGCAGACGACGTGGAGCGCGTCAGCTGGGCCGGGTCTGGATCCTCGGCCTCAAGGGGGCTGAGGGGAAGCCTCGGCCCGGTGTGAGATGCTCGGCCTCTGACGGTCGAACGACTAGGGGAAGCCTCGGCGCCTTGTCTTGATGTACGGCCGATGCGGAGCGGAGGGGAAGCCTCGGCTCGGATGGATGCGCTCGGCCTCGGTCGGGCGGACGACGAGGGGTAGCCTCGGTCGTCTCGCTTGGTGCGCGGCCGGCGTGGAGCGGAGGGGAAGCCTCGGCTCGTGGATCTGACGTCCTCCTGAGATGCGGTCAAAGGGGAGACGCGCGGGACCTCCGAGTTGTCGTGGCTGTCGCTTGAGACGGAGATGACCGGTGGGGTCGACCGACGGCGCGTTCGCTCGAGCGGAAAGGCGCGGCTACGTTCTTTGGCGGGCCGAGGGGTAGCCTCGGCGAGATGACAACCTCCGGGATCGGTTGAAGGCAGAGTCGCTCGCTGCGGGACACGCGGATCCATGTGTCGGCTCGGCGAGGGGTAGCCTCGGCAGAGCGACGTCCTCGTGGTGGAGGAGATGAACGAGCTCGGGGACGAGGGCGCTCGGCTCCGGTTGGAAGGACGCTAAGGGGTAGCCTAGGCGTCGCTGGATCTCCTGGACCTGAATAGACGAGAGAGCTCGTCAGGGGGGTCGGACCTTGGTCCCGACCAATTCCCCTCCGATGCCTAAGTCAGAACGGATCTGTGTAAAGGCTTGGTGGGAGCGAGTATGGCTCGCGGAGAGACCGATACCCGATCCCTGGGCCAAGTTATGGAGGAGAAATATTGAGGTGGAAGAAGGAGTAAGAGTGTTTGTATGTGATACCATCGTTCTCGATTGCGAAGATCTGGCCTCCCTGGATGATGCCTCACCTTCCCCTCATATAGGTGGCTCGTCCTAATAATGTGCCATGATGTGACATCATGGCCATCATTCATGGGGACGTGCAAATGTGGGAAGCTTTGACCCCCACTAATTGCGCCCATCTTGATGAGGAGATGAAAGTCCTAAAGGTGGCCATGATGGCTGGAGTGATGGACTCGGGCGGTTGCCATATTCAGCGGGCCTTGATGGCTGGAATGTGATGGCCATTTAAGTCGGGCCATTAAGCCGTGCCATTAAGCCGAGCCATGATGGCTATAGAGTGAAGGCCATTTAAGTCGGGCCATTAAGCCGAGCCATTTAAGCCGAGCCATGATGGCTAGAGAGTGATGGCCTTGGACGGTTGCCATATTTGGCGAGCCATGAAGGTGGCTTCCATAAGTGGCGGATCATGATGATACTGGGCGGTTGTCATACTTGGCGAATGCTTCCTCGATTTGGGCCCCGATTTTCCTCCACTACAGAAGTGGGCAGCCTTTTGGGCCTTCATCTTGGGCGGATAAGCGCGGCCCGCCCGTGAGATCTCTGGGGCCGGAGCCCAAGGCCGTAGCAGGCCGGTTGACCGGTCGTCGTTGACTTGGCTCTTCCGTCCCGGTCAAAATAGCCGTAACAATATACATCCATTTGCAGCTAATAGCATTCTTTCAATTTAGAAGCTCAACTAACTCCTAAGTCCAATTCTTATGAAGAGAGTTAATCTCTTCCTCCGTTGCAAGCTATCATTGGCTTCTACTACTTCTTTATTGGTGAATGAGTCATTAGATTTAGCTATAAGGGCATGCATTACTATATCATCAAATCTAGCTGGCTTTCTCCATTTACATATCGTAATGGAGTATTGGTGCACTTATGATTGTTCACCCTCATTTTCTAGTGAAATGAAATTTTCATTTACTAACTTATGTTATTCATTTTTGTATACCTCCAGTTGGATCAAGGAACTCTTTTTTTCTTCTTTATGAAGTGGATATTACATTTTTTTCAACAATGAAGCTTCATCGAATACCACATCTATAATAATCTCACCTTCTTTGTGGTATGATTCCAAAGCCAAACCCCATTCATACCTTTTTTATAGCCCAGAAAGATACAAGACTTTGACGTTACATCTATCTTTGACATTTCTCCTTCATAAATCAATAGAAATGTTTAGAGTAATCCACTAGTTTACCTATTCATACCTCTTCTACCATTTGAAACGGGGTGGCTTAGAGGGAGATTCATTCACTATATAGCATGCCATGTTTAGAGCTTCGTCTAAAATTGCTTTGCTACAAACAATCTCATGCATTGGGCCATTTCTAATAGTGACATGTTCATTCTTTCAATAATTCTATTTTGTTATGGTGTTCTTAGAGTCATTAAATAGTTTGTGATGCCTTCCTTTGTGCAATTTTTTTTGAATTTCTTGGAGATAAATTCTCATCCATTATTATTGCACAAGTATTTAATCTCCATACCAATTTGCTTTTCAATCTTGGTCTTCCAATTTCAAAAATTTCCAAAGTTTGAGACTTATGCTTCATGAAGAGAATATATGCTACGTTGACAAAACTGACAAAATATCTTGCACCACTACTAGATGAAACTGAGGCTGGACCCTACACATCTACATGAATATGGCAAGAATCTTCTTACTATTTTAGTAAAATTTTTAAAACTAACTCTCTTGCTAAAAATGCAATACTGTAGAAATTTATCTTACATGGAGTTCCTTATCATGTAATTCAAAAATAGTACTTTCATTCATGCAACCTGTTAATGACCAAATTGGTATCAATAGTGATTTGCGCTGACGTGGACTCCTTTGTCGATATGGAGCCTTGTTAGCTACTTGAAGTGAGACCCTCGGTTGGTAGAACTGGGATCGATAACAGTTGGGCTAAGAGCGTTGGGGAAGCTCGATCAATCTCACAGTAGAGCCTGATGACAGCTCGACCTTTCTACTGTGTCGAGCCTCAAACAACGATCGATTGGGACGATCGTTCGACCGATCAGCTGGGTCGAGCCTTGATCTTCCTCCACCATAAATGAATGTCAGGGGGTCAGATCTAGGTTCCGACCAAATTCCCTCCGATGCTTAAGTTAGAATGGACTTAAGATGAAGGTTTGGGGCTGTTGAGATCGATCCAAGGGGATTCATCCCGAGTCAGTCGCCACAAGTGTTTGGAGGAAGAAATATATGAGTGGAAAGAGATAAGTTATCAGAGCACATAGGGTTTCATACATCTGGAATCCGCCTTTCTTCTGTTTGTCTTCAATGTATTTATAGACTAGGTATGTCTCTTCAGTGACGTTGGGGGAATACCGGTCACCCATTATGATGGCATGAACTTCTCCCATCAATAAGGGTAACCGTTGTCCATGCCTCCTGCCATTTATGAGCCCATTATTGGCTATCTCCTTAAGCAACGAAAGTTCAACAGGCAAGTGGCTTGCGGGCTTTGACTGGGTAAACATTTTGCATCCATCGTGGGCCTATGGGCCCAGATGCTGTCTCAGTAGGCCTTTTCAATGATAATATGCTGACCTCCTCTAGTGCCAGCCATAGATTTAACAATGGCCCCGTCACTTGAGCACAGACGATCCACCTGTTGGGGTCAAGTGACATGATGTATCATTAATGGGGCAAGACAGTCGAAGCGGGAGTATTTGAGTTTAAGCGCCAAAACTTCCATCTTCCTGATTTGGAAGCTCTTCGGTTCGAAGTCTGAGATACTGGGATGCACTGATCATCAACACGTGTCCTTATATGATATGATTAGCTTTGATCGCCGGTTCACCTTGATAAGATAGCTTGGAAATGGGGAAAACTTCATAGTTCTAATCTTTCTTGAATTGAATCTTAACCTCTGATCATGGCTTCCTCCTCCCTTCATGTCTCTGCTAAAACTCTAGCTTCCGTTCCTCAGAAGGGGGAAGGGAAAACCATTCTCCCTGATATAGTCTCTGGCCAAGCTTCTCAAGTGACGACTGACCAGGTTTTTAATTTGACGAGGGGTATTTACCAAATTCAGCAGCCACGGGTGGAGGATAGGGTTCATTTCCCTGGCAATTGCGAAGTGGGAGTCTATGTGAGATCTTTTCATGTCAGACTTCGATTTCCCGTGCACCCCTTTATGCTATACTGGCTGAGCACAATGGGCCTTTCCCTTTGCTAACTAATGCCAAATGTCGTGGGCATCTTGGTCAGTTTTATCGTGCTATGCATATCGAACGACGTTGAACCATCCATGGAATTGTTTAATTTCTTATTCAAATTACTCCCTCCCATGTTCATGGGCTGGTTTGTGATTATTGCTCGCCGAGATAGGAAATTCTTTAATGATCTCCCTAGCTCTAATCCGAGATGGAAAGATCAATTTGTCTTTGTGGTGCTTCCTGGTGAAGCAAGTTTCGTCACCGAATAGGGGAATCCCGAACTCTCGATGGATGAAGACAAAGCTCTTTAAGAGGAAGGAAAGAAGGCCACCGATCTTCTATTGGAGTTGCCAGATGAGAAAAAATCAACAAAATGGCTTTCGTCTGACCATATGTTACTCAGGACCATATGTACCAAAGGTTGAATCCTTTGCTTGCTTTTACTCTATCTTTCTTCTTCTTGGATTTTTTTCCCTTCTCCACAGGTATGGTCGGACTAGAATACCAAGCTAAACCAAGCGTGCGAGAGGTGCTCGAGGCTTTAATTTGAGAAGACGAAAGGGATGCACCTTCCTCTCCATCTGGTCTTTCGAAGGATGGGTCTACTGAAGTTATCGAGGGTTCGCCCTCGGTGATTCAGGAAGCTCCACGATCGACCCAACCATTGAAGAGAAATAAGAAGCAGCACTTGGTTGAAGTTGAGGGGGTTGAGACCAAGAAGAAGAAACCAAGAAGGTGACTCATCGATTCCAATTCAGATTCTTCTGAGTCGGGTGACGTCATTATTCTGAAGGCAGCCTTTGAGCAAGGTCAGGCTCTGGAGCAAGTTCAGGCTCCTCCTCTAGAGAAAACCTCGAGGGAGCTTCCTTCTTCTCGAGAACCACCTTCTCATGAGGATTCCTGGCCTTGGGGGTTTATCCCCTCTGGAATTGTTGGCAGAGGATATCCCACCGGAGTTTAGGTCAATCCTTTTGGAGGATCGACCGCACCATGACCCGGTCAGATATTTTGAGGAAGAGCTTTTCCACCCGGCTTACCCAGTGGACCGGGACGAGTCGGCTCTATTGAGCTGTGGAAGCACTTCTCTACTTGTCGAGAATTTGGCCCTCCCACGAGACAGGGCCATCCTGGAGAAGGTTGACCATGAGAGGTTATCCACCTTCGCAATCCACAGGTGCCTTCAGGTAAAAATCTATATCCACTCTTCGCTTGAATTCGAACAATAAAGCTGACTCTCTTGCTTGTCGTCGGGCTCTTTTGGCCATGCTCGAAGTTTGCCACAGATCGTTGGCAGTGGTTGATCATAAAGCCACTCTTGCCAAGGAAATGAAGTGGTTGGACTCAGCTAAGAGAGCCATCGACAAGGTGATTGTGTCTTTGCAGCAATGAAAAAATCACAATGATTTGCTCAAGTCTCAGTAAAGCAACTTGAGCAAGAGCTGGGCGAGTCTCGTACAAATGGGATTGTTCTTGAAGTACGAATTCAAGAAGAAGTCACTCTGAGGAAGCGAGCAGAGACACAACTGCTCAAGGAGAGGCAAGTGTGGGAGGCAAGAGGGATCGAGGCTCAAACTCGAGCATCCGACGTCTCCCAAGAACTTTATGAGAAATAGATCACAGAAAAGGCTGTCCAATCATATAAGGCCAGTTTGTGTGATATGGATGAGCTGTACATAAGAGGCGTAGAGCAGTGTTGTCTTGAGATGAAAAATCTATTCCCCGCTCATGCATCGACGATTGACTAACTTCATGTTCTGCTTGATGATGATGATGAATCAGATGGTCAATATCGGATGAAGTCGGTCAAGCCAAAACCATGGAGTCTACCTCCCAGTCGATGAGGCCGTTACTTATGTAGCTGCTACGGGGGATGATGGACAGATCGCTTCGTCAGAGGGGGCTGATCAGTCTTAAAACTGCAACCCCTCGAGATTTTGAATCTTTTATATACATCAGGATGTATTTTTTATAAAAGATTAGAAAAGAAAAGTCATATATTATTAAAAACTAAAAAAATGACTCATTTTGCACCTTTCATCGCTTAGGGAGCATACATGTATGTGGTTGGCCCCCTTCAACAAGTTAATACTCGGCTCATAATGAAGTGCGTGATTGAGTTGTTGACCATTGCCCCTTCAAATAGCTTAAGTAACGTAATGATTTGCCTTTATATTGATAGATACGTTTTACGACAAGTGTTTTCTAGTGGCATAGATGCAGCTACATGACCGATGACTTATGATCGACGACGAGGAAGTTCATTCGGTAGTGAGGGGATGTCCCCTTCAACTTACGACCGACGATGAGTATTGTCGTTTTGGTAGCGAGGGGCATGACCCCTTCATCTTACGGCCGACGATCGAGATGGAACGTTCAGTTGCAAGGGGAGGCCCCTTCATCTTACGGCTGACGAAAATGATGTCGTTCGGTTGCGAGGGGTATGGCCCCTTCGTCTTACGGCGATGACCGAGATGGGTCCTTTGGTTGCGAGGGGTATGGCCCCTTTGTCTTATAGCTGACGATCGAGATGGGTCGTTCAGTTGCGAGGGGGTGGCCCCTTCATCTTACGGTAGACGAAAAAATGTCGTTCGATAGCGAGGGGCATGGCCCCTTCATGTTACGGCCGATGACCGAGATGGGTCATTCAGTTGCGAGGGCACAGCCCCTTCATCTTACGGCTGATGACTAAGGTGTCGTTTGGTTGCGAGGGGCATGGCCCCTTCGTTTTATGACTAACGACTGAGATGGGTCGTTCAGTTGCGAGGGGGCAGCCCCTTCATCTTACGGCCGACGACAAAAATGTCATTCAATAGCGAAGGGGTATGGACCCTTTGTCTTATGGCCGGTGAGCGAGATGTGTCGTTCAGTTGAGAGGAGGTGCCCCCTTCGTCTTATGGCAACGACAAAGATGTCATTCGGTTATGAGGGGCACGTCCCCTTCATCTTATGACCAACGATCGAGATGGGTCGTTTGTTGGATCTGGATCAAAGCCTATAGGGGGGGTGAATATGCTAATAAAAATTCTCGAGATAACACAAGCAATTATTCAGCATAATCAGTCAGACACATAGAGTCAATATAATCAATCACAGAGTGCACGAGAGATTTACCCTGGTTCGGTCACCCCAACGACCTACTCCAGTCCCAAAGCAATTACTAGCATTAATATGTTACATGGGTACAACCGTCAAGAGCTACGAGCACATGCTCTACGCTCACCAGGTTCCGTACCGCACTCACCAAAGTGCTAAACACTATTAATCTAGTAAACGTTCTCTTTTAATAAGCACTGACTAGTCAAGACCCTCTTGTCTAGCACGACTAGACAAGACCCCAAAAACGAATGAATAAGTAACTTACAAAGATCAACACACCAATACAAAAATATAAAATAACAAAGAGTTTAGAAAAGCTCAATTCATGTTTGTGTTGTCGTCTCTGTCATTCAGTGCTGGTCAAATTTGATCTCACAATATGTAGACTCCAATCTGGAGTCATTATAATCCTCCTTGGATAGTGCTTGGATGGTGGAAGAAGCTCTAGGTCAGCACCCCCTAAACTTGCAGCCTTGGTTGAAAACTTGCGGCCTTGTTGAAGACTTGCGATAATTGGGGAAGTTGAAGCTTACGGCAAAGGAGGAGAACTCTCTTGGCAACTTGCGGCAATGGATGAGTACTCTCTTGGCAACTTGGGGCAATGGATGAAGAAGGAGATGCTTTGGCCTTGGTTGCTTGCGGCTTGGATGTTGAAGCACTTGGGACTTGCGGCAAGGATGTTGAAGCCCTTGATGTGTTGTGGCAATAGGAGAAGAAGGAGCTTGCTTGCGGCAATGGAGATCTAGCTATGTATGCTTGTGGCTTGAAGGAGATATTGCAATTGAGGCTTTGCGGCAAGGAGATGAGGGACCTCTATAATGTTGCGGCAAAGGGAAGATTAAGGGCCTCTTGGAAATGGAGCTTTCGGCAAGGGGATGTTGAAGGAGTTCTTTTGTGTTGGTCGCACCCTCTCTTTGATTTATGCTTTGGCCGCATTAATCACCTCTCCTTGGAGAGGGGGTTTATATAGGAGAGGTGGAGATCAATTAGGCTTTAGGAGAATCCCTTAATAATAGGAGATTGGATGGAATCCAAACTTGAATAGGATTTGAAATAATCATATGAAATATCTCCCTTTATATGCATGCTCCCCCTATATTCATGCTCCCCCTTTACTCACTCATGCTCCCCCTTTATTCATTCTCCCCCTTGAATACATATTCATTAAGCTCATAAATATTTCCCAAATTATTCAAATTTATTCTCCCCCTTTTGTTATCATCAAAAGTGTACTTACGAAGTCAATGTTATATCACATGCAAAAGAGAGTATTATACAATATAGCAAACACTTGCATGTAGTCATTCTTAGAATAAACATGTCAAATCCAATGAAAGTTATAACAAAGACTTCTACACTATCGTGTAAGTGTGATGATTAATCATTGAAGCACATAAGGAGAACTTTCAAGAAATTCAACCAAAAACAATCCACTTTTCCATGTAACATAATATCATCTCGGATTGATTTTTCCCATCTCATTAAAAATGAGTTCAAGTTACCACACCCAAAACATAGCTAATGAGGATTCTTAGATGTGTGGTGGCATTGCTTGACGAGTAAAACACCAAAGCTAAAGTTTACTCTTAAAGCTTATGTTGGATACTCGTGGATAGTATCGTTGCCATGGATCGTATCCATTTTTCATACGGAGCTCTTTTCATTTCTTTTCATTTTTATATTCCTTTCTCTTTGATTCAAATTCTTTTGAGCTCTGTTTTTTATCCAAGGCAAGACACATCATATCCCATAGATTTTCAGTTAATATAACCTCCTACATTCACTTTCCAATATTTCATTAAAGATATCTCCTAATGTACTACAACATTTAATACTTATGAAAGTGAAAGTGTAGGTGTAGAAATCAAATTATTCAAATCATTGAACATGTCATGGTTATTTAGAAAATCAAACATGCACATGTAGCTATAACAATAGTACATCAATTTCTACATGGATATGAATATCATTCATTAATACCAATTTAATAATTCAAAAGAAAGATACACATTAAGCACCATTTTTATAGCTTTTTGTATTTTTCATTTTTTGTTTTGATTTTATAAAGAACTAAAAGCCTCATAACAAGCAAATGATAGCACACAAACAAAACAAATCAAGTACACAGAAAAAATACTATGAAGGTATACATTAAGCTCAAGGAAGAAACCATACATTCGCGTTATTGTTTGGTTGAGGAACTTTTTTAATGAAATGCGATGTCCAATCCGTAGTTCCTCGCCACTCCATCTTACCTACATAGAAGATGTTATGTGTGACCTTGAAATCCAACAAGGTCCACTCATGTTAGTCATCAAACTCTTAGGAACCCAAATTTGTTTAAAGTTTATGTTTTTGTTCATATATATGCAATAACGAGAAGTATGACCAACACAACCACATGTAAAGCACTTTGCATGAATATTTCTAAATTTTGTTGTCTTATTGTGAACTTTCTTATATTTTGACTTTTCAACATGTTTCAAATCATATCTAAGTCTCTGCCTATTATTGCCATATATTTGGTTTCCAAGAATTATAACCAAAGATTGTTTTTCCACACCAAATTTCTTTATGGTCAACTTTAGGTTTGTGACTTTAGATTTCAAATAAAATATTTTCGTTCACAAGCAAAGTGCATTTACTAATGAAAACCTTTTTATTATCTTCTTCATTCTTTTTCATATTTTCAGCTTTCTTTACAGAATCAATCATTTTTCCTTTAAGCTCATTTTTAGCATGCACATCTTTTCAATAAGCTCTTTATTTTCTGTTTCTAGCTTAGTAACTTTTTCTTTATGCATGTTATTTTCTTTTAATAAAGTAGGACAATTAAGGCATTCAACTTTTTCATGCATGCTAGATTTTTTCCTCTTTTCAGCAAATCAATGGTAGATTTATATGCAACAATTTTATCTTTCAGTTTATCAACTTCTATAGACATGTCACAATTTTCTTGTTGCAGTTCATAATTAGCATTTCTAAAGCAACTACCGTAGATTCTAAATCATCAATTTTATCGTTTATTTCTTTGCAAATATTTAGAAGTTCTACTTTGGCGCAGCATTTTACCTCGTCATGCTCTCCCATCAAGGAGAGGGAGGAGTGTGCAGTCTCCTCCTGAGTTTCATCTTTGCTGTCCTCATCCCACGTTATCGCTAGAGATTTTCCTTTCTTTTCTGCAAAGTTATTCTTTTCTTGTGGGCAATTCCTCATAAAGTGTCCATGCTTCCTGCATTTAAAACATTGAATTTTATCAGTAGTATTCTGTTCAAAAGTATTTCTAGCAGGATTAAATTTATTAGAGCGATTAAACCTTTGTTCCATTTCAGCTCTTCCTTGATTGGCCTTGATGTATCTTGTGAAACCTCTGACCATCAGTGCTTGCTCCTCATCAAGATCATCGTCATCATCTTCCTTAGCTTGAAGAGCTAGTAGTTTGGGAGCCTTGGTCTCTGGTTTCTCTCTTGATTCTATACTCTGTTGCTCAAGCTCATGTAACATCAAGTTACCTATCAAGTCTTCTACTCTCAGCTTAGAGAGATCCTTAGCTTCTTGGATAGCTGTGACTTTAAGAAGGAACAAGCTTGGCAGTGCCCTCAAGGTCTTCCTTATTTGCTCCAGACTTGAGTATGGCTTTCCTAGAGAGCTGGATTGGTAGACGATGTCTGTAAACCTCGCAAACATCTCCTTGATGGACTCTGTGGAAAGCATGCGGAAGCTATCATATTTTGTGCTAAGCAAAGCAAGTCTGGATTCCTTCACCTGTGATGTTCCCTCACGAGTCACCTCCAGCGTATGCCATATTTCCTGCGTAGTTTGACATTAAGAGATACGATTAAACTCGGCTTTATCCAATGTGCAAATAAGTGCATTCATAGATCTACCATTCAGAGAAAAATGTTTTCTATCAGCATCATCCCATTTATCTTCAGGTTTTAAAACTTCAGTGTCTTCAATTTTAATAGTGGATGGTTTATAGCCTTTTTCAACAATTTTCCACACATCATAGTCAACAGACACTAAGTAGATTCTCATCCTAGTTTTCCAGTAAGCAAAATCGGTGCCATTAAATTTAGGGGGTCTAACTATAGACTGGCCTTCATCAAAAGCTGAATCAGATATATTCATGGTTTCTAGAGTAGATCCTTTAACCTGCTCTGATACCACTTGTTGGATTTTGATCTAAGCCTAGAGGGGGGAATAGGCTAATAAAAATTCTCGAGATAACACATGCAATTATTCAGCACAATCAGTCAGACACATGGTAAATAAAATCAATCATAGAGTGCACGAGAGATTTACCATAGTTCGGTTGCCCGAACGACCTACTCCAGCCCCAAAGCAATTACTAGCATTAATATGTTACAAGGGTACAACTATAAATAGCTATGAGCACCAACTCTATGCTTACCAGGTTCCGTACCGCACTCACCAAAGTGCTAAACACTTTTAATCCAGTAAACGCTCTCTCTTGACTAGCACCGACTAGTCAAGACCCTCTTGTCTAGCACCGACTAGACAAGACCCCAAAAACGAATGAATAAGTAACCTATAAAGATTAACACACCAATACACGAAATAAAGTAACAAATAGTTTAGAAAAGCTCAATTCGTGTCTGTGTTTTCGTCTCTATCATTCAGCGCTGGTCAGATCTGATCTGACAATATCTAGACTCTAATCTGGAGTCACGACAATCCTCCTTGGATAGTGCTTGGATGGTGGAAGAAGCTATAGGTCAACACCCCCAAAACTTGCGGCCTTCGTTGAAAACTTGCGGCAATGTTGAAGACTTGCGACAATTGGGGAAGTTGAAGCTTGCAGTAACGGAGGAGAACTCTCTTGGCAACTTGCGGCAATGGATGAGTACTCTCTTGGCAACTTGGGGCAATGGATGAAGAAGGAGATGCTTTGGCCTTGGTTGCTTGCGGCCTGGATGTTGAAGCACTTGGGACTTGCGACAAGGATGTTGACGCCCTTGATGTGTTGTGGCAACAGGAGAAGAATGAGCTTGCTTGCGGCAATGGAGATCTAGCTATGTATGCTTGTGGCTTGAAGGAGATATTGCAATTGAGGCTTTGCGGCAAGGAGATGAGGGACCTCTATAATGTTGCGGTAAAGGGAAGATTGAGGGCCTCTTGGCAATGGAGCTTTTGGCAAGGGGATGTTGAAGGAGTTCTTTTGTGTTAGCTGCACCCTCTCTTTGATTTATGCTTTGGCCGCATTAGTCACCTCTCCTTGGAGGGGGGTTTATATAGGAGAGGTGGAGATCGACTAGGCTTTAGGAGAATCCCTTAATAATAGGAGATTGGATGGAATCCAAACTTGAATAGGATTTGAAATAATCATACTGAAGATATCTTTCGATCACAATAGGATTAGGAGTTTGAATTGGATTGCAATAGGATTTGGATTTGAATGGCAATGTGATTTGGTTCAACCACGTTTGATATGAACTGGATCCCTCCTTATCTCTCCATCTTTGACCAAGTCCACTTTGCAAATGAATTGCAATTTTCTCCATCTTTAACCAAGTCTTCATATATGTAGCAATTTTCTCTATTACTTTGACTAGGTCATCGTTTTAGTATTTACGAGCTTGCCACTCCTGAAAACACTTACCAGCCACATCAAATTGTTCACACACGTTTGTTATCATCAAACACGAAGTCATCGATCGTTGTATCCAACTACACATTGTATCCAATATCGTTCAGTTGCAAGGGACGGTCCCTTCGTCTTACGGCTGATGACAAAAATGTCGTTCGGTAGCGAGGGGCATGACCCTTCGTCTTACGGCCGACGATTAAGATGGGTCGTTCAGTTGTGAAGGGGTGGTCCCTTCGCCTTACGGCTGACGACTAAGTGTCTTCGGTTGCGAGGGGCATGCCCCCTTCGTCTTATGGTCGATGACCGAGATGTGTCGTTCAGTTGCAAGGGGCGGCCCCTTCGTCTTACGGCTGATGACAAAAATGTCGTTCGGTAGCGAGGGGCATGGCCCCTTCGTCTTACAACCGATGACGGAGATGAGTTGTTCAGTTGCGAAGGGATGGCTCCTTCGTCTTACGGCTGATGACGATAGCACTTTCTGCTCTATTTCCTCAATACATTATGAGTGGAGAGAATCATGGTCCATCTAAACTTTTTCTTGGGATTAGATCCTCTTGAGAAGAAAGTTTCCAAAAATTAATCGAGCATTAGATGGAATAAATCTCTCGAGAAAAAAAATCATATTGAGAACGTGTATTTGAAGTAAAAATGAACTTTATTTATTTGGATAGCCTAAACATTTGATAATAAAGGAAATTCATACATGCGTTTTTATTTATTTCGGAGTTGTTTTCGCCAAAGGTTGTTCGATCTTTTTCTGAAAGCTTTAATCGACCACCTTGGTGGTTGGCGACCCTATCATCGGTCCCTTGCCTTTCTGCTTGAGTCTCCCTCTTTGATTTGTGGGTCGTTACCAGGTTTCTTCTGATGACCATGTTTAACCAAGGCGTTAATCTCTTTCTTCAGAGTCCAGCAATCATAAGTGTCATATCTGCGGTCATTGTGGTACCTGCAGAATTTGAGGTCGTCTCATTTTTCATACATGTTCTTTTATTAGGCTCGTTGACGAGTCCTTCTCACTGAGCATATGCCAGGACTTTTGCCTTGGGGCGTTTGATCTGACATAAGCGTCTTTAGCATGGCGTTTCTTGCTCTGGGGACTCTTGTCTCTTTGGCATCGATCTCGTGGTTCCTCACGGGTGTTTCCTCGAGTTCATGTATCTTGCCTTGTTTCTTCATGGAGATTAGGGTGTCTTTCTTTGCCACGATAAGAGCTTTCTCCGAGGCCATGAATCGGTCGGTCACGTTGAACAGATCCACGAGATTGCTCGACAGGAATTGATGCATGGGCTTTATCAAATCTTCATTTCTGACTGCTTGGGTGAGGGATCCGATGATAGTAGTATCCAGGATGTCCTCAACTTCCAATCTCTCTTTGTTGAAATGCTGAACAAAGCCCCAGATCGACTCGGTCTCCCCTTGCTTCAAAGTGAAGCAGTGTGAAGACTTTCACTTTGGGCACCTCCCAGCAATGAATTGCCTGTAAAAAAGCTCAAACAAATCATCAAATGGCCCGATGCTGTCAACGGGTAATCTGTTGTACCATCCATCTACCGTCTTTGTCAGCGTGGTGTGAAAGGCTTGGTAGAGATATGGCTCATCGGCTCCATGCAGTTTCATCACGTTCTGGTATTTGCAAACATGCTCAAATGGGTCACCCATTTCGTCATATATTTGCAAGGGTGGAATCTTGAATTTGGAGAGCCATGGGGTGGATGTGATGCTCTCCTTCAGAGGTGTACGTCGGTTATCAGGAAGAACAAGTGGAACGCATTCCTCCTTGTGTGGCTGAGGTGAAGTGGTGGAGGATTAGATATGGCTTGCCTCCATCTCCTTCCTTTTCTCGCCAGTTATGGGTCTGAGGGGACCAAGGTTGCGCTCCCGGGTGAGGTGATCCCTCACTTGATCAACAAGGCTTCGGGTGGATCATCCATTGTTGGAGGGTCTCGGCCCCATGAGACGTCTAGGACTGTGGTTGTTTTTTGTCAGCTCCACTCTCTGTTGAGATGTAGGAGTGGTAGTGAGCTGCAGATTGACCTGTCGCTCAGGTCTTCACTCGTCAATCGTTTGGTTTTTGGTGGTAGTCTGCTCCCCACCCGGTGTTTGCATTAGATTGGGGGAAACTGCTCCTCGGCTACATATTGTGGATGCGCGATATTTTTTGCTCAGCAACTGCCAATACATCGAGACTTTTTTCGATCTGATCAATGAACTTGTCTAATTGTTCCTGAGTCACTAATCGAATGTCGGGTACCTTCGATGAAGATTTGGAATCTTCGGCATCTTCGTTTGAGCTTTCTCGTTTAATGTATTCTCGTTTGGACTGAGGATCGTTCTAGTGTTGTTGGGTCCAGTCGACATGGGGGCTTTGGTTGCCTTGGGATGCAGATTGATGTTTTCCCATGGACTGTGACAACTGTTAATGACCAAATTGGTATCAACAGTGATTTGGGGTGATGTGGAATCATTTGTCGAGATGGAGCCTTGTCATCTGCTTGAAGTGAGACCCTCAGTTGGTAGAACTGGGATAGATAAAAGTTGGGCTAAGAGCATTGGGGAAGATTGATCGATCTCACGGTCGAGCCTGACGACAGTTTGACCTTTCTACTGAGTTGAGCCTCAAACAACGATCGATTGGGACAATCGTTCGACCGATCAGCTGGGTCGAGCCTTGATCTTCCTCCACCACACATGAACGTCAGGGGGTCGGATCTGGGTTCCGACCCAAATCCCCTCTGATGCTTACGTTAGAATGGACTTAAGATGAAGGCATGGGGCTGTCGAGATCGATCCAAGGAAATTCGTCCCGAGTCAGTCGCCACAAGCGTTTGGTGGAAGAAATATATGAGTGGAAAGAGATAAGTTATCAGAGTACATAGGTATGGAATCTGCCCTTCTTCTGCTTGTCTTCTTGTATTTATAGACTAGGTATGTCTCTTTAGTGAAGTTGGGGGAATAACGGTCACCCATTATGATGGTACAATCTTCCCCCATCAATAGGGGTAACCATTGTCCACGCTTCCTGCCATTTATGAGCCCATTATTGGCTGTCTCCATAAGCAACGGAAGTTCAACGGGAAAATGGCATGCGGGCTTTGACTGGGTAAACATTTTGCATCCTTCGTGGGCCTATAAGGCCTAGATGCTGTCTCAGTAGGCCTTTTTAATGATAATATGCTCCCTTCCTCGAGCGCGGCCCTGGATTTAGCATAATCCAATCTCAAGTATCAAAGTAGAGTATTGTCATTATTGTCATCAATGTTAGGTTATGTAGCATGACAAATAATTGTTTCTTCAATGAGCTTATGTTATGTAGCATGACTAATATAACAAGCCTACTTTATTTCCTTTAATGACAACCATAATACCCTTTTAACCGTTAAAACTCCATTTGCCATATTATATATGCATACCAATACATTCCAAATCTGAGATAGAGATAAGGTTTTTTTGCTAAGGCTTGACACATGTCTAACATTGGCAAGTATTCTAAATATTCCATCAAATACCTTACCTTGACAGTTCCTACTCTAACGCTTTTGCACTCAGAATCTTTTGCCAAGAATTTCACCCCCATCACATGTTGTATAGGAATCAATCCAATCGATATATATGCACATATGTCATGAATCATCAGAATCAGTAATAAAAACATTAGATGGAATTGTGGTAAACGATATGACTTTAGAGTTTTCTTCATTTCTAGCAATGTTCGTCACCGCTTTTTGGTTACCTTTCTTCTTTGCAGGCTTCTAACAACAGTTGGCATAGTGACATTCCTCCTTGCACCACCTACACTATGTTTTAGTATATTTAGGCTTTAATTTGGACCTCCTCCTATTCATACATTGTCTTTGTCTGCCATTAAACTATCATCTTTGGTTGAAATAATCTTTGTTCCTTGTAGTTTCAAAAGCCACAAACTTCTTGACTTCAGAACAACTTTCTGGTTTCTTTCGCATCTTGTTAAAGAATAGTTTGTTGTTACATCATCAATTACTATAGTTTCCTTTTCGTATTGAATAATGATCACTAGGTATCATATGAATCAAGAAATGATGATAATGACAAAAAATAGGCTCGTCATCTTCTTCAATAGTAGCTTCGACATTGAGCAACTGGCATCACATGATTAAATATGTTCAAATGAAAAAACATTTATATATACCTTCCACCATTCAAAGATTATATTGTTGTTTCTTCAGAAACAATTTGTTGGTCAATGACTTGGTCGTGCATAACTTTTTAAGTTTCTTCCATAGGCCAAGCATATCCACTTCATCCAAGACATTATACATTACTTTATCTTCTAAGTATAATTGGATGGTGCTTAGAGCTTTCAAATCTAGCTTGATCCTATCTTCATCTTTCAAATCTTTATATTTGTTATCCTTTCCCAGGCAAGCATTGTGAATCCATTGCTGAATGAGAATCATCTTCTCCTTCTTTTGCATTACCCCAAAGTCTACTTGTTACATGACGAATCAACTTACTTTCAAAATACAACAAAAACTGCAATCCAATGCAATGCTCATTCGTAAGGCCTCCATTTATAGTGCTAGAATATCTTCCGAAATTCCTAATATTTGATCCAATCCACTATACCTAGCCTTAAAAGTGTATTATGGAATTTCAATTTATGTAACCATAAATGCATCTTTTGCCATTCTAATTTATATAGCTATTAAGCTTCACTCTTGGCATTCGCATTGTGTCTTGGTGGTATTCCTCCTTTATGTATTTACTAGTCATAACCCGTGCCCGCGGGCACGGTGCCTTTAAGATTTCCCCCCGCGAAATCTTTGTTCCACAAAAATTATTTCCAAAGCCAAAATTTAAAAGAACAACAAATTGGACGTGGGCGCCTTCGGCACGAAACAACAAATTCGGCGCGGACACTTTCGGTGCAGAACAACGTGCGGGCGTTTTTGGTGCAGAACACCAGATTCAGCGTTGGTGCCTTCGACGTGGAACAACAAATTCGGCACGTGTGCCTTCGACACGGAATACGTAATAAATTTAGCAGAACAACAAATTCGGCGCGAAACAGCGCGCAAGCGCATTCGACGCGGAACAACAAATTTGGCGCAGGCGCCTTTGGCGCGGAACAACAAATTAGCGTAAAAAAATTGCGTGGGCGCCTTCGGCGCGGAACAACAAACCTCAGTGTATTTTTCGGTGACAGTATTAACTTAAATTTTTTTACGCTAGCTTGTTGTTCCGCTGAATTTTTTTACGCTAATTTTTTTACTTTGTTTAATTTAATGGATCATGTTTCTCCACAATATTTCCCAAGACACTTTTAATTTCAAAGTTTTGGTTCCCAAGGCACTTTCTCCCCAAAATTTAATCTCCACAATCTTTTCCAATGCACTTTTAATTTCAAAGTTTTGGTTCTAATACACTTTTCTCCCCAAAATTTAAGTTTTCCCACTAAAATTTTCACAAAATCGAATCTCAACCATTGATTTACCAAGATTAAATCCCAACCACTTTTTATCTTGTCCTAGTCAATTCTAGAATTCAAAAAAGGTTGTCAAATGTATAATAGATTACTGTTGTGAGTTGAGGGAGACATTTAGCCTCCCTCCCCTCATCATCTCACCATTACTCCCCACTAATTGTGTTGGGGAGTCCCTTGGACTCCTAAAATCCCAATATGATAATGAATATATAGAGAGCTATGGCTTATGCCATGGTTACTTCTAATCTTAGATTGATTTCCACTTTTCAGTTCATAACACGTTATCAGCACCTTAGCTCTCAATTCTTTGAGCTTTTTCTCTCGTATCCCCTCAAAAATTAAACTCCTACGCACGAAGGAATCTATTTTTGCGGCGATCTGGCTTGCAGCGAACCGTTGCGACGATTTTTTAGGCATATCAGGAGCGGGATTTCTATCTACGGATTTTTCTAATTACGATCGTCCCTAGATCTTTGATCTAGAGATTAAAATGGCAAAATTGACAAGCGTCGATTTCGAAGTTCTTGATGCAGCGGGAAAGAACTATCTCAGCTGGCGAGTGGTCCTGAAGTTCCACTTGCATTCGATGGCACTTCTCCACTCTATTCTGGCCCCCGCAGTGGCCGAGACACCTGCTAGCAGTGCCCCTGAAGAGGCACAACCATCTAGCAGTTCTCCAACCGTTGTCTCCGACATAGATAAGGCGAAAGCCATTATCTATATCAGAAGACACATAGATCGGACCTTAAAGGCCGAATACTTAATGGTGGAAGACCCGTTGGAGTTGTGGCAAGCGCTGGAGGCACGTTATAAACATCAAATCGATATAATATTACCATGTGCCAGTTATGAGTGGGAAAACCTCAGACTTCAGGACTTTAAGTCCGTTGCTGAGTTCAACTCTGCACTTCATAATATCACCTCACGCCTGAAGTTGTGCGATGAAGAAGTGACTGAGCATCGCATGTTGGAAAGGACATTTATCTCGTTTCACGAGAAAGATGCAATCCTCATGCAACAGTTTCGTGAAAGCAACTTCACGAAGTTCTCTGACATGATCTCTTGCCTTCTTAGGGCAGACCAAAATAGAGATTTACTGCTTGCCACTCATAATTTGCGCCCTGCTGGTACTGCCCCAATCCCTGCAGCCCATCATGTTTCTCCCCAGAAGTGGAAAAATAAGAAGAAGGCTAGAAAGAACAAATGGAAGCTGTAATGAAGCCAGCAAGAGGAGCACCTCCCCAGACCAACAACAACAACAGTAGGAAGAAAAACTTCACATGGAATAATAAGAACACTGGTCCAGTGCCAATTCCAAAGAAGAATTGGGAGGACATATGCTATAGATGTGGCATGACTGGACATTGGTCCAGAAACTGTCGCACTCCTCGCCACCTCCAAGACCTGTATCAGGCGAGCCTGAAGCCTTCCCTTGAAACAAACCTGACAGATATTCAAGCTCAGACCAAGTTCACTGCACAAGACTTCGAGAATGACGATCTGCTCGATTGAGCCATATCTTTATATCTATGCATTTAAATCTATATAGCTTCATCTGTAGTTTGCTTTGAATGAACTTTATTTTGAATTACTCAAATAAATTTCCACTTTGCATTAATATAGATGAAATGTGATATATTGTGTACAGTGCATCGATGCACTGGTAAAGTATTTAAATTGCTTTGACATACAACGAGACTAAAAGATGCATTTTCTCTCCTAATTCATAGAGTAATCTCCCAAGTTTCAAGTATATTTCGTTTAAACGAATATAACTTGGAAACTATGGATAATAAATAGTGAATATCTTTATGTAACTCGTCAAGTGGATGGCCAGAAGACCATCTACGCACGATTTCATTGGACCCCCGTCGGGTCCTTATCATTACAGATATTCATCCTATATAAAGACAACTTGACTGAGCACCAGAAGTGCCTTTCATTGCCAGAGTTTTCACCTCTGGCACAATAGACTTGGTCACCCTGGATCAGCGATGATGGGCGCATCATCAAATGAATCCTTTGGAGAACCTGAAGATTCTTCAAAAGGTTGAGTTTCCTTGTCACCCTTTGTCATAAGGGAAACCTAATAGAGAGACCTTCCCTCATGATATTGGGATTCTAGTCTCCTGGCTTCATTGAGAGAATACATGGTGACCTTTGCGGGCCTATTCACCGAGCAAGTGGCCCATTTCAGTACTTCAATGTACTGATAGATGCATCTACTAGATGGTCGTATGTCTGCCTTTTTGTTCACCCGCAACCTAGCTTTTTAAAAAGCTGATAATGTGGGTGAATTCACTACACTGGTCTTTCAAGACTACTGCCAAGTAACTGGCATTGAAATTGAACATCCTATAGCATGTTCATACTCCGAATGGGTTATCAAGAGTCTCTGATAAAGAGACTCCAATGGATTTCACGTCCATTGTTAAATCCCAGTTGCATGTGGCTTTTTAGGGATACGCCATACTGCATTCCGCATCACTTATCACGATACGACCCTCTTGTGGCCATATCTTATTGCTGATGCTGCTTGCTTATGGTTCACCACCAAACTTATCTTATTTGAGAGTGTTTGGATGTGCTAATAATATGTCCCAATAGAACCAAGTCTTGATAACTGTGATTTTGATGAGCAAAGTCTCATTGAAATAGGCACGCAGTCAAAAAAAAGGCCTGAAGCTTCTGAGACCATTTCATGAGACACAAAAGTCCTAATCTCGTTATGATCCGCATACTTTTTCTGTGTGAAGATGAGATCCAGAAGATCCTTCACATTCAGACTAAAGTACATCAATTGCCGGATAAATTTACGGACAACCAGAAGATTGTTCGTTCACACGTCCCTGCTACCAACACGACAGATAGGAATGATATCCCTAAAGATGGATGCAATCCACCGGCAGCAAAATTGGCTGTACCTCAGTTGAAAAGAGGACGCCTGCCAGGTTCAAAATATAAAGTTCCTCGAAAGAGGAAGATTCTTGGATATATTAAAATGATACCTCCACAGGATGCTGAGCTCAGCCAGCAACCTCTCCCCTCCTAATTTCCCTTGCAGAGGAAACAACAGAAGAAAAATCATTATATTACGTACGTATTGGAGAGGTACTGGACAGATATAGCACAGTCAACGACGATGGTTTTGCTTTCGCTATTGCCGTTCACATCGCTGAATACGACGATGACGTCAACCCACTTTTATATAGCGTAAACACATAGATTGGCCAAAGTGGGACGAGGCAATAAGAGTAAAGCTGGACTCACTCTTGAAAAGCAAAGTCATTGGACCAGTAGTCCATACACCTGAATGTGTAAAACCTGTGGAATATAAGTTGGATTTCATAAGAAATTGAAATGAAGGAAATGTCGGATCCTGTCAAAACAACGTAATGCGAGCTATCTTATTCTTCCGAGACCAAGCATCAAAAGCTTCCTTGTCTCGTCTGTATTGGGCCGTAGTGCCCAACTCGGGTTCAATCATTACGTTCTTTAGAGTTTCGAGCACTTCTTGCTCCTCTAAAACGTATTGTATCTTGATGGACCAAAGTTTGTAATTATCGCCGTTGAGTTTTTCACCTCTGTTTAACTCAGCGACGATATTCTTTGAAGCGGAAGACATTTTACTTTTAAAATGCTGCAAAAGACACAAAACCAAAGGTTTGATCAAAAACATTGCAATGAAAATTTCTTAAAATATAATTCCCATTTGAAGTGATAATAGAATATCCCATTTGGATAGTTCTAAATTCAACTCCCACTTGGAATGATATTTATAATTTGATAAGTTACTTTCGAAAAATATTGAAGATGTTGTTATAGAATCGAAAAGGTCTCTACGATTCCAATCACCATCTAGAACAATCCTTCAATATTTTCCCCTCACTTATCAAACGATAGTACTCTTATAGTACTTCGCAGCGGAAAAGTGTTTTTGAAACGTATTTTTCAAAAAATATTTTGCAAACGTATTTTGCAGTATTTTGAGAACGTATTTTTCAAATGCATTTTGCAAACGTATTTTGCAAGGCATATACCCCATTATAGGGTGTTATAGCCAAAACATTTCGACAATTTCCCCGGCCATTATCGGGGTCGTGCCGTGGCAAGGCCAAATTCATCTTCTTTTTGAAGTGAGAGTTGCCATCGCAACTTGGCCAAAGCCGGATCCCCCCTTGGGAAAAAAATGCGATATTCCAACTTAGTACCCTTATGATACTAGTGAAATGTACGGTAATCCCTGGCCATTTGTCGGGATAAGTCGTACTTGTACCAAGGCCGGATCCCCCTTTGGGGATTTTTCTGCAAGCCATCGTCGCCGGCTCCCGTATGGATCTAGGCGTTTCCCCCCTTATTGGAGAATTTTGCCGCAAATGACTGCCGTCGGCCCCGTATGGGCTAGCCTTGCAGATGGCCGGGGCCGAAATTACTGGCAAGGCCTCCGGCTGAATTGGTCGACCAAAAAACCCTAATTGGTCGACCAATGCTGACCAAGGGTTCTGGCACCCTCCACCCCCGGCCAGGGCCTCTGCCATGGCCGAGGCTGGCCAAAGGCCGGCCAGTGGCAGCCCTGGCCACTGCCAGGGCCGGCCAGGCCACTAGCCTGGCCTCGGCCAGAGGTCGGCCAGGCCTCGGCCAGGCCTCGGCATGAGGCCGGCCAGGCCACTCTGGCCTGGCCTGGCCTTGGCCAGAGGCCGGCCTGGCCTCGGCCAGAGGCCGGCCATGGCCATTTTGGCCTTCGTTGGCCATGGCCCTTTGGCCATGGCCGGCCTCCCCCATTCACAGGGTTGGCCGCACACCCCCACCGGAGGGGGTGGCCGTGGTGGTGTTCGTCGTCATTGGCCGTAGCCAACCCCCTCCGCATGGGGAGGGGGAATGCATTGCATCCATTTCCCATTTGGTTATAGATTTCATGCACCAAAATTCATCTTCCCCGATGGGAATAACCACCATCTTCTTCTCCGGTGAAGCACCCGTTTGTCGAGGAAGTAGTTATCCTCCAATGGCCGTGTGCCAAAAAAAATAACCCACTTCAAAAATTCGTAAACTACACGCTCCACATGAAGAGAGCGCCCATTCCCTATGAATGGAGACTCAGCATCCATGAAGAGAGCGAGTTTGACGAAATGAACGGTCGGTTCTTCCCGTCACGGAGAGTTCCTGCCATATCCGTAATGGTAGGAGACCCTAACGTGAAAAGAACAACCGATGCGTTCTCTCCGTCACGAAGCGTTCCTACCATATCCATAATGGTAGGATACCCATTCGTGAAAAAGACAACGACTCGTTCATAGTTTCGACGGGGCGACGGTCTGACCGGAGCGAATCCGTATGGCTCTGATACCAATGTCGGATCCTGTCAAAACAACGTTAGGATCGATAAATGATGTCGAGACTTACGCTTGCGTACGCGGCACCGTAATCTCGGAACTTCGCCCTCGGATTCGCCACAACGGTCGATACTTCGTCACGGAGGATCGAAGCAGAGTTTCACCGCCTAAATCTCTAACTAGAAGAGGATTTTAATGGAAGGGATAAGAAGAACATAATGATGCCTTATGCAAACTTATGGCATGGAAAGTGTGAATGAATGCCTTACCCTTGGGTCCTATTTATAGGCTTTAGGGGTGGTTATTGTAGGAAATAACCAATTATAAGCTTATTAGCCTATATTAGCACATTCATTTATCTTCTTCTTTATCCACTTATCAAGTGCCATTTTGCACTTATAAAGTGGCTTTTTCCACTTATCGAGTGGCTTTTTCCACTTATCGAGTGGTCCTTTTCACACGAGAAAAGGTTCCCTTCGCGCACGCCTTTGTGCACGCGACACCTGAGGTCCGAATACCCTCATACATCCCCTCATGGGTGTATTTATGTCGTCCATATCCAACATCTCCCACTCACACTTGAGGGGATTGTAAGGAAACATATTTTCCTTTAACTCCTCTGTTTGTCATACCGAGAAATAGGCCGTGTGACCGTCATGCGCATAGAGTCCGCTGTTGTGCACTTGTTAGAGATACACAACACTCCTCGAGGAGCAAAGTTGAGTAGATCAACGCATGCTTTACCCTAGATTTATTTCTTCACATTTCTTATACTTTATATTCAACAATTGAATCCCATCTGGATTACAATTGGCTGGCCAGCTTTGAATCTTTAAAGTCCAAATGTGAATGCGAAATTAATCTTCCTCTTCTTGCGATCCTTTCGATCTTGACTTGACTTTCTTTTCTAACATGCCCCGCCGGACCGAATTAACCATAGTCCATAAGGAA
This sequence comes from Scilla litardierei, assembly GCA_030789695.1. Taxonomy (NCBI): domain Eukaryota; kingdom Viridiplantae; phylum Streptophyta; class Magnoliopsida; order Asparagales; family Asparagaceae; genus Scilla; species Scilla litardierei. The sequence continues at coordinate 698,630,853 of CM061142.1, forward strand.
CATGCTAAGATAGCAATCACCCGGTCAAATCTAAAGGAACCAATTGGAGTCCATAAGGGTAATGAATTAAGACCCATGTGGTCTTTGGGTCTCACATAATAGTAAACTTATTTACTATTCTACCCCAATGGTCAAAAAATGCATACGTAGTATGAATACGTATTACAACATCACTCCTTTCCCAGGGAGTGTATGTCTCAATGATGTTGTAAGGATGATGATCAGACACCACAATGTCTGACTTTGAGTCCCTTTTTTCTACTCAAATAATCCTTTGGACTCACATCCTGCATTTAGACAGATAGGATTTCAAAATCCTCTTAGATCTTCTGTAAGCATCCATATGATGCAGATCTTTCATGCGACCATTTTGTTTAAGTCATGACTCTAAATCATCCGTCTGATGATTTTGACTTTAAACAGGTCTCATCTCTATTCTATCCGTCTGATAGAATAAGGCGGTTGCTCATGTGAGAGAGCCAACCTCAATCTGTCCGACATACTAGAAAGTATAGCTGAGATTTCAAAAATGTACACAAACATTTCTCAGAAATTCATATGCAATGTTTAAAAAAGAACTTATTCTTTTATTGAATTTGATCATTTACAGACATGGGAATTTACATTGGTACAACTCAGCTCTTACGCAATCCTTGAGATGATAAGTGTTTGTAAAAACACATTTCTGGGGATTGCCTTCGTAAGCGGATCCACTATCATCTCATACGTAGATATGTACCTTATGTCTACCTTCTTGGTCTTATCATTGTCTTTTGCAAGTCTGCAGTTCCTTTAAGATACTGCATTATCCTCTTAACCTCTTTCCAGTGTTCTTGCCCTGGGTTGGATTGGTAACGACTTACCATTCCAACGGCAAAACAGATGTCCGGTCTTGTATGCATCATAGCGTACATAAGACTATCAACTGCACTGGAAAATGGAACTTTTTCCATAATTTCCTTTTCCTTTTGGTTCTTTGGACATGATTTCAGATATAAATTATCGCATCTGCTTATAGGAGTATCAATGGACTTACAGTCCTACATATTAAACCATTCTAGAACCTTCTTTATATAAGTCTCTTGTGAAAGAGAAAGAAGTTTCTTCGAACGATTCCTTGAAATCTTAATTCCAAGGATATATGTGGCTTCTCCCATGTCTTTCATCTCAAAAACTGATGAAAGTCAAGCCTTGATATCCATCACAAAGCCCTTGTCATTTCTGGTTTATTAAAATTGTAGGATCCTGCCAAAACATAGTTAGGATCGATAATTAAAGTTGAGACTTACGCTAGCGTATGCGGAACGGTAGTCTCGGAACTTTGCCTTCGGATTCGCCACGACGGATCGAGTCTTCTCACGAACGGAGTAAGGCTACTAATCCACAATCTAAATCTCTATTTTAGATTAAGAACTTGGATGTAGGGAGAGGAAATATTTCTGCAGAGCTTCGCTAGGAAGAAGATGCATGCATGAATTTCATGCAAAAGGTGTAAGGAAAATGGCTACCCTTGGGTCTTATTTATAGCCCCCAAGGTAGTTATTTTAGGGTAAGTTGTTCCTTTGGAACAACTTAATTAAGGTGTACCATGATACATGGCACATTATAAGCTTAAGTTGTACCATATGCATGGTACAACATAAGCTTAAGATATTCCCCCTTTATTAGCCATATGTCGCATGCACTTATGCATATATAATGCGACTTTCCCACTCATCCAGAGATCCTCTCCGCAAGGGAACAGATTCCCTTTGCACACGACTTCGTGTACGCGACGTTTGAGGTCCGTAATCCCTCGTACATCCCCCACAAGGGTGTACAAACGTCTTCCATATCCAACATCTCCCACTCACACTTGAGGGGATTGTAAGAGAACGTCTTTCCCTTAGTTCTTTCATCTATCATACCGAGAAATAGACCGTGCGACCGTCATGCGCGTAGAGTCTGTTGTTGTGCACTTGTTAGAGATACACAACGACCTCGAAGGTGCAAAGTTGAGTAGTTCAATGCATGCTTTACCCTAGATTATTTCTTCACATTTCTTATACTTTATATTCAACAATTGAATCCCATCTGGATTACAATTGGCTGGCCAGCTTTGAATCATTAAAGTCCAAATGCGAATATGAAATCAATCTTCCTCTTCTTGCGAACCTTCTGATTTTGACTTGATTCGCTTTTCTAACGTGCCCCGCCGAGCCGAATTACCATAGCCCATTAGTAACACGCTAAGATAGCGATCATCTCGTCAAATCTAAAGGAACCAATTGGAGTCCTTGAGGGTAAGAGTTAAGACCCGTATGGCCTTTGAGTCTCACATAATAGCAAACACTATTGCTACTAACTCAGTGGTCGAAATGCATACGTGGTATGAACACGTATTACAACATCACTCCTTTCCCAGGGAGAGTATGTCTTAATGATGTTGTACGGATGAAAGATCAGACACCACAGTGCCTATCTTTTGAGTCCCCTTACTACTCAGGAAATATTCCCGGACTCTCATCCTGCAAAAGACAGATAGGATTATAAAATCCAATGAGATCTTTTTATCCTTGTGATACAGATCTCAGATCTTTTGTAAGCATCCATATGATGCAGATCTTTCATTCGACTATCTTTGTTAAAGTCATGACTCTAAATCATTCGTCTAATGATTTTGACTTTAAACTAGTCTCATCTCTATCTTATCCATCTGATAAGATAAGGCGGTTGCTCATGTGAGAGAGCCAACCTTAATCTGTCCGACATACACACAATTCAGCTGAGATTTCAAAAATGTACACAAACATTTCTTTAAGAATTTCATATGCAATGCTTGAAAAAGAACTTATTCTTTTATTAAATTTGATCTTTCTTAGACATGGGAATATATATTGGTACAACTCAGCTCACACGCAATCCTTGGGATGATTAGTGTTTATAAAACACATTTCTGGGGATCGCTTTCGTAAGCTGATCCTCTATCATCTCATGCGTAGATATGTACCTTATGTCTACCTTCTTGGTTTTATCATAGTCTTTTGCAAACCTGCAGTTCCTTTAAGATACTGCATTATCATCTTAATCGCTTTCCAGTGTTCTTGCCCTGGGTTGGATTGGTAACAGCTTACCATTTCCAACAGCAAAACAGATGTCCGGTCTCGTACACACCATAGCGTACATAAGACTATCAACTGCACTGGAATATGGAACTTTTTCCATAATTTCCTTTTCCTTTTGGTTCTTTGGACACGATTCCAGATATAAATTATCGCATATGCTTATATGAATATCAATGGACTTGCAGTCCTGCATATTAAATCGTTCTAGAACCTTCTTTATATAAATCTCCTGTGAAAGAGAAAGAAGTTTCTTCGAACGATTCCTTGAAATCTTAACTCCAAGGATATATGCGGCTTTTCCTATGCCTTTCATCTCAAATACTGATGAAAGCCAAGCCTTGATACTCATCACAAAGCCCTTGTCATTTCTGGCTATTAAAATGTCATCTACATATAGAGACATGATAATATACTTGCTTTTAATCCTCTTGATATATACTCAGTTATCTTCATCAAGCATGAAAAAATCCATTTGACAAGACAACTTCTTGAAATCGTATATACCGTTGCCTCGAGGATTTTAAGACCATATATGGACTTACGAAGTTTACAAACCTTTTGTTCGTTTCCTTCTTTTACAAACCCTGTTGGTTGTTCCATATAGATCTCCTCGTCCAATTCTCCATTGAGAAAGGCATTCTTTACATCCATCTGATGTAATTCGAGGTATAAGCAAGCTACCATTGCCAGAATCATGCGAATCAAGGTAAAACGCACAACAGGTGAGAAGGTCTCTTCGTAGTCTATCCCTTCCTGTTGCGTAAAACCTTTCGCGACAAGGCGAGCTTTATATCTGTCAAATAGAGCCATCAGCCTTATGCTTGTTCTTGAGAACCCATTTGTTCCCAATTGCTCTATGTCCTCTGGGTAAGTTAATTAAGTCCCAGACTTGGTTAACTTTCATGGATTTCAATTCCTCCTTCATCACTTCCATCCATTTGTCTTTTGCAGGGCATGATACGGCATATTTGAGATTCTTCAAGTCCTTGTTGACTCGAATTTAGATCAATTCTAATATCACTCCCACTTGGAATGTCGTTAGAATTGCTCCCACTTGGATCATTATTCCCGTATGGAATAGGATAATCGTCATTCGTATAATCCATTGGTGAAGGTTGAAAATAATTTTCGTTTTCACCAAGAATTTCTCCCACTCGAATGAGGTAATCCTTTTTGATCATAAATCTCAAAATAGAGATAAGTCCTGACTTATCTCGCCCTGTCTTGGAAACTCGTTTTCCAAGAAAGTGACATCCCTCGACTCAAACTCAATTAGCACACCATTGTCTTCCTGACTAACAAAAACATAACCTTTGGAGTTTTATGCGTATAGTTTAAAGATACATTTCCTTCCCCATGGCCCAAGTTTGCCATACTTATGGGAGGAAATATGTGCGTTGAATGCACAAACTCAAGGAAAAAATGTTTAAGTCAGGAGACCTTTGGTCCACAACTCATAAGGAGTTGAGCTAACTGATTTCGAGGGTACGCGGTTCAAAATGAAAACGGTTGTCAATAATGCATCACCCCAAAAGGTGATTGGCAAGTTAACTTGCGCCATCATTGAACGGACCATTTTTCATTAAAGTCCTATACTTGCAACACCAATTTGTTGAGGAGTATAAGGCATAGTTACCTGATGTACTATGCCTTTTTCATCACAAAGTTCCTTTAAACTTGTTGATTGATATTCACCGCCCCTATCGGTTCGCATGACCTTAATCTTACGATCTAATTGATTCTCCACTAAACTCATATAGTTTTTAAAGCAGGTTTAGTGCTTTCACTTTTGTGGGATATCAAATAGATATGACCGAATCGGGTGAAATCATCAATAAAAGTGATGAAATAGGACTTCCCGCGTCTTGTCTTGACATTCATCGGACCACATATGTCCGAATGGATAAGCTGTAATGGAACCTTGGCCCTTGTGCCGGTTCCAAACGGCTTGCGACAAGATTTCCTCACAAGGCAATGTTTGCAGGTCGACATTTCAACCTTTGAAACATTGGATAGAAGGCCACGTTTGGCAAGTCTATCCAAACGCGTTGGTCCAATATGACCAAGCCTTGTGTGTCAACAAATTATATTAGACTCATTAGTCAAAGAATTTGTCACAAGGAAATTTTCATTACATGAGGAATTATACATTGTACTTATTACAATAAATCCTTTGAAATACAAACCCAGTACCAATAAAGCAATTATTACAAAAATAGGTCCATATTACAAACATGAGGGAACCAACTATTAACCAAGACCCAATAAATTGACCACAGTTTTAATATTCCTTTGAATATATGGAATGAAGAGAACATCATGAAGTAGGATAGTGCGGCCGTTGTCCAAGACAAGCTTGCGAGTCCCAACGCCTTTCACTTCAACACGTGTGTTGTTTCCTACATTGATCCACTTCATTCCTTGGGGTATCCGGTGATACTCCACAAAAAGACCGTCTGTCCTTTGCTATGTGGTCGGTGGCACCTGAATCAATTATCCCAAAATGGATTAGATTCCACAAGAAATAGTGAACTAGAAACACATATGTAACTAGTATTACAAGTTACCTCGTCACTTCCACTTGTACACGAACGAGCATAGTGACCGAGCTTGTTACACTTGAAGCACTTGATCCTTTTCAAGTCTTTCTTCTTGTGCCATTTCTTTTGCCCACCCTTATGTTTGGGTTCCTTGGTAGACTCAGGTTGCTTATTACGTTCATTAGAAGACTTCGAATGATCTTTACGTTTCTTTCCCCCGTGTGAGGAACTAGCAACCATGTGCACTTCTGCACTTGGCTTGGCAGCCGCAAGCCGCTCTTCCTCTAATTCGAGGTGCTTAGAAACATCGTTGAAGGTCTTTATGCTCTCATTATGAGTGAGATGCATCTTCATCTGATCCCACCCATTTGGTAGGGAACGTATGACTGCTTGGATTTGTTGCTCATCCGTGAGCACATGACCTGCGTCCTTTAACTCTGAGATAAGGTTCGCCATATGTCGCAGATGTTTCCCCATGGAATGATCTGGACGTTTCTTATATGTATCGAACCTTATAGTTAAGGCGCGAAGTTTGGACACCGATGTGCCACCGAACTTCTCCTCTAGCTTGGACCATATGTCCATGGCTAGGTCATATTCTCGGAAGATGCGCATTATGTCATCAGCCATACTGCTTAATAACGTAATGCGTGCTATCTTATTCTTCCGAGACCAAGCATCAAAAGCTTCCTTGTCTCGACTGTGTTGGGCCGTAGTGCCCAACTCGGGTTCAATCATTACGTTCTTTAGAGTTTCGAGCACTTCTTGCTCCTCTAAAACGTATTGTATCTTAATGGACCAAAGTTTGTAATTATCGCCGTTGAGTTTTTCACCTTTGTTTAACTCAGCGACGATATTCTTTGAAGCGGAAGACATTTTACTTTTAAAATGCTGCAAAAGACACAAAACCAAAGGTTCGATCAAAAACATTGCATAAAAAATTCTTAAAATATAACTCCCACTTGAAATGATAATAGAATATCCCATTTGGATAGTTCTAAAATTCAAAACCCACGTGGAATTATATTATATTTGATAAGTTACTTTCGAAAAATATTGAAGATGTTGTTCTAGAATCGAAAAGGTCTCTATGATTCCAATCACCATCTAGAACAACCTTCAATATTCCCCCATCACTTATCAAACAATAGTACTCTTATAGTACTAGCAGCGGAAAACGAGTATTTGATAAGTTACTTTCGAAAAATATTGAAGATGTTACTCTAGAATCGGAAAGGTCACTATGTTTCCAATCACCATTTAGAGTAACTTTCAATATTTCTCCCTCACTTTATCAAATGTTAGTACTCTTATAGTACTTTGCAGCGGAAAAGCGTTTTTGAAAACGTATTTTTCAAAACGAATTTAAAATACATTGGCTAATCTCCGTAGAGTAGAGCACAACGTCATAAGTTCATTGGCTAATCTCCGTGGAGTAGAGCACAATGACATGGCTAATCTCGCATGAAGTAGAGCATTACGGCTAATCTTCAAGGAGTAGAGCACAATCACATAAGTACATTGGCTAATCTCCGTAGAGTAGAGCACAATGACTTGGCTAATCTCGCATGAAGTAGAGCACTATGGCTAGTCTTCAAGGAGTAGAGCCCAAGTTAAAAAAAACTTCATTAAAATGTTAGTCCCGTATGAACTAGTCGGCACTGTGGTTAGCCCCGTATGGGCTAATCGACACATTCGAGTTTGACCAATGCCCTTTGTCACCCCGTATGGGTCAGTAGGCAAGTTTGCAATTGACACAGGCCTTCTGCCAGATTGGTCGACCAAAAACACAAAATTGATCGACCAATTTTTCAGACTGCAACTTCTTCCCGGCCAGGGCCTCTGCCCTGGCCGGTGCTTGGCCAAGGGCCGGCCAGGGCCTCTGCCCTGGCCGGCCAGGGGCCCTGGCCCCCTCGGCCAGGGCCGGCCAGGCCCTGGCCTCTGCCAGGGCCGGCCGGCCAAGCCACTGGCCGGGGCCAGGGCTCCTGCCCTGGCCTCGGCCAGGCCCTGGCCTGAGGCCAGGGCGCCGCCCTGGCCGCTGGCCGGGGCCAGGGCGCCGCCCTGGCCTCTGCCAGGGCGGCCTGGCCGCTGGCCGGGGCCAGGGCGCCTGCCCTGGCCTCGGCCAGGCCCTGGCCTGAGGCCAGGGCGCCGCCCTGGCCTCTGCCAGGGCGGCCTGGCCGCTGGCCGGGGCCAGGGCTCCTGCCCTGGCCTCGGCCAGGCCCTGGCCTGAGGCCAGGGCGCCGGCCCTGGCAGTGGCCAGGGCGCCGGCCCTGGCCTCTGCCAGGGCCGGCAGGCCGGCCAGGGCCGGCCCTGGCCACTGCCAGGGCCGGCCTGGCCGGCAGGCCCTGGCCAAGGCCGGCCACTGCCGGCCTGTCCTTGGCTGGCCATTGCCGGCCTGGCCATGGCCGGCCATGGCTTGGCCATGGCCGGTCATGGCCAAGGCCATTCGGTGTTGGCCGGCCATGGCCCCTTTGGCCATGGCCGGCCACCCCCTTTGAATGGGGTTGCCGCACTTATTCCTCCCCCTTGATGGGGTGGTCGCCGGTGGTTATTGGCCGTAGCCAACCCCCTCCGCTTGAGGAGAGGGGGTGCATGGCCTTCATAGCCCATTTGGCCATGGTGCACATGCACCAAATTTCCTCTTACCCGATGGAAGTAACTACCATCATCTTCCTCGATGAAGTACCCGTTCGTCGATGAAGCACCCGTTCGTCGAGAAATTAGTTATTTTCTAATGGCCGTGTGCCAAAAATGAAAAATAACACACTACGTGAACGGTCGGTTCTTCCCGTCACGGAGAGTTCCTACCATATCCGTAATGATAGGAGACCCTAACGTGAAAAGAACAACCGCTGCGTTCTCTCCGTCACGAAGCGTTCCTACTATATCCGTAATAGTAGGAGACCCATTCGTGAAGAAGACAACGACTCGTTCGTAGTTTCGACGGGGCGGTGGTTTGACCGGGGCGAACCCATATGGCTCTGATACCAATGTAGGATCCTGCCAAAACATAGTTAGGATCGATAATTAAAGTTGAGACTTACGCTAGCGTATGCGGAACGGTAGTCTCGGAACTTTGCCTTCGGATTCGCCACAACGGATCGAGTCTTCTCACGAACGGAGTAAGGCTACTAATCCACAATCTAAATCTCTATTTTAGATTAAGAACTTGGATGGAGGGAGAGGAAATATTTCTGCAGAGCTTCGCTAGGAAGAAGATGCATGCATGAATTTCATGCAAAAGGTGTAAGGAAAATGGCTACCCTTGGGTCTTATTTATAGCCCCCAAGGTAGTTATTTTAGGGTAAGTTGTTCCTTTGGAACAACTTAATTAAGGTGTACCATGATACATGGCACATTATAAGCTTAAGTTGTACCATATGCATGGTACAACATAAGCTTAAGATATTCCCCCTTTATTAGCCATATGTCGCATGCACTTATGCATATATAATGCGATTTTCCCGCTCATCCAGAGATCCTCTCCGCAAGGGAACAGATTCCCTTTGCACACGACTTCGTGTACGCGACGTTCGAGGTCCGTAATCCCTCGTACATCCCCCACAAGGGTGTACAAACGTCTTCCATATCCAACAAAAATGTCATCTACATATAGAGACATAATAACATACTTGCTTTTAATCTTCTTGATATATACGAAGTTATCTTCATCAAGCATGGAAAATCCATTTGATAAGACAACTTCTTGAAATCGTATATACCATTGCCTCGAGGATTATTTAAGACCATATATGGACTTACGAAGTTTACAAACCTTATGTTCGTTTCCTTCTTTTACAAACCCTGTTGGTTGTTCCATATAGATCTCCTCGTCCAATTCTCCATTGAGATAGGCAGTCTTTACATCCATCTGATGTAATTCAAGGTATAAGCAAGCTACCATTGCCAGAATCAGGCGAATCGAGGTAAAACGCACAACAGGTGAGAAGGTCTCTTCGTAGTCTATCCCTTCCTGTTGCATAAAACCTTTTGCGACAAGACGAGCTTTATATCTATCTATAGAGCCATCAGCCTTATGCTTGATCTTGAGAACCCATTTGTTCCCAATTGCTCTACGTCCTCTGGGTAAGTTAACTAAGTCCCAGACTTGGTTAACTTTCATGGATTCCAATTCCTCCTTTATCGCTTCCATCCATTTGTCTTTTGCAGGGCATGATACGGCCTGTTTGAAAGTAGCAGGCTCGTCATCATCTTGTAGTAAAGTCAAAAAGGTTTGCGGAAATTCATCCTCAAATCTTAGAGGAGCCAACCTTGTACGACTACTACGTCGTATTTGAGATTCTTCAAGTCCTTGTTGACTTGAATTTAGATCAATTCTAATATCACTCCCACTTGGAATGTTGTTAGAAATGCTCCCACTTGGATCATTATTCCCATATGGAATAGGATTAGCTTCTTTCGTATCATCCATTGGTGAAGTTTGAAACGTATTTTCGTTTTCACCAAGAATTCTCCCACTCGAATGAGGTAATCCATCTTGATCATAAATCTCAAATAGAGATAAGTCCTGACTTATCTCGCCCTGTCTTTGAAACTCGTTTTCCAAGAAAGTGACATCCCTCGACTCAAATTCAATTAGACCACCATTGTCTTCCTGACTAACGAAAACATAACCTTTGGAGTTTTCAGCGTATCATATAAAGATACGTTTCCTTCCCCTTGGCCCAAGTTTGCCATACTTATGGGAGGAAATATGTGCGTAGGATGCACATCCCCAAGGTTTTAAAATGTTTAAGTCAGGAGACCTTTGGTTCCACAACTCATAAGGAGTGTAGCTAACTGATTTTGAGGGTACGCGGTTCAAAATGAAAGTGGTCGTTAATAATGCATCACCCCAAAAGGTAATTGGCAAGTTAGCTTGCGCCATCATTGAACGGACCATTTCCATTAAAGTCCTATTCCTCCTTTCAGCAACACCATTTTGTTGAGGAGTATAAGGCATAGTTACCTGATGTACTATGCCCTTTTCATCACAAAGTTCCTTAAAACTTGTTGATTGATATTCACCGCCCCTATCGGTTCGCAAGACCTTAATCTTACGATCTAATTGATTCTCCACTAAACTCATATAGTTTTTAAAGCAAGCCAATGCTTCACTTTTGTGGGATATCAAATAGATATGTCCGAATCGGGTGAAATCATCAATAAAAGTGATGAAATAGGACTTCTCGCGTCTTGTCTTGACATTCATCGGACCACATATGTCCGAATGGATAAGCTGTAATGGAACCTCGGCCTTTGTGCCGGTTCCAAACGGCTTGCGACAAGATTTCCCCACTAGGCAATTTCGCAGGTCGACATTTCAACCTTTGAAACATTGGATAGAAGGCCACGTTTTGGCAAGTCTATCCATACGCGTTGGTCCAATATGACCAAGCCTTGCGTGCCAACAAATCACATTAGACTCATAAGTCTTAGAATTTGTAATAAGGAAATTTTCATTACACGAGGAATCATACATTGTACTCATTACAATAAATCCTTTAAATACAAACCCAGTACCAATAAAGGAATTATTACAAAACAAGTCCACTTTACAATTTTGAAAGAACCAGCTATAACCAAGACCCATCAACACGACCAAAGATATAATATTCCTTCGAATATCTGGAGCGAAGAGGACATCATGAAGTAGGAGAGTGCGACCGTTGTCCAAAACTAGCTTGCAAGTCCCAACTCCTTTCACTTCAACACGTGTGTTGTTTCCTACATAGACCCACTTCGTTCCTTGGGGTATCCGGTGATACTCCACGAAGGACCGTCTGTCCCTTGCTATGTGGTCGGTGGCACCTGAATCAATTATCCAAAATGGATTAGATTCCACAAGAAATATTGAACTAGAAACACATATGTAACTAGTATTACAAGTTACCTCGTCACTTCCACTCGTACACGAACGAGCATAGTGACCGAACTTGTTGCACTTGAAGCGCTTGATCCTCTTCAAGTCTTTCTTCTTGTGCCATTTCTTGTGCCCACTCTTATGTTTGGGTTTCTTGGTAGACTCAGGTTGCTTATTACGTTCATTAGTAAACTTCGAACGATCTTTCCGTTTCTTTCCCCCGTGTGAGGAACTAGCAACCATGTGCACTTCTGCACTAGGCTTGGCAGCCACAAGTCGCTCTTCCTCTAATTCGAGGTGCTTGGAAACATCGCTGAAGGTCTTGATGCTCTCATTGTGAGTGAGATGCATCTTCATTTGGTCCCACCCATTTGGTAGGGAACGTATGACTGCTTGGATTTGTTGCTCATCAGTGAGCACATGACCTGCGTCCTTTAACTCTGAGATTTGATTTGCCATGTGTCGCAGATGTTTCCCCATGGAATGATCTGGACGTTTCTTGTATGAATCAAATCTTATAGTTAAGGCGCGAAGTTTTGACACCGATGTGCCACCAAACTTCTCCTCTAGCTTGGACCATATGTCCATGGCTAGGTCATGCTCTCGGAAGATGCGCATTATGTCATCGGCCATACTGCTCAATAACGTAAAGCGAGCTATCTTATTCTTCCGAGACCAAGCATCAAAAGCTTCCTTGTCTCGTCTGTATTGGGCCGTAGTGCCCAACTCGGGTTCAATCATTACGTTCTTTAGAGTTTCGAGCACTTCTTGCTCCTCTAAAACGTATTGTATCTTGATGGACCAAAGTTTGTAATTATCGCCGTTGAGTTTTTCACCTCTGTTTAACTCAGCGACGATATTCTTTGAAGCGGAAGACATTTTACTTTTAAAATGCTGCAAAAGACACAAAACCAAAGGTTTGATCAAAAACATTGCAATGAAAATTTCTTAAAATATAATTCCCATTTGAAGTGATAATAGAATATCCCATTTGGATAGTTCTAAATTCAACTCCCACTTGGAATGATATTTATAATTTGATAAGTTACTTTCGAAAAATATTGAAGATGTTGTTATAGAATCGAAAAGGTCTCTACGATTCCAATCACCATCTAGAACAATCCTTCAATATTTTCCCCTCACTTATCAAACGATAGTACTCTTATAGTACTTCACAGCGGAAAAGTGTTTTTGAAAACGTATTTTTCAAAAAATATTTTGCAAACGTATTTTGCAGTATTTTGAAAACGTATTTTTCAAATGCATTTTGCAAACGTATTTTGCAAGGCCTATACCCCATTATAGGGTGTTATAGCCAAAACATTTCGACAATTTCCCCGGCCATTATCGGGGTCGTGCCGTGGCAAGGCCGAATTCATCTTCCTTTTGAAGTGAGAGTTGCCATCGCAACTTGGCCAAAGACGGATCCCCCCTTGTGAAAAAAATGTGATATTCCAACTTAGTACCCTTATGATACTAGTGAAATGTATGGTAATCCCTGGCCATTTACCGGGATAAGTCGTACTTGTACCAAGGCCGGATCCCCCTTTGGGGATTTTTCTGCAAGCCATCGTCGCCGGATGCCGTATGGATCCAGGCGTTTCCCCCTTATTGGAGAATTTTGCCGCAAATGACTGCCGTCGGCCCCGTATGGGCTAGCCTTGCAGATGGCCGGGGCCGAAATTACTGGCAAGGCCTCCGGCTGAATTGGTCGACCAAAAAACCCGAATTGGTCGACCAATGCCGACCAAGGGTTCTGGCACCCTCCACCCCCGGCCAGGGCCTCTGCCCTGGCCGAGGCTGGCTAAGGGCCGGCCAGTGGCAGCCCTGGCCACTGCCAGGGCCGGCCAGGCCACTGGCCTGGCCTCGGCCAGAGGCCGGCCTGGCCTCGGCCTGAGGCCGGCCAGGCCACTCTGGCCTGGCCTGGCCTCGGCCAGAGGCCGGCCAGGCCACTCTGGCCTGGCCTGGCCTCGGCCAGAGGCCGGCCAGGCCACTCTGGCCTGGCCTGGCCTCGGCCAGAGGCCGGCCAGGCCACTCTGGCCTGGCCTGGCCTCGGCCAGAGGCCGGCCAGGCACTCTGGCCTGGCCAGGCCTCGGCCAGAGGCCGGCCAGGCCCCCTGGCCTGGCCAGGCCTCGGCCAGAGGCCGGCCATGGCCCGGCCATGGCCATTTTGGCCATGGCCGGCCTCCCCCATTCACGGGGTTGGCCGCACACCCCCACCGGAGGGGGTGGCCGTGGTGGTGTTCGTCGTCATTGGCCGTAGCCAACCCCCTCCGCATGGGGAGGGGGAATGCATTGCCTCCATTGCCCATTTGGCTATAGATTTCATGCACCAAAATTCATCTTCCCCGATGGGAATAACCACCATCTTCTTCTCCGGTGAAGCACCCGTTCGTCGAGGAAGTAGTTATCCTCCAATGGCCGTGTGCCAAAAAAAATAACCCACTTCAAAAATTCATAAACTACGCGCTCCACATGAAGAGAGCGCCCATTCCCTATGAATGGAGACTCAGCATCCATGAAGAGAGCGAGTTTGACGATATGAACGGTCGGTTCTTCCCGTCACGGAGAGTTCCTGCCATATCCGTAATGGTAGGAGACCCTAACGTGAAAAGAACAACCGCTGCGTTCTCTCCGTCACGAAGCGTTCCTACCATATCCATAATGGTAGGATACCCATTCGTGAAAAATACAACGACTCGTTCATAGTTTCGACGGGGTGACGGTCTGACCGGAGCGAATCCGTATGGCTCTGATACCAATGTCGGATCCTGTCAAAACAACGTTAGGATCGATAAATGAAATCGAGACTTACGCTTGCGTACGCGGCACCGTAATCTCGGAACTTCGCCCTCGGATTCGCCACAACGGTCGATACTTCGTCACGGAGGATCGAAGCAGAGTTTCACCGCATAAATCTCTAACTAGAAGAGGATTTTAATGGAAGGGAGAAGAAGAACATAAGGATGCCTTATGCAAACTTATGGCATGGAAAGTGTGACTGAAAGCCTTACCCTTGGGTCCTATTTATAGGCTTTAGGGGTGGTTATTGTAGGAAATAACCAATTATAAGCTTATTAGCCTATATTAGCACATTCATTTATCTTCTTCTTTATCCACTTATCAAGTGCCATTTTGCACTTATAAAGTGGCTTTTTCCACTTATCGAGTGGCTTTTTCCACTTATCGAGTGGTCCTTTTCACACGAGAAAAGGTTCCCTTCGCGCACGCCTTCACGCACGCGACATCTGAGGTCCATATACCCTCATACATCCCCTCATGGGTGTATTTATGTCGTCCATATCCAACAGGAAATGTGATCATTTTCCTACTAAGCCTAAACGTCTCTGAAAAATCCAATAAATGCAGCTCATGGACGTTGTGACTGCATATCTATACGACAATATAGATATAGAGATCTATATAAAACTTCCAGAAGGGTATACTCTACCCCCAGAGATGAAAGAGAGACGTAGAAACGTCTTCTCAATAAAGGCTTCAAAGATCATTAGATGATCTTAAGCAATATTCTGCCAGTGTATCTTTTTTGAAAGATCGTTGACATGATTTGTGATAGTCGCCGTATATGTAGTCGACTTAAATCTAATAGAATCTCCTGCAGAGACCATTGAGATATCTGATAGCCTTAAGCATACCTTGGAAATGAAATACCTAGGCATAACAAGGTATTGTC
This sequence comes from Scilla litardierei, assembly GCA_030789695.1. NCBI lineage: Eukaryota > Viridiplantae > Streptophyta > Magnoliopsida > Asparagales > Asparagaceae > Scilla > Scilla litardierei. The sequence goes on from CM061142.1 coordinate 698,646,053, forward strand.
TCGGCTTATAGATTAAACACCTTCATGGTGGAACCCTTTAATATTCTTCATACACCTGGAGTTTATGAAGAATGATGTCCATTTGCAATCTATTGAAAATGGATGCTTATTTATGACACCTTCCAGTCGCTGGAAGATGGGGAGGACATCCTAGGTCCCGAAGAGCGTAGCTCTAGTGTACTAGTTACACTTCTTTATCTGGCTAACTGCATGTGTCTTTGATAGAACGTCTGCAGTAAAGCTGTTAGCCAGATACAGTGATGTCCTAGAGAGCACCACTAGACCAAGGATAAGCTGCTTCTGCGTAACTTCCAAGGGTCAAGGAATATATATCGCATATGCAGGTTTAAAGATCATCGCGATGACTAAAACACAAAAGGCTGGCCACCTCCTAAAGATCTACACATCATCCTCCAAAGTCTACATCTTCCGAGAAGCTCATCATCTGAGAAGCTCATCATCCAAGAAGCAAGTCTTGAAAACGCTCAGCCAGGTCCAGCAGTACCTTGTAGACACATTGAAGACTGATTTAAAGAATACATTAGTGGAGTCATCTACCAACTTCGAAGAGCGTTCCACTCTAGAGCGCCACTGCTTTCCAATAGCCGCTAGATGAGTGATAATTGTATTTGCTTTTAGAACATGATGAATGTATAGATGAATACGAGATGATTGTATAGATACATAGGAAATCTGTAAGCCTGAAGCTTGTACAGATCAGGGGGAGTCCCTCGATAGTTGTACTCTTTTCCCTTAAGCTGCTAATTTTTCCCACTGGGTTTTCCACAGCTAAGGTTTTAACGAGGCAACCACAGTGGCTCTGGATCCATAAGTATCCACCCCATTAGCATACTGAATCCTGAAGTATTCGTATGCTTAATCCAAGGTAATGGAGAGATTAAGGGGAGTGTTGTGAGTTGAGGGAGGCCTTTGGCCTCCCTTCCCTTATCATCTCACCATTACTCCCTACTAATTGTAGTGGGAAGTCCCGTGGACTCCTAAAATCCCAATATGATAATGAATATATAGAGAGCCATGGTTACTTCTAATCTTAAATTGATTTCCAATTTTGAGTTTATAACAATTATAGAAATATATTGGTATTCTAATGGTGTCTCCTTGCATTTCAATTTATAGCACATTTAAGCATGTCTCTTAACATACCAATGGTGTCTCTTCATATTCTAATTTATGTAGCCTTTAAAGTTATTATTTGGAATTTTTAACAACATGTCCTATAAAATTCCAATCATAATATTAAGTGTATATGCAATAATCCATGCAATTAACAAGCATCAATTTATAGTTATTAATTTAATCCTATGTTATACCCATAATAAACATGCATCATGTCATTGATATAGATTTAATCTCTCTGTGCTTTATAAGTTTGCCTCAAAACATGCTTCACTCCAAAGTTTGGGATATGCATCATATATATCGTGCAAAATGATAAAAATTGTATTAAAAAATTGGACTTGCTATCAGGAGCCCTTTATTTAACATTACATTGTCATGTAAACCCCTTATTTGACATTTGATGTTCTATTAGTACTTGTTGTTGTTGATTATTTTTGGAGGATAGGTTAGTTGGGCTTGATCACTCGCTGGTGGTCTTGCTCCACTTTAGACTTGTAAGGCAACAGCCTCGTATGGGTGATTAAGGTTTGAGGCCCATCCAAAACCCTTTTAATGCATAAATCAGTCCAAGTTAAGTGCAAGTAATCAGAATTAAATTAGGATTAGTGTTTGTATAATTGTGCACATCTTGTTTAAGGAAAATCAAGCTATTTATATGCTCCATTCATAGTGGTATATTAGTAACCATGCCTCCTGAATCATGCTCTAAGGGCATTTCTATAGTTTTCCTTTAGAGTTCTGATGGTTGGCCATGTACTAAGTTGATTTGCATGAAAATGTGGGGCCAGATTCAGGATTGGGACCCAAAACTTGGCCTAAACAATGAGCTCTACTACTCTTGAGTTAGACCATCTTAGCATTTTGTAGCCCAACAAAGTCAAGTTTATTAGGCTTATTATTAACAATGGCCACCATCCTCGAAACCTTGTCATTTTTGTGACAATTGAGTTTCTAAGATGAGTTGATACTAATCGCTTCTTCTTCTTCAATTGTTAGAAATGATGATATGGTAGTGAATAAACCTTAAGGATTGTACACATGTTCAAAATCCAACACTTATTGATGAGTGCTTATTTTGTATATTTTCCGCAAAATTTTCTCTCACGTTTCATGCCACTCCAATATGCATTCCATGTCTTTTCTTCCACTTTTTAGTTTCTTTTTACTCTTTGGCCTCTTGTGTGCATTTCAGGTCAAAATATGGAGTTTTGGGACCCAAGAGCGAGGACATAGTCTTTGGAAGCGATCAGAGACATGAAGGGGCTTTAGTTATCCAAAGTAGTGCATGGGGAGTAAAGGCCAACACAGTCGTTTGGCCTATCACAGATGACCATGTCGGATATCACCGCAAAAGGAGCAGAATGAAGCTCCCATGCGACTGTTTGACACGATCGCATGGGTCATTTACTATGGTGCCAAAGACAGATCCATGCGGTCGTGTGACCATCCACATGACCACGTCAAACAAAAGAAGAAAGGAGACAGCGTTACTGTTCTGGAGCTGTGTCTGCCACTAGCACTACGTGATCGTGTGGATTTTCCAAATGACCTAGTCGAATCATATATTCTGAAGAACTTTTGAGGGCCAATCTTTGAGCCACACCGACACGACCGTGTAGATTTCTCATATGGTCGGGTCGGGTCAGGTTTGCTGCCTATCCGTTAGGGTTTCGGGAACGTATTTAAGGATTGGATGTGCCGTTTTCAAGAGGGAGCCAACCTTTAGCCTCGTTTTTGCTCCAGTTTTCATCCCTTTCCTCCCTTGTAATTAGTTTTAGGAGTAGGATTAGGTTAGATTAGGTTTTATGCGTTTTCATCTTTTGGTGCAGTTGTAAGTTGAAGATTTTGTGTTGCAATCTTGTGGAGCTAAGTATTTCCTCTTTATTTCGTACTTTATATTTGTTCCATGTTTTCTTATTGTTTCTATGTGTTTATCTCTGTGATTTTATCAATGTTTAGTGCGTAGTTTTTATTTTAGGGCATGGTCGATCTCTTTGGGGAATGATTATGGATTGATTTCATTGTTTAACTATTGGGTTGCCCAATTGGGGTTTCACCATGGATGGATGGTTTGATTGGAATCATATGCTACCCATGTCGCCAACAAGTGTTGGGCATGGAATAGAACCTCTATACGGTGACCAGAGTTCTATCCATGATAGTGGCATAAACGATGGTTAGGGATATTGTCGAGCATCACGCACCCGTTGTGTGACGATGACAAACGAGAGTTGGCTTGGTCACACGAGGGGTAGTCCTATCATAACATCACGATAGTGGGGGGTATGTGATAATACATGGGATGATCCTATCATAGCATCATGAGAGTGGGTGGTGGGTGATTCCCTTAGATTAGATAACATCACCCTAGGGTCGATCGATAGCTAGACAACAAGTTCATTCCCATGTTCATCCCATATTAGAGGGATATCTAGCCCGAGAGCCCCTTTTATTCTATTTTATTCTCCCTCTTTCATATATCACCCACATAGCTAACCATAGCCTAGGATTGGCTAGTATTCAGTCACACAACCTCCCTGCAAACAACCCGTTAGCGCTATGACAACGTCGTGTGCTTTCGGGTAAAAATATTGAGACTTTTGCTCACGCAATAAGTTTTCAGGTGCCATTACAAGGGATGTCGCCTTGATTGATATTAGTTTAATCTTAGGTTCGTTAGGCTACGTGCATATAAAAACTATAATAAATAAACAAAATTTCCCCACCACCACCTCACTTTTTACTACTCTCTTGTACCACTGACGTGTTTCACCTAGTTTTATCTTTTCTTTGATAGGTGCATTTGGAGTATAATATGAAATCCTAATTTCAAAGCCTCAATGCCACTTGGTGCTCAGATGGGAGATAACAACAATTTTCTACAGGTTGTAGCAAGTTGTGATATATGTGGGATGCATTGGCATGAAACCAACCAATGCCAATATCTTGCCAACTCCGTTGTAGCAAGTTGTGATATATGTGGGATGCAGTGGCATGAAACCAACCAATGCCAATATCTTGCCAACTCCCACTTCCCACACCCATATACCTACAACCTGCACCATGAACCCTCCCATCCACACCCCCAAATCTATATGCCTCCACATCCGCCAAAGTCTAGCATTGAGCTTCTCTTAGAGAACTACCTTTCGAACCAAGGCCAAATGACTCCACCTTTCCTCACCACACCAATCGATACACACCTAAATGAGATTGCCCAAATATACACCAAATTCCTAATCCACAGGGGCAATCAACTCATAATGCTTGGGATTAGATCACCATAGGTACATTAATGAGAGGGAAGCCCCGGGAAGACCCACTTACCATATCCCCCACACCCACCAGTCTTCCATGGAATGATGGAGGAGGAGCCACTCCTACAATTGGGGATCATGCGGAGCGACACTAGACACCTGAGGACCAGATTGCCAGATTTACCCAGTTTGATGGGGAGACTCTTTGGCAATCTTAGGGGAGATTCAACAAGCTGGTGGACGGATTACCGCAGCATGGAGTTAGCACGTTTGGCTCATCTGTTACTGCAGCAGAGGACTTCCTCTGCATGTAGACTTGCTAGAATCCATGGAAAGGATGAATAGATGACAACTATTTGACATGCAGTCTGAAGCAGCTTGGAAGTATATGGAAGATACTACTGAGTCTCACACATTACTGACAGCCTGCACTACAGAAGGTAACCCATTTGTGTAATAATTTAAATTTTTTGATATGAGTTCCTCTTATCCTGCAGGTACTACCATCGAGACACGTACTACCGATGATCACATCCATCACCATACTCTAGACAATGATGAGATGTATGATGAACCATGCATAGGTCAGTGGAGGGATATAATAATCCTTGGCGAGGTTGATGGAGAGTATGAAGAATGCGAGGGCCCACCCAAGTTTCTAAATCTGAAAAGCCCAAGCCATTCTTCACACTTGATCGCATCCCCCTCTACGAGCCTTGTAAGAGCACCGAGGGAATTCTAGAGCATGTGCATATCGACAAGGAGGAAGTGCATGTAGGCATGGACACAACGATCAATTTCATAGAGTCCGAAGCACTTCCCTCTCCACCTTCACCTCCATAGCCACTCCTTCTTCCATTAGAGGCACCTCATCCACTTGAGCTTAGCGCTCCCACTCAGGGATATCTTCTAAACTCCATTTTGGATCTCATATTTTATTTCATAATTCTTTAGATTCAGATATTTCTGACATGACGTACTTCCTGCAGGACATAGGTGCACATCCCAAGGAGGTATGCTGGATCATGTAAGCACCTAATGAGCATGTTGAAGGAAATAACGAGAAGTTGATCGCATCGTCCTCAATGAGTGGCATACAGCCCTCGGGGAGTAGTCGTCACCATTCTGTAAATTTTTTGAACTCTTTTGAATATTACCTCTGGAACACATATATTGGCAGGAGAAATTTTTCCCATCGGAATAATGCTCCTTGTCTCTTGCAGGATTCAAGTGGTTGTCTTTGAGAGATGCTATGAGGAGAATTGCTAGAGCCCGATGGAGTTTGTGGAGTGAAGCTATTATCTAAGCCACGAAAGGAGCAGTAGCGCATCTACCTACTCCAATTCAAATTCAAGATCCACCGTTTGAAACAGGTGTACTCAATCCAGTAGTGTTGAATTTTATACTTTCTAGGGTATTTATTTTAATAAACTCGTCTCCTATCGACAGCGAGGGAGTGTATTAGGTTTAGATTTTTCTTAGGATTAGTAAATTTTTCTTTGAATAAATCATTGCACCCCTTGTTCAGCACACACCAAGATCACAAAAGACCCAAAATCCAAAGCTAAAACGAAGTATTTTTATGTTGTAGGGACATCCAACTCGGCCTTGTGGGATACCCCGCTCGGCCGTGTCGAAGAGGAGCAAGGAGAACTCATAGAATGCAGTTAGAGGCACTTATGGAGAGGAATTGACACGACCATGTGTAAGTGTCACACAGTCATGTACAAGCTTGGTGGAGAATAGCCACTTTTCTGGAATCTTTTGAGACCAAAGCCACGTGGTCGTGTGAATCCTCACACGACTACGCCAGAAGAGTCCCCAGAAAATAGCTTTTGGAGTATTTTTATCATTGTGGTCACATGGTTATATAAATCCTCACATGATCTCATGACCCAAGCCTCCGCCAGCCCTAGTTTTTAGCCAAGGTCGACACGACTGTGTCACTTGGTCTTTTTGCCACCCTTATTTATATACCAAACACCCCAAACGATCAGGCCTCTCCCTTTCTCTCACCCGTGTCAACCCCGGCCCATTCGAATTCTTCAAACCTCCATCCTCTCCAGCCAAAGAACCACCATCAATTACTTCCAATTCCCCCTCATCTCTCCTCCGCACACACCATCTTCACCATCCACTGCCTCACCCACGCCATCTTGGCCCCTCCATAAAACCCTAAGTCGACTATTTGGAGGAATTTTTGGGAAATTCTGACTACTGTGGTGATATTTGGCAGAGTTGGAGCTAAGGGCAGCTGATTGCAGTCCACTGCATTGCATCGGAATGACGATCGTCGAAAATTTTGGGTAAACTTGCTCCTTCGCCTTAATTTCATGTTTTTGCCCTAATTTTGGATTTTCTGTTGCATGCTGGTTTAGTTCGGCTGTGTTGGTTGGTTGCACATTTCTTAGTTGCCGAATATTATTTCACAAACATACACACACAGATTTCATTATGCCTCCATGCGTGAAACACACGGCAACCACCACGCCAGAGGGCTACACGTCCATGAACATCTGACACACGCTCTTCGTCTTCACAACCACCCCAAGAGGGAATCACACCATTCTAGATCAACACGTCAGGGATAGAGTTTAGGAATGCCACACATTTATCCACTTTACAAAGATTAGCTCGAAGGCCCATGTCCGCCACGAAATTCATGAGCCCTTATGCTCTCGATAAATAAGGGGTCCTTGAAGGCGTTCAAACACTCTTTTCCAACATAGGGTGGGATGAGTTCCTAGCCTGCGAAGCCCACACATATCCACACCTCACCTTGGAGTTTCTTAGCTCTTTTGCCTACACAGGCTTAGGCATAGAGTTCAGGCTCACGAACACTGATTACACCATCACGTGCGATGCCTTGAACAACATTTTTCGATGGCCTACCGCCACTGTTACTGATTCCATTTGTCTTGCTAGTGCTCTTCCCCTAGCCTTCCATGCTTCCTGATTTTAAGAACCGATCATTAGGGTAGAGCACTACTCCCCTGGCCAGGCAAAGGCCTCATCTATTTCCATCCATACCTTCGCCTGGCCCATCACATTATTGCGAACACCATTTTCTGTAGGGAGGCCATATGCACCGTTACGCAGCACAAGATATTTTTCATATGGGCCATGACCTAACCATGGGTCATCCATTGCTCCAACACCACATCTCCATGCATCTTGATTAATGTCGAGCAGTGGTTGGCCCATAGACTCCTCTCTATCAGCCATGCCACTGCTGGCCATATCTGTTGTGGGGGCCTTATTACTGCGATTGCCCGCTACCCACCCATCTCCCTCGGATCCCTAACGATTTATCGAAGACCATTGGCCCCACGTCTCTTGATATTCATGTGCGTACTAATATGCATATGATTAGCCCAAATTTGGCCAGGAGGTTCCTTTGGTTGTATGTCCCATCCCACACTCTTTACACTACCCTTCCTAACCCTGAGCGAACTTGCATCGATGAGGCATTGCGTTGGATATTCCTAATTGACCCTAATTTTACACCCACTACATAGCCCCAGCCCCAGCCCCAGCCCATCCATGTAGATCCCTCCACTTCCACTGCACATTCCACTATCCCTGAGCACATCGAGGAGCCTAGAGTCATACAGTCTCCACTAGGTGGTGATGGTTCTGGACCATTTGGCCCTCCTCCTCCCCTCGACATCCCTACATGTCTGTCTATATATATTGGAGGGGAAGGTCAAAGACCTCCAGTCCTCCATACATGGCATTAGAGCCACACTATACACGATGAACACTATGCTCCATGACATGTATGCTTGGCATGTAAGGAAGGAAGATTTTCCATCTTCCTTTCCATTACCACTTCCATTTGATGGTCGGCATGGCAATAGGCTTCGCTTCGTAGACTGGTTTCCCAGCCGTTGCAAAGACTTCGCGAGAACGGTAAGGGACGGCGCGGGGATGCGATTCGCCAAGCTGGGGCAAACAAAGCCGTCCGGGATTTCCCTACCGGATTAGGAATGCGAAGGCCTTTCCTTCGAAAGGAGACCCGGGAAAGAAAGAGCTATGCTATTGACCGACCCTTTCGTAGTTACTTCGAATCAAGAGGCCTCTCATTTTTCATGAGGCGGGCCAAATAGAGAATGAAATGCAGAAATAGGGGAAGTAGGTCGCGCCTTTGATTTTGTTTACCTGCCACCACCTGAGGATGTCGCTTCTTGACCACCCCACATTTTATATGCCCTAATTCTCCACTTCCACGATCACATATAGGTCATCACATCATACAAGCTAGGGGGAGGCCTCCTCTAACCCGTTTGCACCTCCTTCCCCCTCACGTATTTCCTCTTACTTCACATCCATTTTGCATCGAGGACAATGCTTACTTCCAGTTGGGGGGAGGAGCATTCCATGCATATACTTTATTTTTGTTTTATTTTCCTCACTTTTTGTTTTCCTTGTGTGTGTGTGTGTGTGTGTGTGTGATATAAAACACACACACAAAAACACAAGAACACTTGCATCCCCACATCATCATGAATCATTTGTATAAATGTGTCTTCATATCAAGAATTTCATGATGTCTTTATATCAAGAAGATGTCGAGCTCTTTATATGCATGGATTTTTGAACGAAGAATTTTCAGATTTATATATCTTTCTATTTAGTTTCTCGATGCCAATCGTGATAAATACTTTAGGGTTAGTTTTAGTGTGAGATTTCATATAATATGCTTATTATGTTTATGCACATAATCTCTAGGATAGAAGTACTCGAAACAGGCCTAGGTTATATTTTGTTTTGGGAGTCCATCTTACAAATGAATCCTGTAAGTTTTAGTTAAGTATGATGATTAGTAATCTTATAGGTTTTAGATAACAACATGTCTTTTCAGTACTGATGAGTGGAGTTGACTAGCTTGCCTTATAAAAAACGAGATAAAGGAAAAGAAATAAAGAAAAAATAAATATGCACTGTTCTTCCAACCACATCGAGTAGCCGGGTCCTCGTGCCTCAGGAAGCATTGGGGATTTGCGTCGAAAGGTTTAGCTTGGGGGAGTGCATAAGAATAAATATTTTTAGTTGGTTCGAGCTAGTAGATCCAAGGGGTCCTTCTTGACCCAATGCCCTAAGATCGTCTGATCTAGGAGTCATTGACCCAAACGCTCCTTACACGAACCAACTAGCATCCAAAAAAAGAAGAGAGAGAGAGAGAGAGAGAGAGAGAGAGAGAGAGAGAGAGAGAGAGAGAGAGAGAGATCATTTGTAATTATAGAAATAAAAGCATGGTGTAACGTCCAGTATTTATCAGTACGTTTTTCGTACGTGTTCTTCTGATGTATTGCATTATTGTTCTTAACTTTAGTTGTCATCATCAGTAGCTCCATCACGCCGTTATTATGTTGTAATTTCTGGTTAGTTTTGAGCCAGCGGTGATATCGTAATAATTTGAATAGTTCGATATCTTAACATAGCTTAATAATTACAACTTTAAGTAAAAATATTTTCGAACCCATCAATTATAATTATATGAATAATAATATCTAATTTTAAATTCAAATTTTGAAATACTTTTATATATACTTTGTGAGACTTCTTACCACATGATTAATGACAATTTAAAAATATTAAATCCCTACTATTAAAATAGTAATTAAAACACATTCTTTTGGTAAGTGTTTGAAATCTCCTCATTTACTCCATGATTATTGTATTAATTCAAAATACCTTCCTCTTATTCTTAGCATTAACACATACAAACAAAGTCAAAAAGGAAAACATTAAAACCCAAAACCTTACTACTAAAACCGTAGCCAAACACTCCCAGCCGCCACTTTCCCTCTTTGAGAGCCCACGGCAACCACCCCGCCGGCACCGACCACCTCCCCTTCCTCCTTCGGCCAGACCTCCATCTCTGCAGCCTCCTCCTCCCATAGAACCCACCTTCCCTCCGTCACAGCTATCATCACCACCGACCAGCCTCTCTCTCCTTTCCTTCGACCCACAACACCATCGAACCCACCTCCTCAGCCACCCATGCATCGCCTTCTACGGTGCCACCTTCCACCTACAACACCCACAAGACCCACCCAGCACCACCTCTCCCCGGCGACAACCTCAGGCAGCCAACCCGTGGCCATCACCCCCTCTTACACCTCCTCCTTTCCACGTGCCGCCCACCACAGCCGCCATCTCTTCCCCTCCCTGTTGGATCTGGATCTAAGCCTAGAGGGGGGCATGAATAGGCTTATAAAAATTCTCGTGCAACCCATGAGAAATCACACGTAGTTATAATCACATGCAGGGTAAACAATAAGCAATCACAGATGCACAACAGATATACTCTGGTTCGGTCGCACCCCACGGCCTACGTCCAGCCCTGAAAGCCAATACTATATTAGAAATGTTACCTAGTACAGCCTGTAGCTAGAGCACCCACTCAACACTCGCCTAGCTCTCAGTATCTGCACTCACAAAAGTGCTCAACAAAACTAATCCTAGTATATGCTCTCACTTAGCACCCACCAGACAAGACCCCAAAAGTACACAAAAGTGGTAAATTTTCCCCTACAGAGATCGTTACTATTGCACACAATTAATAGTAAAAGAGTTTAAAGAATCTCAGTGTGTAGTCGTATTCGTCGCTGTCAATCGGCACGTGTCAGCTCTCGTTTGGCAAGATGTAGATGTCTCGTCTCGACTGAAACTCAAGTTGCCACTCTTGCTTGGTTCCTCTTTCAATATTGCGGCCTTGTCTTGATGGTGCAGCGGCAGTATGTGGCATGAACCCAGCAGAGCATGGACAGAACCTTGCAGTGCGTGGACAGAACCCTGTAGTGCATGTGTAGCCCCCCACAGTGCACGCACAGCTCTCCTCTCGAGTCTTCAACTTGCAGCCAGAGGTGTTTGTATGCTCTTTGGAGATGTTGAGGCTGCTCTCTTGTTGCGTGACTAGCACCAATGATGATCCTCTTCTCCTCTTATAATGGTGTAAGATGATGAACGCTTGAGCTTTGTGTAAGGGTGAAGGATTTGGCTATGGAGCAACTTGCGGCAAGGGGTCTCTCCTCCTCAATGGCAACTTGCGGCTATGGTTGATGATGGGGATAACTTACAAGTTGCGGCAATGGGTCTCCAATGAGGTTGCTTGGTGGATGTTTGCTAGATGGTGTGGCAATGAAGAGGATGAGCAATGGAGTTGAAGATGGAGCTTGGCTCTTGGATGGAGGATGATGAAAGTTGAAGATAACTTGTGCAAGGGGGGATTTTTGGCCTTGGTTAAGATTCCGGCTATGTGTAATTTTGATATCTTGCGCAAGGTGAAGAAGGAGATTTGGCCTTGGGAGATGATAGGAGTTTAGGACGCAAGTGTGTTCTCCTCTTCTTTGGTCATGGCCGCAAGATCTCCTTCCCCTTCTCTTTGTGTTGTCGCACTATCCCCTTGCTATGGCCGCAATATGTTGGCTAGGTTTTGGTGTATGGCCGTAATTTGTTACCCTTGGAGATGGTTGTTAATATAGGGTTATGGCTACGGTTTTGGTGCAGCCAAGAGGGATGAGTGGTGAGATGTGTTGCAGCCAAGGAGGATGGATGGCTAGGATGCAATCCTAATGGAGATAGGAAAGCAAGATGGTTTGGGATTGAGGAGAATCCTATTAGAGATAGGTATATAAGAGTTGGAGGGATTTGAATAGGATGTAATAGGGATTTGTTCTAATCTCATTGCAATGCTAATTGGATTCAAATAGGATAGGAGATTTGATAGTATCTTTAATTGATTTGGGTAGGATCCTCTTCAATTTGACTTGGTCCACTATTTGTAGCTATAAACTCTATCTCTTTGACCAAGTTCAAGTTGCTATATGAATAGCAATTACTTCATCTTCCAATTTGCTATGTGAATAGCAATTCCTCCATCAATTGACTTAGTCATCACTTTTAAGATTTACAAGCGTGCCACTCCTGAAAACACTTAACACACATATTAGAACGTTCACACACGTTTGTTATCATCAAACACGAAGTCATCGATCGTTAAATTCAACACACGCTGTATCCAACAATCTCCTCCTTTTGATGATGACAAATGATTATAAGATTTGCACTAACGTTCCAAATAATACATCGTGACATGTGTGTGAAGTGTGATAATGGGAAGATGTATGCAACAATATAGGCACATACAAGCATGCAATGATAATGTGATACAAATAAGCATGGCATGCTCCCTTTATTTCCTATTTTCATGCTCCCCTTTGAACATATATTCACATACTCACATGGTCAATATAAAGCATTAATGCAAATCTTCAATATTTTCACCCCCTTCTATTATCATCAAAAGCGTATACACGATGTCTAGTTCATGTCACAAGAAAAAATAAAGTATTATTAATCACGACTAACACTTGCATGTCATTTTTCTTAGAGTAAGCACTTCAATTTTAATGGAAAAGTGTAACAAAGACTTCTACACCACCGTGTAAGTGTGATGATTGAATAATTGAAGCACAAAGGGAGAAAACTTTCATAAAACTCAACCAAAACCAATCCACATTTTTCAATAAACATGAAATCACTAGGATTGATTTTCTCCACCTCATTAAGATGAGTTCAAGATACCACACCCCAAAAACATAGCCTATGAGGACTCGTAGATGTGGGAGTGGCATTGCTTGACGAGTAAAATACACCAACGCTAAAGATTACCCATATAGCTTAAGTTGGATACTCGTGGGAGTATACTTGCCATGAATTGTATCCATTTTACATACGGAGCAATATTCAATTTTTTTTTCATTTTTCTTGTTTCATATTCAATTCTTTTGTGCTCAATTTTTATTCATGGAAAATACACATCATATCCTTTAGATCTATCAGTTATTTACAACCTACATTCACTTTCCAACATTTCATAAAAGATTCTCCAATTGTGCAACAATATTCAATACTCGTGGAAGTGAAGGTGTAGGTGTAGAAATCATGTTATTCAATTCATTAAGCATGTCATGGCTACTTAGGAATTCTAACATGCGCATGTAGCTATAACAATAATACATTGATTTCTACAAGGATATGAATGACATTCAATAATAATACTTGAATGATACAAAGAGAAAAGATATTTATTAAGCACCCATTTTTTGCTTTTTATCTTTTTCAATTCTTTTTTGATTTTTTATAAATAATAACTCAAGCAAGCTAGAATCAAGTAAACTAGCACACAAATAAAAAATAGTTCAAGCATGCAACATCTATGAAGGTATGCATTAATTTCAAAGGAAAAAAATATACCTTTGCTTCGCTGTTTGGCTAAGGAGCTATATAATGTAAGCATTCAATCCAAAAACTCCTCGCCAAATCTCCATCTTACCTACACGGAAGATATTATGGGTGACCTTGGAATCCAACAAGGTCCACTCATGTTAGCCATCAAATTTTTAAGAACCCACACTTGTTTAAACTTTATGTTCGTGTTCCTAAAGTTACAATAATACGATGTGTGACCAACACTATCACAAGTAAAGCACTTCGCATAAATATTTTTAGCAATAGTAGGCACATTGTGGATTTTCTTAAACTTAGGCTTTTCAACATTTTTCAAACCAAAACCGAGTTCATGCCTATTATTGCCATATAATTGATTTTCAAGTATGGTATCCAACGAATGTTTACCAATTGAAAATTTGCTTAATGACAATTCTAGACTAGTGACTTTTGATTTTAATAAAGCATTTTCATTCAAAATCAATGTGCATTTACTTATAAATGTTATGAATAGGCCTATGAGGCACATTGGGTATCTAGCCCACTATTGAAAGCTATAAATATGAGGGTAGGGGGCTCTTAACCCTCTACACCTATTTCCCTACTTTTCCCTTTACAATACGTTATCAGCACGATCACGCTCGTTGGAGAAGGCAGCGGCTCACGACGAAGGAGATCCATCAACCGCTCAGTCTAAGAAGATCGTAATCTTCTCAACGAGGAGCGCAAAGGGCATCCTTCACCAACCGTCGTCTAGATTCCCTCGTCGAATCTAGAGGTAAATATCAAAACTTTTTTAGATCTAAACCTGCGTTTCACATAGATCTGCATGTTTTAGGATCAAAAAGTCTAAAAACACGGTAAAATCACATTTTTTTAGATCCGCATGTCTAAAAACAATAAAAATCTGTTTTTTAGAAATCTAAATGCTTGAAAAATCTGTTTTTACCCCCAACCTTGATCCATACACTGCACGCCCGAAGGGCGAAACGGCGGCGCTTCACAAGCGCCGCCGGCGGACAAAACACCGCGGCCATAGGCCGCGGCCCTGTGCCGCGGCCTCAGGCTGCGGCCAGAAGACACGGCCTCAGGCCGCGGTGGCCACGGCCTGAAGCCACGGCCCTGTGCCGCGGCCCACAGCCGCCACGGCGGCCGTGCCTTGCGCGGCCAGCCGTCGCGGCGGCACGCTGTGGGCCCCCCCTAGGGTTTTTTTCGAAAACCCTAGCCCTAAACGGGCCAATTTTTCGGGGGAGGCCCAATTAACCCTAATGGGTGTTTTCATGGCCCAAAAAGCCTGAAAATTAGCCCATTTACACAAATAACTTCTCTTTTTTATTTTGGCCCTAAAAGCCCAAAATAATTAAAGAAACTTTATAAAAAGGGTTTAAAGCGGTAAACAAAACATTAAAAATATGGATCAAAGGTAAAAAGTTTTTCAAAAATAATTTTAGCACGTCACACATTATTTAGATTATTTAATTATTCTTTACATGCCTGTGATATGATTATCTGCGTGGTTGTATATTTTCCATATATTATCTGCGTGGATGTGCGATTAGGCTATGTTTTTAGGGATCAGCCAGGTTTCCGACACTTTTAATTTCCTGCAATTTTTTCTTTTTTGAGAGAAATTTGTAAGTGCGGATATAAATGTAAAAAGAAGACCGACGGACACCAAAAAGGAGTTTAAGGCATATGCACAAAGATGAAAGGGGCTTCTCTCTGAAGTTCCCAAGTTGTACTTATTCTTTCATGCAACTTTTGATGTAATTTCGGACTGTCTTTTTCTTCGGTGTCGGCTGGCTGATCCCCATAGTCCTAAGTTATTTTTTCCATTGCTTATACATTAATTACGTGGATGTTAATCTCTGTTAATTATTCACGTTATGAAACTGTCAAAAAGCATGCGTGGATGTTAATCTTTTTAATTATTCACGTTACGAAACCGTCAAAAAGCATGCATGGATGTTAAATTTCCTTTAATAAATTCATGTTATGACAAATGCTTAAAATACATGCGTGGATGTCTATTTTTATTCAGTTTAAATGATCCATGCTGTTTTTATATTGCTAGATCATTCAATTGCCAGACTTGCGAATGTCGACTTTTCGGTCTTGAAGGCCGATGGGTCAAACTACCTGAGTTGGCAGTTGGACCTGAAGTTCCATGTGCGCTCTCATGGTTTCAGTCTCACACTGAGAAGGCAACAACAAGTACTGCCTCAGCCGACAAGGATGCTTCTAAAGAAGCAACTCATACAGAGGAAGTTTCCGATATACTAAAGGCGAAAGCCATTATCTATATCAGGAAACATTTAGACTCGACACTGAAGGACGAGTACCTTACTGTAGAGGATCCTTACGAGCTGTGGGACACACTCGAGGAGAGGTACAGGCATCAGAGAGATGTCATACTCCCCCGTGCGCAGTACGAGTGGACTCACCTCCGCATACAGGATTATAAATCCGTAGCGGAGTACAACTCAGCACTCTTCCGTATCACCTCATGCCTGAAGTTGTGTGGTGAAACGGTGATGGAGAAAATGTTGCTGGTAAAGACGTTCACGTCTTTCCACGAGAAGGACATGATCCTTATGCAACAATACCGTGAGAGGAAGTTCACGAAGTACTCTGATCTGCTTTCATGCCTGCTTATGGCTGAACAGAACAGAGACTTGTTGGTTGCCACTCACAACCTGCACCCTCCTGGCTTCGCTCCACTGCACCTCCTGCAGAGGCACACTTCCAGTCTTCCCAGAAGAAGAAGATGGACAAAAGGCAAAATTCCAGAAATGGAAAGAACAAAAGCAGCGGAAGAAGGCCACTCCTCCAGCTACTCCTCAGAACCAGAAGTTCATGGAAAAGAAGCAAACGAGGATGTCCAACAAAGGTGGCACTCCCAAGAAAGACTGGGAGGATAAGTGCTCCAAATGCGGAATGACGGGCCACTGGTCCAGAATCTGCCGCACCCAGAAATGCCTCCAGGACCTCTACCAGGCAAGCCTCAAGCCTCGAGCTGAGAAAAACTTGATTGAGAGTGCAGCTTTGCCAGAGACCTCATGGACTCTTGAAGATTTCATGGGAGATGACACTCTCTAGTTATGGACCATTTTTATATGCTAGCAATGTATCTTCCTTTTATGCATAGTACCTAGTCTTTATTCCATGTCAAAACATTTCTTTGAGCATTTTTAAATGAAAGTAGATCTTTTCTTTTTCATATTATTTACTGCTTGAATGTCTTTCTTTTATATAAATATGGAATCAAATTGCCTAGTGGACAGTGCATCGACGCACTCGATCCTTCAAAACATAGACTACTTCACGAGCATAAGTAGCTACTCTGGTCCACTGAGAACAATCTCAGGACCAGCTAATATAATCGAATGATCAGGGGAAGCAATCATATTGCTCCTCGGTAACACACAAATCACACTTAAAAATACGTTATACTCCCCTAAATCTATCCGAAACCTCCTAAGCTTTAAAGATATCTGTTTAAACGGATATCACTTAGAGACGGTCGAGGAAGATAAAAGGGAATACTTGCTTGTAACGTCTCTTACAAATGGTTCAAAAACCATTGTGGAACGTTTCAAGGGACTCCCCTCAGGACTCTACCAAATAAGTATACAAACTCCAGAAACATCCATGGCGGAGCACATGCAGTGCCCCAAACACCAGAATTCCAACTCTGGCACAGTAGACTGGGACACCCTGGATCTATTATGATGTACCGCATCATAAAAAGCTCCAGGGGTATAGACTTAAAGAACCTGAAGATTTTTCAAAAAGGCAAATTCCCATGTCCACCCTGTTACAAGGGTAAACTGATTACAAGACCCTCTCCACTGAAAGTGGACGTGGAGTCTCCAAGCTTTCTGGAAAGAATCCACGGAGACATTTGTGGGCCGATACACCCATCAAGTGGTCCGTTCAGGTACTTTATGGTCTTGATAGACGCATCTACTAAGTGGTCACATGTGTGTCTACTGTCCACCCATAACCTAGCACTGTTTAAGCTTTTAGCTCAGATAATCAAGTTACGGGCCCACTTCCCCGACTACCAGATAAAGAAACTTCGTCTGGACAATGCGGGGGAGTTTACGTCACAAGTCTTTCTAGACTATTGCCAAGATCAGGGAATTGAAGTCGAACATCCTATAGCACATGTTCACACCCAAAACAGGTTAGCAGAATCTCTAATTAAGAGACTGCAATGGATTGCTCGTCCATTATTACTTCAATCCCAGCTGCCAGTGAATGCATGGGGTCATGCAATTTTGCATGCTGCATCTTTAATTAAATTAAAACCCTTTGGAGGTCAGTCATATTCTCCAATGCAACTAGCACTTGGAGCCCCACCAATTGTCTCACACTTGAGAATATTTGGTTGTGCAGTATATGTCCCCATAGCACCACCACAAAGGACAAAGATGGGTCCACAACGTCGCCTAGGCATTTATGTTGGGTTTGACACCCCCTCCATAATTAGATTCCTAGAACCCCTTACAGGAGACATTTTCAAGGCACGTCTAGAATACTGTGAATTCGATGAAACATCGTTTCCAAGACTAGGCTCACAGACAAAGAAGCCCGAAGCTTCAGAATGTATCACTTGGGATACAAAGACATTATGTCACTTTGATCCGCCCACAAGCTAGTGTGAGGAGGAGGTCCTGAAGATTCTCCACATCCAAAACACTGTCCATCTCTTGTCGGACAAATTTACTGACAACCAGAAGATTGTCAAATCACATGTCCTTGCTGCTAACACTCCAGCTAGGATTGACATACCACAAAATGGATGCAATCCGCCTGCAGCAGAAATGGTTGGACCTCTCAAAAAGAGAGGGCGACCACCGGGATCCAAGGACCAAGTCCCTCGAAAGAGTAGGACCCTTGGCAATGGTAAACAAATACCACCACAGGATGCTACTATAAGCCCTGCTACCTCATCTCTCCCAAACTCTCATGAAGAGGAAAAACCGGGAGAAAATGAAGTCTCGATACACTATGTACGAACTGGGGAGTATTGGGACAGAAAGAGCACAACCATAGATGACACATTTGCGTGTAATATTGCCATCAACGTCGTGTACTGCGACGATGATATTGAACCACGCTCTCTGACAGAATGTCAAAGCAGAGATGATTGGCCAAAGTGGAAAGCGGCAATAGTAGAGAAGTTGGATTCACTCACCAAACGCAAGGTCTTCGGACCCATAGTCCGGACACCAAAAGGTGTAAAACATGTGGGTTATAAATGGGTATTTGTTAGAAAATGAAATGAACAGAATGAGATCGTTCGCTACAAAGCAATGCTTGTAGCGCAGGGTTTTACCCAACGTCCAGGGGTGAATTTTGAAGCCACATAATCCCCGGTCATGGATGCGATCACCTTCCGATTCCTCATTGGCTTAACAGCCCAAGAGGGTTTAGATATGCAACTTATGGACGCGGTTACTCCATACCTATATGGCAACCTAGACTGAGACATCTATATGAGATTGCCTGACGGTTATTCTTTGCCTGCAGCACTAAAAGAGAGAGAACGTGATATCTACTCAGTGAAACTGCAAAGATCATTATATGGTCTAAAACAATCTGGAAGGATGTGTATAACAGACTGAGCGATTTCCTTGCAAAACAAGGATTCACAAACGACCTAGTCTGTCCTTGCGTCTTTATAAGAGCAAAGGCAACAGGATTTGTAATCATAGCCATCTATGTGGACGACTTGAACCTCATCGGATCTCCTGAAGAGATCGCAGAGATTTCTAGAAGCTTGACAGAAACCTTCGAGATGAAAGACATCGGAAAGTCAAAATTCTGTTTAGGTCTTCAAATAGAGCATCTTAACGATGGGATCCTGTTACATCAGTCAACTTACACATCGAACTTATTGAAAAAGTTTCAGATGGATACGTGCCACCCCCTCAGCACTCCAATGGTCGTCAGATCATTGGATGTACATAAAGACCCCTTTCAGCCGTTGGAAGAGGGGGAGAAAGTACTAGGCCCCGAAGTGCCTTATCTAAGTGCTATCGGTGCACTCCTTTACCTGGCTAACTGCACTCGCCCTGACATAGCATTTGCAGTCAACTTACTAGCCAGATATAGCACTGCACCTACACAGCGGCACTGGGCCGGAGTTAAGCATCTTCTGCGCTACCTCCAAGGGTCCATAGACTTAGGTCCATTCTACAGGAAAGGGGCATCAACTGGTTTAGTTGGTTATGCTGATGCAGGGTACAGGTCCGATCCTCATACAGAGAAGTCTCAGACAGGATACATGTTTACTTATGGTGGCACAGCCATATCCTGGAGATCTGTAAAGCAGACCATGACGACCGTCTCATCCACTCACTCAGAGCTCCTAGCGATCCACGAAGTAAGCAAGGAGAGTTTCTGGCTACGCTCTGTGATCCAGCACATCCTCACCTCCACCGGCCTGATGACCGGCGTCCTTGCGCCTACTCCATTTCATAAAGATAATGCAGCATGTATAGCCCAGCTACAGGACGGCTACATCAAAGGCGACAAGACGAAGCATATCTCCCCCAAGTTCTTATGGACGCATGACCTTCAGAAGCAGAAGCAGATTGAGGTACAGAAGATCCAATCATGTAATAACTTGGTGAATTTGCTTACCAAATCCCCTCCTACTAGTATCTTTGAGAAATTTATATATGGGATTGGGATGAGGAGAGTGAGAAAATGTAAACTGGGTCAGGATGAGAGGACTATGAACTCATAGATACATAGGAGACTGATGTATAGATTCATAGGAAATCTGCAAGCCTGAAGCTTGGTCAGATGAGGGGGAGTCAAGCGTAGAGTTTTACTCTTTTCCCTTGGCTACTGGTTTTTTCCCACATGGTTTTCCGTAGTCAAGGTTTTGACGAGGCAACCTCGTTGACTCTGGATCCTGAAGTATCCACCCCTAGACACATCTCTAAAACAGGGAAAGTTATGGATTAACTGTTCTTTATTTAACAAGGCAGTTATCCTAACTCGGATCCTGAAGAATCCACCTCTTATTCAATGTTGGTTGGATAAGGGGAAGTGTTATGAATAGGCCCATGAGGCCCATTTGGTATCCAGCCCACTATTGAAAGCTATAAATATTATGGTAGGGGGCTCTTAACCCTCTACACCTATTTCCCTACTTTTCCCTTCACAACAATAAAAGCTTTCTTATTGTCCTCTACATTCTTTTTCATGATTTTAAGCTCGTTATTTAGCATGCACAATTTATCATTAAGCTCTTTAATCACATAATCTTTTTCAGTTTTAAGCTTAACTAAGTCTTGCTTAAGCATGCTAACATTATTCAATAAAGAAGGACAAATAAGACAAATAGGTTTTTCATGCAACATATAGTTCTCTTTTTCCAATAGAGCAATGGTAGAATTACAAGCAACAAGTTTTTCTTTCAATTCATTTGTTTCATGAAACATGTCGCAGTTTTCTTGTTGTAGTTCACCGTTAGAATTTTTAAAAACTTCTAATGTGGATTCACGTTTTTCTAGAGTAGATTGTAGGTTGTCAATTTCATCTTGCATATCATTAATAGTACATTTTTTCTTATCAAGTTCAGCTTGCTTTTCTTTACACAAATTCAGAAGATCAACTCTTTTAGTGCAAGATGTTACCTCATCGTGGTTTCCCTTCAAGCAGACGAAGGAGTGCGCAACTTCAAGCTCCTGATCCTCATCCTCAGCTTCGCTGTCTATGTCCCACATTAACACATTGGCTTTTCCTTTCTTCTCTGCAACATTAGTTGTTTCTTGTGTGCAATGCTTCATATAATGTCCCTTCCTATTGCATTTAAAACATGTGACATGGTCAATAGCAGTCTGTTTAGAAGATTTTTAGCAGAATTAAAGTTATTGGAACGATTAAACCTGTTTTGCATTTTTGCTCATCCTTGAGGAGTTCTGATGAATTTCCTGAAATTTCTAACCATCAGCGCCATCTCCTCATCGTCATCCTCGACATCTTCTCTAGCTTGAAGAGCTAGTGGTTCTGCTTCTTTTCCTTCGCCTCTGGTTTCTCTCTAGCTTCTATATTCTGCAGCTCAAACTCATGGGACATTAAATTACCTATCAAGTCCTCCACCCTCATCTGAGATATATCTTTCGCTTCTTGGATGGTAGTGACTTTAGGCCTGAACGAGCTTGGTAGTGCCCTTAAGATTTTCCATACCTGTTCAAGACTAGAGTATGGCTTACTGAGAGAGCTAGACTTGAAGACGATATCGGTGAATCTTGCAAACATATGTACTTAACAAGGCAAGTCTAGACTCCTTCACCTGTAACGTTCCCTCATGCGTTACCTCCAACATATGCCATATTTCCTGTGCAGTAAGACAATGTGAGATACGATTGAATTCAGATTTATTTAAAGAACAAATGAGCACATTCATGGCTTTATTATTCAAGGAAAATCGTTTTTTATCATTGTCATCCCATTTATCTTCAGGTTTTAACATTTCAGTATCTTGAATTTTAATCATGGGAGGACTATAGCCTTGTTCAACAATATTCCATATATTATAATCAACAACTGCTAAGTAGATTTTCGTTCTAGATTTCCAATAAGCATAATCTACACCATTAAATCTAGAGAGTTGTGATATGGACTGACATTCAACAAAAGAATAATCAATAGAATTCATGGTCAATCTAGGCTAGATCCTATAACCTGCTCTGATACCACTTGTTGGATCTGGATCTAAGCCTAGAGGGGGGTGAATAGGCTTATAAAAATTCTCGTGTAACCCACGAGAAATCACACGCAATTATAATCACACGCAGGGTAACAATAAGCAATCACAGATGCACAACAGATTTATCCTGGTTCGGTCGCACCCACGACCTACGTCCAGCACCGAAAGCAAATACTATATTAGAAATGTTACCTAGTACAACCTGTAGCTAGAGCACCCACGCTACACTCGCCTGGCTCTCAGTACCTGCACTCACCAAAGTGCTCAACAAAACTAATCCTAGTATATGCTCTCACGTGACTAGTCCCAACTAGTCAAGTCCCTCTTATCTAGCACCCACCAGACAAGACCCCAAAAGTACACAAAAGTCGTAAAGTTTTCCCTACAGAGATCGTTACTACTACACACAAATAATAGTAAAAGAGTTTAGAGAATCTCAGTGTGTAGGTATAGTCGTCTCTGTCAATCGGCACATGCCAGCTCTCGTCTGGCAAGATGTGGATGTCTCGTCTCATCTGCAACTCAAGTTGCCATTCTAGCTTGGCTCCTCTTTCAATAATACGGCCTTGTCTTGATGGTGCAGCAGCAGTGCGTGGACAGAACCCTGCAGTGCTTGGACAGAACCCTGCAGTGCGTGTGCAGCCCCCCACAGTGCACGTACAGCTCTCCTCTTGAGTCTTCAACTTGCAGCAAGAGGTGTTTGTATGCTCTTTGGAGATGTTGCGGCTGCTTTCTTGTTGCGTGACTAGCATCAATGATGATCCCCTTCTTATCTTGCAATGGTGTAAGATGATGACGGCTTGAGCTTTATGCGAGGGTGAAGGATTTGGCTATGGAGCAACTTGCGACAAGGGGTCTCTCCTCCTCAATGGCAATTTGCGGCTATGGTTGATGATGGGGATAACTTGCAAGTTGAGGCAATGGGTCTCCAATGAGGTTGCTTGGTGGATGTTTGCTAGATGGTGCGGCAATGAAGATGATGAGCAATGGAGTTGAAGATGGAGCTTGGCTCTTGGATGGAGGATGATGAAAGTTGAAGATAACTTGCGCAAGGGGGGCTTTTTGGCCATGGTTAAGATTTTGGCTATGAGCAATTTTGATCTCTTGTGCAAGGTGAAGAAGGAGATTTGGCCTTGGGAGATGATAGGAGTTTAGGACGCAAGCATGCTCTCCTCTTCTTTGGTCATGGCCGCAAGATCTCCTTCCCATTCTCTTTGTGTTGCCACACTATCCCCTTTCTATGGCCGCAATATGTTGGCTAGGTTTTGGTGTATGGCCGCAATTTGTTACCCTTAGAGATGGTTGTTAATATAGGGTTATGGCTAGTGTTTTGGTGCGGCCAAGAGGGATAAGTGGTGAGATGTGTTGCAGCCAAGGAGGATGGATGGCTAGGATGCAATCCTAAGGGAGATAGGAAAGCAAGATGGTTTGGGATTGAGGAGAATCCTATTAGAGATAGGTATATAAGATTAGAGGGATTTGAATAGGATGTAATAGGGATTTGTTCTAATCTCATTGCAACACTAATTGGATTCAAATAGGATAAGAGATTTGATAGGATCTTTAATTGATTTGGGTAGGATCCTCTTCAATTTGACTTGGTCCAATATTTGTAGTTATAAACTCCATCTCTTTGACCAAGTCCAAGTTTCTATATGAATAGCAATTACTCCATCTTCCAATTTGATATGTGAATATCAATTCCTCCATCAATTGACTTAGTCATCACTTTGAAGATTTACAAGCGTGCCACTCCTAAAAACACTTAACACACACATTAGAACGTTCGTACACGTTTGTTATCATCAAACACGAAGTCATCGGTCGTTGAATCCAACACACATTGTATCCAACACTCTCCCCTACAAAATCGGACGCTTCCAGCAGACCCCCTGAACCACCACTAACCCGCAACCTCCCTCCGACAGCCTCACAACCCCGTCCTCCTCTTCATGCCTCCTGATAGCAACCACTGCCCCCACATCACCTCCTCTCGTAGCCCACTGCTGGCCTTCCCCCGACAGCCCGCATCCTACCTCCTCAGTCGCCACCGCCCGTACCACCTGATCCCCCGTCATCCTCCTCCCAAAACAGCCGCTAGCCTCCACTTGAGTAGCATCCTCCACCCCTCGAAGCTGTGTCCAGCACTACACCATCGCTCGACACAGCCCAAGACTCGCTGCCACCGCTGCTGACGGGGCACCATCCCCAACCGTCGTCAGTCGATGTCCAGGTCACGCTGTCACATGCAAACACGCGAAAGCTGTGAACCCTAAAATAAAGCTGTGAGTTTGTATAAGTTATCATTATATGTATGAACAATATATATATAAGTTATTATTATATGTGTTATTATATAAGTTATTATATGAACAGTGTATTAATGTGTAAGTTTATATTCCCTTTAACATTTGAAACATATTTGTTATAGGGTAGTTTATAGTATATCTTAGTTATATATGTAACATGTGTATAAATGTATATATTAGTTTAAATATAATCAGTATGTAGGTATATGTTAGTATGAACAGTAAATAAATTACATAATCAGTATTATATAAAAGGGATTTTAATATCACTTTAATGGTTAAGAGCTTTTAACTTAATGTCACTAATCTAATGACGCAGAAATAGTGGCACCTTCCATACGATCACGTGGACCCTAAGATCACTCCAATCAGGCAATTGTGCATTTTTCTACATACTTTTTAATATTGTCTCATTTAAATATTGCTGTTATATCATGTTTCACACGCATGCAAACTTATATGTTAGAATTCCATGTCTTGTAACAATATGAATTGCAAAACACTGCTTGACATACATATATCTTGAATCACTTGAAAATCATGAATATTGCAGGCCGGTTTGGCTAATCATAGATCTTGCGGGCCAGTTTGGCTATCTTGTGGGCCAGTGTGGCTAGTCTAGCTAGTGTTCCAATAATCATAAATCTTATGGGCCGGTTTGGCTGAATCTGGCTCGTGGTCCAGAAAAGTACACGTGTGCGAGGTTGGGTTTGTGGGCACTAGTCGAAAGTAAAAGGGTCACCTTCGAGGCCACGAGAATGTAGATTCACTTGCTATTTGACTAACGACGTGAACCTTAGTCACAGATAGATACACTCATGAGCATCTTGAAAACTGCTATCTTCAAATGTATGACATGTAGAATTGTTACTACTTTCACTTATAATAGAACTGCTACTGCTTTCACTCATAATAGAATTGCTACTGCTTTCACTCATAATATAACTGACATGCTAATATAATTTTTGTTCATACTGCTTAGAAATTATAATTGTTCAATTATTCATAATGCTCTAACTGCCATGAAAAGTGCTTTGAAAACCTTGCCGAGGGTCCTATTCATATTTAATGCTGGCAAAGGACCCCAGCTGACATACATTTCTATGTTTTTTGAAATGTATGTCAGGTCACGAGACAGTTTACCTAGAGGATGAACTGCTTGAAGAGACTGAACCACTGGACCAGGAGTATGCTGCTCCAGGAGTTCTCCCCAATGAGGACTAGTTGCTGAGCGTTAACTACTGCTGCTTAGGATTTCATTCGCTGCACTTTCGTAGGGTGTGTTCCCATCTTTGTAGAACTCGGTAGTTTGTTCAGCCATGCTTGGGGTCGTGTTACTTTTGTGTACTTTTCAGGATGTTGACTTTAAATTCATAGTTGTTCTATTGTTTCTAAAAAGCATGCATGTTCATGCGGATGGTTTTTATTCACAGATGCTTATTGGGTTTGAGCTTCACCGCTTCAGCCCATGCAGACCCGCTTGCATCTTCGCTCCCAAGTATAATGGCAAGCGGGATGTGATAGGTTGTTGTGGTGGCCCACGATGGTCATGCATTATGCAAAACTTCAGAACAATAGAAATACTATTATTAGCCAAAACATCTAGAATTATCTCGAACACAAAATTTACCCGAATTTCTTGTCTCAGCATGACAGGGAAACTAGTTAGACACCGTTGCTAAGATTTAGTTATTATCATCTTAGGTGTCATCTTAGTGGCTTCACACCCAGCTCTGACCTTATTTGATTTCGAAGCTTCATTGTGTATCTTATCCCGGAAGTTCGTGGTCAAACACTCGATTCCCACCTACCCACTTTCCAAAGGATGGAATATCACTACTGGGAGTGGCGTGGTGAGTGTTTCCTTGGGATGCAAATCATGTCCTTTAGTGATTTGCAGACATGAGCTATTTGCGGACTTCATGGTCCTGGACACGCCTAACTTTGATGCTATTCTCGGCATGGATTGGTTAGGAACCTTTTATGCTACTATCGATTGTCACAAGACGAAAGTAGTATTTGAGATCCCTGACCATCCGATGTTTGAATTCATCAGTTGAAGTCGTTTGCTCGGACTTATCAAATTTCGGGCCCAGTCGAACGAAGTGATCGTCGCATCTATGCAAGTCGAACATGAGAAGCCTGTAGTGGTTCGAGATTTTGAAGATGTATTTGCAGAGGATATTTTTGGCTTGCCGCCAGATCGAGCTTTGGAATTCAGCATCGACCTTATGCCGAAGGCTCAACCGATCTCGAAGGCACCTTACCGTATGGCTCCTGCAGAACTTGAAGAGCTACTGAAGCAATTGGACGACCTCCTGCAGAAAGGATTCATCCATTCCAGCATATCTCCCTGGGGTGCACCTGTTCTGTTGGTCAAGAAGAAGGACGGATCGAGAAGGATGTGCGTGGATTATCGGGAGCTGAACAAAGTCACTGTGAAGAATAAGTACATGTTACCTTACATCGATGACATCTTTGATTAACTCGGTGGATCACGAGTTTTCTCAAAGTTGGATCTCAGGAGTGGATATCATCAGATGAAGGTTAAGAATGAAGACATCTACAAAACAGATTTCCGGACCAAGTATGGACACTAGGAGTTCGTTGTCATGCTGTTCGGTGTGACCAACGCCCCTGCAATATTCATGAATCTCATGTATATCACGAATCTCATGAATATCATGAATCTCATATTCTACGAGTTTCTGGATAAATTCGTAGTGATATTCATTACTGATATATTGGTCTATTCGAAGAGCAACGAGGAGCATGTCGAGCATCTGCGGATCATTTTGGAGATGCTTCGCCATCATCAATTGTATGCCAAGTACAACAAGTACGAGTTCTGGCTGGACCGAATTGCATTTCTTGGACATGTGGTATCGGGCGACGGTATCTTTGTCAACCCAGAGAAGGTTGCATCAGTTAGTAATTGGCCTACCCCTCGGTCGACATCAAACATTCAGGAGTTTCCTAGGATTTGTGGGTTACTATCATCGATTCATCAAGTATTTCTCGAAGATAGCTGAGACCATGACTCGATTGACGAGGAATGACATCAAGTTTATTTGGTCAGACTCTTGCGAGCAAGCATTTGGGATATTGAAAGCAAGGACGATGTCTGCACCAGTCCTGGTTATACCAAATAGGACATGAGGACTTAAGTCTTCTGTGACGCATCAGGCAAAGGCCTTGGATGTGCCCTACACCAGCATGGTCATGTGGTCGCATATGCCTCTCGACAGTTGAAGATTCACGAGAAGAATTATCTGACTCACGACTTGGAGTTAGCCGTTGTCATCTTTGCCCTGAAGATTTGGATACATTTCTTACTGAGTGAGCAAGTGAGAATCTTCACTGATCGCAAAAGTTTGAAATACATTTTCACCCAAAAGGAGTTGAATATGAGACAGAACCAGTTGAAGCATTAAGCATTCACCATGATAGCAGCAGAGGCTGAGGCTACAGAACAAATGATTCCAGGTAATGCCTAACCTCTCTTTTATAATGCTTATGGTATATGTAGATCTATTTGTATTAATTGAGATGTTTGTAGTGTATATATACATAGTGTGTATGGGCGTGTGCCTATGCGTGGATATGTATATGCTTAGTTATATGTATATATACATATAGTATGAATATGTGTGTTTTACGTATAGTGGTAGAGTTATAATATGGTATTGTCTTACTTGTCCCTACGGGATGATGTATGTGCATGTGTTTAGATGTATACTAGGATGTATACATGATTGTATGTTTGTATCTATGAATAGATGTGTATATGTAGTAGTATACTAAATTTATGTAAATTACTATGGTTGTGTATACTTGTGTGGACATATAGTATGTATGGCTATGTTTTGTGTAGATATGATGTACGTAGGTGTGTAATAGTGTGAGTATGGATATGTGTGTAAGTGTATGCATATGAGTGTGCACTACTTTTGTTATAATGTATGTATGCCTGGGGTAGAGTGACCTTAAGGTCTAGGTCTGGCCATCCTTAAGTTGGCCTTACTCAAGGAAGTCAGAGGACAGACTTGATTTTAAGGTGGGTAGATTGTAGTGGCCTAGTGCCATATAAGTAGGACAAGCCCATTTTTTGTGTATTGTGCAGTGTATTGTGTGCATATACACGTGCAGTGATATGCATTATGTAGTATGTAAAGTGATTGTACTATTGGAGTGTTACTTGACTGGATATGATTGTGCTTATGTATTAGTATTGAGTAGTATACGATATATATGATTGTAGATTATGATTGTATACATATGGTAGTGTATTATCGTGTATTAGTAATAATGTGGGCGTGCAAGGTAATGACACACTTGCAGTTACAAAGTTGATGTGTGTATAGAAAAGTGTTAGTATTTACCTTAATTATAATATTAGTTTAATTGTATAGTATGATGGCAATGTATTAATAGTGTTGTGTATTTGTTGTGGTATATTAGTATTAATATTGATGTGGAATTAGTGATGTATGTATGTGTGTTATTATTATTATTAGCATGGTTATTAATTAGTGTTATTAGTAGTATTACAATAGGTATTGATATTAATATTAGTAATATTAATTGGGTGTTTATGCATGATGGCATGATTGCTATTTATGGGTGGTGTGTGAGCATAAAAGAGTATGGTGTGTGTATATTAGAAGAGGAAATGCACGAGCACTATCCTTATTTATTCCCTGCATCTTAGTTGATAGAAATTCCGGGGACTGAATTTTAATAAGGTGGGTAGAATGTAACGGCCAGTATTTATCAGTACATATTTCGTACTTATTATTCTGATTTATTGAGTTATTGTTCTTTACTTTAGTTGTCATCATCCGTAGCTCGATCGCGCTGTTATTATTTTGTAATTTTTGGTTAGTTTTGAGCCAGCGGCGATATCGTAATAATTCGAATAGTTCGATATCTTAACATAGCTTAATAATTACAACTTTAAGTAAAAATATTTTCGAACCCATCAATTATAATTATAAGAGTAATAATATCTAATTTTAAATTCAAATTTTGGATTACTTCTATATATACTCTATGATACTTCTTACCATATGATTAATGACAATTTAAAAATATTAAATCCCTACTATTAAAATTGTAATTAAAACCCATTCTTTTGGCAAGTGTTTGAAATCCCCCCATTTACTCCATGATTATTGTATTAATTCAAAATACCTTCCTCGTATTCTTAGCATTAACACCTACAAACAAAGTCAAAAAGGAAAACATTAAAACCCAAAACCCTACTCTTAAAACCCAAGCCAAACACTCCCAGCTGCCACTTTCCCTCTTCGAGAGCCCGCGACAACCACCCCTCCAGCGCTGACCACCTCCACTTCCTCCTCCGGTGACACCTCCATCTTCGCAGCCTCCTCCTCCCATCGAACCCACCTTCCCTCCGTCGTAGCCCTCATCACCACCAACCAGCCTCTCTCCTTCCTTCCAACCCACAACACCACCAAACCCACCTCCTCACCCACCCCCGCACAGCCTTCTCCGGTGCCGCCTTCCACTTGCAGCACCCACAAGACCAGCCCAACACCACCTCTCGTCGACGACAGCCCCAAGTAGCCAACCAGAGGCCCTCACCCCTCCTACACCTCCTCCCTTCCATTGTGCCACCCACCACAACCGCCATCTCTTCCCCTCTCCCCTACAAACTCAAGCGCCGCCTGTAGACCCCACGAACCACCACCAACCCGCAACCTCCCTCCGACAGCCCCGTAATACCGTCCTCCTCTTTCTGCCTCCTGCCAGCAACCGCCACCCCCACCTCACCTCCTCCCATAGCCCACCGCCAGGCCTTCCCCCGACATGCCCCATCCCACCTCCTCAGTTGCAACCGCCCTGTACCACCAGCTCCCCCGGCCTCCTCCTCCCAAAACTGCAGCCAGCCTCCCCTTGAGTAGCAGCATCCACCCCTCGAAGCCACAGCCAGCACTGCACCGCCACTCACCGCTGCACTGGACTCGTCGCCACCACCACTGAAGGGTTGCCGCCGCTCAGCACCATCCCTGGCCGTCGTCAGTCGCTGTCTAGGTCACGCCGTCACCTGCAAACACGCGAAAGCTGGAACCCTAAAATAAGGCTGTGGGTTTGTATAAGTTATTATTATATGTATGAACATTATATATATAAGTTATTATTATATGTGTTATTATATAAGTTATTATATGAACAATGTATTAATGTGTAAGTTTATATTCCCTTTAACAGTTCTAACATATTTGTTATATAGGTTAGTTTATAGTATATGTTAGTTATATATGTAACATGTATATAAATGTATATATTAGTTTAAATATAATCAGTATGTATATATATGTTAGTATGAACAGTAAATAAATTACATAATCAGTACTATAAAAGGGATTCTAATATTACTTTATTGTTTAAGAGATTTTAACTCAATATCACTAATCTAATGATGCAGAAATAGTCGTGCCTGCTTTACGATCACGTGGACCCTAAGATCACTCCAATCAGGTAAGTGTGCATTTTTCTACATGCTTTTAGATGTTGTCTCATTTAAATATTGCTGTTATATCATGTTTCACACTCATACGAACTTATATGTTAGAATTCCATGCATTGTAACAATATGAATTTCAAAACACTGCTGGACATATATAATATCTTGAATCACTTGAAAATCATGAATATTGTGGGCCGGTTTGGCTAATCATCGATATTACAGGCCAGTTTGACTATCTTGTGGGCTGGTTTGGCTAATCTGCATCGTGTTCCAGTAATCTTAAATCTTGTGGGCCGGTTTGGCTGAATCTGGCTCGTGGTCCAGAAAAGTACACGTTGGCGGGGTTGGGTTCGCGTGCACTAGTCGGAAGTAAAAGGGTCACCTTCGAGGCCAGATAAGGTAGATTCACTTGCTGTTCGACCAACGACGTGAACCTTAGGCACTAGATAGATACACTCATGAACATATTGAAAACTGCTATCGTGAAATGTATGATATGTAGAATTGTTAATGCTTTCAATTATAATAGAACTGCTAATGCTTTCACTCATAATAAAACTGCTACTGCTTTCACTCATAATAGAACTGCCATGCTAATATAATTTCTGTTCATACTGCTTAGAAATTATAATTGTTCAATTATTCATAATGCTCTAACTACCATGAAAACTGCTTTGAAAACCTTGCCGAGTGTCCTATTCATATTTAATGCTTGCCAAGGACCCTTGCTGACATACATTTCTATGTTGTTTGAAATGTATGCCAGGTCACGAGACAGGTTACCTAGAGGACGAACTGCTTGAAGAGACTGAACCACTGGAACAGGAGTACGCTGATTCAGGAGTTCTCCCCACTGAGGACAAGTTGCTGAGCGTTAACTGCCGCTGCTTAGGATTTTATTGCTGCACTTTTGTAGGGTGTGTACCCATCTTTGTAGAACTCTGTAGTTTGTTCGCCATGCTTGGCGCCGTGTTACTTTTGTGTACTTTTCTGGATGTTGGCTTTAAATTCATATTTGTTCTGTTGTTTCCAAAAAGCATGCAAGTTCCTGTCGATGGTTTTCATTCTCAAACGGTTATTGGGTTTGAGCTTCACCGCTTCAACCCATGCGGACCCGCTCGTGTCCTCGCTCCCAAGTATAATAGGAAGCGGGGAGTGACACATGTGCAATGCTATCAACCCCACTAATCAAGGAATGACAACATGTCGTAAGAGCCATCTCCTAAAAAGATTTGCATGAAATCATATGATATTAATTCTCCTCTCGATCATTGCATAATTTCGATTCCCATCCTAATAACCTAGTGTGGGATAGAGGAAATACCCTAGGATTTGAGCATAACCATGATTTTGCATATTGTATGTTTATTTTTGCTGAAAACGATACCCTAGGTTATATCTTGATTGGTAGAGAGGAATTGATATGTTTAAAATTTTCGAAATCTGAATTCTCCACTCACATATGTAAATGAATGCTCGATGTTTTGAAATTCACGATACCATATTGTATGCATGCTTGCACTCTCCAATCTCTACTCTCTTTTGTCTTCCTTGAGGACAAGGAGAGTTTAGCTTAGGGGATATTGCCGAGTGCTTATTTTGTATATTTTCCCGTATAGTTTTCTCTTACGTTTCATGCCACTCCACTGCACATTCCACGTCTTTTCTTACATGTTTTAGTTTCTTTTTACTCTTGGGCCTCTTGTGCATTTCAGGTCAAAACGTGGAGTTTTGGAATCCAAGATTAGGGGTGGTAAAATGGACCCAACCGACCTAAACCCAGCCTCTTGGGCCGGGTATTGGTAGGGGCCAAACCGGGTCGGGTCGGATTCGGGTCAACCCGACCGTCCCGGATAAAAACTAGTCGGGTACGGGTTTGACCCGTCAACCCGGTTGACCCGAATTCCACCCGTTTACATATTGCTACTATATATAAAATTTTATACAAAATCATTTCGTCAAAACAGAGAGGAATGTTGGTTAGCGCAGGTTGTTGGGTTGTTCGTTTGTTCATTCCATCCCCGTTCGATTCCTTGTGAATGTGATTGTTTAATCTCTTTTTTTTTCCAAATTTTCAATAAGAGGGTTGAATGAAAGTCTAAATAAATTAAAGGTGAGAGATGAAACACATTCTATATTAGCTTGGTGGTTGTGTCTTAATGCACACAAGTAGGCGACCTGGGCTCGAGGCTTGCTCTAGGAGAATTTGTTCATTAAAAATTTGAAATTTTGCTTGTTATCTTCAACCCGAACCCGACCCATACCCAACCCAAACCCGACCCACAAGATAAACCAGGTCGGGTATGGGTGACCTGGTTTGCACCCGAGTCGGGTACGAGTTCCTAAACCTTGACCCGGATTTAATCCGGGTCAGTTCGGGTTTACCCATATTCGGGTCGGGTCAAATCTGATCCGACCCAAACCCAAACCGACCCGATCCGACCCGTTTGCCACCCCTACCTAAGAGCGAGGACTTAGGCTTTGGAAGTGATCAAAGATGTGACATGGCTTTAATTATCTCAAGGAGTGCATGGGGAGTAAAGACTGACACGATTGTTTGGCCTATCACAAACGACCGTGTCGGATATCACCGTAAGAGGAGCAGAAAGAAGCTCCCACACGAC
This sequence comes from Scilla litardierei, assembly GCA_030789695.1. Classification (NCBI taxonomy): domain Eukaryota; kingdom Viridiplantae; phylum Streptophyta; class Magnoliopsida; order Asparagales; family Asparagaceae; genus Scilla; species Scilla litardierei. The sequence goes on from CM061142.1 coordinate 698,679,847, forward strand.
TGTTTGACACGGTCACATGGGTCATTTACTGGTGTGTTGAAGAAAGATCAATGCGATCGTGTGACCATCCACACGACCGTGTCAGACAATAGAAGAAAAGATACAGAGTTACTGTTCTGAAGATGCATCTACCATTGGTGCGATGCGGTCGTGTGGATTTTCCAAACGACCACATCAAATCATATATTCTAAAGGACTTTTGAGGGCTAAGCTAGCTATGCCGATACGACCGTGTAGATTTCTGACGCGGTCGGGTCGGGTCGATTTATTGCCTATCTGCTAAGGTTTTGGGAATGTATTTAAGAATTGGATGTGCCGTTTTCAAGGGGGAGCCGAACTTTAGCCTCGTTTTTGCTCCAGTTTTCATCCTTTCCTCCCTTGTAATTAGTTTTAGGAGTAGGATTAGGTTACATTAGATTTTTATGCGTTTTCCTCTTTTGGTGAACTTGTAAGTTGAAGATTTTGTGTTGCAACCTTGTGGAGATAAGTCTTTCCTCTTAATTTCGTATTTTATATTTGTTCCATGTTTTCCTATTGTTTCTATGTGTTTATCTCTGTGATTTAATCAATATTTAATGAGTAGTTATTATTCTAGGGCATGGTCGATCTCTTTTGGGAATGATTATAGATTGATTTCATTGTTTAACTATTGGGTTTCCCAATAGGGGTTTTGCCATGGATGGTTTGATTGGAATCATATGCTACCCATGTCGCCAATGAGAATTGGGCGTGGATTAGAGCCTCCATACGGTGATTATAGTTTTATCCATGATAATGGTGTGAACGACAGTTGGAGATATTGTCGAGCATCACGCACCTGTCATGTGATGATGACCAACGAGAGTTGGCTTGGTCACACGAGGGTTAGTCATATCATAGCATCATGATATCGGGGGTAGGTGATAATACAAGGGACGATCCTATCATAGCATCACGAGAGTGGAGGGTAGGTGACACCCTTAGATTAGAAAACCTCACCTTAGAGTCGAGTCGATAGCTAGACGACGAGTTCATTCACATGTTCATCCCATATTATAGAGATATCTAGCCATATAGCCCCTTTTATTCTATTTTATTCTCCCTTTTCTATATATCACCCACGTAGCTAACCATAGCCTAGGATTGACTAGTTTTCAGTCACACAACCTCCCTGCAGATGACCTGTTAGTGCTACGACGACGTCGTGTACTTGCGGTTATAAATATTAAGACTTCTACTCATGCAACACTTATCATTCTAAATTCATCGGCTCATTGGTTTTAATGTCACTTCCTCCTTTTGACATATAAAGGGTCTTGAAGATGAAGGTCACACTTACAAAAAAGAACTAATTACTACTTTATTCTCATTTCCCTCACATATGAATCTTGCTTGCATTGGCTTTTTCGTTTGCTCATCATTTTCATCACTTAACTTTTTCTTTCAACAGGTTACTACAAAAGGAATTCCCTCTCCTTAATTCACTTCTTTATAACCCCATCTTTTATGCTTAAAGCATAGTCTACTATGTCATGGTCTAACAAATGTAATGCATTTGCAGTTAAGCCCTTATAATCTGTGGCACTATACTAGGAGAATGAACCTAGAAGAGCCCAAGTCAGAGGACTCCGTCGAGGACTCAATGTTAGATTAGCTAAAGTAGACAAGGAAAAAAGGTTGGCTCTAATGTTTTGTCCTCTTTTACTGATGGTGAAGATGAAGATAAGGGGTTCCCTAATGAAGGTGAGATTAGAAAAGTTTGGGACTCCATTCTCGGGTATTGGATAACCCTTATTGTGTCCCCCATTAATGCCCACGTTCTTCTATACTAGCAAGTAATGCCGGCCTATGTCTAAGCCATCAAAAAGCAATATATCAACCGCATACGAAGCTTGGCTACATTCATTTATTAAGCGAGTGTTCTCTCATATTAAGAATAAGATTGGAATATACATTAATAACCATGCAATATGCCTTTATATCTATTTATAAACTTTCATAGTCAAACTGTTGGAATTCTACAAGGTCCATGTTTGCCAACTAATCCCAAATTTGTACCATCTCAATATTAAGGAGTTTGCCCTATTGGACTCAAGTAATGCCAGGGGAGTAACCAATAATTATATGTTATTGATATACATGAAAAGTGTTGGATCTGGCTCTAAGCCTGGAGGGGTGGAATAGGCTAATAAAAATTCTCGTGCAACCCACGAGCAATCACATGCAGTTATAGCAGATGCAGAGTAAACAATAAGCAATCACAGAGTACACAACAGATTTACCATGGTTCGGTCGACCCACGACCTACGTCCAGCCCCCAAAGTAGATACTAGATTAATAATGTAACAGTTACAACCATAAGCTAGAGCACCACCATCTCTACACTCACCAGGCTCTCCGTACCCCACGACACATGTGTTCAACAAAACTAGTCATAGTATAAGCTTTCTATTGACTAGCCCCAACTAGTTAAGTCTCTCTTGTCTAGTACCACACTAGACTAAGCCCCAAAAAAAGTATGGTAAAGTTTTCCCTACAAAGATCGCTACTACTACACAAATATAAAAATAAAGAGTTTAGGAAATCTCAGTTTGTGTAGCAGTAGTCATCTCTGTCAATTAGCTCAGGTCAGATCGTATCTGACAGGATGTAGTCACCAACGTCACGTCCTCCCTTGAAACTTGTGGCCTTGTTGAAGTATCCCCCTTCTATGTTGCGGCCATGGTTGTCTCCCCTTGTTGTAGCTTGCACAATGAAGTAGATGGAAAGACCCTTGATGAAACTTGCGACCTTGATGCTTGGAACTTGCGCACTATGTCTTGGAAATGGAGAAGACCCCTTGCTAGGATGTTGCGCAATGTATCTTGGAGATGGAGCAAGGTTGCGCAATGGAGAGGATGCTTGGAAATGGCTTGCTTGCTACTTGCGCAAGGTAGGAGAGCAATGGAGTTTTTGGCTTTCTAGGGTTTGCGCAAGGTAGAGATGATATGCTCTTGGCTTGGTGGCTTGCAATGAAGAAGATGAAGCTTGAGTTTCTCTTTTGGCCAAGTAGGGTGCAGAAATGGAGCTTTTGCAATGGTGATTTGCGCAAGGAGCTATGGCATTGGAGTTCTTGGCTTTGAGGAGGAGATGAGATAAAGCTTTTAGATAATGGAGTTCTTGGCTTTGTTTGTTGCGCAATATAGGAGTTTTGAGCATGGAAACTTGCGGCTATGGAGGTCCCCTCTTGGTGTTGGCCGAATTCCTTTGGTTGCCCACTCTCTCTAAATCTCTCTTTTTGAATATGGGTTTATATAGGAGAGGATGGGATTTGTTAGAATCAATTAGAATCCCATAATTGATATAGATTGGAAGGAATCCTAACGAGATTAGGATTTGAATGAATCAACATGGATATGGAGTTTGAATATGGATGGCTATAGTATTTGAATTTGAATGGCTATAGAATTAGAATTGGATCTCATTTAATCACCTTTGATTTGCATGAGATTCTCCATATCTCTCCATCTTTGACCTAGTCTTCAATTTGCATGGCTGTAGGATTTGAATAATGCACCAAATTGATTTGAATCAATTCAAATATGGATTTGAATTGATTTCTTCCTTATCTCTCCATCTTGACTAAGTCCAATATTTGTAGCCATTATCTCCATCTTTGACTTAGTCCACTTGGCTAATGCATGGAAAATTCTCCATCACTTTGACTTAGTTTTCAGTTGTGTATTTGCGAGAGTGCCATTCCTGAAAACACTTATCGCACACATTAAATCATTCACACACGTTTGTTATCATCAAACACGACGTCATCGATCGTTGTATCCAATTACATGTTGTATCCAACAATCTCACCCTTTTGATGATGACAAACTAATATAAGATTTGCAATAATGATTCAAATGATATCATCGTGATATGTGTGTGAAGTGTGATAATGGAGGATGTATGCAATGTGCAACAAGTGCAACAATGATGTGCAACATACAAGCATGCAAACAATGATGTTCAAGCATTCAAACATGTATGCATCCCTGATCACTCCGTATTTTACACCCTTTTTCTGCATGTTTGCGTGCCACTTTGATCGCTCATATCGTGTTTTTTCACTATTATTCGACAATATTGCGATGCTTTTCACGATTTCTTATTTTTGTCGTATTTCAGGAGATATGGAGCGATTCGGAGTGATTTTGAGATCAAGAGGATTTGCACCCACTCCGGAGTGTCACCCAAAGCTCTTTTGAGGGCTATTCGGTGATGGAAGACGAGTGGAAGAAGAAGGAACATCGTAGGAGCAATGCGGAAGCGAAAAGATGAAGATTGGGCATCTGCAGCATCTCACTCGGCCGAGTGAACCACCCACTCGGCCGAGCAAGAAGACCACTCGGCCGACCAGACCGGATACGCACCACAGAAGGAAATCAGCGTGCACTCGGCCGAGTGACGATAGTCCACTCAGCCGAGTATGAAGATCCCCTCGCCCGAGTGGCATGGGAAAATCCACCATCAAAAGAGGCCGACTTCTTGGAAAAGTACATGCGATTTCAGAGTTCCAACTCTGCCGAGTACTGAATGCCCCTCGGCCGAGTGAGTAAAGTCACTCGGTCGAGTCACTTCCGAAGACAGACCCCCCAAGACCCCCGACTTACTGGAATTTTACAGGGTCGGTCACTCGGCCGAGTAACATTTGTCACTCGGCCGAGTGAGCCGCCCCGTCTGCTGCGTAAACTGCAATTTCTGGGCTGCGCAGGGGCATTTTTGTCACGATTTTTTGGGCGATTTTGAGGGGGTATTTAAACCCAGTTTTTGCCCTAGTTTAGAAGAACTTTTTGATACTTTTTGCAGCCTTTTTAGAGAGCTTTTTAGATCATTAGATTTAGCTTTTCTCTTGGATATTGAAAGGTTATTTTTGTTGGATGCTATTGGTTCTCATTGGTTTGTCTCTTTTCTTATCAAAAACTCTATTTTTGTTGTTGATTTCTCTATTGCAATGAATCGTGCTGAATTTGCTATTGAATTTCTTATGAATTGCATGATGATTAGTGAGTAGTTTTATCGTCTTAGGGCATAGGGATGAACCCTATGAACCCTATTTCTAAATTGTGATGAATTGGTGAAATTCTTGCTAGAATTGATTAGGGTTAGGTTGGGATTGATTAATTACGAATGGCTAGAGATTCATATCGATTGGGATTTGCAAGAGATTGGGTCCCAATTGATAGGAAGCCCTAGAAATTCGATTTAGATTTACGATTGGACTTCTCTAGAATTGGTTTGCAAGAGATTGGGCCAAAGCTAGGATTTTTAATCGTGTTTCTATACCAATATCCGTTTGCAAGAGATTGGACGGGTAGGAACTATCTCAACCTAGGTCGTAGCTCGAGTTTGCACGAGAGTGGGCTCGAGATACGGTTGAACGATGATGTCATTCTTCACGCTAGCGGCTTAGGTTAGGGTTTGCAAGAGATTGGGCCCTACCCTAGGTTCGATATAGACCGGTAATAGTGCGAGAGCGTGAGCTTGGTTCTACATTTAGTTGTGACTAGTTCACCTAAAATTCAAGTCTAGCAATGATGTAACCTACGAATCACAACGATGAGATACGGTTCGTAGCGGGGATTCCCAATCCCTAGGCGCTTTATTTTATTGATATTTCTATCGACATTCGAACGATTGTGAAAATTTTACCCCAAATCATTCTCGACCATTTTGATAGCTAGGTGATTAGAAGGAGACACTGTCATTGTTCCTCCCTGAGTTTGATACCCACTCGCCACTACACCGTGCGCTTGCGGTAAGACTACGAGTCGCTTGTCCCGGGTGCGTGTGCATACCGGGGCGCGATCATGTTTTTGGCGCCGTTGCCAGGGAGGCGACATTGTTTTATTCTCTTTACTTAGTGTCTTCGTTTTCTTTTATTACTTTTCTCCTTTTACTCCTTATTTGTGCTAACAATTCCTTTGAAACTCTGTTTTCCTTTGCATGTGCACGAGATCTACGACGAACCCCGAGGAAATACTATTTGATCCGGAGATCGAACGTACCGTGAGGAGGATCAGAGCCGAGAGAAGGCACGCTACGGAGGACAATTGTATGAACCGTGCGGAGACACCGGAGGAGCTAGCCGCACGTATGGCGAGGATCATATCCATCAGAGATAGGCTTCGGCCCAAGACTTCTTCCACCACATCATCCATCGACATGCCGGAACTAGCGGCGGACAAGAATTTTGAGCTAAAGACGGGATTGGTAGTATTGATGCAACAAGACCTGTTTCATGGGAATGCCCATGAGAATCCGCATTATCACATCCAGCTTTTCTTGTCCAAGTGTGCCACCTTCCAAATGCCGGGCGTTTCCGTTGATGCAATCCGACTGCGACTCTTCCCCTTCACACTTAAAGATAAAGCTTTATATTGGTTGAGGACGCAGGTGGAAGGTACATTCACCACTTGGGATGAGTTGGCGAGCGCCTTCGTTGACAAATTCTACCTGCCTTCCAAGACGGTGAAGATACAGAGTGCTCTCATGTCCTTTAAGCAAGGACCGCATGAGACCCTCTATGAAGCATAGGAGCGCTTCAAGGATTTACAACATCAATGCCCCCATCACAGTATAGAAGATTGGGGGATTGTTCACAGTTTCTACAATGGACTCCAACCGGGCACGAAGCAAATTATTGACGCAACTGCCAATGGAGCCATACTATCAAAGACCCCGGATGAATCTACGGCCTTATTAGAGGAGATGGCCTCTAATAACCAACAATGGGGTGACGAGCGAGGTCATTCTTCTTCCTCCTTGAAGCCCACTAGTATATATGAGGCCAAGGCGTAGCGGAGCTTTCAAACAAATTTGACTCTCTCCACAAGGTCGTGGAGAGATTGGAGAAATATATCACCGAGCCACATGGAGCACCCTCTACATCTACGCCGGTAACCAATATGAGTGATTGGCAAGACCAATCTCAAGCCATGTATGTAGGCGGAGACAATGGAGAGGGAGCCTTGGAGCAAGTACAATATGTTGCGGGGAACTCCAGATATTGGGCCAACCCGGTCGCTAGAAACCATCCGGGCTTTTCATATGCAAACAAAGATGGTGCTTTGAACCCCCCGCCACAACAACTTCCTCAAGCTCGGCCTCCACTACCACAACCTCAGTATCAACCGAGGGGTCCACCGCAACAAAATTACCCACCAAGGCAACAAACGGGACCATATAGACCCCCCGGGTACAACCAAGTTTGGAGAGCTCCCAACCCACCTCAAGCTCAACCACGATCGGACCACAAAGCTAGGGTGGATGAATTCATGGTGGAGCAGAGAAAGATAAATGCTAAGTTGATGGCAGGACAAGATTCCCTAAGTACAGTCATCGCTCAACTTGGAGAGCAACTTGCGTTGCTCAACAAGAACGCCCAACAATTGCCGGCTCAACCCGAGCCCAATCCACGGAGCAACACCGGACACATCAATGCGGTGGTTGCGGTTAGAACAAGGGGCGGGAAGGATACCACTCCCGATATGACCCAAAGCAAGCAACCAGTGGTGGAAATTTTGGAAGAAAAAGAACCGGCAATTGAAGAGGAGAGCCAAAAGGAGCCGATTGGAGAAGGAAATTCTAAAGTGATGGAGCCACTTGATGAGCACCGCTACATGCCACCGGTGCCGTTTCCACAACGGCTAGCTAGAGCCAAGATATAGAAAAGGCTCGCCAAGTTCCTAGAATACTTGACTGGAGTAAGCCTCAATATTCCTTTCTTAGATGCAATTTTTGAGATCCCGTCTTACAGCGAAGTTCTTGAAGGACTTGATTTCGGGAAAGAAAAGGAAGGAAAAAATCATGCTTGCGGAACAAGGAACTTGGTTTACCCGGAAGGAGAAGGAGCCGGTGAAATTAAAGGATCCCGGGAGTTTCTGCATCCCTTGCACACTAGGAGGCGTCCCTTTGCAAAAAGCTCTAGTTGATTTGGGCGCGAGTGTGAGCCTTATGCCCCTTAGCATGTTCCAGAAATTGAACACGGGCACCGACTTGAAGCTGACCGACATGAGAATTCAACTTGCAGACGGTCAGATTACTAGGCCGGTAGGGATCGTAGAGAATATTCCACTCCAAGTTCCGGGAGGGATATGCTTGCCTTGTGATTTTGTCATAATGGACATCAAGGAAGAGGGCGACACTTCGCTCATACTTGGACGCCCGTTCCTCGCAACCGCCGGTGTTATCGTCGACGTGCGTGAAGGAACTCTATCCTTGAATGTCGGGAACATAGAAGTCAAGCTTCACATACCCAAGGCCATGAAACATATGCCCTATCACGAGGAGTTAGACTATGTGGATCTCCTTGATGAAGTGATTGAAGAAGCAATCCCCCACTCTATTGGTGCTCTCCATGACGATGGCTTCGAAGAAGGCCAAGCTTCGGGTGAAGAGGAGAAGTTGGAGGACCCTCCAGATAGCTCCACGGATGGTGATGAAGGCGACGCTGATGTCGCAAGAATACGAGAGCTTTGCAAGCTCTCAAAGGCCAAGAATACGAATAAAGCTCCACCGAATGGAAGATCGGTGTCACCGGCCAAGAAGAAGATAGGAACAAGCTCTAGCTTGGAGGACTTATCCCCCAACATTACCCATGATGAAGGGGCATCGAGGAAGACCGATGATCATCACGACCTAAATCCAAGCGGCCTTCCCGACAAGTTCGACGGGCGCATCTCGTATGCGCCCAATATCGCGAGCTAAACGAATATCTAAAGGGGTCGAGCTCATGACCTTAAAAGAGTGCTTGTCGGGAGGAAACCCGACGGTGTTTGCATTATTTTTATTTGATTTTCATTTTTGGTTTAGTATTTTATTAGTGTTTAGAGTCTTATGTCCATGAAAATCGTGACAATGAGTCTTAATTTTCATGACAGGAGAAGGAGAAAGGGAGATCAATCATAAGGAGGATGATCGAGGCAAGGAAGAGCGCTCCAGGAATGTGCTCAGGCCTTAGGAGGAGGAAGAAACAGAATGGAGGAAGAAAAACAGAGACTGGAGCGAAAACAAAGAGACGTTGCAGAAAACAGCACATCACTCGGCCGAGTAGCATATGCCACTTGGCCGAGCAAAGACTCCACTCGGCCGAGTGGAGCACCAAACAGGGAAGTTTCTGTAGACCAACTCTCTGTCAATTTCTGTAAGTTTTAGTTTTAATTACCACTCGGGTGAGTGACTAGTCACTCGGCCGAGTGAAACAGATACCCTCATAGCTTAAAAATTGCTGAGTGGCAGAGCCACTCGGCCGAGTGCAGTTTCTCCCTTCGGCCGAGTGAACCAAAGCCACTCGGCCGAGTCGTAAGTGGCGAGGAGAATTTTGAAATTTTTTTTGTTTACGCCACTCGGCCGAGTGACATTGTCACTCGACCGAGTCATAACAATTCCTATATATATGCGGCTGCGGGCTGCGCGAAAATCGAAACGAAAAAATCCCAATTCCGCCCGAGCCCGCTGTCGCTTGAGCTGCCCCCGACCGCTGCAACCCCTGCCACACCCGAGCAACCACCCCCCTCGCCGGCGATCGCATGTTCCCCCCCCCCCGCCGACGACCGGCCACCACCACCCCTCGCCGGCGCCGGCCGCCACCACCGCCGATCACCCTATTTTGCCCCAAAAAACCAGTTTCTCCCCGTTTCTCTTGATTCGTACGCCCGTTGTGCCCCTAATCCAAATTAATTTTTATATCTATCTATTATCCCCCATCTCTCCCATATATACTAAATATTATTCACTGATTTGATCGTTTGATTTGCAGGCTAGCTTGGGGGAGCTTTGGGGAGCTTTTGGACGCGCATTGAGCTTCGCGGCGGAGTCGTCTCTTTGCACACACTACTTATTGCTCTCGTAGTGTGTTCAGGTATACTCGTTCCATCACTTAGCACACCGCATTGTATATTTGGTCGGGACACGTCTCGCGGCACACATGCCGCCGCGCACTAGGCCACGTACACAGGGATCCGCTGCCAAGCGGAAGAGGACTGATGATCCTGGTCCCTCTTTCGCTAGGGAGGACTCCCCTCCACCTAGCCCGCCACCGCCACCGCCACCGCCATCTACACAGCCGATCCCTGCCGATCCTATGCCTCCACCCGCTCCTGCTGTCGGGCCGATGGGGATTACGTTTCGAAATGACGCACACCGTGCCAGGTTCGAGCATATCTGCCATCGCTCAATAGTACCCTCTAGGTTTGCACACCTAGCTGACCTAGACCGCCTAGGGGTACTCGAGGGGCTTCTCACATTGTATGACAACGTGGGATGGCGTGATTTTGTGTCGGTGTCGGCGGATACTTACATCCGTCCGACACTCGAGGTCCTCAGTTCTATTGACCGGACCCCTGGAGGATGCTCGTTCCGTTTGAGTGTGAGATCACTCTCGACATGCTTAGAGCATTCTTCTAGTGGCCCACCGTCCCTGACCCTGACCGAGCCTACGCTCCCACGCACATCCCACCCCTGTCGTTCGACACCTCCACCTTCTGGACATGGATCACGGGATCCCCACTTGCCTTTAACCCTAGTAGGGCCAAGGCCTCAGCTATCCTACACCCCTGCCTCCACATTGCACATCGCCTCATGGCGACTACTTTCCTAGCGAGGTACGAGCCCGAGACCATGTCTACGCCAGAGCTCTACATGCTCTACGCGATGACTCGCCCTAGGGTTCTAGATAGGGGTAGCGACGACCTGGTCCCCGCCGTCGAGATCGACATTGCTAGTTGATTTTTAGACCGCATCATCATTTCGATGAGCGCTCGCTCACCTATTTGTTGCGGCGGTCTGATCACACTTCTGGCCCTTATGACCGGCGTGGACCTACCTAACGACTTGCGTCGACCTCCGGGCCCCACCGCACTTTCCATAGATGTTATGGCCCGGATGAAGATACTTCATCCCTACGGTCGCCAGCACTGGGTGTGGTTACATGATCCATTTAGTGCTGACTACATGGTTCTTCCGAGCCCCGCTCGGACACATATTGGACCGGCTCACGGGGACTGGATTCTAGCGATGGATCTCCTCATCCCCGCTGCCTACGTGCTTGAGCCTGAGGATGCTGAGCAGGCACCCCCTGCACCACCTGTTGACCCCGTGTTCCCTCAGCCTGCACCTGCACTGTCTGCACCTCCCGACACCTCTGTCCACACGTCTGTCAGTGTCGGGAGCACCTTAGCTGAGTCCACCACCACCACCACCACCACCGAGCCTATGTCTGTCAAGCTTATCACCTATCTGAGCCCCGAGCGTCACACCACCATTTTAGAGAGCGGCGAGACCTCCTTTATCGCCGTGGTGGCGGTTCTGTCCTCACTTTTGTCCACGGCCACCCTGGCCGTTGGCTCGTCTGACCCCACTGCCGCTGTCTTTACCGAGAGTGTCGTGACTTCTGTCCCCACGTCTGCGTCACTGACCTCTCCTGCTGCCTCGTCGCCCATTTTGACTTCCACCTCTGCTGCTGCTGCTGCTGCTTCGACCCAGCCTGCGTCCCAGCCTCACACCGAGGCTGGGCATCCCTTAGTGAGCACATCACCCCTTCCACACTTTCCTGCTGGCCCCGTCACCTACACTGCCCACCAGAGATAGCCCCGCACCTCACCTGTTAGACCGATGCGTCCCTCTGCTCCACCACCCCCAGACACTCTTGTTCAGAGCATTCGTGCTCTTGAGGGAGCTGTTAGTGGACTTCGAGGAGACTTTAGGGCTCTCTCTGCCACGGTCAGCGCCGTGCAGACCCACGTCGCCATCCTTCCCAGTATTCAGGCTTGCCTAAATCAGATTCTGGCGCGTCTGCCTCCACCAGCCACACCCTCCCAGCAGCCGCCACGCCCACCACCACCTCCTCCTCCTCCGCCACAGGACGGTGCTGGTGCAGCACCACCACCAGCTTAGGCACACTCTTGATGCCTCTGATATTTTTTGTCGATTTGCTGCCCGTTTGTTCCTGGGCCTGGTGATTTTCTGCCCCCCTCCTCCACATACTACTTTGGTGCCTTTCTGATCATATCTTTTTATATCTTTTTGGGAGTGAGGAAGAGACTTTTTGGGGACACTTATATATGCACCATCCTGATCTTTGCATGCATCACATTCATTCACATCTTATTTTCTTTTTCTTTTTCTTTCTTTTTATCATGCATGCATCCTCACCCACCCCACCCACTTCACGTCTCTCGGTGTGCCACACTTTGCACATTGAGGACGATGTGCACTTTAGCTTGGGGGAGTGAGTTCTCACACTTTTTGCTTTTTGTCACCCTTTATTTTTATTTTTTTTCCACCTTTTCTTTGTTTTTACACCCTTTCACTCACTTTTTCGTTTTTTATCATGCATCACGTTTTCTTATTTTCTTTGTGTGCCACATTGTACATAGTAGTATCTATTCTCTTTTATCATTATTTCTTTCGTCTTTTGCTAGAGATGATTTTTCTGTGATGATGATGATGTGGTGTTAGCCTATCTCTATGTGCATGTTATTTTATCACGTCATAGTTTTTGTTTCAGATATCATATGCTATGTCCTGCTTTGCATTTGAAATAGTAACCCACTCTTTTCCTGTATGAATATGGATGAAATTCTGTTATTAGCTGATGTCTGATGATTCATATGTATGCTTATCATAGAAAACACACCAAGCTTCACGCATTGATTGCTTATATATGGAGTAATGCTTTCCTTTCTCATATCACTTCTTATTGCATGAATTGTACGCTTCACTTTCAGGTTGATTGAATGTTTGTTAGGACGATATATCTGGACTAGTTTACTCTTTGAGATTAAACTGAGTAGATTATATTACTCTGCTGAAAGTTGTCGTGCACGTCCTATAGAGTGGACCGAGCGATACATTTATTTCTTTCTCCACATATCTTGAGCATCATTTCTCTATTTGATATTCATTGGTGAATCCCCCCTTAGCAAGTCTATTATCGGCATTTCCCCCGCTATTAATTTTCATGCTCCAAATCCCCAAAATCAAAAAGAAAAAATATACCTGTATATCCTTCTCTCTTTTGATTTGGGATCGCTTATGTATATATGTTTACTCTAAAAAAAGAGAGAGAGAGAAATTGAGAAAAAGAAAAGAAAAGAGAAAAGAAGTTTATAAAGATCCCATCTCATACTCTTTCTCTCTTTCTTCCCTCTTTTGTTTTTGTTTTTATATTTTTTTGGAGCTTCAAAAGAAATGGGGAATGTACATATTGATTTGTTTATGCCACCACGCTTATGGATAAGCTTGGGGGAGAGGATCTAATGATGTGTGAGAGAGTGACTACTTGACGGTGTATGACAACCTAGGCTAAGTAATCTTCTATACTCGGTGAGGTTGCTAAAGTTTCACGAAACCCAGAAATCGACACCTAGCATTCATTTCATGAAAACCGTACTTTTCTATTCTTACTATTCCATATCGTGTGATACCTCTTATACTCCTTATGGAAAACATTCAATTGAAAAGTGTGTGATCTATGGTTATGCATACCGCTTTAGATGCTTCAGACGATGTTAATCCTAGAATGATTCCATATTTCATGCTATATTGATATTTTGGGGTTTTCTATTTCGAATGCATCATTATACTAGGATATCGAGATAAAAATCTTTGACGTGTGTTTTATATTCGATGTATGCTATATGAGTAGGCAAAACCCACGTCCTGAGAAGAATGATCTAGCACCCCCTTCTTCGCTTTCTACTCTATTTTTATTTTTATTTTCCTTCTTTTCCATTATTTTGCCCGTTGTGTTTGCTTTTTACTCATCGTCCTCGAGGACGAGTAAGAGGTAAGCTTGGGGGATTTATCACTCCGTATTTTACACTCTTTTTCTGCATGTTTGCATGCCACTTTGATGTAGGAACCTGCCAAAACAGAGTTAGGATCGATAATTAAAGTGGAGACTTACGCTAGCGTATACGGAGCGGTAGTCTCGGAACTTTGCCTTCAGATTCGCCACGACGGATCGAGTCTTCTCACGAACGGAGTAAGGCTACTAATCCACAATCTAAATCTCTATTTTAGATTAAGAACTTGGATGGAGGGAGAGGAAATATTTCTGCAGAGCTTCGCTATGAAGAAGATGCATGCATGAATTTCATGCAAATGGTGTAAGGAAAATGGCTACCCTTGGGTCTTATTTATAGCCCCCAAGGTAGTTATTTTAGGGTAAGTTGTTCCTTTGGAACAACTTAATTAAGGTGTACCATGATGCATGGCACATTATAAGCTTAAGTTGTACCATATGCATGGTACAACATAAGCTTAAGATATTCCCCCTTTATTAGCCATATGTCGCATGCATTTATGCATATATAATGCGACTTTCCCACTCATACAGAGATCCTCTCCGCAAGGGAACAGATTCCCTTTGCACACGACTTCGTGTGCGCGACGTTCGAGGTCCGTATTCCCTCGTACATCCCCCACAAGGGTGTACAAACGTCTTCCATATCCAACATCTCCCACTCACACTTGAGGGGATTGTAAGAGAACGTCTTTCCCTTAGTTCTTTCATCTATCATACCGAGAAATAGACCGTGCGACCGTCATGCGCGTAGAGTCTGTTGTTGTGCACTTGTTAGAGATACACAACGACCTCGAAGGTGCAAAGTTGAGTAGTTCAACGCATGCTTTACCCTAGATTATTTCTTCACATTTTCTTGTACTTTATATTCAACAATTGAATCCCATCTGGATTACAATTGGCTGGCCATCTTTGAATCATTAAAGTCCAAATGCGAATATGAAATCAATCTTCCTCTTCTTGCGAACCTTCTGATCTTGACTTGATTCGCTTTTCTAACGTGCCCCGCCGAGCCGAATTACCATAGCCCATTAGTAACACGCTAAGATAGCGATCATCTCGTCAAATCTAAAGGAACCAATTGGAGTCCTTGAGGGTAAGAGTTAAGACCCGTATGGCCTTTGAGTCTCACATAATAGCAAACACTATTGCTACTAACTTAGTGGTCGAAATGCATACGTGGTATGAACACGTATTACAACATCACTCCTTTCCCAGGGAGAGTATGTCTTAATGATGTTGTACGGATGAAAGATCAGACACCACAGTGCCTATCTTTTTGAGTCCCCTTACTACTCGTGAAATATTCACGGACTCTCATCCTGCATAAGACAGATAGGATTTAAAAAATCCAATGAGATCTTTATATCCTTGTGATACAGATCTCAGATCTTTTGTAAGCATCCGTATGATGCAGATCTTTCATTCGACTATCTTGTTTAAGTCATGACTCTAAATCATTTGTCTAATGATTTTGACTTTAAACTAGTCTCATCTCTATCTTATCCATCTGATAAGATAAGGCGGTTGCTCATGTGAGAGAGCCAACCTTAATCTGTCCGACATACACACAATAAAATAGCTGAGACTTAAACACAAATGTTTAAAATCATTTGTAAGAAACTTGTATGCAATATATAAAAGAACTTCTTTCTTTTATTAAACTTTGATCTTCTATATACATGGGAAATATTACATGATACCGCTCAGCACCTACGCATTCCCATAGATGATAAGTGTTTGAAAAACACATCTCTGGGGATCGCCTTAGTAAGGGGATCCGCTATCATCTCATGCGTGGATATGTATCCTATGTCTACTTCCTTCCGTTTGTCATAATCCTTTGCAAACTTGAATCGAATGTCAATGTGTTTGGTCTTACAATGAAATTTAGGATCTTTGACATAGGCAATCGAAGCTTGACTATCACTGTATATAGGAACAGTGCTCGAGTCAGAGGCATTCGTCAGCCTGTCTAAGAATTTCCTAAGCCAAACAGCTTCTTGGACCGCCATGCTGAATGCTACGAATTCGGCTTCCATGGTTGATAAGGCGATGCAGGTTTGCTTCTTGCTGCTCCAGGATATTGCACCATTCCTGAGCAAGTAAACAAAGCCTGAGGTAGATCTTCGCTCGTCGAGATCACCCGCCCAATCAGCATCGGTATAGCCTTCGAGTCTCAAGGTATTGCCTTGATAGCATAACGCATAGTCCGCAGTCCCTTTGAGGTATCTTAATATCCTCTTCACCGCTTTCCAGTGTGCTTGTCCTGGGTTGGATTGGTAACGGCTTACCATACCAACAGCATAGCAAATGTCTGGTCTGGTACACATCATGGCGTACATCAGACTCCCGACAGCACTGGAGTATGGAACTTTTTCCATAGCTTTCTTTTCTTTTGGATCTTTGGGACACATCTCCAAACATAGACCCTCGCCTTTGCTTATTGGAGTATCAATTGGCTTGCAATCCTGCATATTAAACCGTTCTAAAACTTTCTTTATATATGTCTCTTGAGAGAGAGAAAGAAGTTTCTTGGAACGATTCCTTGAGATCTTAACCCCAAGGATATATGCAGCTTCACCCATGTCTTTCATCTCAAAGACGGATGAAAGCCAAGTTTTGATATCCAAGATAAGACGCTTATCATTTCCGGCTATAAGTATGTCATCTACATAAAGAGACATAATTACATACTTGTTTTTAATCCTCTTAATATACACGCAGTTGTCTTCGTCGAGCATGGAGAAACCATACGACAAGACGACTTCTTGAAAGCGCATATACCACTGCCTTGAGGATTGTTTAAGACCATATATGGATTTACGAAGTTTACAAACCTTATGTTTGTTTTCTTCTTGTACAAACCCGTTTGGTTGTTCCATGTAGATCTCCTCATCTAGTTCTCCGTTAAGAAAAGCAGTCTTTACATCCATCTGATGTAACTCGAGGTCCAAACAAGCCACCATTGCCAGAATTAAGCGAATGGAGGTAAAACGCACGACAGGAGAGAAAGTCTCTTCGTAGTCTATTCCTTCCTGTTGCGTGAAACCTTTCGCAACAAGGCGATCTTTATATTTCTCGATGGAGCCATCAGCCTTATGCTTGATTTTGAGAACCCACTTGTTCCCAATGGCTCTACGTCCCTTAGGTAAATTAACCAAGTCCCAGACTTGGTTTGTTTTCATGGATTGAAGTTCTTCTTCCATTGCCGCTATCCATTTATCTTTAGCAGGGCATGTGACGGCCTGTTTGAAATTTGCAGGTTCGTCATCATCTTGTAGTAATGTCATGAATGTTTGAGGAAATTCATCCTCAAATCTCAGAGGTGTTAGCCTCGTTCGATTACTACGTCTTGTTTGAGTTTGATCACTCCCACTTGGAATGACATCACTCCCACTTGGAATAACATCACTCCCACTCGGAATAGGATTGGTATCGTTCGTATCATCCATTGGTGAAGTTTGAAACGTATTTTCTTCTTCACCAAGAATTCTCCCACTCGAACGTTCCGATCCTTCTTGATCCCAAGTCTCAAACAAGGATAAGTCTTGACTTATCTCACCCTGTCTTGGAAACTCTTTTTCCAAGAAGACAACATCCCTCGATTCGAATTCTATTAGACCCCCATTGTCCTCTTGACCGACGAAAACATATCCTTTGGAGTTTTCAGCGTATCGGATGAAGATACACTTCCTCCCACGTGGCCCAAGTTTGCCATATTTGTGAAAGGATAAATGTGCGTAAGAGGCACAACCCCAAGGTTTTAGAATGTTTAAGTCTGGAGTTCTATTGTTCCATAACTCATAAGGAGTGGAACTTACCGACTTCGAGGGTACACGGTTTAAGATGAATGCTGCCGTCAATAATGCGTCACCCCAAAAGGTGATAGGCAAATTTGCCTGAGACATCATTGATCGGACCATTTCCATCAATGTCCTATTCCTTCTTTCCGCAACACCGTTTTGTTGCGGAGTGTAAGGCATAGTTACCTGATGTACTATGCCTTTTTCATCACAAAGTTCCTTAAAACTTATTGATTGATATT
Organism: Scilla litardierei; assembly: GCA_030789695.1. Classification (NCBI taxonomy): domain Eukaryota; kingdom Viridiplantae; phylum Streptophyta; class Magnoliopsida; order Asparagales; family Asparagaceae; genus Scilla; species Scilla litardierei. Next base: position 698,697,714 of record CM061142.1, read on the forward strand.
CACCGCCCCTATCGGTTCGCAAAACCTTAATCTTGCGATCTAATTGATTCTCCACTAAACTCATATAGTTTTTAAAGCAAGCCAAAGCTTCACTTTTGTGGGATATCAAATAGATATGTCCGAAACGGGTGAAGTCATCAATGAATGTGATGAAATAGGACTTCCCGCGTCTTGTCTTAACATTCATTGGACCGCAAATGTCCGAATGGATAAGCTGTAATGGAACTTCGGCCCTTGTGCCAGTTCCAAACGGCTTGCGACAAGTTTTCCCTACAAGACAATGTTCGCAAGTTGACATTTCAACTTTTGAAACATTAGATAGCAAGCCACTTTTGGCAAGTCTATCCATTCTAGTTGGTCCAATATGACCAAGTCTTGCATGCCAACAAATGATCTCATACTCAGAGTTAGAAACATTTGTTAAATGGAAACTTTCATTAATGGAAGAAGAATCATCATACATTGTATTTAAAACAATTAATCCATTACAAACATTACCAGAACCAATCAAAGAATTATTACAAACAAGGTCAACATATTGTTTATAGAACCTCCACTCATAATCTAAAGACATTAACATGACCACGGAAACGATATTCCTTCTAATATCTGGAGCAAAGAGGACGTCGTGCAATAATAATGTCCGGCCGTTGTCGAGAACTAGCTTACATGTTCCGACGCCTTTGACTTCAACACGAGTGTTGTTGCCGACGTATATCCACTTTGTTCCTTGAGTTATCCTTCGATACTCTACGAAGAACCTTCTGTCCTTCGCAACATGGTCTGTGGCCCCTGAATCAATCAACCAAAAATAGTTAGATTCAGCAAGAAACATGGAACTAGAAACACATATGTAACTAGTCCTACAAGTTACCTTATCACTTCCATCCGTACATGTACGGGCGAAGTGACCGTACTTGTTGCACTTAAAGCACTTGATCTTCTTCAAGTTTTTCTTCTTTGAGTGCACATTCTTTTGCCACTTTTTGTTCTTTGTCTTCTTTGAGGTCTCCGGTTCTTGCTTACGTTCGTTCACAAACCTTAAGCGTTTATTCTTCCGCTTATTTCCTCCATGTGAGGAACTAGCGGCCACGTGCACTTCTGCACTTGGTTTTGCGGCTTGAATCCGCTCTTCCTCGAGTTCGAGGTGTTTCGATACATCGCTTAAAGTTTTAATGCATTCATTATGAGTGAGATGCATTTTCATGTTATCCCAGCTATCTGGGAGTGAACGAATAACTGCTTGGATCTGCTGTTCGTCAGACAGCGTAACACCCGCATCCTTTAATTCAGATATTAGATTCGCCATGTGGCGGAGATGCTTTTTCATGGAATGATCTCGCCGCATCTTGTACGAATCAAATTGAATATTCAAGGAGCGGAGTTTGGTAACCGAAGTTCCACCAAACTTTACTTCTAGCTCAGACCATATGTCTTTGGCTAGATCGAATTCTCGAAATAGACGCATTATGTCATTGTCCATTGCGGACAGTAACGTAATACGTGCTATTTTGTTCTTTCGAGTCCAAGTGTCATAAGCTTCCCGGTCCCTCTTGTGTTGGGCCGTATTGCCCAACTCAGGTTCTACCATTATGTTTTGGAGTGTTTCGAGCACATCTTGCTCCTCCAAAACATATTGGATTTTAATTGACCAAAGTTTATAATTGTCGCCGTTGAGCTTTTCACCTTTGTTAAGCTCTGCGACAATATTCTTAGAAGCGGTAGACATATTCGATTCAAAAAACTGCAAAGAAAATGGAAAACCACGATCAAAATTCAATGCATAAAGTTTCGATTCTTTAAACACTTGATAAGTTCCTTGGATGCGTTGAAATGTTACTCTAGAATCGAGAAGTTCACCATGTTCCCAACTACCATCTAGAAGTAACTTTCAAAGTATCCCTCTTACTTATCTTAAGTAAAAAGAAATCAGAAATAATACCCGTATGGTATTAGCAGCGGAAAATTACTTTGAAAAACATATCTTTCAAAATAGAATAGGTGAGAATTAGCGCAAAGAATTTTAACGCAACAATTGCCAAGCCACGAGACCTGTTCTACACACCCATGGGTTAGATAACCATGGCAGGATCGTGGTAGGACTTGGAATTCTAAATTGCGCTATCCCGATTAAGGACGGGACATAACCTATTTGAAAACATCTTTTCCAAAAAATTTGAAAGCACGTTGGCTAATCTCTGTAGAGTAGAGCACAACGTCACAAGTACATTGGCTAATCTCCGTAGAGTAGAGCACAATGACATGGCTAATCTCGCATGAAGTAGAGCACTATGGCTAATCTTCAAGGAGTAGAGCCCAATGAAAAAACTTCATTAAAACGTTAGTCCCGTATGAACTGGTCGGCACTGTGGTTAGCCCCGTATGGGCTAATCGACACATTCGAGTTTGGCCAATGCCTTTTGTCACCCCGTATGGGTCAGTAGGCAAGTTTGCAGTCGATTCAGACCTTCTGTCAGATTGGTCGACCAAAAACACAAAATTGGTCGACCAATTTTCGAAAGCAACTTCTTCCCGGCCAGGGCCTCTGCCCTGGCCGGGGCTTGGCCAAGGGCCGGCCAGGGCCTCTGCCCTGGCCGGCCAGAGGGCCCTGGCCCCCTCGGCCAGGGCCGGCCAGGCCACTGGCCGGGGCCAGGGCTCCTGCCCTGGCCTCGGCCAGGCCCTGGCCTGAGGCCAGGGCGCCGGCCCTGGCCTCTGCCAGGGCCGGCAGGCCGCTGGCCGGGGCCAGGGCTCCGGCCCTGGCAGAGGCCAGGGCACCGGCCCTGGCCTCTGCCAGGGCCGGCCTGGCCCTGGCAGTGGCCAGGGCGCCGGCCCTGGCCACTGCCAGGGTCGGCAGGCCGGCCAAGGGCCGGCCCTGGCCACTGCCAGGGCCGGCCTGGCCGGCAAGGCTTGGCCAAGGCCGGCCACTGCCGGCCTGGCCATGGCCGGCCATGGCTTGGCCATGGCCGGTCATGGCCAAGGCCATTCGGCGTTGGCCGGCCATGGCCCCTTTGGCCATGGCCGGCCACCCCCTTTAAATGGGGTTGCCGCACTCATTCCTCCCCCTTGATGGGGTGGTCGCCGGTGGTTATTGGCCGTAGCCAACCCCCTCCGCATGGGGAGAGGGGGTGCATGGCCTTCATAGCCCATTTGGCCATGGTGCACATGCACCAAATTTTCCTCTTACCCGATGGAAATAACTTCCATCATCTTCCTCGATGAAGCACCCGTTCGTCGATGAAGCACCCGTTCGTCGAGAAATTAGTTATTTCCTAATGGCCGTGTGCCAAAAATGAATAACATACTACGTGAACGGTCGGTTCTTCCCGTCACGGAGAGTTCCTACCATATCCGTAATGATAGGAGACCCTAACGTGAAAAGAACAACCGCTGCGTTCTCTCCGTCACGAAGCGTTCCTACTATATCCGTAATAGTAGGAGACCCATTCGTGAAAAAGAGAACGACTCGTTCATAGTTTCGACGGGGCGGTGGATTGACCGGGGCGAACCCATATGGCTCTGATACCAATGTAGGAACCTGCCAAAACAGAGTTAGAATCGATAATTAAAGTGGAGACTTACGCTAGCGTATACGGAGCGGTAGTCTCGGAACTTTGCCTTCGGATTCGCCACGACGGATCGAGTCTTCTCACGAACGGAGTAAGGCTACTAATCCACAATCTAAATCTCTATTTTAGATTAAGAACTTGGATGGAGGGAGAGGAAATATTTCTGCAGAGCTTCGCTATGAAGAAGATGCATGCATGAATTTCATGCAAATGGTGTAAGGAAAATGGCTACCCTTGGGTCTTATTTATAGCCCCCAAGGTAGTTATTTTAGGGTAAGTTGTTCCTTTGGAACAACTTAATTAAGGTGTACCATGATGCATGGCATATTATAAGCTTAAGTTGTACCATATGCATGGTACAACATAAGCTTAAGATATTCCCCCTTTATTAGCCATATGTCGCATGCATTTATGCATATATAATGCGACTTTCCCACTCATACAGAGATCCTCTCCGCAAGGGAACAGATTCCCTTTGCACACGACTTCGTGTGCGCGACGTTCGAGGTCCGTATTCCCTCGTACATCCCCCACAAGGGTGTACAAACGTCTTCCATATCCAACATTTGATCGCTCATATCGCATTTTTTCACTATTATTCGACAATATTGCGAAGCTTTTCACGATTTCTTGTTTTTGTCGTATTTCAGGAGATATGGAGCGATTCGGAGTGATTTTGAGATCAAGAGGATTTGCACCCACTCCGGAGTGTCACCCAAAGCTCTTTTGAGGGATATTCGGCGATGGAAGACGAGTGGAAGAAGAAGGAACATCGTAGGAGCGACGAGGAAGCGAAAAGATGAAGATTGGGCATCTGCAGCATCTCACTCGACCGAGTGAACCACCCACTCGGCCGAGCAAGAAGACCACTCGGCCGACCAGACCGGACATGCACCACAGAAGGAAATCAGCGTGCACTCGGCCGAGTGACGATAGTCCACTCGGCCGAGTATGAAGATCCCCTCGCCCGAGTGGCATGGGAAAATCCACCATCAAAAGAGGCCGACTTCCTGGAAAAGTACAGGCGATTTCAGAGTTCCGACTCTGTCGAGTACTGAATGCCCCTCGGTCGAGTGAGTAAAGTCACTCGGCCGAGTCACTTCCGAAGACAGACCCCCCAAGACCCCCGACTTACTGGAATTTTACAGGGTATGTCACTCGACCGAGTGACATTTGTCACTCGGCCGAGTGAGCCGCCCCGTCTGCTGCATAAACTGCAATTTCTGGGTTGCGCAGGGGCATTTTTGTCACGATTTTTTGGGCGATTTTGAGGGGTATTTAAACCCAGTTTTTGCCCTAGTTTAGAAGAACTTTTTGATACTTTTTGCAGCCTTTTTAGAGAGCTTTTTAGATCATTAGATTTAGCTTTTCTCTTGGAGATTGAAAGGTTATTTTTGTTGGATGCTATTGGGTTCTCATTGGTTTGTCTCTTTTCTTATCAAAAACTCTATTTTTGTTGTTGATTTCTCTATTGCAATGAATTGTGCTGAATTTGCTATTGAATTTCTTATGAATTGCATGATGATTAGTGAGTAGTTTTATCGTCTTAGGGCATAGGGATGAACCCTATGAACCCTATTTCTAAATTGTGATGAATTGGTGAAATTCTTGCTAGAATTGATTAGGGTTAGGTTGGGATTGATTAATTACGAATGGCTAGGGATTCATATCGATTGGGATTTGCAAGAGATTGGGTCCCAATTGATAGGAAGCCCTAGAAATTCGATTTAGATTTACGATTGGACTTCTCTAGAATTGGTTTGCAAGAGATTGGGCCAAAGCTAGGATTTTTAATCGTGTTTCTATACCAATATCCGTTTGCAAGAGATTGGACGGGTAGGAACTATCTCAACCTAGGTCGTAGCTCGAGTTTGCACAAGAGTAGGCTCGAGATACGGTTGAACGATTATGTCATTCTTCACGCTAGCGGATTAGGTTATGGTTTGCAAGAGATTGGGCCCTACCCTAGGTTCGCTATAGACCGACAATAGCGCGAGAGCGTGAGCTTGGTTCTACATTTAGTTGCGACTAGTTCACCTAAAATTCAAGTCTAGCAATGATGTAACCTACGAATCACAACGATGAGATACGGTTCGTAGCGGGGACTCCCTATCCCTAGGCGCTTTATTTTATTGATATTTCTATCGACATTCGAACGATTGTGAAAATTTTACCCCAAATCATTCTCGACCATTTTGATAGCTAGGTGATTAGAAGGAGACACTGTCATTGTTCCTCCCTGAGTTCGATACCCGCTCGCCACTACACCGTGCGCTTGCGGTAAGACTACGAGTCGCTTGTCCCGAGTGCGTGTGCATACCGGGGCGCGATCAACCCCTTTTATTCATGCTCCCCCTTGAACCAATATTCATATATTCAATAAGCACATTTTCATTATTCATTAATGCTCCCCCTTAAACCAATATTCATATATATGCAACATGTAAGCATTAATGCACATATTCAAATCTATGCAACATGTAAGCATTAATGCACATATTCAAATCTTCTCAATTATTTCTCCCCCTTTTGTTATAATCAAAAGTGTATACATGAAGTCAAATTTCATACCACATGCAAACTAAAGAGTATTATAAATTACAACTAGCACTTGCATGTAGACATTCATAGAATAAGCACTTCAAATTCAATGAGAATTATAACATAGACTTCAACACCTTAGTGTAAGTGTGATGATTAAACATAGAAGCACATAAGGAGAACTTTTAAGAAATTCAACCAAAACCAATCCACATTTTCCATTAAACATGAAATCATCTAGGATTGAATTTCTCCATCTCATTAAAAATGAGTTCAAGGTACCACACCCAAAAAACATAGCCTATAAGGACTCTTAGATGTGGGGGTGGTATTGCTTGACGAGTATAACACCAACGCTAAAGATTACCCGTAAAGCATATGTTGGATACTCGTGTGTAGTGTACTTGCTAAGGATTGTATCCATTTTTCATATGGAGCTATTTTCATTCTTTTTCAATTTTTTCATATTCAATGCTTTTGTGCTCAATTTTTATCCATGGCAAGACACATCATCTCCCTTAGATTTTCAGTTATTTTTCATCCTACATTCACTTTTCAATATTTCATAAAAGATGTCTCCAAAAGTACAACAATATTTAATATTCTTTGAAGTGAAAGTGTAGGTGTAGAAATCAAATTATTCTAATCATTGAACATGTCATGGCTATTTAGAAAATCAAACATGCACATGTAGCCATAATAATAATACATCAATTTCTACATGGATATGATTATCATTCATTAATATCAATTAAATGATTCAAAAGAAAGATATACATTAAGCACCATTTCTTTGCTTTTAGTCTTTTTCAATTTTTTTATTTTTCTTTATAAAGAACTAAATAAGCTAGAAAGCAAACAAACTAGCACACAAATAAAAAACATGTCAAGTACACAAAACAAAAAAAACTATGAAGGTATGCATTTAGTTCAAAGAAGAAAAATATACATTCGCGTCGTAATTTGGCTAAGGAACTTAAATAATAAAACATTCAGTCGAAAGTTCCTCGCCATCTCCATCTTACCTACACGGAAGATGTTATGCATGACCTTGGAATCCAACAAGGTCCACTCATGTTAGTTATCAAATCTTTAGGAATCCACACTAGCTTAAACTTTATGTTTGTGTTCCTAAATTTGCAATAATGAGAAGTATGACCAACACTTGCACAAGTAAAGCACTTTGCATAAACATTTTTCACTTTGGTTGGCACATTGTGAAATCTCTTATAATTAGTCTTTTCGGCAAGTTTCAAACCATATCCAAGTTCACGTCTATTATTGCTATATAGTTGATTTTCAAGAATAGTATCCAAATATTGTTTTCCAATAGAAAATTTCTTGATGGACAATTCTAGGTGCGTGACTTTGGATTTCAATAAAGCATTTTCATTCACAAGCAAAGTGCATTTAATAATGAAAGTTTTCTTGTTTTCCTCTTCTTTCTTTTCAAAATCAATCATTTTTCTTTTAAGCTCATTATTTAGCATGCACAATTTATCATTAAGCTCTCTAATCATATATTCACTTTCAGTTTCATGCTTAATCAGATTTTTCTTATACATGCTAATCTCTTTTAATAAAGAGGGACAAGAAAGACAACCAATTTTTCAGGCATGTGAGCTTTCTCCTTTTTCAGCAAATCAATTGTAGAGTTGCATGCAACAAGTTTTTCTTTCATATTTTCAATTTCCTTAAACATGTTGTACTCTTCTTGTTGCATTTCAAAGTTGTCATTTTGATAAGCATCTAAGGTGGATTCTAGCTCTACAATTTTATCTTGCATTTCTTTACAAATAATTAGAAGGTCAGCTTTACTATCAGATTTTACCTCATCATGTTTGCCCATCAAGCAGAGGGAAGAGTGGGCTTCATACACCTCATTCTCATCTTCGTTTTCCATGTCCCACGTTAACGCTAGAGCTTTTCCCTTCTTCTTTTCTGCTGGTTTATTATTGTCTTATGGGCAATCCTTCATGTGATGTCCTATGTTCCTGCATTTATAACACATAAATTTTTCATAGTAATCTGATCACAGGAATTTCTAGCAGGATTAGAGTTATAAGAGCGACTAAACCTTGGTTCCATTTATGCTCTTCCTTGTTTGGTCTTGATGAATTTTCTGAAGTTTTTGACCATTAGTGCTTGCTCCTCGTTCTCATCTTCAACTTCGCTAGCTTGACGAGCTAGTGGTTTTAGAGCCTTTTCATTTGGTTTCTCTCTTTCTTCAATGTTCTGCAGCTCAAGCTCGTGTGATATCAAGTTACCTATCAAGTCCTCCACTCTCATTTGTGATAGATCTTTAGCTTCTTGAATGGCAATGACTTTAGGCCGGAACGAGCTTGGTAGCGCCATTAAGATTTTCATTATCTGCTCAAGACTAGAGAATGGCTTACCAAGGGAGCTAGACTTGTAGATGATGTTGGTGAACCTCGCAAACATCTCTGAGATGGATTCTAATGGAAGCATGCGAAAGCTCTCGTACTCTGTGCTAAGCAAGGCAAGTTTAGACTCCTTTACCTGTGGCGTTTCCTCATGCGTCACCTCTAGCGTATGCCATATTTCCTGCGCAGTTTGACAATGTGAGATATGATTAAATTCAAATTTGTCAATAGAGAAAATAAGCGCATTCATAGCTTTACCATTTAAAGAATAAAGACTCCAATTAGCATCATTCCATTTTTCTTCAGGTTTAATTATTTCAGTGTCTTCAATTTTAACCACAGGTGGTTTATATCCATTTTCAACAATTTTCCACACTTTATAATCAACAATCACTAAATAAATTTTCATTCTAGATTTCAAATAAGCATAATCAGCACCATTAAATTTAGGGGATCATGATATGGACTGACCTTCAGCAAAAGCACAATCAATAGAATTCATGGTCAATCTAGCCTAGATCCTCTAACCTGCTCTGATACCACTTGTTGGATTGGGATCTAAGCCTGGAGGGGGTGAATAGGCTAATAAAAATTCTAGTGCAACCTACGAGCAATCACAGGTAGTTATAGCAGATGCAGAGTAAACAATAAGCAATCATAGAGTACGCATCAGATTTACCTTGGTTCGGTCGACCCACGACCTACGTCCAGCCTCCAAAGAAAATACTAGATTAATAATGTAACAGTTACAACCATAAGTTAGAGCACCATCATCTCTACACTCACCAGGCTCTCCGTACCCCACGACACACGTGTTCAACAAAACTAATCCTAGTATAAACTTTATATTGACTAACCCCAACTAGTCAAGTCCCTTTTGTCTAGTACGACACTAAACAAGACCCCAAAAAAGTATGGTAAAGTTTCCCTTACAAAGATCGCTACTACTACACAAATATAATAATAAGAAGTTTAGGAAATCTCAGTTTGTGTAGCGGTAGTCGTCTCTGTCAATCAGCTCAGGTCAAATCGTATCTGACATAATGTAGTCGCCAACATCATGTCCTCCCTTGAAACTTGTGGCCTTGTTGAAGTATCCCCCTTCTATGTTACGGCCATGGTTGTCTCCCCGTGTTGTAGCTTGCACAATTAAGTAGATGGGAAGATCCTTGATGAAACTAGCGGCCTTGATGCTTGGAACTTGCGCACTATGTCTTGGAGATGGAGAAGACCCCTTGCTAGGATGTTGCACAATGTATCTTGGATATGGAGCAAGGTTGCGCAATGGAGAGGATGCTTGGCAATTGCCTGCTTGCTACTTGCGCAAGGTAGGAGAGCAATAGAGTTTTTGGCTTTCTAGGGTTTGCGCAAGGTGGATATGATATGCTCTTGGCTTGGTGGCTTGCAATGAAGAAGATGAAGCTTGAGTTCTCTTTTGGCCAAGTAGGTTGCGGAAATAGAGCTTTTGCAATGGTGATTTGCGCAAGGAGCTATGGCATTGGAGTTCTTGGCTTTGAGGAGGAGAGAAGATAAAGCTTTTAGGCAATGGAGTTCTTGGCTTTGTTTGTTGCGCAATATAGGAGTTTTGAGCATGGAAACTTGCAGCTATGGAGCTCCCCACTTGGTGTTGGCCGAATTCCTTTGGTTGTCCACTCTCTCTAAATCTCTCTCTTTGAACATGGGTTTATATAGGAGAGGATGAGAATCAATTAGAATCCCATAATTGATGGAGATTGAAAGGAATCCTAACGTAATTAGGATTTGAATGAATCAACATGGATATGGAGTTTGAATATGGATGGCTATAGTATTTGAATTTGAATGGCTATAGAATTAGAATTGGATCGCATTTAATCACCTTTGATTTGCATGAGATTCTCCATATCTCTCCATCTTTGACCTAGTCTTCAATTTGCATGGCCTTAGGATTTGATTCATGCACCAAATTGATTTGAATTAATTCAAACATGGATTTGAATTGATTTCCTCATTATCTCTCCATCTTTGACTAAGTACAATATTTGTAGCCATTGTCTCTTTCTTTGACTTAATCCAATTAGCTAATGCATGACAAATTCTCCATCACTTTGACTTAGTTTCCCGTTGTGTATTTGCAAGAGTGCCATTCCTAAAAACACTTAGCACATACATTAAATCGTTCACACATGTTTGTTATCATCAAACACGACGTCATCGATCGTTGTATCCAACTACACATTGTATCCAACAAAAAGGCCATCTCAAGTTGACACAGAGCTATTGACCATAACATGGTGTATTATGGCATTGAGTTAAGTCCCTTTATCTTCCCTACTAATGGTTGGACTTCCTCACACTTCATTTTTCTTTTGCAGATGGTTGCTCTCTACTATATTTGCTTATTAAGTTAAGGTGTTAGGCACTATGAGGTGCATTTCACCGGTAGATAAGAAAAGCAAAGAGGGTGCAAATGTAACTAAAGAAGCTCAAGAGATATTAGAGGCCAAGAAAAAGAGAGAATCATGTAAGCCAGATAGAAGGGCTTATTGCTAACCTATACACACTTTAAGAGAAAGCAAGCTTAAGGATGAAGTCAATGCCTTTACCATCAAGGTATCCAAACATTGAGATAATGTCTATACACACTTTAAGAAAAATTCACGGCACATTGGACCTTTATCTTATTAGGAAGTCTGATTCTTTGGCATGGGGAGGAGGTTAAGCCAATCGCACTTTTAGCACATACCTCAGGTGCCTAACTTAGCTCAGTATGCTTTTATCAGAAAGGCATTGAGGTAATGTCAAAACCATGTAACAATTTGTACCTTTATCCATTTAACAGGCTTGAGTCTTGGTTCGTGGGAGGGTCGCTAAGACCATTGCTATTTTTGCGCATGTCTCGGCCCCCACCATAGCTTGGCATACTTTTGTCAAGGAAGGTACCACTGTAATATCCGAAAAGCATGACATATCAGACCCCTATCTTGTTAGGGGGTTCGATTCATTGGTATTTGGAGGGTGGCCTAGCCCATTGCAATTTGCATGCACCTTAACCCCCCCAACTTAGTCTAGTATAATTTTGTCAAAAGGGGACCACAGTAATATTGAAAATGAGAAATAGTTCAAACCCTTATCATGTTAAGGAGTTTGAGCTTGTCCTATGGATGTGGTTGAGCCCTTTAAGATTTTCATATGTACATCGGCCCCTGACTTAGCTCAATATACTTTTGTCGAAAAGGCACCAATGTAATGTTGAAAAAGGATGACACATTAGACCCTTATCCTTTTAATGTTGAATAGTGAATCAGTGTTAATTTTGATGATGAGCAATATATTGGGTACTAATAATCTCTTGAGTGTAATTATATAAATAATAAGCAAACATGACCAACCATACAAATCAAGTAGGAGTGAAGCCAACAAAGATCATGGAGAGCAAAGACAGCCAAGACATATGGATGAAGTGCAAGATTACATCAAGAAGCTTTATGTAAAATATTTATTTTGACGTAATATTTATTTTAGTCTTCGTATCATGTTAAAGTCTTTCTTGCAATTCACACACACTTGGAACACACACAAAATGTTTAAAACATATTTTGAAAATTATTTCCTTAGTTTTAGAGCTAGTATCAGTGTATTAGTATAGGAGTCAACTTACACTAGTGTATGAGTCAACTACTAGTCGACTACCAAGTATACAATACTTGACTACCACTGTGTTGGTAGCTTATAGCGATTGGTTTTTTGCCTGTTTTTTCTTACTATTGGAGGACTGTTTTGGTCATTTTGTGGTGACATAATTGAGGGTTATATATACGGTATTGTTGCTGAAGTTATTACTAACTTTTTTGATCAAATTTCTTGAGCAAAAATCAATTTCAAAGAGAAAAGCTTTTAAGTAAAACCCTCTTATTATGGCCTATGTTTTAAGATTTCTCACATCTCCTTTAGCCAAACTTCTTGATTTCAAAGAGCTTTTTTTCTTATACTGTGAAGATCAATCACTATATCCACTGCTTAATGATGCAAACCTATAATTACCGCAAGCGCATGGTCGTGTCGTGTAGCCTACGGGTCGAACACATGGAGGCGATGGTAAGAGTATCGATCAATTATATATCTAATTAGCTATGCTAATGGTAACAGGGATGAGGGAAAAAGGTGTCAGGGCTAAGCATCGCTGCTACTGTAGGTTAATAATGGGATTGATCTAGCTTCTCATTCTAGGAGGGTAAAGCTGTCTTTGAGGGTTTAATCTCAGTATCCGTTCTCTCCCCCAATGGTTCGTCGGTAATAAGGAGAACGAGGGGCATAGTTTGGATCTCTGTTAAGGCTCGATGGTTCGTCGATAGCATCAGTTAAGATGATTCAAATAATTACACCCGATGGTTCATTGGTGCCTATTTATCAGAATGTCAATCTACCACTATGTGTATCAAACCAAAAGCCCAATGGTTCGTCGGTGGTAAGGGTTGTATAGCCACCAAAGCACCGATTTGTCGTCGGTGGTTAGGGGTTACAGAGCATACTAGTGATAATATTGAAATAAGCACACATCCAACACTAAGCCCTAGTAATAATCTACTAGAACGATCTTTGGAGCGATCAACCCGCATGTGTAATCTACACTAGGGTTCAACTTTTCCCTAGGCACAAAAATCTACTCGCTAAGTATGATAATAAACAACAAGTAAACATGAAGAGAAACATCACAAGAGAAAACTAAGAACAATAGAAGGAAATAGAAATCTATAATTACATATAAAGAAATAAAGAGTCTTAAATACGTGGAGAAAACAACCCCCAAACGGGGAGAAACCCTAAGAAAAACGCAAGAAGATCCTCCTCTCAATCGATCAACATTCTATTTATAATCCCCAACGAAACAGTAGGAAATTAGGAGCGCACGGCCGTGTCACTAATCGACATGGCTGTGTCGTCGCCAAGAAACTAGGTCAAATAAAGGCTACCATCTTGGGCACTACTATGTCGCTAATTGGCACGGCCGTGTTGACCAATCTTCAGCTCTAGGCAACTCCAGGCGCACGGCCTTGCGAATGGTCGTGTTTGTAGACTGACAGAAATGATGTTCTATTTTAATTTGGATAAGGCCATGTAGTGAAGCCGCATGGCCGTATCACAGAAGCCACAGATCCTCCTATTGGGCTGATATGATGACACGGCCGTGCGTTTGCACGCACGGCTGTGTTGGCGGTACTTTGGCCCTTTTCTTCTCCCTTTGGCCATGATCTTCGTCATTCTTCATCGTCATCTCTCCATTGCTTCTCCAATCGCTATTATGCATTGTTTTGTTCACTTTTTCGTCATTTTATCCTAAAATACACAAAACATACATTGGAAGCATAAAGTGGATAAAAGTGGGTAAAACGGGCAAAAGGGCGAGAATGATACATAATAAAAGGGGAAAGAGCGGGGTGAAGGGGGTGTAAAAATGCATATAAAATACATGCAACAAATTTCCCTAAGCTAAACTCTTGCTCATCCCCAAGTAAGATAAGACATGAAGAAAACTTGCAATTTTTGTGCATGTCTCGGCCCCTAACATAGCTCGGCATACTTTTGTCAAGAAAGGCACCACTGTAATATCCGAAAAGCATGACATATCGGACCCCTATCTTGTTAGGGGGTTCGAGTCATTGGTATTTGGAGGGTGGCCTGGCCCATTGCATTCTACATGTACCTTAACTTAGCCCAGTATACTTTAGTCAAAAAGGGACCACGGTAATATTGAAAATGAGAAATAATTCAAACCCTTATCCCGTTAAGGAGTTTGAGTTTTGTCCTATAGATGTGGCTGAGCCCTTTAAGATTTTCATATGTACATCGGCTCCTGACTTAGCTCAATATACTTTTGTCGAAAAGGCACAAATGTAATGTTGAAAAAGCATGACACATTAGACCCTTATCCTTTTAATGTTGAATATTGAGTCAATGTTAATTTTGAAGATGAGCAACATATTGGGTACTGTTAAGGCCAAAAATGGCGTTAATGGTATGTGGGCTAACGTAGACCTCTCCTATTGAGGTGGAGCCTCGTAGCTGGTTGTGTGGGACCCTAGTTAGTAGACCGGTGTCGTTGATAGGCAGAATTGGAGTGTAATGGTCGTTCGACCCGTTGAATAAATCAAATCTTGAACGAACGTTGATGGAGATACGACCTTCTTGTTGAGACACTCAATGAGCTTCAGGTATCACAAAGGAAAGTTAAAGGGGTCAGATCTGGGTCTCGACTCAAATCCCCTCCGATACTTAAGTTAGTATGAGACTTAAGGGATAGAGCTTGGAGCTGCCAAGATTGACCCACAGAGACTCGTGTCAAGTCAAGCGTCGCAAGCTATTTAGAGGAAGAAATATTAAGTGGAATATAGAATGTCAGCGTATTGAAACTCGTGCCTCCTTTGTTTTGTTCATCCCATGTGTATTTATAGACTTCTCAGGTCTCTTCAGTGACATTGGGAGGATAACGGTCCCCAATTATAGCGCCTCCCCTTAATAAGAGTAACCGTCACCTACGTCCCCACTATTTATGAGCTTCCTCCAATACCACGTTCGATGGGCAAAAGCGCAACTGTCGAATGGCACGTTGGCTTTGACTGAGTTTCCTTCAGGTTTCTTTCGTGGGATTTGTGGGCTTTAATCACTCGTTGAACGTGTCCCTCGAAAGCCGGCCCAATGATGCAACAATGGCCACAGTCGCTCGAGTTCAGACAGTTCGTCTGTTGGGGTCAATCGATGTTACATCTCACAATGGGGCATGGCAATCGAGGAACTAATACTCGAGTTTTAGGCGCCAAAGTGCTTGCTTTACTAATTTGGACGATGCGCTGATTTGAAACCCAAGATACTAGGAGGTTTGGATCTCCGACATGTGTCCCAACACATTGAGGTCACCTTGTCAAAATAAGACGGTTCCAGAGGGAAAAGTTGAAATCATCGTCTTCATCATTCCTAACTTAGATTTTCTTATTTGAAAATGGCTTCATCATTTGTTCATGCCTATGGTAGGAGCTCGGCTTCTGTCGCGCATAAGAGTAAGGAGGAAGCTGATGTGCCTAGCCTAATCGCCAACCAAATCTCCAAAGTGGGCACGGACCAAATCCTCGAATTCCAGGAAAAATATGTCTGGCTCGACTACCAGATCCAGTTTCCAGACATGGATGAAAGGGTTCATCGTCCTGGCGAGCGGGAGATTGGGGTTTATGTCAAATCCTTTCATCGAGGGCTTCGATTCTCCATGCATCCTTTCATACGCTATTTACTGAGTACATTGAACCTTTCCCTTTGCCAGCTGATGCCAACCTCCATAGGGGTGTTGGTTAGGGTCATCGCTCTGTGCATAAAGAAGAAGGTTGAACCGACGATGGGGTTGTTCAATTTCTTCTTCTCGATTCCTCCCCTCAAGAATCTGGGTTGGTATATGATAACAGCCTGCCCAGGTAGGAAACTATTTGACGATTTCCATTCCTCGAATTCAAATTGAAAAAACGAATTCGTATTTGTGGTCTTTCAAGGCGAGGCAAGCTTTTGCACCGAATGGGGTGTGCCTGATTTGGGTCCGGCCGCGGACAAGCCTTTGTCCAAAGAGTATAAGGAAATCACCAATGCATTGTTGAATCTGCCAGAGGGGATAATGAAGACGAAATGGTTGTGGTCTGACCTGGAGCTGCATCAGACTGTATGGACGAAAGGTCGATCCGACTTTGCCCATCAACCATTTATCTTCGCCTTATTGAATCTTGCTTTTTCCTTGTAGACATGGTTGGTCCGGAGTACCAGGTGGACCCTGCGTTGAGAGAGGGGTCGAGGCTTCCATCAGAGAAGCTGAGGAGAGTATGATATCTCCTCAAGTGCCCCTTCTGGAGGAAGGAGTGACACTGACCTTTGAGGATTTACCCATTTTATTTCATGGGGATTCTCAACTGGCTCGTCCTCAGTAGAAGAAAAAGAAAAAGCCGCCTACCAAATTTAAGGTGGTTGCAGTTGATGTGAAGAAAAGGAGGCGTCAACTTCAGCTTAGTGACTTGGAGCTATCTGGGTCGGATGATGCCGTGGGTCGGCTTGCATTTTTGGATGTGAGTCAATTGCATGACGAGGCCCATCCCCATGAGCAGGGACAAGGGACTCTTGCATAAGGAGATTTAGGAGAGTCCCCACCTCTTCCGGAGCATATTCTGCATCAAGATTCATGGCCTTGAGGGTCTGTTCTCTCCAGTGTCTCTAGCTGAGGATATTCCCAAAGAATTTAGATCACTTTTGCTGGAAAGTCGAGCGCATCAGGCCCCATTTAATTGTCTCATGGAGGAGCTCCTTCAGACGGAATTTTCGATCAAGAAAGTTGATTCTGCT
The DNA here is from genome assembly GCA_030789695.1 of Scilla litardierei. Classification (NCBI taxonomy): domain Eukaryota; kingdom Viridiplantae; phylum Streptophyta; class Magnoliopsida; order Asparagales; family Asparagaceae; genus Scilla; species Scilla litardierei. The sequence continues at coordinate 698,714,554 of CM061142.1, forward strand.
CTTTCGGATTGCGGGCTGCCTCAAGGATCGCTGAGAATGAAACCCTTCCCTAGGATAGGGCCGTCATGGAGAGGGTTGATTACAAGAGGCTCTCTTCAATTGCCATTCATGTGAACATTCAGGTAACTATTGCGCTAGTCTTCAGTATGAATGAAGCAGACATGGATGTTGACAGCTGTAACTTGTATGTAGGCTCTTGTGGCTAATGCTGTGTTGCACCGATGCGCATCGGTGGTGGCCAACCACAAAGTCACACTGGGGACAGTCAAACTGGCCACCGAGAAGTCTCAGGCGAAGCTGAATAGACTGGAGCTTCTGTGTAAATTGATACGGTCATGGGTGCTCGAACTCGAGCACGAGTTAAGTAAGTCTCGTAAAAGGGAGGCTGATCAAACTATCTCGAGGAAGAAAACAGAGAAGACGCTACTGGAAGAGAAGGCTAAGTGGAAAGTTAGATAGAACAAACTACTTGCCCGACTCGTTGACAACTTTCAGGGAGTCGACACAGAGGACATCGCGGAGAAGGCGGTCCAAGAATATAAGGATACATTGCCCGACTTCGATGAATTGTATACACAGGGGTATGAGCAGTGTCGGTTGGAAGTAAAGGATCGATTCCTCGATATCACCGCTGAGATTGACCAGATCCCCATGTTTTTTCCGATCGTCGAAGGTGATGCTCAAAGTCAGGACATGGAGGGGGTCGCTCCTGTTGGCAAAGTTGTCACCGTGGCAGTGAATATGCAGATGTCGGTGCTCGTGGGATCAAGAGCATGTTTCTTCGATTGAAGGAGACCAAGGGCATCTTGATTCGCTGATGGATCTTAATTCTCTTCTTACCCCCACCAAAATTTTCAAATGGGGGCATTCGCCGTAGAAATAATGACAATTTTGTAATGTTAGATAATGCCAGAAATGTTGACTTATATCTCTTTGTTTGTCATTATTCGTATGGATGGGCGTATTTCCTGTTGGCCCCTTTCAACAGGTTAAGCCCTTGCTTATGACAGCCGGGATTGAATCGTTGAATTATAGTCAAGCTAGACCAATTCGTTCAGTCGCGAAGGGGGTAATCCTATCGTCTTATGGCTGACGACACGAGAGGGTCATTCAGTTGTGAGGGGGTGGCCCCTTCGTCTTACAGCCGAACGATACGAGAGGGTCGTTCAGTTGCGAGGGGGTGCCCCTTCGGCTTATAACCAAATGATACGAGAGGGTCGTTCAATTGCGAGGCTATGGCCCTTTGTCTTACAGCTGAACGATACGCGAAGGTCATTCAGTTGCGAGGGAGTGGCCCCTTCGTCTTATAGCTAAACGATACGGTAGAGTCATTCAGTTGCAAGGGGTGGCCCCATCATCTGACGGATGATTATACGAGAGGTTCATTCAATTGCGAAGGGTGTCCCCTTCGTCTTACAGCTGACGACACGATAGAGTTGTTCAGTTGCAAGGTGGTGTCCCCTTCATCTTACAGCTAAACAATACGAGAGGGTCGTTTAGTTGTGAGAGGGTGTCCCCTTCGCCTTAAGGCTAACAACACGAGAGGGTCGTTCAGTTGCGAGGGGACGGCACCTTCGTCTTATAGCTAAACGATACGAGAGGGTCATTCAGTTGCGAGGGGGTGTCCCCTTCGTCTTATGGCTGACGACACGAGAGGGTTGTTCAGTTGCGAGGGGGTGTCTCCTTCGTCTTATGGCTGACGACACGAGAGGGTCGTTTAGTTGCAAGGGGGTATCCCCTTCTTCTTACAGCTAAATGATACGAGAGGGTCATTCAGTTGCAAGGGAGTGGCCCCATTGTCTTACGGCCGATGACACGAGAGGGTCGTTCAGTTGCGAGGGGATGACCCCTTCGTCTTACAGTTGAACGATACGAGAGCGTCGTTCAGTTGCGAGGGGGTGTCCCCTTCATCTTATGACTGAAGACACGAGAGGTTTGTTCAATTGCGATAGGGTAGCACCATCGTCTTACGGCTGACGACATGAGAGGGTCGTTCAGTTACAAGGGGGAGGTCCCTTCGTCTTAAGGTTGAATGATACGAGAGGGGGTGGTCCCATCGGCTTACGACTGAACTAAACGGTAGAGTCATTTCATTGTGAGGGGGTGTCCCCATCGTCTTACGAGTGACGACACGATGGGGTCGTTCAGTTGCAAGGAGGTGTCGTTCAGTTGCGAGGGGGTAGAACCTTCGTTTTACAACTGACGACACGAGAGGGTCGTTAGTTGCGAGTGGGTGGACCCTTCATCTTATGGCTGAACGATACGAGAGGGTCGTTTAGTTACGAGGGGGTGGCCCCTTCGTCTTACAGCTGAACGATACAGTAGAGTCGTTCTGTTGCAAGAAGATGGCCCCATCGTCTTATGGATGATGACACGAGAGGTTCATTAAGTTGCGAGGGGGTTTCCCCTTCGTATTATGGCTGACGACACGAGAGGGTCGTTCAGTTGCGAGGAGGTGTCTCCTTCGTCTTATGACTGACGACTCGATAGTGTCGTTCAGTTGCGAGGGGGTGGCCCCTTTGTCTTACAGCTGTCGACACGAGAGAGTCGTTCAGTTACAAGGGAGTGGCCCCTTCGTCTTACAGCTGAACGATACGAGAGGGTCGTTCAGTTGAGATGGGGTGGCCCCATCGTCTTATGGCTGATGACATGGTAGGGTCATTCAGTTGCAAGGGGGTGTACCCTTCGTCTTATGGGTGATGACTCGATAGTGTCGTTTAGTTACGAGGGGGTGGCCTCTTCGTCTTACAGCTGAATGATACGAGAGGGTCGTTCAGTTGCGAGGGGGTGTCCCCTTCGTCTTACGACTGACGACACGAGATCTGTCTATTATTTGACCTTTAACAGCACTTGCAGAAAGAAGTGTTGTCTATTAACTGTGCCTCTAATAAACAATGCTTACAGAAAAAAGTGTTGTCTATTATCTGACCTTTAACATCGCTTGCAGAAAGAAGCGATTATCCGACCTTTAACAACGCTGGCAGAAAGAAGCGATGTCTATTATATGTGCGTCAAATAAACATCACTTATAATTGGCAAGCGCTGTCTAACATGTGCTATTAAATGTCTTTTTTGTAGTTGTGATTGCATCGCAAGGTTCAAATGTCAAGAATTATAATTTTGGCTTGGTGTAAGTTCTTAGAATGTTAAAGCTCTTGATAAAGCGCACACACTTAGGATATTCCAAAAATGATTTAAAAATGTTTTTAAAACGTGTTAAAATGCTTTATATGTTATGAATGAGGGAGGCCTTTGGCCTCCCCTCCTTCATTACCCATTCATTAGGCCCCCATTACTTAGAGTAATGGGGACCCTTGGTCTCCTAGAGGCTTTTGGCCTCCCCACTATGAGATATATAAATATAGCACCATGGCTCTTAGCTATGGTGACTTATTCTTAGCAATGAAATTCTCTCTCTCTCTCTCTTGAGTTCATTATCATACAACACGTTATCAGCACGTTTGCTCCCCTTTTCTTGAGCCTTTCTACCCTCAATCCATCCCAAAAATTTGTTACGCTATTCTTACTTGTGACGCGCGAAGGAATCTCTTGTTGCGGCTCTACGTATCGGCGTTCCTATTGTGCGTACTCGGAGCGTGGGATTTTATATCTACGGATCTTCTCATTTTTCGATCGTCCCTAGATTTATAATCTAGAGATAAATGGCAAAATTGGCAAGCGTCGATTTCGAGGTCCTAGATTCTGCAGGGACAAATTACCTGAGTTGGCGAGTGGACCTGAAGTTTCACTTGCGTTCAATGGCCCTCCTTGGGTCCATTTTGGCTCCTTCCTCGGCCCCAGCAGCGGCCGAAGCTTCTGCTACAGCTAGCAGCAGCCCCACAACCACTGTATCCGATGTAGATAAGACGAAAGCCATAATCTACATTAGGAAACATATAGATCGGACCTTAAAGGCCGAATACTTAACGGTTGAGGACCCGAAGGACCTGTGGACAGCACTGGAAGCACGGTATAAACATCAAATTGATGTTATATTACCCCGTGCCAGTTATGAGTGGGAAAACCTCAAACTTCAGGACTATAAGTCCGTCGCTGAGTATAATTCTGCACTTCATAACATCACCTCACGCCTGAAGTTGTGCGGTGAAGAAGTGACAGAACAGCGCATGTTGGAAAAAACATTTACCTCGTTTCACGAGAAAGATGCAATCCTCATGCAGCAGTATCGTGAACGCAACTTCACGAGATTCTCCGATCTGATCTCATGCCTACTTAGAGCAGAGCAGAATCGAGATTTACTGCTAGCAACTCATAACTTACGTCCAGCTGGCACTACCCCTATCCCTGAAGCCCACTACGTTTCTCCCCAGAAGTGGAAAAACAAGAGGAAGACTAAAAATACTAAAGGGAAAGCGGTAATGAAGCAACCAAGAGGTGCAGCTCCCCAGACAAACAAAAACAATAAAGGGAAAAGAAACTTCACTTGGAAGCGAAAGGACACCAAGCACGTGTCACTTCCAAAGAAGACCCGGGAGGACAAATGCCATAGATGCGGAATGACTGGCCATTGGTCCAGAAACTGCCGCACTCCTCGCCGCCTACAGGATCTATACTATGCGAGCCAGAAGTCTCAACCTGAAACAAACTTGGCAGGTGTACAGCCGTCAACAGTCTTTACTGCTAAAGACTTCGAGAACGACGATCTGCTAGATTGAGCATCATCATTTATCTATGCATTTAGAATTCGATGTATCTTCATCTGTTATTTGCTTTAGTGCGGACTTTTATTTATGAATGTTGTCTACATTTTCCCTCAAATAAAATTTCTTTTTTTGGCTTATATAGATGATGTCTGAGTGCCTATGGACAGTGCCTCGACGCACACAATCCTTCGCGATCATTGCTATTTTAATAGCTTAAACAAATATGACGGTCCTGTTATCACAATTTCAGGACTATCCCAAATAATCGAAGGAACTGGTGAAGCAATTATATTGCTCCCAAATAACACAAGACTTCAAATTAATAATGCATTATTCTCTCCTATATCAAACAGAAATCTCGTAAGTTTCAAGGATTTCCGTTTAAACGGATATCACTTAGAGACCAGGGATAAAAATAAGGTTGAATATCTAATTGTAACTCGTCAAAAAGATGACCGGAAGATCATCTGCGAGCGATTCAAGGGACTCCCGTCGGGTCTATACCAAACATACATTCAACCAGTAGAAGCCAATATGATTGAACACCAGACGTGCCAATCAACTACCAGAATTTCAACTCTGGCACAATAGACTTGGTCACCCTGGAACAGCAATGATGCGCCGCATCATCACTGAATCCCGTGGACACAAATTGAAGAACCTGAAGATTCTTCAAACGGGTGAATTTCCATGTCTCCCTTGTTTTAAGGGAAAACTAATAACGAGACCATCCCTCCTGAAAGTGGGATTAGAGTCTCCTGGCTTCCTTGAGAGAATTCATGGTGACATTTGCGGGCCTATTCACCCTGCAAGTGGCCCATTTCGGTACTTCATGGTACTAATTGATGCATCAACCAAATGGTCTTATGTGTGCCTCTTGTCCACCCGCAACCTAGCTTTTCCAAAGCTATTGGCACAAATAATAAGGTTGCGTGCTCATTTCCCCGATAACCAAATCAAGAAACTACGTCTTGATAATGCGGGAGAATTTACTTCACAAGTCTTCGAAGACTATTACCGGGCAACGTGTATTGAAGTTGAACATCCTGTAGCACATGTTCACACCCAAAACGGATTAGCTGAGTCCCTTATAAAGAGACTCCAATGGATTGCACGTCCATTGCTTATGCAATCCCAGTTGCCTGTGGATGCTTGGGGGCATGCTATTTTACATGCCGCATCACTTATTAGGATAAGACCCTCTGGAGGTCACACTTTATCCCTGATGCAACTAGCATACGGCGCACCTCCGGATATCTCTCATTTGAGAGTGTTTGGTTGTGCGGTATATGTCCCAATAGCACCACCACAGAGGACCAAAATGGGTCCTCAGCGTCGTCTAGGTATATATATTGGGTTTGATTCGCCCTCTATTATCAGATACCTTGAACCCCTGACGGGTGACGCATTCAAGGCACGTTTTGCAGACTGTGAATTTAATGAGAAATTTTTTCCAAAACTGGGCACACAGTCTAAGAAGCCAGAAGCTTCTGAGACCATTAGTTGGGACCAGAAGTCTTTGTCCCTATATGATCCGCGTACTAATCTGTGTGAAGATGAGATCCTGAAGATCCTTCACATCCAGAATACAGTACATCTTTTACCGGATAAATTCACGGACAACCAGAAGATTGTCCGTTCACACGTCCCTGCTGCCAATACGCCAGCTAGGATTGACATCCACATAGATGGATGCAGCCCACCGGCAGCAGAATTGGTTGTACCTCAAATGAAAAGAGGACGCCCACCAGGTTCAAAAGATAAAGTTCCTCGAAAGAGGAAGACTCCTGGCGATACTAAGATTATCCCTCCACAGGATGCTGAGCTCAGACCAGCTACTTCTCCCCTCCTGATTTCCCCAGCAGATGAAACAATAGGAGAAAAATCATTAAATTTTGTACGTACTGGAGCAGTACTGGACAGAAATAGCATAGTCGTCGACGACGATTTTGCGTTCGATATTGCCGTTCACGTCACTGAATATGACGATGACGTCGAACCACGATCTCTAGCGGAATGTAAACGCAGAGATGATTGGCCAAAGTGGGACGAGGTAATAAGAGTAGAGCTGGACTCACTCTTGAAATGCAAAGTCTTTGGACCAGTAGTCCAAACACCAGTAGGTGTAAAACCTGTGGGATATAAGTGGGTTTTCATAAGAAAAAGAGATGAAAATAATGTAATCGTTCGCTATAAGGCACGCCTTGTAGCCCAGGGATTTTCCCAAAGACCGGGGATTGATTACCAAGATACGTATTCCCCGGTCATGGATTCGATCACCTTCCGATTTTTAATCAGCCTAACTTCTCTGGACAGCCTAGAAATGCAGCTCATGGACGTTGTGACTGCATATCTATATGGCGATATAGATTAAAATATCTATATGAGACTTCCTGATGGGTTTAATCTACCCCCAGAGATGAAAGAGATACCTTGGGACGTATTCTCTGTAAGGCTACATAGATCATTATATGGTCTAAAACAATCGGGCAAGATGTGGTATAACAGACTAAGTGATTTTCTTGCACAGCAAGGATTCACGAATAACGAAGTCTGCCCGTGTATCTTTATCAAAAGAACGGGAACAGGATTTGTCATCATAGGTGTATATGTAGATGACTTAAATCTCATAGGATCTCCTGCAGAGATCAAAGAGATATCTGAAAGCCTTAAACATACTTTTGAAATGAAAGACCTAGGCAAAACAAAGTATTGTCTTGGCTTACAGATAGAACACCTAAGAGGTGGAATCCTATTACACCAATCTAATTATACAAAGAAACTTCTACGCAAGTTTCATATGGATAAATGTCATCCTTTAGGTACTCCTATGGTCGTAAGATCACTAGATGTACATAAGGACCCCTTCCGGCCACTGGAAGAGGGGGATGAGATACTGGGTCCTGAAGTACCCTACCTCAGTGCCATTGGAGCACTTCTATATCTGGCTAACTGTACGCGTCCCGATATAGCGTTTACAGTTAATCTACTAGCCAGACACAGTGCTGCGCCCACAAAGCGCCACTTGAACGGAGTAAAGCATCTTCTGCGATACCTTCAGGGTTCCATTGATCTTGGACTTTACTACCAGAGAGGTGCCTCCCCCAAATTGTTTGGTTATGCTGATGCAGGTTATCTCTCTGATCCGCACACGGCAAAATCTCAAACAGGTTTTGTATTTACCTACGGAGGTACTGCTATCTCTTGGAGATCGGTAAAACAAACCACTACTGCTACATCTTCCAACCATACAGAGCTCATCGCGATCCATGAGGCGAGCAGAGAATGTTTTTGGCTACGCTCCGTCGTCCAACACATCCTCCAATCCACTGGCCTGAAGACCAGTGATCTGGAGCCTACTGCCCTATTCGAAGACAACGCCGCATGCATTGCTCAGCTTCAGAAGGGCTACATCAAAGGCGACAGGACAAAACACATTTCTCCCAAGTTTTTCTGGACGCACGAGCAGAAGAACGACAAGGAGATTGAAGTTCGACAGATCCAGTCATGCAACAACTTAGCTGATATTTTTACTAAGGCATTGCCTAAATGTACTTTTGTAAAGCTTGTAAAGAACATTGGTATGCGACAGTTGAAAGACCTGCAAGCCTGAAGCTTGTACGGATCAGGGGGAGTAACATGTGGGTTGCACTCTTTTTCCTTAAGCTGTTGGGTTTTCCCACTGGGTTTTCCACAGCTAAGGTTTTAACGAGGCAAACACACTTACTCTGGATCCAGAAGTATCCACCCCTTGCCTCAGTAGCTGAGACCGAAGTGATGAATGTGTAAGGGGGAGTGTTATGAATGAGGGAGGCCTTTGGCCTCCCCTCCTTCATTACCCATTCATTAGGCCCCCATTACTTAGAGTAATGGGGACCCTTGGTCTCCTAGAGGCTTTTGGCCTCCCCACTATGAGATATATAAATAGAGCACCATGGCTCTTAGCTATGGTGACTTATTCTTAGCAATGAAATTCTCTCTCTCTCTCTCTCTTGAGTTCATTATCATACAACATTATATTAATATATAATTTTTACCAAATTTTTTCAAAGTATTTTATGTAGCTTTTATTGAAACTTGATTTCAAATTTTAAAACTCTCTGCTTTTATGGAAACTTGTTTTCAAATTTAAAACTCTCGACATGGAAACTTGATTTCAAATTTTAAAACTCCCGGCTTTTATGGAAATTTGATTTCAAATTTTAAAACTTTTAACTTTAAAGAAAAGTTTGATTTCAAATTAACTATCTGTTACTACCGTTTGAAACGAGATTTTTTCGCACGCTTTGAATTGTTTTTGTGCTCTATAAATACTAGAGACCTCAGTTATTTTTATATCATTATTAATCATTTTCTCATATTTTTCAAAGCAAAATTTAAAAAATTCTCTTTTTAAAAGATCTCTTTTTTTGCCATTGTTTCAAAAATTCTTGTGCTTATTTTCTCGAATCTTTTGAGTGATTTTATTAGCCTTAATACTTGTTTTAATCTCTATTTTAAAAGCTATATCTTTAAAGAGATTTAAACCAAGTTTATTTTTAATCTCCAAGCTTCTAAAAGTCTTTCATTTTTTTGAGATCAAATCCACCCCTATATCAATCACATACACATGGGTTTCATCAAGCGGCTATATGTATTTGTAAAATCTTCAAAGGTTGTAAGTATCTCTTACTTGGTTTTTAGTAAGAGAGATTTCCTCATTGTAGGGGAGGGTTTGTAAATCCTAGTTGGAGGCTTGGTAGTGAGTGAACTCTTGTTGTATGCAAGGAGTTTTTGTAAAAGACTTCGGTTTGTGAGACAAAGGAAAATCCTCATTGGATGTGAGGTGGCTTGAACTATTTAACGAAAATAGTGGATTAATGCCCGAGGGTGTTTGTGGATTGGACGTAGCCCTGGAGGGGTGAATCAGGATAAAATCTGTGTGTTTGCGAATTGTGTTCTTGACTCTTTCCGTGCGCCTTATTATTTCCGATGCGTTAATTTTATTATTGCAAGTATTATTTGTTGATTAAGATAAAATCAGGTAACACTAATTTTGATATTAGGGAGAAACTTTCTAGAGGAGTTTTAATTTTTTATAAACACTATTCACCCCCTCTAGTGTTCTCCTTGTTGGGATATTGAGACCAACCCAGGAGATTTTGATGATGTTCACAAGTGATAGTGTACTAATGTGTTCATTTCAAGTTTATATAGATTATAGCCATGCAGCTTTAAGTACACTGTGAAGTAAATTGAAGGACTTAGAAGCCAATATCGAAAGTCTACAATTGTGCCAAAAATTGATGCATATGAAGGCTCGGTACTATAAAGCTTATGAAGACTTCAGATCAAGGGGAACGGCTCAAGTCAATGATTGAAGAACAAGAGCTATACATGTGTCTAAGTGAGTTGGTTACTTAGAAATGTAAAAGCAATAGTATATCTTTTACACACACAATTTCTGGAAAAAATCCTTTTTAATTATATTATACTATATAATACGTTAATATAATTTTCATAAATTAAATATCAAGTATTTTTAAGTATAAAAACTCCTGAATCATGAAATAGCAGACTTTCCTAGCCAGATAGTCGACTACTGGTAGGAAGCTTTCACTCCAAACTCTCTGTGAAAATAATAGCTGACTATTTAAGAAAATAGCCGCCTATCTGGGAGAGATAGCCGCCAATTCTCCTGAATAGCTGACTATCTGGGTTTGACAGTTTTATTTGAATTTAAACTAGTTGTTAACTAGCCGTTAGAGGAGACTTTTTGAGCTGATTTCAAGATGATTTTGTGCTTATAATTCTCTACAAATAACTGGGATTTCAATAGTTTTAACACAATAATTATATATCAAAGAAATCTCTCTTTTGCTCAAAGTGCACAAAGCTCGATTTTTTGTTCTTCGTTATATTTAATGGCTACTTATTTTAATTCTCTTGTTCGAATCTCTCAAGAATATTTTCTGTTTTTATTTAGCCTTTTGAATCACTTGTTTTTATCTCCAAAGCTAAAAGATTTTTTATATTGAGAATTAAAATACAAGTCTTTCTTGTTAATCTTTGTGCTTTATAATTATATTCTTTCAAAGAAAAGAACTTGAATATTTGATCTCTAAAAGCCCAAGTGCATAATTTTTGAAGATCAATTTTCAAGACAACTATTTGATCAAATTGTGTTTCATTTATATCATTTCTTTGATCAAAAGTTTTCAGATTTTCTAAAGCCACACTTCACACTTATATACTATTGGCCTGTAGGAAATCTTGTACTCATTTTTATATCTTTTGTAAAAGTCTTTGGAGAAGACTTGAGTATTGTAATTCCCGTGTTATAAGGGAAATTGGTGTTGAAAATCCTTGTTCGTTGTAACTAGGTGTGTGTGTTGAAAATTCCTCGCAAGGGAAGCTAGGTGCTTGTATTGCTTGTTGCAATAGTGGATTAAATCCTGAGGGAGGTCGGGGACTGGACGTAGTCCAAGGTTGGGCCGAACCAAGATAAAATCTTTGTGTCTATACTGTGATCATTTCTCTCTGACTCCTTATTAATTATCGCTTTTAATATTTTATTTCCGCTATAACTTACAATTTTTACAAGCATATAATATTTGTGTTGATTAAGTCCAAATTGAGGCAACTCGAATTTGAGACTTAGGCAACTCTTAAAAGGACTTCAATTTATTGAATTTTTTTATTATTTATTGACAACCCAATTCAACATCCCCTTCTAGTGTTGACTTCCATCCACAGATATCGTACACTCTTTGCCATCTCAGGTCCCAATTTTTGTTAGCACACACATTGCATTTTCAAAGTTTATTTTATATTTTTACATAATGTTTTGTCATCATCAAAAGGAGGGAGAATATTGGTTCTTGGGTTCAAGACCAATGTTGTTTTGAAGATGATCAACATTATGTTTTGTGCTAATCATCTCATTTATTTTAGTCTCAAATTAACAATAGATTATCTTGAAGAGGAGCCAATACAATAAGTATTAGGATGATGGTGGATGATGGTTCAAGACTTTGGAGCAAAAGATTTCATGAAGAGTATTAGACTTCAATGTAAGTCATTTTGTATTTCTTCATGTATTTTACTTTTCTTTATAGAATACTTGTTAGGCATTGAATAGATGCACAACACACATATACATGCATCATTTCCATCATATGGTTCCTTAGATTCTTGTTGAACCCATCCCATTTGGTCCATTGCTCAAAACACACTTAGGTATGATCTTTGGAGTTGGACAGGTGCCTGGTGAGGGGTCACCAGACGCCTGGCATGTCAGCTATTGGATAAGCTTGGCATAGCCAGGGGTCAGTCGACTGATGGTCTATGACCAGTCGTCTGAACAGTGGTCCAGACCCCTGGTACATGTACTTCAGGTGCCTGATCAGTTGAGCCTATCTTTCTGTGCTCTCTGTCTTTTTGGACCCTTAATTATAGCCTTTTTAGGAAGGCATACCCGGCGTTTGCATAATAGAACAGACGTCTGGTAAGTGTTCTTTAGGCGTTTGATGCGTGGTTTGGACTTTTTATTCTTTTATACATCCCATTCTGCTAGACGACTGTAGTGAAAGTCCCAGGCGCTTGAGCAGTTTTTAGGCACATTGGTCATGAACTCTAGACGTCTGGTTGCTCCAAAATCTGTCTGTTTAAACCCGTTGGGTGCGAATTTTGAGGATCTGTTTTCTTGTCTCTAGTGCAGATTTATGAGATTATTTAAGCTAGATTGAGAGGCTGTTTTGGCACCACTCTAAGCCATTAACTGTTGGGAGATGTGTATGCCCTCAATGCAATTTGTCTCTAATTCAAACATCTTGTTTGAAATTACAGTAAGTTGTTTGTTAAAAATTTATCTAAGTAAATTATAATGTAGTCTTCATTAGAACTTGGATAAAGTCCAGAGACTTAATGCAAGGTTAAGAAAATATCAAGATTGAGATCTTGATCATGGAGAAGTGTTTGACAATGTGTAGCATAAGTCTAAAATTGTTCGTGGTCGTAGATGTTTTGAGAAAAGGATATCGACACATCAGAGAGACCATTGTGTCTTTGTCGACGATGATCTCATGGTCGGTCGACTTAGCAAAGTCGGAGACGAGACACATGTGCTCATTGGAGAATGAGTTCATTGAACGAACCAACGATAGCTACTACATGGTTTGCATACACCAATCTGTCAATAGTGAGCTCTCAGTGATGATAGGTAAGTTGGTCCGTAGACTTGATATCATTGTATAAACCTATGTGTGAATGGTGTCACTTTGATCATTGATCTAGCTTCGGGGCAAGCCCCATTGAAAGGTCATTAGTTAGGTGACACTTGAAGCATACGAGGAGAGTAGTGGCCAAGAAAGAATTCATCTCTCCCGTTATGGGGAGTTAGTGTCGTAGGAGTCGGTAAGATCCTTAGTGGAAAAACCATGGCCATGGTATGTTGGATTGGACCTAACAAATATTTGCTAAGGCCGAACGATACCGACCAGACGCGAAGCTATTAGGGGTTGACAGTTAACCATACACTAGGCTTCGAGAGACATAGTTATGACGAAGGGACTAAAACTACGACATTCATCACGGATAAAGTCAGGATGGTTACTCATGTCAAGGGGCTGACCACATAATTAGGATGCCGAAACAGGGACGCCACCTGCTGCTCGTGGTCTACCGTCTGGGGTTTCGAGTCCCACCTGTAGTAGGGTCAGGCTGTAGGGTCTCACACAGATTGAGACCATGTCAAGTAATAGGTAGTGAAGGGAGACAGTGCATATGATGCATATGAATTAATTATGTCTGTCGCAAAAGGTTTGTGATATATGCTTTAGAATATTAATGATGTGGGATTAAAGCATATGATGCAAAGAAATTAAATATGTCGTAAAAGATTTGCGAGCATATTTTAAATCACACCTACTGTGATAAAGGCATATAAATGGATACATATGTTTTGGGAATGTCCCAGTGAAAACCCGAGATCAACAGCTCAAAATTGAGCCAAAACTAATAAAATAAACACAAAGGGTTTACTGGACCGGCCACTTGGTCCGGCCCATTATAAGGCACACACGTGTGCCATCAGAGGCATGCACGAAAGCGCACTGGGCACGTGCACGGCATGAGCACAGGCGTGGTGGGCCCCCTTTTGTAAGGTTTTGTGGAAATTTTTTGGCGGCTGTGTTTTTGGCGAAAAACACATGACTGATCCAACTTTGCACGGATGTTTGATGGGTCAAACGGACTCGGAATCGTGCACCATTTATTTCTATGCGTTCATCATTCAATGCCCTTCAAAATGATAAATGATATCATCTTCAGGGAGCAATGATGGAGGCGAAAAAATGACTAAAGTTTGCACTTTATGAAGGGCAAACTTGAAATTTTTTTTCCTAATTTCGTTTAGTCCCACATCGGATATGTTAAGAGTAAGAGGGGTCAGCTCCCTCTATAAATAGGGGCTAACTCTCCTCGTTGAAACTTGTATCAGTGCACTCTGCACTAGAGTTTAGATTAGGGTAGCTCTACCTAAACGTGAGCAAGCCCAAATCTAAAGCCAAATTTAATTCCCTCATTCTCCCACTTTCTTTTCTGCTAATGATTGGGTCCTAGCAAGGCTACGAAGGAGTTTAGATCTGATCCAGAATCTTGACAGAGGATCCACTCAAGGTGAAACTTTCTGGAACACATGGTTGGCTTGACGGCAAGGGTATTGCTCGCCTCGGGAAGCATTCAGCCCCTAATACGGGGCATTGGTTCGATGAAATCTGTGCCTTGCTAACGTGCAAGGCATAGGTTAATACTTTATATTCATGCGTTTATTTTATAATTGCAGCAGTTTAGTAGATCTATCTTTAGGGGTTGGTCAGACCCATCCTATGATAGTAGAGATTCTGGTTAATGTTTTATTTCCTTAAGGCTTTCATAAAATGGTTTTAAGATTTTTTCCGCTGCTTGTTTTGTTTCCTCGTCTGCCGACTTAGGCCGGACGTCGTTTTATGAGCCCTTAGGATTGCAGAAACCCCATTAGTGGTATCAGAGCCAGGCTGCCATGATCTACATTTTTTGCAATTATAAAATGCATTGAATGCTGCATGTTTCTTCATGAGATGGAGGTTTGCTAATAGCTATTAAAAATTTCTTGTTTGAAATTACCATATGATGGTTTTATTAATAATATTTTTGAAAATTAGATCTCGTTAATTATGTGATAATTTAGAATAGATCTGTGATAATTATATGATAATTATTATTCGATTCATGTTTTTATGATCTAAGTTAATTATATGGTAATTGTTTAGATTCCTAATACCTGATTATGATAGCCATTAATGAATTAAATTGTTATGTTATAATAATTTTGAAAACCTATTTTTTGAAAGTTAGATCATGTGATAATTTAGAATAGATCTGTGATAATTATGTAATAATTATTGTTCGATTAATACTGCTATGATCTAACTTAATTATGTGATAATTGTTTAGATTCCTAATACCTGATTATGATAGCCATTAATAAATTAAATTATTATGAAACATAAATTGTTATGTGATAATAATTTTAACTTCCTAATTGTTGATTAGGATTGAAAATATAATTATGAATATAATATTAAAATGTTAGTTTTAGGATTGCCTAGTTAATTAGGATTAACTATGAAAAATGAACCCAAATTAAATTGATTCTACACATTTTAATAATCGTCATTCTTAAGTCGTCCATGAACCGGTGTCTAGAATCATTTTTGCTTAGGGCTTTGGATCACCCCAGCTGTGACTAGGGATTGTGATCCAAACCTGCCTGCCTATATTCGACTGAACCAAACTAGAATGCCTATTATCATAATGTGACAACATCGATTATATCGAGTTAATTACGTTAAAGATCCTTTTTAGGATTAGTCGTAGCCCTCCTTATTTTTGGATTAGGTGACTAAGAGATGCCTGTTATGGTTATTGAGTCTCCTCAAGCTATGACATGATCTGTTGAATATTGGATCCCCAACCCCAATGTGGTTTTGATGATAAACAAACATAATTAATTGTCACTAATCCCCATATTTTGTAGTTAAGGAAAGCATCGTCAATATAGATAAAGTCATATTAAATGAAGACGATGACTCGGATCATTGATGCAAGGACATCAATCAATGAAGCATGGAAATCAAGGAATAGACACAAGGAAATCAAAGTGTTGGACTCAACAAGCTCAATGTAATCTTTAAGGAATTCAATAGGAAGTGCAGAGGATTAATTTGTAAATCTTTCTCTTTCCTTACTTCATTGTTGAATTAGCATGTTAAGCCTTGAATAGACTTGATAGAATATCATTCATAACACTCATAACACTTTAGATCATATATCATTGAGTCCCATAGGGTTAGAACTTACATAAGCTTGAAGTAGAGCTTTTCAGCCTACCCGGGCGCCTAGTGTTCATGCACTGTCAGTTCTCCTAAACCCCACCATGTATAAACACCGGAAGTTCTCGTCCCAGACGACTGCACAAGTGTGTCAGAAGCCTGGATGATGAACTCTAGATGTCGAATAATTCTAGCTGAACTTCCAGTATCTCGGCCAATGTTGTCTGACAGAAATCAGACGTCTGAGTTATGCTTCCAGACGTCTTCACAATGTGTCAGGCACCTGGATGATATATATCAGATGCCTGGTTATTTAGAAGCTAAATTTCCAATAGCTTAAACTTTGGATACTAATATCTCTTCTCTAACAAAGAGAGATGAGCTCATATCCTCCAACGTTGATAGATTCATTAAGGGCAAAGACAAATTGAACACATTATTGAAAACCAACTTCCCGAAAATTACCACGGTGGACTTGGCTATTTGAAAGATAGTGCTTCCACCTATCGCACATCCTATAGTGGAGCCACTATAGAGTTGTGAGGCCATCCTCCTGTGCATACACATGTGGAGCATCTACCCTCTTGAGTAGTTCAACTACCAAGACAAGCTATATTCCGTTGACACCTTCTTTTGGAAAGAAACCCATCAAGAGGGGACAAACAAAGAAGGGACATGCTTACATGTACACACGCACTCAACCACATAGGAGAGCACCTTCACATCATGGTCCTGCTTATGATGAGGTTTATGCACCACACCCCCGTGCACGTGCAAACACACATGTGAGACACTCACATGGCCGCACACACACTCATGCGCATGGTTATGCATAACCACCACATGCACATGCTTACCCACATGTTTCTTATGCTAATCATGCTTCACATTCTTATGCACCTAATGCATATACACCAAATGTGAAAAATCATGTGAATACTCACCAAGCACATACACATCGTGCAAGATCACATGGTATGTATCATGCACACCCTCACATCTTTTACTCACATGCATCACACTATGGGTATGCACAAACACATTTAACACATACTCACCCACATGTGTATGTTCACCATAATGCTTATAGACACTCACATGCTCATATGCTGCGTGCTCCTATTAGAAACCCACCTTTAATGCATGCACCTGTAAGGCATATGACTTCCAAAAGTCATTTGATTTGGGGTCCTAAGAACACTAGCATGTATGACAAAGGCATGTATATGCAATCATATTTTAGGGATGTAGTAAATAATGTGGACTATTTTGGGAAGCCAAAGTCTACTTAGACTTGGTTTCTAAAGGGCTAATCCACTTAGACCCAACATGCTTGGGTACCATGTGCTTATGGTGTATTCTATAGGTACCTAAGAAGAGGAAAATGGGCAATATGGGAAAAGATTGTTCTAAATGCAAAAGAAAAGGTGGGATACTTGATATTGGGTGTTCCAAACATATGACGGGAGACCCAAGTTTGGTCTCTGAAATTATCCGTATCAAGAATGGCGGAACGGTCACTTTCGGATGCAATGAGAAGCGCTCCATCATATGAATTGGAAAAGTTGGTAACCCCTCAAAACCACTCATAGGTAGTGTTTATCATGTAAATGTTTTAAATCACAATCTTATATCTATGAGTCAACTTTGTGACAAGGGTTATAAAGTTAACTTTGGTGATAGATTGTGTAGTATTTTTGATAGTGCTAATGAAAGTGTTTTATTTAGTGGCACATGCCAAAAAGACATTTATATTTTGAATATGCCACACACACAAGACCAATGCTTGGTTGCTCACACTGATGAATAACTTTTGTGGCATCGATGCTTTGGTCATGTACACTTCAAGCACCTTCACAAATTGTCTAAGCATAACCTAGTTAGAGGATTTTCGAAACGTTCTTTTAATAAGAAAATTTTTTGTAATTCATGCCAACGATGCAAGCTTCATAAATCGGCATTTAATATTAAGAATGTAACATCTACTTCTAGGCCTCTAGAGCTTTCACATCTAGATTTATTTGGGCCTACTAGAGTTGCATCCTTAGGAAATGCATTTTATGGACTTGTAGTTGTTGATGACTTCTTTAGGTATACTTGGGTAAAGTTTTTGAATAGCAAAAATGAGGCTCTTGAAAAATTTATTATTTTATCTAAGAAAGTTCAAAAGATTCAAGGCACATCTATTATCATCATTCGTAGTGATCATGGAGGTGAATTTGATAAAAAACTATTCTCTAATTTTTGTGATGAGAACAGGATAACTCACACATTTTCCTTCATTCGTGCTCAACCACAAAATGGTGTCGTAGAAAGGAAAAATAGAACTCTCATTGAGTGTGCACGCACTATGCTTAGTGATAGCCGCATTGGTTCACAATTTTGGGCAGAAGCCATTCATACTGCATGCTATGTACTAAATAGGATTCTTGTGAGACCCCGTACAAACAAAACTTGTTATGAATTATTTTATAACAAATTCCCTCAAGTATGTTATTTCCGTATTTTTGGTTCAAAAATGTTTTATTAAGAAACACACGGTAATTTGGATAAGTTTGATTCACGTTTCGATGAAGGAATTTTTATCGGATACTCTGATCGTAGCAAGGCCTACCAGATATTCAATAAAAGAACCTTAACGATTGAAGAATCACTTCACGTTTCATTTTATAAGCATTTTGATGTTTCATTATCTCATGTTGATGAGAATATTGAACTTTTATGTGATTCCTTGAATAATGTTAAATTAGATGATTTTATTGCAACTAACCCTACTAATGATGTATATGAGGTTGTTCCAAATGATCTACGGTTACCCAAGACATTTGCTACGGTTCCAAACCATCCACATGATCAAGTGATATGGAATATTGAATATGGAGTCCGTATAAGGTCAATGGTAGAGCGATTCACACATTGTGCTTTCGACTCAACAATAGAACCAAAGAACATTGACGAAGCATGTGAAGGTAGCTCATGGATTATGGCTATAGAAGAATAACTCATCCAATTTGAAAGGAACGACGTTGGGAATTAGTTCTTCCTCCGGAAGACCATAATGTCATGGGAAAAAGTGGATTTTCAAAAACATTACAAATGAAAACGAAGTCGTCATCTGGAACAAGGCAACGTTAGTAGCGCAAGGTTACCCGCAAGAAGAAGGTATAGAATTTGAAGAATTGTTTGCACCGATAGCTAGATATGAATCTATTATGATATTGTTATCATTTACATCATTCAAGAGTATTAAAAAATTTCAAATAGACGTAAAAAGTGCATTTTTGAATGGACATATTGTTGAGGAAGTTTATGTTTCACAACCATCCAGTTTCATAAATGAAAAATCACCAAATCATGTTCTTAGACTCAAGAAAGCTCTTTATAAGTTGAGACAAGCTCTTAGAGCATGGTATGATCGACTAAAGAATTTTATTATGGATTTGGGTTTCAAAATGGGTGAAGTTGATTCAACACTTTTCACTAAGTATTTTGATCATGACATTTTGTTAATTCAAGTATATGTTAACACCATTATATTTGGTTCTACTAACTCGTCACTTTGTTAAGATTTTGTTAAGTCCATGCAGGACGAATTTGAGATGAGCCAATGGGAGAGCTCACCTACTTTCTTGGACTTCAAATTCGTCAATTGGAGTAAGGGATCTTCATCCACCAAACAAAGTACATGGTGGAATTGAGCAAGTGCTTTGGGATGTGATCCCCTTCATCCAAGTGCACTCCAATGAGCACAACAACGTATCTTGATAAAGATGAATGTGGAATGGATGTTGACATTTGTCAATATCGGATAGGTAGTTTACTCTATCTTAACGCTAGTAGGCCCGATATTATGTTTTCGATATGCTTAGGTGCACGTTATCAATCACGACCAAAATAATCACATTTGATTGCAGTCAAATGGATTTTCCGTTATTTAAACCAATCACTTGACTATGGATTAGTTTATCCTAAGTCATGCTCTTATGAGTTAGTTTCATTTAGTGATGCCGATTTTGCTGGATGTAAATCCGATATGAAAAGTACTAATTGCAATTGTCAGTTCTTAGAAAATTCCCTTGTGTCTTGGTTCTCCAAGAAACAAAACTCGATATCGCTTTCTACAACTGAATCGAAATACATTACCACAGGGTTAGGTTGTGCACAAATCCTATGGATGAGACAAACACTTAAGGACTATGGTATTGATTGTGGTACATGTCCAATCATGGTTGATAACCAAAGTGCTATTTGTCTCTCCAAGAACCCGGTACAACACTCCCATTGCAAACACATTGATATTAGACATCATTGCATTAATGATCATGTCCTCAAGAAGGATATTTGTCTAAAGTACATCAACACCCAAAACCAATTTGCCGATATTTTCACCAAACGACTCAAAGAAGATTCCTTTGTGAGGCTTAGGAGAGAATTAGGTATTATGGGTGAATCTGAACTCTGAAAGACCATTTTCCTTATGACTAGTATATTTCATCGATATGATATGTATGATCTAGTTTCATTTAGTGATACCGATTTTGCTGGATGTAAATCTGATAGGAAGTACTAGTGGCAATTATCATTTCTTAGGAAATTTCCTTGTGTCTTGGTTCTTGTAACAGTCACTTCCGACCGTACGTATTTCTAGTGTGTATGTTTTCTTTGTACGTGTATTTTATCGAGTACGATTTTTGTTATCGTTTTCCTTAACCCTAACGTGTAACCGAACCCCGTATTCACGATCCTCTCGGAGGCACGAGCGTTCCGGTATTTTCATTGCAATTTTTGGACTTCAAGGGACCAATCTGCTAATAACTCATTATTAGTTATTAAAAACATTTTTATAAACATTTGAATTTAAAAAAAGAATAAAAGAAAGTCTGTACGTTTTGGTTTAAAACAAAGCATAATGTTATTAATACCTAATCTGACCTCCTGCCAACATTTTGTTAAGACGATACGAATCAAAACTTTTAGATTTTTTTAAAAAAAGCAAAACAAACCAAATCCTATCAACTAACAACTGAGTCCTGTAAACCCTCACTTCACGTGCATACTCCCATATCCCTTTCTCTCTCCAACCCTAGGTGACTAGCTGTTAGCCGCACAAACAAGGATTGCCCAGGCCCTTCTATTGTTTCAAACCCTATTATATATATATATATATATATATACACACACACACACACACACATACATACATATATACATACATACATCTATTATACATTAGACAGCGTTTTTTGAATTCTAGGGCTGACTAGGACAAGATAAAGAGTGGATGTGATTTGATCTTGGTAAATCAATGGTTGAGATTGGATTTTGTGAAAATTTTGATGGGAAAAGTGTCTTGGGAACCAAAACTTTGAAATTAGAAGTGCTTTTGGGGGGAATATTACCTTGAAAATCTAAACTTTAAAATTAAAAGTGTCTTGGGAAAGATTGTGGAGAATCATAATCCATTAAATTAAACAAAATAAAAAATTTAGCGTAAAACAATTTAGCAGACAACAAATTAACGTAAAAATACCCTGATGTTTGTTGTTCTGGCGCCCGCGCTAAATTTTTTTTATGCTACTTTGTTGTCCCGCGCCAAAGGCGCGGGCGCCAAATTTGTTGTTCGACGTCGAATTTGTTGTTCCGCGTCGAAGGCGCCTGTGCCGAATTTGTTGTTCCGCACCGAAGGTGCCGTGCCGCTAAATATTTTACGCTAATTTATTGTTTTGTTAAATTTTGGCTGTGGAAATAATTTTCGGGAAACAAAGATTTCGCGGGGGAAATAACATGCGCCCGCGCCGCGCTAAATTTTTTTACAAAGATTTGTTGTTCTGCACCGAAGGCACGGACGCCAAATTTGTTGTTCGACGCTGATTTTGTTGTTCCACGCCGAAGATGCCTGCGCCGAATGTGTCTGTGCCGCTAAATATTTTTACTCTAATTAAATTCGACACATTCATTATTCTGTTAAATTTTGGCTGTGTAAATAATTTTTCGGGGAACAAAGATTTCACGGGGGAAATGTTAAACGAACCGTGCCCGCGGGCACGGGTTATGACTATCTATTATACATTTGACAACGTTTTTGAATTCTAGGGCTGACTAGGACAAGATAAAGAGTGGCTGAGATTTGATCTTGGTAAATCAATGGTTGAGATTGGATTTTGTGAAAATTTTAGTGGGAAAACTTAAATTTTAGTGGGAAAAATGTCTTGGGAACCAAAACTTTGAAATTAGAAGTGTCTTGGGAAAGATTTCGGAGATTAAATTTGGGAGGAAAAGTGCATTGGAAACCTAAACTTTGAAATTAGGAGTGCATTGGGAAAGATTGTGGAGATTAAATTTGGGGGGTAAAGTGTCTTAGGACCCTAAACTTTGAAATTAAAAGTGCATTGGAAAAGATTGTGGAGAAGCATGATCCATTAAATAAAATAAAATAAAAAATTTAGCGTAAAACAATTTAGCTGAACAACAAATTAGCGTAAAAATCCCTGAGGTTTGTTGTTCCGCACCGAAAGCGTCCGCTAAATTTTTTAATGCTAATTTGTTGTTTCGCGCCAAAGGCGCGGGCGCCGAATTTGTTGTTCGACGCCGAATTTGTTGTTCAGCGCCGAAGGCGCTTGCGCCGAATTTGTTGTTCCTCGCCGAAGGTGCCCGCGCCGCTAAATATTTTTACGCTAATTTATTGTTCTGTTAAATTTTGGCTGTGGAAATAATTTTCGGGGAACAAAGATTTCGCGGGGAAAATCTTAAATGAACCGTGCCTGCGGGCACATGTTATCACTAGTCTATTATACATTTGACAACGATTTTTGAATTTTAGGGCTGACTAGGACAAGATAAAGAGTGGCTGAGATTTGATCTTGGTAAATCAATGGTTGAGATTGGATTTTGTGAAAAAATTTGGGGGAAAATGCCTTGGGAATATAAACTTTGAAATTAGAAGTGCCTTGGAAAAGAATGTGGAAATTAAATTTGGGTGGAGAAGTGCATTGGGAAAGATTGTGGAGATTAAATTTGGAGGAAAAAGTGCATTAGAAGCCTAAACTTTGAAATTAAAAGTGTATTGGGAAAGATTGTGGAGAATCATGATCCATTAAATTAAACAAAATAAAAAATTTAGCGTAAAACAATTTAGCGGAACGACAAATTAGCGTAAAAATACATTGATGTTTGTTGTCTTCAGCGCCCGCTAAATTTTTTTACAAAGATTTGTTGTTCTGCGTCAAAGGCGCGGGCGCCAAATTTGTTGTTCGACGCCGAATTTGTTGTTCCGTTGTTCTGCGTCAAAGGCGCGGGCGTCGAATTTGTTGTTACAAAAATTTTTTGTTCTGCGCCAAAGGCGCGGACGCCAAATTTGTTGTTCGACGCCGAATTTGTTGTTCCGTTGTTCCGCGCCGAAGGCGCCCGCACCGAAGTCGCCAGTGCAATTTTTTACAAAGATTTGTTATTATGCGCCGAAGGACCGGGTGTCAAATTTGTTGTTCGACGTCGAATTTGTTGTTCCACGCCGAAGACGCCCGTGTCGAAGGTGCCCGTGCCACTAAATATTTTTACGCTAATTTATTGTTCTGTTTAATTTTGGTTGTGTAAATAATTTTTCGGGGAACAAAAATTTGTCGGGGAAATGTTAAATGACCCGTGCCCGCGAGCACGGGTTATGACTAGTACATATATATACACTTAGCCCTATTTGTTGGCACAGCCAAAGCCTAGAAAACAACTAGGGTTCCTAAATTTTGAGCCGCAAGATAAAGCAGCTCTCCTTCCATTTTTATTACTACTCCCTCTCTCTATTTAACCTACCCTAGGGGTACTCCTCTCAGCCGCAAAAAAAAACACAAGAGCCCATGCATTGAAACCCTAGTCTCTACCCATATCTCCCTAGCAGGCCGGAAACCCTAGAGCAGCCCTTCTTCATTTTGTTCTTCTCTTTCCATCAAGACCTTTCTCCCCTATAACCTACACACAGCACATCCACGCGTCACCTTCCCCCTCGCTTCAGCCTGCACGGCCAAGCAACAGGCTGCTCCCTTCTCTTCCACCCCCACGCAAGAGCCAGGTCGTCGGTGTTTCTTCTCCCCGCAGATCGTCGACCTTCACCCTCTTCGGCCTGCTACTCTCCAATTTCCTTCCTCGCAGCCAAGCACAGCCGCAGCTGCCCCTTGCACCATTAGAAACCCACACCTCAAGCAGCAGGCCATTCCCCTCTCTCCTCGCTTCATCCCTAAGGCCGAACACCCTATGGCTTACCCTCTCCCTTCGGCAACACACCCGACAGCCCACGGCCTCTCCCATTGCTGATGTCCCTCTCCACATTGTGGCCATCATCCTCTCCGATGTCCAGATCTTTCGCACACCTTGCAGCCGTTGTCGGTTCGCTGCCCGCTGCCTCTGTTCACTGTTTCGCTGCCACAAGACGACGTAGCCACTACCCCTCCCCGTAGACATTGTTTCGATGGGCTACCCACAACCGAAACGATCCCGAGGTGACTGTCCTTACTGCGCTACCTGTAGTCGAGAAACCGAAGACGACGAGACCCATCACCGTTTCAGATCCGATGTCAGACTCGTGCGTGATCGTGTACTAGGTTGGTCCCCTCGCTCGTAGTAATCTACACCGTACGTCATTGAAACCTAATTAAAAATCGGCAACTTAACTCACTAAATTTACTTTTATGCTCCTTTAAAATGTTGTGAGAATTTAGACTGACGATTGGACAATTTTGACTGTACACATAGGATAGAATCGTCGAATAGGTTGAACATTCGAACAACTTGACTTGGAACTGTTAGGATAGCCACGTTCAAATTAGAAAACAAACCATAAAAGGACTTTCTAAAACTGGACCTGACACCGTCCCTTTAAATTTATTACAGCAAACCATAACCGACACACTGCTCGTGACGAGACGCTCCCGACGGACGTACTTCTCACCATTCCAGGCAAGCGTGTTTCTTGCGTAGTTACGGCCACGTTTTAGGCTATTACTTCCTTAGTTTGAAAATTGTTGAACAAGAGAACCAGAAATGTAATGATAGCGTTTGGAACATCCACATGACAGACTAGACTTGACGACGAAGTCTAGGTATAAACTGCTATAACTGCCATGCTAGGAACTACCTGTGTGTGTGCGTGTGGACCCCATAGAATGAAGAGAACATACATTACCTTTGGCATGGCATGTAACATCATTCTTGAAATGTTTTGCACAACTTGCGGGGAATAGGGCACTCTCCAAGTTAGAGAGAGTGATCCCTTGTCTGGAATACACAACCTGCGGGGAATAGGGCACTCTCCAAGTTAGAGAGAGTGATCCCTTGTCTGGAATACACAACCTACAGGGAATAGGGCACTCTCCAAGATAGAGAGAGTGATCCCTTGTCTGGTCTTGTCTTGTGCACGGGTTTGGGGTAGGGTTGAGTGGTCACACGGGTTAGAGGGTTTGGCCACCCTCTAACCGTAAGGCGTGAACCCTTTTTCATGACATGCACATCCCGTCTTGTCTTGTCTCGTCTCGTAGCCGGTAGCACACGCTTCAGACAATGCCATGTCAAGTTTATTTTCTTGCATCGTCTTTACTTTCCTACCATGCTATAAAATATCATATTGTTGCATCTTATAATTTGTCAAGTAAAGAACATTTCAATATCTGTCATTAAATTTCATACACTTTGCAGTAGAGTCGTCTTACCCTTTACTTGTAGACTCTGCCTGACATACAACTCCTTTTCTCTTGGGTGATTGTATGTCAGGTACCGAGACAGAGTTCATGGACCAGGAGGCAGTACCTAAGGAACCGGAGCAGGAGTATGTTGCTCAGGAGTACGATCCTGATGAGGACCAGTCCTAGAGTTCTCTGCCCGTTGCTGACTTGGAGTTTCAGCCTTCTAGTTAGGTGCGTAGCACCATTTTGCTTTTTGTTTTTTGGTTGGATGCGTAGCACCAGTAGTTTCCCTTTCTTTCAGTTGTAGCCATGTCCGAGGCTTGCTTTATTAGACTTCTTGTACTTGCTGGATTATTATCTTAATGAGTGAATGTTGTTTCTTTTAGTACTATTATTCTTCTAAACTTTAAATGCAAGAACCTGTACTTCGTTTGGTGTACCTCTACATACGCTTATTGGGTCCGAGCCTCACAGCTACGGCCCATGCAGACCTTCGCCACGTCCTCGCTCCCATATTATGGGAAGCGGGGTGTGACAGGTTTTTGTGGCGGCCCATGCAGGTCATGCGAAAAGTTTGGAACAATAAAAGTACTGGCATTCATTTAATATCCAGTTTATCTTGTGCAAAGTCTAATAATCCCTAGTTAGATTAGTGACCTTGTTGGACCCTAGTTATTATCTCTTTATCTTAAGCACCATCTTAGTGTCATCTCATCCGGCACTAACCTTGTTCGACTCCGGTGCATCTATGTGCATCATAACCTGGAGATTTGTAACAGAGCACTCCATTCCCACCCATATGCTTCCAAAGTGTTGGGATATCATGACATGGAACGGAGTGGTGACGGTTAATTTGGGATGCCGATCGATTCCGTTGGTGATCAGTGGACACGAGCTCTATGCCGACTTCATTGTCCATAATCTACCTCATTTCGATGTTGTTCTTGGCATCGATTGGTTGGGATATTTCCATGCTTCGATCGATGGTCACAGTAAGAAGGTGGTGTTCAGGATATCAGGCCCTGAGGATAGTGTTGGAGACACTGAGGCGTCATCAGCTTTATGCCAAGTATAGTAAGTGCGAGTTTTGGTTAGACATAGTCGCATTCCTGGGACACATGGTGTCCGGAGATGTCATATCACTAGATCTGGAGAAAGTCAAAACAGTCTGCGAGTGGCCAACATCGTAGTCAGCATCAGATATCAATAGCTTTCTTGGATTAGTTGTCTACTATCGTCGGTTCATTAAAGATTTTTCGAGAATCGCAGAGCTAATGATGAAGCTGACAAGGAAGGACGTGGAGTTCCATTGGTCAGAGGATTGTGAGGAGGCTTTCAGTATTTTGAAGGCGAGAGATTGACCATATCACCGGTTTTGGAGGTACCGGATCGGAGCGGAGGTTTCGAGATTTACTGTGATGCGTCTGGCAAGGGTCTCGGATGCGTTCTGCATCAGCATGGTCATGTGGTCACGTATGCTTCTCGATAGTTGAGGAATCATAAGAAGAACTACCCGACACATGATCTGGAGCTTGCAACCGTGATATTTGCATTGAAGATCTGGAGACACTTCCTGCTGAGTGAGAGCGTGAAAATATTCACCGATCACAAAAGCTTGAAGTGCATATTTACGTAGAAGGAGATCAACATGCATCAGAGATGATGGTTGGAGCTGACGGCAGATTATGAGATAATCTGAAGTATCACCCGGGGAAAGTGAATGTAGTGCCAGATGCCTTGAGCAGACTCCTCGCAGTGATGATGCATACTGCCGACTGGGGAATACAGCAAGAGATGAGAGTGGTGAACATTGAAGTTGTCTTACCAGGGGTGATCATTTCGTTGATGAACTTGCAGATTCGGTCAATGATTGTGGAGCGTATCAAAGCAGCTTAGGTAGGAGATCCGAAGCTACAGTGGATCAGGAGACATGTGGAAGCTGGACTTCGGACGGAGTTCATCATACATGAGGATGGATCCCTGAGATACGGCAGTAGACTCTGCGTACCTGCAGGAGACATTAGAGATGAGCTGTTGAATGGGGCACATAGCTCGCCTCATACCATACACCCTGGAGGCACGAAGATGTACAAGGACCTCTGTCTAAACTATTGGTGGATTGGCATGAAGAGGAGTGTGACACTGAGTGTTGCCAAGTGTCACCAAGTGTCTGGTTTGCCATCAAGTGAAGGTAGAGCACCATCGGACCGCAGGACTGCTACAGCTGCTTCCTATTCCAGAGTGGAAGTGTGTCACGCCCCGCTTCCCAAAAGATTGGGCAACGAGGCATGGCCAGCCCGCATGGACTAGAGCCATTGAGGCTCGGGATCAAATAAGCGTCTATGGCAAGTTATGATGTGGAGGGTAAGGTCTGATCGAACGATTTAGCATGAAACAATAGATATAGCAGTAAAATAAGATATTATTCAAACGCAGAAGGTAACCAACAAAGAGTTTAACATAGAGACTAAAACTGTACGTACCGGAGGCAACTAAAGAGGAAAGAGTCTGCTGGGGTCCTCAGGGTGTGGCAGCTCGGTCAAGTCTGAGACATGTGCAAAACACATGGCAGCAACGAACTAATGAGACCATAAGTTAATGCAGTTATACAATTCTAGCAGTTCTAAAATGGAATTTAAATGACAACTACACAGGCAGACCTAGAAAGCAGGAAATAAGTAATGGTTATTCTAATCGATCTGCTAGGGGTGTCCATCTAGTCAGATCGTCTAAGAGTTGTTCATGTAGTTCTGTCAATCTACCAGGGGTGTCCATCTGGTCAGATTGTCCAAGTCTAGAAAAGGTCAAACGACCGGAATGCATCCCTGTGAAGCAGACAGGAGTGCACCAACTGTGATACAAGGATAAAGCCTAAGGACTCAAGTTACGTAGGCGGAGGGGAGCTACCCCCCAGGCCCAGCTAGACTCTTTTGTCCAACCCCACCCGCGAGTCGTTTGTGTTATGGACACGAGCCAACAAACGCTCCATCTAGACATGAGACGAGACAAGACAAGGATCACGAATGATACTGCGTATCATACCGAGACGCACCGGTCACGAGTGAGCCAAAGCTGGGGAGCACCAGTCCTCAATGGTCACCCCCGTCATCGATCCGAAACAAAACATTAATCATGAATGATACTACGTATCATACCGGAACGTACCAGTCACGAGTGAGCCAAAGCTGGGGAGCACCAGTCCTCAATGGTCACCCCCGTCATCGATTAACTATCCGTAAGCGAGACATTCCTGGACGAGCCAGCAAACGTTCCCCAAGTCCATAAGCGAGCCGTCTCTAGGCTAAGCCAGCAGACGCTCCACAAGAGTAGTGCCAACCTCCGTATAGGAGAGGCCCACGCCTGTGAATCTCTACAAGGATCCACACAATTATAATGTCCGGCTTATTAATTAGCATGTGAGGTTTAAGTTGCATCTTAAAAGTGGGTTCGAGCAGAAAGTAACATGCGATCATTTTTAAGTATTTTGCAGAAATAAATATAGCAGTTCTAACATCAATTCTAGAAAAGCAGAAAAGCAGTATCTAAAGTCTCATTCCTTGCCTGAAAGATTCCGGCAAGGATGTAGTCTAGCAGGGTCTAGGTCAACCAACGGATCTACGGAACCTCAATACGGCGCGAAAGCTACACTGGCGTCAGGTAGCGACGCCAGGGGTTGGGTTCCGGTTGCTCAGCGGTACGAAACGACGGGTACTCTGCCAATAAAATACGAGCACGAATAAGTTCGTAACAACGGAACTAGATTTATTAGACAACCCTGAAACGTCTAATGATCCGATTCTAACAAGCTCTCCATCCTACGACGAGGTTCACATCAATATTAATGAACGTTAGATAACCAACATGTTATCTTCATTAAGTGGTTTTAATGAAGGAAAACAACAATTTATCAAGCAACCTAGGCTATCATTAGCTAGAAATCATGTGCACAATTATCAACCCTAAGAATCATACTAACATCATCCTGTTAAACTACCTGCTGTTCATCATCTATTAAAGGTTCAAAGAACTATTAGCATTGGATATTGGCGTCGTATAACGTACGGTTACCAACCATTGAGAGAACTCCCGCTACACTGCCACTGGGGTCAGATCATCGAGGAGAAGCCGTCCACGGCACGGGGCAGTCGCGGCCGTGCGAAACGCCGTAGCAGTAGCGAAAACAGCGATTGCTGCTCTTGACAGCCCCCGGGGAGGCGCTTTCCGACGTGAGTTGGCCGGAGGAAGGCGCTGCAGCACGTCAGGGAGGCGATGTCGTCGTGGAAGCACCCAGCGGCGCTGCTGTTAGCCTAGGGCGCTGCCGCAGTGCCCAGGGAGGTCGAGTGCCGCCGTGCGTGCTGCTGCGAGGGGCAGCGCCGCCGTGCGCGCTGCGAGGGCGCCTATGTTTGCTGTTCGCACACCGGTGGAGCAGAGGCGGTGGTCTCCGGTCTTGGTCGGAGGGGAACGACGGAAAGGGGATAGAAATCGGAGGGAGTGGCTTGGTGTTTGCGTGAAACGGCGACTCGCAGCGCCGTGGGGGTTAACGCGTGAACAAAGAAGACGGCGGCTCTCTTTTTTTTTGCTGTGAAAAGATGAGCCCTAGGGCTAATACTTATTGGGTAAGTCTAGGTTAATACTTAATGGGTATGGGCTACACGTGGGCTGGGAAAAATAATGAAGCTTGGGTCATGCAAGTGCTAGAATATGAAGTGCATGTGGGCCTAGGGTTATTCTTTTAGGTGATAATGTGAGAAATTGTAACATCCCGTGAGCTTGATGGGCTGGGCTAGCTTAGGTTAGGGCTATAGGGTTATTGATATTATAGAATTGTTTTAAACGTTACTACATGAAGAAACCATGTGACACTAACTCACCCTCTCTCCTGCGTGGGTAAGAGGCCAAGGCTAGCTAAGTCAACTAGGGGAAGATTATATAAAGAAAAGAATTCATTGTGAACAACTACTGTGGAACTTAGGGTTAAAACGTAATAGGTTGGGCCAAATAATGAAGATAGGTCAAACGAAGCCCAAAAATTGTGAAATAAATACTGGGGCGACCGGGGAGACGAGAGAAAGAAGACCGAGAAGACGGATCATAATTCCGACGACGAGAAACGAAGTTAAAAAAATAGAAAGGCCTCACGACAAAAGTGAAAATCGCGACGTCTCTTCAAATAAGATCAAGTTGTGGGAGAACGACACGTGAAATGACGTTCCTAATTAATACCACAATTTAATATTCTCTGAGAGAGTCACAACGACATATCACACCATAGGGTTTGGATACAGAAAAAGTCTAAAATAAATACGTGCACGGATAAGACTACGTGCACGTAAAGCGTATAAGGCTACGGGGTCCAAAGGCGACCTTAATTTCAAGTTGGGCACACGTCGGGGGTTGACATACTAAGGATGCCACCAAGGTTACGGCCCTAACGACTCAACGACACGACTCACTCACAGAGCAACAAAACCAATCGAGTACCCGAAATTGCTATACGCACGGCCGTACAACGAATAGTGGGTACCGGCCGTTACATCCTACCCACCTTAGAATAAAGTCCGTCCTCAGACTTTCTTAATTTCAGGCATGGCTAGACTCCTCTAGTTAACTATAGTAACTACCCTGATCATTCCTAGTACAGTACTTCAACCAACATATAACCTAATACATCTATCTATATGCATGCTCAGTAATAATATACATCAATTATTTCCCAACCATCATATCTAGTACTTATAGCTAGGTTAATATTATTCGCGCATACATTTCTAACTCATGGAAGTGCCTCCGCATATTCATACCTACGCATAATCATATTCCAACATTCAATAATCATCCCATCATACACAACCATTGTATTATACATAAAGTACACATATACTAACCAGTGTATTTAAATTCATCACGAATTTAAAACCAAAAATACATATATCTACTCAATATAACCTACAAAAAGGTATATCCCCTAGTATACATCCAACACATCAATCATAACAATAACACTTAGCTATATTATAACTATTCGCCACAACACCAAATGACAAACAATTTCTTATTACAAGCAATACATAATCACACTATCATGTTAATCTATTCCTACAAACACAATGCATCCAGCCTAATAACTATGCATATAGCACATTTCACTCCTAGTTTAACTAACACATACATCATTCAAACATGTAAACCTTCATTCATAACTATAGAATAAACCTGTATCTATATATGGTGTAGCTACGCACGTCCAGGTGCATAGCGTAACCCAGCACAAGCACCTATTTAACTACATTCACCATATACTATCATGCACGGATATATATAACACTATACTCACATCCGCAAACCACAACCACGTTATAAAATACTTACTGAGCATACTTACTCGCTCTCGAGTGAGACTCCAAGATACATACCAAACAATATACAATCTATGTACTTATACACACACTCCTATATATCTATATGACACGACTCATCATATGTAGCCTTAGTAAATAGCTAGACATCACATACAATCATTCACACATCAGAACATGTAATTCATACTTATCCCATATATACGTATATACAATCGCGCAACACATTCTTATCCTAGTATCTATAAGCATGTCCACTCGTACTCGAGGGAACACTAAGACTTATATGTATTCACAGGCATTATATATTCACACCTATTATCTTACATAAGTATCTATACTTATACATGTACCATATACACATAATCATTACATTCATCGCAATACACATATTCCATTATTCATCCATAAGCTCACATATACCTAAGTAATAATACTAAGCATGCCCGAAAATGATATATATTCACACGAGCTGGGTAATCCTCCTCATGGATCTACGGGGAAGGCAGAACAAACACAAGGCCCTACTATGCAGACACTTCCAATATTTGACATCTATGGTGGTTAAACAACCTCCAACTAACCAGCCCTAATTGGCTGGTCCCAATCATTTTAATCACCGATAAAATTTCCAACTCAAAAGCCCGTTCATGAGAACCTGTTATAATGATCCTGTTGTTCTCCGCTTCAATTGGTTCTTGGCTCAGCTGCCTCTAGGAATCTCTAAAGTGAAACTACCAACCAATTCTAGATTTTCGGGCGTCAGACTTACTTACGATTTCCTTTTCAATCCAAACAACCAAGGCAATCTACTAACTCTTTTCCCATATTTCCTGATCATTGAGCACTCGTAAAACCAAACATGCTCACTTGACTTGATCTAGAATTTTCATTGACACTTAAACTGCTAGTCACTATTGACTATAATCCATCCACATGATCTGGAGAAGTCATCGCCTTTCACCATTTCGTAAACTGTAACTGGATTCCAGTGATCAGTACACACTCGGTGCATATTCGAACGGTCGACTTTGAAACTCTCATGACATTCCCAAGATCCTTAATTCCTTTAAATCACTGTGTCCAAAACAGATCATGTTGTCGATCTTATACAATCCATCATAAGATCAATCTCGTCATCACATTATCACTCTGAATCTCTTCTGTTCATCTCTAATGATCATATTATTTACTTCAACCACGTCGCCATCCTCAAACTTTGCAAAACCCAGGTTATACTGTTGCTACTCGGCTTATATATAAATATGCTCATAATATCCATTGCATAACAGTTCACTTGATCGATGTAGGTCTATGCATTTAGTTGTCAAGACAAGACTTCTAATCACCACACTTCTATCACGAGCAGCATACTAAGAGTCGATCTCATTCCCTCGATTCAATGTTCTCACTTACATGGTTCCTTGTCAAGTCGAGAATCCAACCTTATAACTATCCAATGTGTTAGAAATACATCACTTTAAACTTCATCTTATTCCTATATTTTCACTCAAATCCAAACTAGAGGGGGCCAGGGAACTAGTCTAAACCTAACTAACTTATTGTAATGCCCTACCAGCTACTGCACAAGTACTAGAGGGGGGGTGAATAGTACTTTAAAATAATAAGGCGTATAATTCCAAATTAAATTGCAAACAACCACCAAATCAATTTGCGGAAGCTTAAATTGAATGACAACAATGAAATTAACAAAGCAAACAAACGATGTTAATGGGTTCGGATCCACCCAAGTCTCCCCGACTTGTTCCCGGTGATCCTACGTCCCAACCACCCGGATCCCCTCCGGATACTTGAGTTAGAAACCCTAACTCAAGATTTCCACTATGAATATCTTGTGAAAAACCTTCACAAGATCAAATCATACATGCAATGGCAAAGTGAATCCCACAACCCGGGATCACAAACTTCTCTCACAACCGAGAGAGCCAATAAGCAATATAAAGAGTTTAAATGAAATAAAAACTCTTACCACAAAATCCTATACCTTGAGTTTTTCTTACCCAATAGGTGGAATGAAGGATTTGAGGAAGATGAAGTCACCAAGCCCTAGCACCAAGGAAATGAGCAGCAATGGGTGCCTAGGGAAGAGTTGGAGACTTGGATCAAGCAATAGCTTGAAGAGCTCACCAAAAACAAGCTTCTCTCTAGATCTAGAAATGAGAGAGAATGGGTTTCTTGTGAGGAAGAGAGCTTTAGATTTGAGGGAGAATGGCTATCTCTTTAGAACTCAATGAATCTCTTAATGGCAGCTCTGTTGAAGATAGAAATGACCTAGGTTCGTATTTATAGGGTCCCATAAAAACAAGTTAGGTCATTCTCCAACGGATAGAAATCTGTGAGAATTAGTCGGTCAAAGAACAATCACTGACCGACTAGTTCATCAACTAGTCGGTCAGTCAAACAGCATGGACCGACTAAGAGCAGATCTGAGAAGAGATAGAATTTCAGACCTAGAAAACTAGTCGGTCCAAGAAGACTTTCTGACCGACTAGTTTCACAACTAGTCGGTCATCCAATGAACGTAGACCGACTAAGAGGCAAAACAACATAGTCTGAAGGCAAGTTGACTTAGTCGGTCCAAGAACAAAAGTTGACCGACTAGATTTTCAACTAGTCGGTCATCAAACGTTCTTAGACCGACTAACGGTAAACAGTAGCTTAGGAGAATTTTAGATTGAACAGTAAGTCACAACTAGTCGGTCAAAGAAGCATCACTGACCGACTAGTTCACAAACTAGTCGGTCGGTGAGTCAACGTAGACCGACTAACTGTAAACAGTAAAGTCCAAGAAATTAACTGACAGAAACTAGTCGGTCCAAGAACAGTGGCCGACCGACTAGATCACCATCTAGTCGGTCAGTACTTGTTCTTGTACCAACTAACATGCACAACAAAGTCCGAATCGAAACGCGACGCTTCGAGGAAGTTAGAGTGAACTTGTGCAAGAATCCTAGAGCTACGAAATGAGCGTAATGAAGATAGAAACGTAAGATATACTCAAGGCTTAACATTCTATCAATCGAAACTAAAAGACTATAAATAAAACCTTAATAAACGGTCTTCAATAGCTTCGATTGAATCTTCATATTTTCCAAAGCGTCGCAAGAGCTTCAACGAAGCTTTAGGCATGAATATGAGCTTTTGGAAGTGTTGAGATGTCGCTTTGAATATTCTCGTGAAATTGGCGACGATCTCCAATACTGCGCTCACAAATTGTTAGTTCATGAATTATTTATGTTTGCTCATCATCCAACACCAAATCCGGGGAGTCCAATATTCAACATTCTCCCCCTTTTTGGTGATGACAAACCAACATAAATAATAATCAAGGATAATAATACAAATGTAAAATACTTACTCCCCCTGCATTGATGATACGTTAATTCCACAATGAATATAAATGAATTGTATCAAGCAGACGAGTAAGATAAACAGAGTGAATTGATTTTTGAAATATCGGATTTTGAAAAATCCTTATATGTATCTTAACTCCCCCTGAATCTAACATATCAAACTAGATTCTTGGAAATTGAGTTAAATTTTCATTTGCGCTATTTATTATCATTATCTCTCCCCCTTTGGCATTATCCCAAAAATGGGGGGCATATAACGACAACAATTAGGAAATGTAAAATCCAACATCGGGAGTCGTAGACAAAGACAATGGACCAACTTGACACCAAGGGAAAATTGTGGAAATCAAAATAAGGTGTGCCAAATTTTCCATTATCAATAAAAATCAATGATAAGCAAAATCATCAAAAATACCAAATGTTTATTCATTTCTTGAATAAAGAAACATACTCTCCAATATTCAATATTCTTGGTTAATATTCAATTATAGAATTTAAATCTATTTAACCAAGTTTTTATGCGTCGAGCGACGAAGTAACATTTCAAATGAATTCAACGAATATTCAAATTTGCATGAGTACATCCAAAAAATGAATTCAACGAATATTCAACGAATAAAAGACAAAGTTAACGATGATGAACATATATATATATAGAGACAACATGAGTACATCCAGAAAATATCACATCGAATATATGAGATACATCATATCAAGCGCTACAGATCATCAAAAAGAAATACATCATCATCATCATAAAATCCAACACCGACAACCAGAAAGCACAAAAAAAATACATCAAAGCATCTCTGAACCCCATCCTAACCCAAAACACTCTCACTAAACATATATCATCCAGAATGCAGTGGAGAGTCCTCGGAACAGACGATCACGAGGAGGAGGCAGGATCTGCAGCGTCCGTGGGTCCAGTCGACGGAGTGGACTCAGGCTCTGCAGGGAGAAGAGGTGTCTCAACTGATGGAATCGTCGGGGCAGGAGTCGAGATCTCAGCAACAGGCGCAACAGCAGCATGAGTCTCGACAGAAGCAGCAGCAGCAAATACATGAGCAGGCTCGGAAACTGGGTCAGCAGCAGGCTCAGAAGGCTGAAGAACTGCAGCAGATGGCTCTGGAACACCGGAAGAGGTGGCAACTCCAGGAGCCGAAGAGGAAGTACCAGCAGCAGCAGTACCAGCAGAAGTGCCCTCGGGGGCACGAGTCGAAGCACGACAGAGCTCCTCAATGTCCTCCTCAGCCATCTCATCAAACTCCTCATCCTCAGACACGGAAGGAGGAAGCTCAACACCCATCTGACGAGCCATACGGCAGACTACCTCCTCGGTACGAGCCAAGCGGGACTCGTGACGACGAAGTATCCGTAGGACATCATCAAGGGTGGCAACGGGAGTGGCAGAGGCACTGGCAGAGGCAGGGACAGACGCAGAAGGTGTCGTCCTCTGAACGTGACGAAGAGCCGCAAGAGATTTCTTGACGGCCGTCGCATTCAGGGGAGGACCGAGGGGACGCTCATCGTCACGAGGCAATGTGACACGAAAATGACGAAACACGAGGGTCAACATGCATGGGAATGGGATATGAGCTGATTTATTGGACTTTCGAATACACTCGAAAGAGTCAATCTTATCGAGTATAATTCGAGCCCAATTAATCGAGCTCCCCATGAAGATCGCATAGATAAGCTTCAAAAATGGCTGGGAAGGTAAAGATGAGGAGCCGTACTTGGGAAGCAAGCACGACTTCAGAATCAGATTGAGGACCCACGCATTAGGCTTGAAAGATTTAGAAGGCACGCCAATCATGGCAGGAGGGATCTGATGGAAAATCTCTGAAAGCATAGCCTGATCAAGAGAAGAAATATCATCTATCGAAATATCAGACGGAAGAAGGCCAGACGAAGAGATACCCAAAATCTCTCCTAAGATTTCCGCAGTGAGGACTATAGGAGTCCCCAAAACGGTCGTCTCAACAGAGTGGGTCTGATCGTACTGACCCCGGATCCTATTCGCATGAAAAGCTTCACTAATCTAGGGTAGGGGTGAGGATTCGCCTTCGGGTCATATCGAAGGTAATCGAGAAGACCCGACGACGACAGAAGATCAGCTAACCCTATGAAGTCGCTAAACTGGACGAAATGCTCCAGAAGCAGCGGGCAATGTTCGATACGGTTATACGCCGCGAGACACAAAGGGTCATCGCGACATAAGGAAATATCGACACCGCCCACCGGCATCGGACCCTTTCCCTTAGGCTTTCGAGTAGACGAACGAGGGTGGGTGCTAGACTCGGGATGACTAGGAGGAGTGGGTTCCCTATGAGTCTCAGTCTCGGGGTTATACTCCGTATCGGAATCGGTAGGAGTATGAAACGAAGATGCAGAAGCAAGAATTTTGGCCTTGGGCTTAGGCTTGGGTTTGGGTTTCGGTTGACCTCTAGGTTTAGCGGTCGTCGTCCTCTTCTTCTTGAGAGGAGGCGAAGACGACGAAGGATGGGTGGTCTTGGCTCTACGCTTCGGAGGGTTTGGATGCTCGGGATCCGAAGAGATTGGATCAACGGTCATCGGAGAGGGGCTAGAGGGAGTGATCGGAATGCGTGTTCTTGCCATAGTCGAAGCAAGACACGGGACAAGGAGATCAAACGAAGAAGCCCTAGCCGAAAAAAAATAAACAAACCCTAAGAACCCTAAGAACCCGAGCAAGCCCTAGCTCTAGGAAATGAAATCTAACCCTAGGAGGAGAGGAGATCACCTAGAATGAGGCGCCGACGGAGGAGATCGACGGAGATGGCCGGAAAAATGGCCGGAGATCGATCGGAAGTCGAAGGGTTTCGAGGGAGGTCGGGGTTTTGAGCGGAGAGAGAAGAGATTTCGATCGATTAGAATGAAAATCGATCGACTAAACTGAGTTTAAGTCGGTCGATTTCGCAAAAGACCAAACAGCCCCTGGCACAACTAGTCGGTCACAGTTCAAGCACTGACCGACTAGACCACGATCTAGTCGGTCGGTCAATGAGCTTGAACCGACTAGTTGCAAACAGTGGCTGAATCCAAGAGTTACTGACAAGATTTAGTCGGTCTGTGTTCATTTACTGACCGACTAGATCTCAATCTAGTCGGTCGGTCATTGAGCATGAACCGACTAAAGAGTTCAAGATGGAAAGGAAACTCAATAAGCTTGAGTTAGTCGGTGTAAGTTCTTCTACTAACCGACTAGATGAACATCTAGTCGGTTGGTGGTTGAACTGATACCGACTAACAAAGTCCAAAAAATGATAATCAAGTTCTCTCCTCAAAACACTTGGACGATATATCGTAAAACTCTCAATACTCATCTAAACTACCCCATTAAACGTCGAAATCTTAAATAGACATTGAGATACGATTTCGATCATAAATTCAAACAAATCACATAAAATTCTCAAAAATTCTATAAATCTATCATGATTGAAATAACGCGAAATATAGAAGCATGCAAGATAATTGAATGAAATATGAATCCTATATCTCGGATTCACCCATAATCCCCAATTCTCGACGCAACCGCACAAAGGAGTCCTCCTTTAGGGGTTTTGTGAAAATATCGGCGATTTGCTTTTGGGTTTCAACGTACACTAAAATGATGTCCTTTTTAGCAACATGATCATCTAAGAAATGGTGTCGGACATCTATGTGTTTCGATCGGGAATGGTGCACCGGATTCTTTGAAAGACAAATAGCACTTTGGTTATCCACCATGATAGGGCTAGTATCACAATGAATACCAAAATCCTTCAATGTGTGTCTCATCCAAAGAACCTGGGCACAAGCGGCACCGGCGGCAATATATTCCGCCTCGGTGGTTGAAAGTGAAACCGAATTTTGCTTCTTGGAAAACCAAGAGACAAGAGAATTTCCTAGAAAATGGCAAGTGCCACTAGTACTTTTCCTGTCGGATTTGCATCCCGCATAATCAGCGTCACTATATGAGACTAACTCATATGTGCTAGATCTCGGATAAAGTAATCCAAAATCTAATGTGTAACTTAGATAGCGAAAAATACGCTTTACCGCTACTAAGTGAGACTCCTTAGGTTGAGACTGATAACGAGCACATATACATACGGCAAACATAATATCGGGCCTACTTGCGGTAAGATAAAGCAAACTACCTATCATACCTCGATATAGACGAATGTCTACATCCTTACCGCCCGTATCCTTGTCAAGATGCGTAGTCGTGCTCATCGGAGTCTTTTTCCCGGAGGCATTCTCCATTCCAAATCGCTTTAGCAACTCCACCGTGTACTTCGTTTGGTGGATGAAGATTGCATCGTTCATTTGGCGAATTTGGAGACCTAAGAAATATTTGAGCTCGCCCATGTGGCTCATCTCAAATTGTTCCTTCATAACATTAGAAAACTCTTCGCAAAGAGTGAAGTTAGTAGCACCGAAAATGATATCATCAACATAAATTTGTACTAATAATATATCATTATTCGCATGCTTAATAAAAAGTGTTGAATCGGCTTCGCCCATTTTAAAATTCAAATCCAAAAGAAAATTCTTTAGGCGATCATACCAAGCTCGAGGAGCTTGTCTCAAACCATAAAGAGCTTTCTTTAGTTTAAAAACGTGATTTGGAAATTTTTCATTTATGAAGCCCGGAGGTTGAGAAACGTAAACTTCCTCAACTACATCTCCGTTTAAAAATGCACTTTTAACATCCATTTGAAATAGTTTAAAATTCTTATGGCATGCAAAAGACAAAAGTAATCTAATTGATTCTAATCTAGCTACCGGAGCGAAGGATTCTTCGAAATCAATACCTTCCTCTTGTCGATAGCCTTGAGCTACTAACCGAGCTTTGTTCCGGACGACGACTTGGTTTTCGTCGGTTTTGTTCTTGAAAATCCACTTTGTCCCTATGACGGTGTGGTTCTTCGATGGCAATGGAACGAGCTCCCATACCTCATTCCTCTCGAATTGAATGAGCTCCTCCTCCATGGCTAAGATCCAAGCGCTATCTTCGCATGCTTCATTAATATTCTTTGGCTCTATCGATGAGACAAAGGCACAATTTGCGAAGTGGTGAACTTGCGATCTCGTCTTGACACTATCATAGATATTGCCAATGACTTGCTCATGGGGATGGTCACGAACCGAATGAAGCCGTTTGGGAATACCTTGATCACTAGGAACATTCTCAACAACTTCATTAGTTGGGTTAGTCTCAATAGAATCAATAGAATCATTAGACTTAGAATTATCAAACGAATCACATAAAACATCCAAAGAATCATTATCATTTGAAATTCTAGTTGGAACAAATCCTTCATTAAATGAGACATGAAGCGACTCCTCGATCGTTGAGGTTCGTTTGTTGAATATCCGGTATGCTTTGCTACGCGTAGAGTATCCAACAAAGATCCCCTCATCGGATCTTGGATCGAATTTGTCCAAACAACCATATGTGTTCTTAATAAAACATTTCGAACCGAAAACACGAAAATGTTTAACTTGAGGCAACCTACCAAACAACAATTCATAACAAGTTTGTTTAGTGCCGGGCCTCAAAAGTATTCTATTAAACACATAGCAAGCGGTGTGTACCGCTTCCGCCCAAAATTGATGGCCAAGTTGGCTATCATCAAGCATAGTGCGAGCACACTCCACTAGCGTCCTATTCTTTCTCTCAACTACACCATTTTGAGGAGGTGCACGAGGGAAAGAGAAGGTGTGAGTAATACCAACTTCATCACAAAATGTCTCAAAAGACTCATTCTCAAATTCACCTCCATGATCACTACGAATAGTGACAATGGTGGTTCCTAAGAGATTTTGTACTTTCTTAACAAAAATTGTGAAGTTTTCAAAAGCTTCATTTTTATTACACAATGAAAATACCCAAGTAAATCTTGAATAGTCATCTACGATGACAAGTCCATACCTTGCATTTCCTAAGGAAGCTACTCTAGTTGGCCCAAATAAATCTAGATGTAATAGCTCTAGTGGCCGTTTTGTAGAGATGCTTTTCTTAGGTTTAAATGAAGATTTAGGAAGCTTGCCGCGTTGACAACAATCACAAAAACTTTTCTTTTCAAAAACAAGCTTCGGAAAACCTTTAATAGAATTCAATTTTGAAAGCTTATATAGTGTTCCAAAGTTCACATGTCCAAAGCGTCGATGCCATAAGTGTTGTTCACTTGTGTTGGCAACGAGACAGTGTTCATATGACTTAGGAAGATCCAAAATATAAATGTCTTTACGACGAGTTCCGGAAAATAATAATTTTTCATTATCCTTTCTTAAAATATGACACAATCCTTTCGCAAAGCTAACTTTGTAACCTTTGTCACAAAGTTGGCTTATTGAAATGAGATTATGATTTAAACCACTAACAAGATAAACATCACTAATTAGGGGTTTAGAAGGGTTACCGACTTTACCAACACCTATGATGGTTCCGCTCTCGTTGCCTCCAAATACGACGCGGTTTCCATTCACAATGGGAACCACTCCGGAGAGCAATCGAGCGTCACCCGTCATGTGTTTGGAGCACCCGCTATCGAGTATCCAATTCCCTTTGGAGCTAAATTTAAATTTGTTGCTCCTTCCCTTTTTCTTTTCCTTGAGTACCTAAAGATAGAAACTTCCATATCATGGTACCCAAGGTCATTGGGTCCAAGGGATTAGACCTTTGGAAGCCAAGTCCAAGTGGACTTAGACTTCCCCACATAATTCTTACTATGCACAACATCCGAAAAATAAGCATTCATATATATTTGTTTTTCGTCCATGCTTGTGTCCTTTGGGCTCCAAATAGTGAAAACTTTGGGAGCCATCATCCTATTGGGTGCATGCATGCGACGTTGATTTCTACGTGATGCATGTTGTGGATAGGCATACGGGACATGATGGAATGGTGCACGACGAGAATTATTCATATGATGAGGTGGGTGTACATATGCATGTGTGGGAACACGTGCGTGAGGGTGTCTCACTTGGTGTGCACGTGCCCGGGAATGTGTTGCATAAAAATCATCATAAGTGTGAGACGGTGGAGTAGGACGTGTGTTCCTACGTGGCATGGAATTGGTGTACATAAAAGCATGCCCCTTCTTTGGAGGTCCACCCAATGTGGGTTTCTTTCCGAAAGAGGGTGTGGACGAGGTGAAAGCACCATTGGTAGATGAACTACCAATAGAGTGTTTGCTCCCACTCGTTGAGGCTTTGGAAGTTGGCCTAACAAAAGTAGTGACCGACTTGGAAGAATTTCCCATCATATACCCCAAGCCAATGTGGTGTTTGGCCGGAAGTAAATCTTTTAGGATATTATCCAAATGGCCTTTACCCTTGTTGAATTCGTTGATTCGGCCCAATGTGTTCTCATATTTCTCTTTGAGAGAACGCAAGGAAGTATCCAAAGTGGATATTTGCGAAGTGAGCACATAAACACGAGATTTAAGATTCTCGTTCTCAATACTCAAAGTCGAGTTTTGAGAAGTTAAATCCGCTATCTCATGTTCTTCCGCATCCTCAATGCTAACATGTTCAAGTTTAGATTTGAGATTTACAATCTCATTTCTTAACTCTTCAACAACGGTGTCGTTGTTGGTGATGATAGTCTTAGGCGATGTTTGAATGCTAGCTAGGTCATCTTTTACCTTAGTATATCTATTTACTAACTTAGTATATTTTGACCAAAGTTGAGTGTTAGCATCCCTAAGATCATCCATCGTTACCTCATCGCTTTCTTCATCACTATCATCGGAAGAGGAGGATCCTTGATCGTGCTCCTCTCTTGCCATGAAACACATGTGTGCTTGCTCCACGTGCTCATCGTCCGACTCTCCGCTTGAGGAATCCTCGGAGTCGGTGAAGGTAGCTCCGACAAGTCCCTTCTTGTTTCCTTTTGTGTACTTCTTGGACTTGTCATACTTTGGCGCCTTCCACTTCTCCTTTTGCTTGTTTTGAGGACAATCCGCTTTGATGTGTCCTGGCTTATTGCATTTAAAGCACAAAGGTGGAGAGGCGTTAGTAGATGTAAACTTAGATTTTTGTTTGAAGTTACCCTTTCGGAAGAAGCGATTGAACTTCTTTGCCATGAGTGCAATGGATTCCATGTCCATTTCTTCTTCCGAGTTCTCATCATCGGTAGAGGTGGATGAAGCCGCCTTGAATGCAATCGCCTTTTTCTTAGGCGCATCTAGGTTCAAATATGACTTCATCTTTTCTTGTAGCTTCACCTTGCTATCTTTGCGTACCTCATATGACATCAAAGTACCCATTAGTTGAACTACGGTATATTTGTCCATGTCATTACCTTCCTCGATGGCGAAGGTACGTTTTTCCCAAGAAGAGGGAAGTCCTTCAATAAGCTTTAAGCACTTCTCCTTTTGAGTGTAGATCTTGCCGAGGGCCTCTAACTCGTTTATTATGTCAACGAAACGAGCGTAATATTCTTTCATCTTCTCGCCCTGTTGCATATGAAACATTTCGTAATCTTTGGTTACGACTACGAGTTTAGAGTCTCTTACCCTACTCGTCCCTTCATGTAGAATGAGGAGGGAGTTCCAAATTTGATATGCACTCTTACATGTGCATATCTTATTGAAATCCTCGGGCTCCATTGCACATTGCAAGGCGTTCATTGCCTTGGCATTGCTTACCTCCGCGGCGACCTCCGCGGTAGTCCATTTCTCAAAATCTTCTTCTTCGGGTACAATATACTCCTTCATTGTAGTTCTCCATAAAGATGCACTTCGGAGGAAGGTTTCCATCCGACACTTCCAGTACCCGTAGTTGGTACCGTTGAAGAATGGAGGCCTCGTAGAGGAATGTCCTTCCATCACGGAAGATGCTC
This sequence comes from Scilla litardierei, assembly GCA_030789695.1. Lineage (NCBI taxonomy): Eukaryota > Viridiplantae > Streptophyta > Magnoliopsida > Asparagales > Asparagaceae > Scilla > Scilla litardierei. Next base: position 698,758,821 of record CM061142.1, read on the forward strand.
CTTCACGGTTCCTGAAGGTGTCATAGTTGGAAGGTGGACGCACGGTCTTGTTGTCGTTGGCAGACATAGCTGAGAATCTGGCTCTGATACCAAATGTAATGCCCTACCAGCTACTGCACAAGTACTAGAGGGGGGGGTGAATAGTACTTTAAAATAATAAGGCGTATAATTCCAAATTAAATTGCAAACAACCACCAAATCAATTTGCGGAAGCTTAAATTGAATGACAACAATGAAATTAACAAAGCAAACAAACGATGTTAATGGGTTCGGATCCACCCAAGTCTCCCCGACTTGTTCCCGGTGATCCTACGTCCCAACCACCCGGATCCCCTCCGGATACTTGAGTTAGAAACCCTAACTCAAGATTTCCACTATGAATATCTTGTGAAAAACCTTCACAAGATCAAATCATACATGCAATGGCAAAGTGAATCCCACAACCCGGGATCACAAACTTCTCTCACAACCGAGAGAGCCAATAAGAAATATAAAGAGTTTAAATGAAATAAAAACTCTTACCACAAAATCCTATACCTTGAGTTTTTCTTACCCAATAGGTGGAATGAAGGATTTGAGGAAGATGAAGTCACCAAGCCCTAGCACCAAGGAAATGAGCAGCAATGGGTGCCTAGGGAAGAGTTGGAGACTTGGATCAAGCAATAGCTTGAAGAGCTCACCAAGAACAAGCTTCTCTCTAGATCTAGAAATGAGAGAGAATGGGTTTCTTGTGAGGAAGAGAGCTTTAGATTTGAGGGAGAATGGCTATCTCTTTAGAACTCAATGAATCTCTTAATGGCAGCTCTGTTGAAGATAGAAATGACCTAGGTTCGTATTTATAGGGTCCCATAAAAACAAGTTAGGTCATTCTCCAACGGATAGAAATCTGTGAGAATTAGTCGGTCAAAGAACAATCACTGACCGACTAGTTCATCAACTAGTCGGTCAGTCAAACAGCATGGACCGACTAAGAGCAGATCTGAGAAGAGATAGAATTTCAGACCTAGAAAACTAGTCGGTCCAAGAAGACTTTCTGACCGACTAGTTTCACAACTAGTCGGTCATCCAATGAACGTAGACCGACTAAGAGGCAAAACAACATAGTCTGAAGGCAAGTTGACTTAGTCGGTCCAAGAACAAAAGTTGACCGACTAGATTGTCAACTAGTCGGTCATCAAACGTTCTTAGACCGACTAACGGTAAACAGTAGCTTAGGAGAATTTTAGAGTGAACAGTAAGTCACAACTAGTCGGTCAAAGAAGCATCACTGACCGACTAGTTCACAAACTAGTCGGTCGGTGAGTCAACGTAGACCGACTAACTGTAAACAGTAAAGTCCAAGAAATTAACTGACAGAAACTAGTCGGTCCAAGAACAGTGGCCGACCGACTAGATCACCATCTAGTCGGTCAGTACTTGTTCTTGTACCAACTAACATGCACAACAAAGTCCGAATCGAAACGCGACGCTTCGAGGAAGTTAGAGTGAACTTGTGCAAGAATCCTAGAGCTACGAAATGAGCGTAATGAAGATAGAAACGTAAGATATACTCAAGGCTTAACATTCTATCAATCGAAACTAAAAGACTATAAATTAAACCTTAATAAACGGTCTTCAATAGCTTCGATTGAATCTTCATATTTTCCAAAGCGTCGCAAGAGCTTCAACGAAGCTTTAGGCATGAATATGAGCTTTTGGAAGTGTTGAGATGTCGCTTTGAATATTCTCGTGAAATTGGCGACGATCTCCAATACTGCGCTCACAAATTGTTAGTTCATGAATTATTTATGTTTGCTCATCATCCAACACCAAATCCGGGGAGTCCAATATTCAACACTTATGTCAGACTCGAATATTGTTGGTTGTTTGAATAGTTACTGCAACACTATTGTTTCAAAAAATCATTCGATCGAGGCCTGCATGGGCCACCACAAAAATTGTCACGCCCCGCTTCCCAAAAGATTGGGCAACGAGGCATGGCCAACCCGCATGGACTAGAGCCGTTGAGGCTCGGGATCCAATAAGCGTCTATGGCAAGTTATGATGCGGAGGGGAAGGTCCGATCGAACGATTTAGCATGAAACAATAGAAATAGCAGTAAAATAAGATATTATTCAAACGCAGAAGGTAACCAACAAAGAGTTTAACATAAAGACTAAAACTGTACGTACCGGAGGCAACTAAAGAGGAAAGAGTCTGTTGGGGTCCTCAGGGTGTGGCAGCTCGGTCAAGTCTGAGACATGTGCAAAACACATGTCAGCAACGAACTAATGAGACCATAAGTTAATGCAGTTATACAATTCTAGCAGTTCTAAAATGGAATTTAAATGACAACTACACAGGCAGACCTAGAAAGCAGGAAATAAGTAATGGTTATTCTAATCGATCTGCTAGGGGTGTCCATCTAGTCAGATCGTCTAAGAGTTGTTCATGTAGTTCTGTCAATCTGCCAGGGGTGTCCATCTGGTCAGATTGTCCAAGTCTAGAAAAGGTCAAACGACCGGAATGCATCCCTGCGAAGCAGACAGGAGTGCACCAACTGTGATACAAGGATAAAGCCTAAGGACTCAAGCTGCGTAGGCAGAGGGGAGCTACCCCCAGGCCCAGCTAGACTCTTTTGTCCAACCCTACCCGCGAGTCGTTTGTGTTATGGACACGAGCCAACAAACGCTCCATCTAGACACGAGACGAGACAAGACAAGGATCACGAATGATACTGCGTATCATACAGGGATGCACCGGTCACGAGTGAGCCAAAGCTGGGGAGCACCAGTCCTCAATGGTCACCCCCGTCATCGATCCGAAACAAAACATTAATCATGAATGATACTACGTATCATACCGGAACGTACCAGTCACGAGTGAGCCAAAGCTGGGGAGCACCAGTCCTCAATGGTCACCCCCGTCATCGATTAACTATCCGTAAGCGAGACATTCTTGGACGAGCCAGTAAACGTTCCCCAAGTCCGTAAGCGAGCCGTCTCTGGGCTAGCCAGCAGACGCTCCACAAGAGTAGTGCCAACCTCCATATAGGAGAGGCCCACGCCTGTGAATCTCTACAAGGATCCACACAATTATAATGTCCGGCTTATTAATTAGCATGTGAGGTTTAAGTTGCATCTTAAAAGTGGGTTCGAGCAGAAAGTAACATGCGATCATTTTCAAGTATTTTGCAGAAATAAATCTAGCAGTTCTAACATCAATTCTAGAAAAGCAGAAAAGCAGTAACTAAAGTCTCATTCCTTGCCTGAAAGATTCCGGCAAGGAAGTAGTCTAGCAGGGTCTGGGTCAACCAACGGATCTACGGAACCTCAACACGGCGCGAAAGCTACACTGGCGTCGGGTAGCGACGCGCCAATAAAATACGAGCACAAATAAGTTCGTAACGACGGAACTAGATTTATTAAACAACCCTGAAACATCTAGTGATCCGATTCTAACAAGCTCTCCATCCTACGACGAGGTTCACATCAATATTAATGAACGTTAGATAACCAACATATTATCTTCATTAAGTGGTTTTAATGAAGGAAAACAACAATTTATCAAGCAACCTAGGCTATCATTAGCTAGAAATCATGTGCACAATTATCAACTCTAAGAATCATACTAACATCATCCTATTAAACTACCTGCTGTTCATCATCTATTAAAGGTTCAAAGAACTATTAGCATTGGATATTGGCATCGTATAACGTACGGTTACCAACCGTTGAGAGAACTCCCGCTACGCTGCCACCGGGGTCAGATCATCGAGGAGAAGCCGTCCACGGCACGGGGCAGTCGCGGCCGTGCGAAACACCGCAGCAGTAGCGAAAACAGCGATTGCTGCTCTTGACAGCGCCCGAGGAGGCGCTTTCCGGCGTGAGTTGGCCGGAGGAAGGCGCTGCAGCACGTCGGGGAGGCGATGTCGTCGTGGAAGCGCCCAGTGGCGCTGCTGTTAGCCTAGGGCACTGTTGCAGCGCCCGGGGAGGTCGAGCACTGCCGTGCACACTGCTGCGAGGGGCAGCGCCATCGTGCGCGCTGCGAGGGCGCCTATGTTTGCTGTTCGCACGCCGGCGGAGCAGAGGCGGCGGTCTCCGGTCTTGGTCGGAGGGGAACGACGGAAAGGGGATAGAAATCGGAGGGAGAGGCTTGGTGTTTGTGTGAAACGGTGACTCGCAGCACCGTGGGGGTTAACGCGTGAACAAAGAAGACAGCGGCTCTCTTTTTTTTGTTGCTGTGAAAAGATGAGCCCTAGGGCTAATACTTATTGGGTAGGGCTAGGTTAATACTTAATGGGAAGCTTGGGTCATGCAAGTGCTAGAATATGAAGTGCATGTGGGCCTAGGGTTATTCTTTTAGGTGATAATGTGAGAAATTGTAACAGCCCGTGAGCTCGATGGGCTGGGCTAGCTTAGGTTAGGGCTATAGGGTTATTGATATTATGGAATTGTTTTAAACGTAACTACATGAAGAAACCATGTGACACTAACTCACCCTCTCTCCTGCGTGGGTAAGAGGCCAAGGCTAGCTAAGTCAACTAAGGGAAGATTATATAAAGAAAAGAATTCATTGTGAACAACTACTGTGAGAACTTAGGGTTAAAACGTAATAGGTTGGGCCAAATAGTGAAGATAGGTCAAACGAAGCCCAAAAATTTTGAAATAAATACTGGGGCGACCGGGGAGACGAGAGAAAGAAGACCGAGAAGACGGATCACAATTTCGACGACGAGAAACGAAGTTAAAAAAATAGAAAGGCCTCACGACAAAAGTGAAAATCGCGACGTCTCTTCAAATAAGATCAAGTTGTGGGAGAACGACCTGTGAAATGACGTTCGTAATTAATACCACAATTTAATATTCTCCGAGAGAGTCACAACGACATATCACACCATAGGGTTCGGATACAGACAAAGTCTAAAATAAATACGTGCACGGACAAGACTACGTGCACGTAAAGCATATAAGGCTACGGGGTCCAAAGGCGACCTTAATTTCAAGTTGGGCACACGTCGGGTGTTGACATGCTAAGGATGCAACCAAGGTTACGGCCCTAACGACTCAACGACACGACTCACTCACAGAGCAACAAAACCAATCGGGTACCCGAAATTGCTATATGCACGGCCGTACAACGAATAGTGGGTACCGGCCGTTACAAAGTGGCAGCACTTCACGATGGATTTCGTGATAGACCTACTGATGCGTCCGGAATGTCACCCCCGAACAATGTCGTTTATCGCAAGCGCCCGGTATAGTGGCAAGCGGGTACCGAACACGGGGAAGCGGTGATATACTACCTATCTACTCCTAGGTTGAGTTATACTTGCGGGTTTATTGATGGATGTGGAGTATGGAGAGTTATGATGGTGGTGGATGCGAAGGTTGTGTCACTCAACGTCGCATAAAAAGAGCTAGGGCGTTAGGAATCCCCGCTAAAATCGTCGGGGGTCAATGTTGGAATAGGATCCTTGCATTGCATTGGGACTAGGGGATAAATCCCCCAATTCATACCACTCTCATGGGTTAGAATTACGGGGTATTTCGGGGCTCTTGTTGACGCAATGGCGGTAGCCGTCAACGTAGCGGTATAGTTCATCGATGGATCCCCTCAAGGCGCGAGCCGGGCATGGTCACGTGCCTTGATTGGATCCACCGATTTCCCTATTCGAATCCCTAGATACCCCTTAAGCACATCAATTACACAGACCGTGGGCATGATCTCAGTACTGGTTATCTACGGATTCGGTAGGATCTACCGAAATACAACCCTAAATCCCCAATTCAACGTTGGGATCCAGATCTACATTTCCCCCCTAAAATCCTAGGGTTCACCCATCAACCCTAGAAAGATCTACTCATACATGGCGATGATAACAGATTAAAACACCATTTTTATATAGGAGACCATCATTGCAATTGGTAAAATAAAGATCAGAAACTTACAGAGCGAATACTAGATCTCAAGAGAAACTCAGATTCCAAGAACGCAAGAAAATAGGCAACAAGCTTTAATAGAATTTGATCCAAAATGTCTTCAGAAATTTTAATCTAAATCTAACAACTATTCTCTAAAAAGTCTCCCTAAAATTCTCTCTAAATATCTGTACAGAATTCCCCCCTGGCGGCTCCCCCCTTTTTCCCCCAAAAACCCTCGCGGAAAACCCCAAAAATCCGGTGCAGCGTAAAGATTGGGCCCACAGTGACTCGGTCCGAGCACATAGCTACCCGGTCGAGTCGTTCAGCAGCTCGGTCGAGTCGTTTGGCTGCTCGGTTGAGTTGTACAGAGATCCGAACGCATCCAAAATATGTCGCTCTGTCAACCCGGGCTGATTCGGAGCTGCTCGGTTGAGTAGGACGTTGCTCGGACCGAGCAGGAGGTTGCTCGGTCAGTGTAGAAGGTTGCACGGTCGATTGGGGGCTAAAGATGCACTTCAGCCTCATTTGCACATGACTCGGGCCGAGTAGGAGGTTGCTCGGTCGAGTCAGACACCAAAAACAGCATTCTGACCGAGTAGTGCACGACTCGGGCCGAGTAGAGTGCTACTCGACCGAGTAGGCTGCTGAGAACAATTTCAGCACTGCACCATCGACTTACAGAAATTCCCCATGGCTCATCTGACCTCCGATTTACACGTTCTTGGTGGCGTTGGAACCATCTTGAAGTCTACTACCTGGAAAAAATATCAGAAAAATAGTGAAAAATCCCAGGTGATAGAATATTTAGAAATAGTGCACAGTTGTCCTGTTTTCAGCACTTCGGGTCGCTCGATTCCTTCGCCGCATCATAGTTCGATCGAGCGACCTTCTCTCTTGCCTCTTCCTTGCTCCAGTATTCTTCTTTGGTATCTAAAACACGTCATCATGAGTCTCATTGGTGCTCTCACATTGCCAACCGTCTTATTGGCTCCAAATGGCTCCAATATCACCCAAATCCCTGAAATGGACATAAATGTTCTGAAAGTCATATTATTCCAAATAATAGCGTAAAAGCGTATAAAATATGTAATTGAGCAATCATTTTGACGTGTAATCTTATCGATAAAATGTGGAATATAATGACACATCACCTACCTCGGAGTCCTAAGCATAACGATGCAGTTTGAGTGATCGTTGACCGATTGACCAAGTCTGTGCATTTCATTTCATTCCAAGTGGGACAGTCCAAAGAAATCTTGGCGAGAAAGTATTTAGAGGTAAAGATATTTTTTACTTCTCTATTTATGGTTCTCTCTTAAGATTAGTTTGTGATGTAGACCATGTGCGTGCAGGAGATTATGCTCTTGCATGGAGTTCCGGTGAGCATTGTATCCGATAGGGACTCGAGATTCACGTCTCAGTTCTGAAAGAGCCTACAAGAGAACCTTGGTACGAGTCTGAGTTTCAGCACAGTGTACCACCCGCAGACCGATGACCGGTCGAAAAGGATGATTCAGATTCTGGAGGATATGCTGCGAGCTTGTACGCTCGATTTGAAGGGTTCGTGGGAGGACCATCTCCACTTAGTGGAATTCTCCTATAACAACAGCTATCAGTCAAGCATTGGCATGGCGCCGTTTGCTGCCTTATATGGAAGGAAATGTCGATCGCCAACATCGGAGACAGAGAGCTGTTGCTTTCGGAGATGATTGTAGAAGCTGTGGATGTCGTGAGAGACATCAGGGATAAGCTCTGGATTGCTCAAGATCGCTACAAGCATTGGACAGACACCAAGAGCCGACCTTTGGAGTTTCAGCCCGGAGATAATGTTTTCCTGAAGATTTCTCCGAACCGCGGAGTCATTCGTTTCGGGAAGAAGGGAAAGCTGAGTCCGAGGTATATTAGACCATTTGACGTACTGGAGCATGTGGGAGTAGTGGCACATCGCCTTGATCTACCACCATCTTTGGAGGGAGTGCACGACTTGTTTCACGTATCTCAGCTACATCGATACGTCAGTGACCCAGTGCACACTGTGGATTTTTCAGAAATCACGATCTGACTGGACCTACCATATGAGAGCAGCTAGTGCAGATTTTGGACCATCGACAGAAGCAGTTGAGGAATCGGGTAGTCGATCTGATGAGAGTGATGTGGCATCACGGATCACTTGGAAAGTCCACTTGGGAGCACGAAGATGAATGCGCGAGCGATACCCATCTTTGTTTGTTACCTCTAGCTGATGTAAATTTCGAGGTCAGAATTTTTCTTTAGGTGGGTAGGATGTAACGGTCACTTCCGACCGTACGTATTTCTAGTGTGTATTTTTGCTTTGTACGTGTATTTTATCGAGTTCGATTTTCGCTATCGTTTTCCTTAACCCTAACGTGTGACCGAACCCCGTATTCATGATCCTCTCGGAGGCACGAGCGTTTCGGTATTTTCAATGAAATTTTTGGACTTCAAGGGACCAATCTGCTAATAAATCATTATTAGTTATTAAAAACATTTTTATAAACATTTGAATTTAAAAAAAAGAATAAAAGAAAGTCTGTACATTTTGGTTTAAAACAAAGCATAATATTATTAATACCTTAGAATCTGACCTCCTGCCAACATTTTGTTAAGAGGATACAAATCAAAACTTTTAGATTTTTTTTTAAAAAGCAAAACAAACCAAATCCTAACAACTAACAACTGAGTCCTGTAAACCCTCACTTCACGTGCATACTCCCATATCCCTTTCTCTCTCCAACCCTAGGTGACTAGCTGTGAGCCGCACAAACAAGGATTGCCCATGCCCGTCTATTGTTTCAAACCCTATTTTTTTCTCACTCTATATATATATATATATATATATATATATATATATATATATATATATATATATATATATATATGTATATATAGTGAAAAATGGAGAAGAGCTGACAGCGCTGGAAATTTTTCCAGCGCTGTCCGCATTTTGGGCGCCCTTAAATTATTTTTTTTTGAAAATTTTTTTTGCAGTAGTTAGATATACTTGTTGGGAAGCTCCCCACAAAATTTCAGCTCGATCCGACACCGTTTGAGCCTCCGTTCATCGATTTCAAAAACGTTGCGCAAATCTGTCCACAGTTTTGCGCAACGTTATTGAAATCGATGAACGGAGGCTCAAACGGTGTCGGATCGAGCTGAAATTTTGTGGGGAGCTTCCCAACAAGTATATCTAACTACTGAAAAAAAATTTTCAAAAAATAATAATTTTAGGGCGTCCAAAATGCGGACAGCGCTGGAAAAATTTCCAGCGCTGTCAGCATTGGCCCATTAACCTCATATATATATATATATATATATATATATATATATATATATATATATATATATATATATATATATATATATATATATATATATATATACTTAGGCCTATTTGTTGGCACAGCCGAAACCTAGAAAACAACTAGGGTTCCTAAATTTTGAGCCGTACAATAGAGCAGCTCTCCTTCCATTTTTATTATAAACAAACCCAACTCCCTCTCTCTATTTAACCTACCCTAGGGGTACTCCTCTCAGCCACAAAAAAACACAAGAGCCCAAGCCTTGAAACCCTAGTCTCTACCCATATCTCCCTAGCAGGCCGAAAACCCTAGAGCAGCTCTTCTTCATTTTGTTCTTCTCTTTCCATCAAACCCTTTCTCCACTACAACCCACGCACAGCACATACGCACGTCACCTTCCCCCTCGCTTCATCCTGTACGGCCAAGCAACAGGCCGCTCCCTTCTCCTCCACCCCCACGCAAGAGCCAGGCCGCCGGCGTTTCTTCTCCCCACAGACCGTCGGCCTTCACCCTCTTAGGCCTGCCACTCTCCATTTTCCTTCCTCGTGGCCAAGCACATCTGCAGCTGCTCCCTTGCACCATTAGAAACCCACACCTCAAGCAACAGGCCGTTCCCCTCTCCCCTCGCTTCATCCCTAAGGCCGAACACCCTACGGCTTACCCTCTCCCTTCGGCTACACACCCAACAGCCCACGTCCTCTCCCCTTGCTGATGTCCATCTCCACGTTGTGTCCGTCATCCTCTCCGACGTTCAGATCATCCGTACGCCTTGCAGCCGTTGTCGGTTCGCTGCCTGCTGCCTTTGTTCGCTATTTCACTGCCGCAAGACGACGTAGCAGTTGCCCCTCCACGTAGACGTTGTTTCGTTGCGCTACCCACAGCCGAAATGATCCCGAGGTGACTGTCCTTACTGCGCTACCCGTAGTCGAGAAACTAGAGATGACGAGACCCATCACCGTTTCAGATCCGACGTCAGACTCATGCGTGATCGTCGTACTACGTTGGTCCACTCGCTCATAGTAACCCACACCATACGTCATTGAAACCTAATTAAAAATCGAAAACTTAACTCACTAAATTTACTTTTACGCTCCTTTAAACTATTGTGAGAATTTAGACCGATGATTGGATAATTTTGACTGTACATGTAGGATAGAATCGTCGAATAGGTTGAACGTTCGAACAACTTGACTTGGAACTGTTAGGATAGCAACATTCAACTTAGAAAACAAACCATAACAGGACTTTCTAAAATTGGACCTGACATCGTCCCCTTAAATTTATTACAGCAAACGATAACCGACACACTGCTCGTGACGAGACGCTCACGACAGACGTACTTCTCGCCATTCCAGGCAAGCGTGTTCACTTGCGTAGTTACGGCCACGTTTTAGGCCATTACTTCCTTAGTTTGAAAATTGTTGAATAAGAGAACCAGACGTGAAATGATAGTGTCTGGAACATCCTCACGACAGCCTAGACTTGACGACGAATTCTAGGTATAAACTGTTATAACTGCCATGCTAGGAACTATTTTTGTATATGCGTGTGGACCTCATAGAATGAAGAGAACATACATTACCTTTGTCATGCCATGTAACATCATTCTTGAAATGTTTTGCACAACCTGCGTGGAATAGGGCACTCTCCAAGTTAGAGAGAGTGATCCCTTGTCTGGAATACACAACCTGCGGGGAATAGGGCACTCTCCAAGTTAGAGAGAGTAATCCCTTGTCTGGAATACACAACCTGCGGGGAATATGGCACTCTCCAAGTTAGAGAGAGTGATCCCTTGTCTGGAATACACAACTTGCGGAGAATAGGGCACTCTCCAAGATAGAGAGAGTGATCCCTTGTCTGGTCTTGTCTTGTGCACAGGTTTGGGTAGGGTTGAGCGGTCACACGGTTTAGAGGGTTTGGCTGCCCTTTAACCGTAAGGCGTGAACCCTTTTTCATGACACGCACGTCCCGTCTTGTCTTGTCTTGTCTTGTAGCCGGTAGCACACGTTACGAACAATGCCATGTCATGTTTATTTTCTTGCACCGTCTTTACTTTCCTACCATGCTATAAAATGTCATATTGTTGCATCTTATAATTTGTCAAGTAAAGAACATTTCAATATCTTTCATTAAATTTCATACACTTTGCAGTAGAGCCGTCTTACCCTTTACTTGTAGACTTTGCTTCACATACAACTCCTTTTCTCTTGGGTGTTTGTATGTCAGGTATCGAGACAGAATTCGTGGACCAGTAGGCAGTATCTAAGGACCCGGAGCAGGAGTACGTTCCTTATGAGTACGATCCGGACGAGGACAAGTCCTAGAGTTCTCTGCCCATTGCTGACTTGGAGTTCCAGCCTTCTAGCTGGGTGCGTAGCACCATTTTGATTTCTGTTTTTAGGTTGGGTGCATAGCACTAGTAGTTTCCCTTTCTTTCAGTTGTAGCCATGTCCGAGGCTTGCTTTATTTGACTTCTTGTACTTGCTGGATTATTATCTTATTGAGTGAATGTTGTTCCTTTTAGTACTATTATTCTTCTGAACTTTAAATGCAAGGACCTGTACTTCGTTTGGTGTACCTCTACAGATGCTTATTGGGTCCGAGCCTCACAGCTCCGGCCCATGCGGACCTTCACCACGTCCTCGCTCCTGTATTATGGGAGCGAGGTGTGACAGTTCTCCAAGAAACAAAGCTCGATATCTCTTTCTACAACCGAAGAGAAATACATTACCATAGGATTAGGTTGTGCATAAATCTTATGGATGAGACAAACACTTAAGGACTATGGTATTGATTATGGTACATGTCCAATCATGGTTGATAACCAAAGTGATATTTGTCTATCCAAAAACCCGATACAACACTCCCGTACCAAACACATTGATATTAGACATCATTTTATTAATGATCATGTCCTAAATAAGGAAGTTTGTCTAGAGTACATCAACACCCAAAACCAATTTGCCGATATTTTCACCAAACCGCTCAAAGAAGATTCCTTTGTGAGGCTTAGAAGAGAATTAGGTATTATGGGTGAATCTGGACTCTAGAATACCGTTTTCCAAATGACTATTATATTTCATCCATGCTATGATATGCTCATGATTTAATCATTTTTTTGGGTATATAACTCACTTTCATATTTGAGTATTTCCCTCATAAGATATATACGTCTCTTCTGCTTCTTTTGAGCATTATGTATTTGATTTGAATGGATATCATTTGTGATGATTGTATAATTGATTAGCATTAATAAATTCTTAGTTAAGATGTTTGCATCTTTTGTTTAGCTTGAGAACGCTTATAGAAATTCTTCTAGGTTCAATACAAGCTTTCTGATCTACTTCAGACGCCTGGTATAGTCGAACCAGATGTCTAAACGTATCAGATATATCTGTCTCTCAGATTTTTCCATCTGACCAGACATCTGATGTTGTCTTACCAGATCCCTGAACCGTTGTTCAGACGCCAGGACATTGATTTACAGACGCCTGGTGACTCGTCTCAAAATAATGTGAGCGCTACTCCCAAGCGTAGGAGATCGAACAAGTAATAATCCTGGTGAGTCCAGCTATCGTATCCACGGGACAACTGACCTGCAAAACCACGAACTTCAATTTGTAAAGAGTAATAATACGATAATAACCAACCATATAAAGATATGGTATCGATAGTTTTAAAGAATACAAGAAATCCTACGATAACTACGAGGAAGGCAATATTGGGGTATCAATATGAAGCGTATGTGTTGGTTGTGATTTCGTTAGGATCTATGCAATCAATGATTATCAATACCTTTTCTATAACTCAACGTTTCGTCCGGTTAGGGCACGAGAACGTCAGAAAATATAACGATAAACGAACATCGAAATTGCCTTAAGTATCGCAAACAATACTGGTTTCATGAGGAAAATAAGCTTATGTGCCCGCAAAGGTCACGCCACGAATAAGTCCGCAAGGATCGTATTCGATCCAAGTATACCAACAACGAATATACTTGAATAATACATGTAGAAACTAGCAAAATACACGATTATACATGCAATTTAGGGCAAAAAGATATCAAAATCAATGATTTCAAAGATCTAACTATATCACAACCAGCACATGAGGGTAATAGCCATGCATGGAGAAAAGAGAATCAATATTCATAGCCAAATACATCATCAATACTTCAAAATATGAGCTAAATACGCCAAATACAAGGTAAAGTTTAGAATTTTATCACCAAATCTCTACAATTGAACCCCAAACTCCTTCAGATGATAGAACTAGCCTCTGTCCCCAGGGCCTCCAAATTTATGGCGAAATACGGCTCCTAGAGCCCCCAATACGCCAAAATACGCAACAAAAACCCTAGAATACGCTTAAATAATAGGCATTGCGGGTTTAAGTGCTTATCGGGTCCCAAATTCGCATCTGCATCGCCCAATACCCAAACCTGCAAGCGGCGCAATTTTCAGCCGCTCATCTAATGTGTGATCACACCAGAAGCTGCTGCGTGGCACTCCTTAACGGATCAGCCTTCACGTGCGCCCGCTCTGCTGAACGATCCGAGTTCATCTCGGGGTTGATTCGCGACCGTAGGATCTCGATCGGACGGTCCTAGAAGCGCCACGTCTCCCAAGAATTACTCATGCATGTTCCTTCTGATCTCGAATACGGGCCGTTGGATCGAGATCCAATGGCCGCTATCTGCTCACGTCGCCCTTCAGTTTTGCTCGCCTGCGGGCTGTTGGATTGAGATGCAACGGCCAATATCGTGCCGCGACGACCGCTTCGCAGCGCCTATTGGATTGAGCGGGAACGCTCAGATGTCAGCCACGTGTCCTTAAGATTAGTGTGGACTGTATACGGCACCGTGTATATCCGTATTTGCGTCGTATTTAGGCCGTATTTCTCCATTAAATTGGTATTCTGCATTCAAAAATTCACAGTAATTAGCACAAATCACAGAAAAATACAAATAAATAGTCGTTGGAATCGTGAGATCGAGATCTAGCCATGAAAAATATAAAAAGTACAGAAATACTCAGTTTATTGCTGTTTTGTGCTTAAATCAAGTGATTTCTCTAATAAATGACGATATACAAAATACGAACGTATTAGAGACCAATTAAGCATCATATAAGCACAAAATAGGGCTAAATGGGGTGTTAAATATGCAATATTCAACCCGAATCACACCCCCAACTAGCGATTTGCCAGTCCCTAGCAAAAAGAGCGATGAAGTCGAATGATTAATAAAACAATAAATTCTATCAATCGCTTATGGCATGGCTCAATAATACGGTTTCCAACGTGATATTGACCATCAATATACACAATCCATGAATAATATCAATCACATGATATTTTCTCTAATTTAATTTGAATAAATAACATGCAAGCATCGTTTTGCACAAGCGAAAGTATTACACGTCATTATATTCTAGTTTTCTCATTTCCAAGGAATTGGCATCTCAAAAAGATCGTTCAAATAATGGGTATTGAAGTTGCTTAGTTTATTCACCGTTTCTTTTTTTTTCTTCTTCTTTCTTTTCTTTTGACGACTTAGAATGATCCATGTAGCGAGCTTTCAGTTAATGATTCCTAGGTCAGACGACCTTCGGACATTAGGCTTAGAAGAGCCCCTCGAACTTAATACTCGAATCATATAAGTTTTATCTTCTCTTTTTTTTGAATGCACTCCCCATTCATCCATCTTTCGACGCGAATCTCTAATGCTTCCTGAGGCACGAAGACTCGGATAATCAATGAACTCAAGGGAACGATGCATTTTTTCTTTTGCACTTTTTTTTTCTTTTTCACTTTTTTTTATTTTTTTATTTTTCATAAGCAACTTAACACCCATTCTTCGAACGTACACATTAATAACAACGACCAAATTCATCTTCCACTTGAAGACTATTCTAATAAATCGTGTATACTTAAGCTTTTCATCACCGTAGCATGCATGAAATAAATTCAAACTATTTCGAGATATTAATAATGGCAATTGAAAGTTTTCATGAATAGCATAGTAACGAGTAATTCCATGAAGGAAAAATAATTAACTCAAGCCATAAACAATTTTTAGAACTCAATCAATGCATAATCATCCGCTAGTGTGGAATGTAAGGGAGTTTTAAATGATGAGAATGGTGGTTTATTCTTTTCTTTCGCCTTGTTTTAAAAAAAACCTAAGGTCTCAAACACACCCCCCAACTAAAGATGGACATTGTCCTCAATGTCGAAAGGGATACGAGTTTATTCAAAAGCAAGCATCCTAAAAATCATATAAAATCTACACTAATGGAAAGTGCACACCGTGGTCAAATGGCGGATCATGTATCTTTAATGGTGGAGGAAGTTGTTCTATCTGCTCCTTGCACTCCTCGGCGAGTAACCTTCCTCCAATGGCTAAACTGGATCCCAGCAGCGTAACTCCCAGCATCTCTATAAGCTGTTCACCTGTATCCTGCAAGAGATGAGTCACGTCAATCCAATTTAGTCTTAAACTCTTTCCAATGAAAATATTCCAAATGTAGTCATCAAAATAGGTGAAATAAATTAAAGCATGTTGATGACTACTCCCCTGAAAGATGTGCACTACTCTCGGTATGATGCTCAGTCATTGGGGAGAGGGTTGAATGATTTTGGGAAAAAAACTGGGGAAAAGAGTCGTTTGGGCCCCATATTGATAATCTCTGAACACATGTCCCCCGCTATTTCCTCCTTCCGGTCATCCAAAATTGCTATCTCGTCCTCTCTTTTACACACGTTTCTAGCCATGTTGATATTTTTGTTCGTGACTTCATCGTGACATGGCTTGCTCGATATACCTGCAATAGAAGATGAACTCAAATTAGATTTTGGAAATTGAATTTCAAAAGAATTATTTTCTTCTAAGCAAGCGGCAATCAGAGTAAGATTTTCAATAGATTGCTGAATTTGCCAACTCTGAGCAAGGAAGTTCTCTTGGAATTGATGGGATGTAGTGTCTAAATGAGCAAATAAACTTCCTCTTTCAAGGATTGCAATGGTACGTCTACGCGTTGCTCTCCTTGATCGAGGCACGAAGGCTCCGTTGAATTACGCTCTGAAGTCTCATTAATGATCTGATCAGTCTCTTGTAGGGACTCCATGTATTTTCACGCCTCTGTCGACGTCATGGCTCCCAAAAATTCCTGTAGATGTGGTCGTAGTCCAGATAAGAAGGACTCCATAAGCTCTTTCTTTGTGTACCCATGCTGTGGATAGCTCGATACTATGTCTGTAAACCTCCTCCAGGCCTGAAAGAAAGTTTCACAATCTGTCTGATTAAAACCAACAATCTTGAGCTTCTCTATCCTATGTTTGCGTGCAACATTGTACTCTGAATCATACCAATTGTTTGTGATATAGAATTCCATGTATTCCGTTTTTTTGGTTTTTTTTATAAAGAGAAAACAAAACAAAAAATAATAAAAATCCTAAACTATAAGATGGAAGGATCTCACCGAATGTTCCTCCATACGAACTGAAATCGTAGCTTACAAGTACTGTTGTCCCCGGCAACGGTGCCAAAAACTTGACTCGTCTCAAAATAATGTGAGCACTACTCCCAAGCGTAGGAGATCGAACAAGTAATAATCCTGGTGAGTCCAGGTATCGTATCCACGGGACAACCGACCTGTAAAACCACAAACTTCAGTTTGTAAAGAGTAATAATACGATAATAACCACCCACCTAAAGATATGGTATAGATAGTTTTAAAGAATACAAGAAATCCTACGATAACTATGGGGAAGGCAATATTGGGGTATCAATATGAAGAGTATGTGTTGGTTGTGATTTCGTTAGGATCTATGCAATCAATGATTATCAATACCTTTTCTATAACTCGACATTTCGTCCGGTTAGGGCACAAGAACGTCGGAAAATATAATGATAAACGAACATCGAAAAGTGCCTTAAGTATCGCATACAATACTAGTTTCATGAGGAAAATAAGCTTATATGCCCGCAAGGGTCACGCTACGAATAAGGCCGCAAGGATCGTATTCGATCCAAGTACACCAACAATGAATATACTTGAATAATACATGTAGAAACTAACAAAATACGCGATTATACATGCAATTTAGGGCGAAAAGATGTCAAAATCACTGATTTCAGAGATCTAACTATATCACAACCAGCACATGAGGGTATTAATGCATGGAGAGAAGAGAATCAATATTCATAGCCAAATACATCATCAATACATCAAAATACGAGCTAAATACGCCAAATACAAGGGTAAAGTTTAGAATTTTATCACCAAATCTCTACAATTGAACCCCAAACTCCTTCAGATGATAGAACTAGCCTCTGTCCCCAAGGGCCTCCAAATTTCATGGTGAAATACGGCTCCTAGAGCCCCCAATATGCCAGAATAAGCAACAAAACCCTAGAATACGCTTAAATAATAGGCTTTACGGGTTTAAGTGCTTATCGGGTCCCAAATTCGCATCCGCATCGTACAATACCCAAACCCGCGAGCGGTGCGATTTTCAGCCACTCATCTAATGCACGATCGCACCAGGAGCTGCTACGTGGCACTCCTTAATGAATCTGCCTTTGTGCGCGCCCACTCCGCTGAACGATCCGAGTTCATCTCGGGGTTGATTCGCGGCCGTAGGATCTCGATCGGACGGTCCTCGAAGCACCATGTCTCCCAAGAATTACGCCCGCCTGCTCCTTTTGATCTCGAATGCGGGCCGTTGGATCGAGATCCAACAGCCGCTATCTGCTCACGTCGCCCTCGTTTTTGCTCGCCTGCGGGACGTTGGATCGAGATCCAACGGCCAATATCGTGCTGCGACGACCGCTTCGCAGCGCCCGTTGGATTGAGCGGGAACACTCAGATCTCGGCCACGTGTCCTCAAGATTAGTGCGGAGTGTATACGACGTCGCGTATATCCGTATTTACGTTGTATTTAGGTTGTATTTCTCCATTAAATTGGTATTTTGCATTCAAAAATTCACAGTAATTAGCACAGATCTCAGAAAAATACAAATAAATAGTCGTTGGAATTGTGAGATCGAGATCTAGCCATGAAAAATATAAAAAGTGTAGAAATACTCAGTTTATTGCTATTTTGTGCTTAAATCAAGTGATTTCTCTAATAAATGACGATATATAAAATACGAACGTATTAGAGACCAATTAAGCATCATATAAGCATAAAATAGGGCTAAATGGGGTGTTAAATATGCAATATTCAACCCGAATCACCTGGTAATAGGAATTTCAGTCTGTCAAATTTTTCCCGATAGCAATCATATTCTGACTTCACAAAATCAGATGTCTGATGCTGACTTATCAGACACCTGGATAGTTCATCAGGCACCTGATCCGATCATTATAACTTATGATTCACATCTACTATATTCTTTCGACCAGATGTCCGATACACTTGGTCCAGATGCCTGGCTTAGTTTAATCACATTCGTCTCTTTAATCCTCCAGATTCCTGGATACTTCACTCCAGACGCCTGTCGAAGGATTTTAAGCCAAATCAATATTTGATCCAACGGCTGAGATTTCTCGTCTGATCGATATAAACACTATTTTGCTCGATTAGGGTTTAAGAAAAGTACTTCATTCGTCTGCCCCTTCATTTACCATTACGGTTTTGTCAAACTTCTGACAATCGTTTGTCTGAATTTAGGTAAAACGAAACTCATTTCTTTACACCGATCATCTCAGTATCTAGGGCTTTCATTTAAATGCTCATCTTTTAATAACAATCTCATAGGGTTTCAACATGCCACGAACAAATCGTTCTCGCAAGTCACCAATCTCCATTGCTAACGCTTTTATACGGTCAAGGAGTCGAGGAGTCTCTCCATCCCCATGGGATCATCTCAGTTCATCTATCCCTCAGTTTACTTCTGTCCCTTCACCGACACATACTTCCTACCCATCTGTGTCTAAGCTGCCACCAGCTCATGAGGAAGTCCCCGTCTCTTTTGACTCTCCTGTCTTTGAAAACCTATTTGAGGAGATCAGATCCAGAATTTCCCTTCTTATCAACGAAAATACTTGCCTAAATGAAAGGTAGATATCCTTTGGTGCTGACCTACAGAGAATTGAGGAGTTTGTCCTAGGTCTTGACCAAGATCATGAGCGCCCTTATGCGTCTCCAAGATATTCTGAGGGTTCCCTCCAACTCTTCGTCTTCAGCTTAACTCCCTGAGGATCTTACTCGACGTTTGGGAGATTATGAGTTTAGTCTCTCTGCTATCTGAAACAATGTTTGTATGCTCTGTGACGATCTTACCTTCGTCAAAGGATTGGTTAAATCTATCAACTCCAATACAAGGACTCAAGCTCTTTAGACTCAGCAGCTGCTCAATTTGTTTCTAAATATCTAGGAGAAATTGGACATTCTTTTGCCCACTCCCACGGATGTTCCAGCTTTTTCCCCACCAGGACCCAGTGTACCTCGATCACCACTACCTCCTGTTGTTTGATGACGTTTTAGACTACCACAAGCCTCTCTCCATCCTTGAAATGTATTTTTGAACATTGATTAAGAAGAGTGCTTATAAGGATACTTTTTGTTATTTTTGGTCTTTATATTAAGTTACATAGGTGTTTTGGGATCATGGGTGGTATACTTGTGAGTATACGGTTGTCACATCTTTATGTGACTTTACTTTTGAATGGTGTCACATTTTATTGTATGTAACATATAGGTATATTTTGTCTCTCGATGAGCGGTGATGTTATATTTTGTAATATCGACATCATTATATTTTTAATGGAAGTTTAATGCTTATTGGAAATGTGCCATTGTGTTCTTAAATATTCTATTTTGCACCTCCAATATGAATGTTGAATAATAGTATCTCCATATTTGATTTGATGCTACATGCTTAGATAAATGGTTGAATGAGAGCACATTATTCTGGTATCATTTTGGCCAGTCATATTTTTCATCATCTAAGAACTAATTATTGTTGTCCTCCTCCTCCCACTCTTTTTAGATAATGACAAAGGGTGAGAGAAATAACCATAGTGTGAAGAGGTGAATTTTTGAATTTTTTGAAATTATCATAACTCAATGAATCATTGGGGGGAGAGACAATAACTATAGGTGAATTTCATGTACTTTCTATCACTCCATGAATCATATCATTTCTAATCTAGTTTTGAAACATTTGTATGATTCGGGGGAGCTTTGAAATTCAACTTTCATTCTATTCTTAAATTTGGCTTCAATAAAATTGATTGACTTGATCTTCTTATTCATGCTTCACCTTTCTCTATGTGTATCACCATATGCTTCATGCCTTGTGTATTCATGGATGTTGATGGATTTAATAAATATAATACATAATTCATGTGATACACATGTCATTAACTTGCATTGATGATTCACTTTTCATATGGTTACATGGATTAAAACTTTTGGCATCAATGCAGTGGTAAGTATTTTTAATTTCAAACACAATTATTGTTTATGGTTATGGCTGTTTGTCATCATCAAAAAGGGATAGAATGTTGAATATTGGATCTCAAAATGTGGTTTTGATGATTAACAATATAATTAATTATGCCTAATCCCCATATTTTGTAGTTAGGGAAAGCATCGTTAATATTGATAAAGTCATATCAAATGAAGACAATGACTCAGATCATTGATGCAAGGACATCAATCAATGAAGCATGGAAATCAAGGAATGAACGCAAGGAAATCAAAGTGTTGGACTCAACAAACTCAATGTAATCTTCAAGGAATTCATTAAGAAGTGCAGAGGATTAATATGTAAATCTTTCTCTTTCTTTACTTCATAGTTGAATTAGCATGTTAAGCCTTGAATAGACTTGATAGTATATCATTCATAACACTCACAACACTTTAGATCATATATCATTGGGTCTCATAGGGTTAGAACTTATATAAGCTTGAAGTAAAGCTTTTCAGCATACGTAGGCACCCGATGATTGGTCTCTAGACGCCTGGTGTTCATGCACTGTCGGTTCTCCTAAACCCTACCCTATATAGACACCTGAATTTCTCATCACAGACATCGCACAAGTGTGTCAGACGCCTGGATGATCAACTCCAGTGTCTGAATAATTCTAGCCGAACTTCTAGTATCTCGGCCTCTACTGTCTGATTGAAATCAGACGCCTGACGTTATGCTTCCAGACGTATTCATAATGTGTCAGGCGCATGGATGATATACATCGGACGCCTGCTTATTTAGGAGCAAAATTTCTAGTAGCTCAAACTCTACAGTCAGTCATGATCAGGCGTCTGAAGTTATTTTACGAGACGTCTATATAGTTGACCAGACGTCTCGGTATTCGGACCAAAATTTCCAGTAACTCTGTTCATCATTGTTAGTTTGATTAGGCGCCCGATGCCTTTGAACCAGACATCTAGGCAATTGTCTAGCCATCTAGAAAGTCTTCTTCAGACGTCTACCAAGTGTCCGTTAGACTGCATTTATGACCCAGTCAGAACGGTATAGTAGGCGTTTGGTCTATCTACTTCAGGCGCCTGGTGACTAGGATTTCTGCACGTTAATAGCCGTTTCCGGATTAAATGCTTGGGATTTTTATCTGATTCTGGACAGAGTTCGATGGCTTATTTATATGGCTTTAATTTCTTGGCTTGAGATCTTCTTAGACGCCATTTAATACACTCCCAAGTGATTACAAGTCATTAATTCTTCTCTAGAGCATTCAAGAGCATTAAAAGCCATTCAAGCTCAAGCTCTAGTTTCAACATGTCTCTAAATTTTTCAAGATCAAGCTTTAAGCATTCATTGCTAATCATCTTGAGACAAGAAGTAAGTGCTCATACTCTCATCATTAAGAGCACAACACACATACCTTCTTGCCTCATTCGTAAAGGTATTATTCAAGGCGTAGGTTGTGTAAAGCTGTTTCATATTTTTGTTCTCTTTTCTCTTTGATATTTGATATATACTCTCGGGTTGTGAGAGTGATTCATTCCCGAGTTGTGGGAAGTGGAAGAAGAAGGTGTATTGGTTTTACACTTGCCAGGTTTCGACAAGTGGGTATTAGTGGAACACTAATTACTACCAGGTTGGCTTGTGGGCTGCTGAAGTAGGATTCAAGGGAGGCGGAGAGACTCGGTGGATCCGAACCAGGGTAAATCTTTTGTTTGTGTTTGCATTCTTGTGTTGTTGCTTTCTCTTTTCTATTCCGCACTAAGGTTGTATAAGGGTTTTATAATTTGGCGTAATTTCATTATTATTGTTATAAAACACGGTTCACCCCCATAGTATTTATCCTTATAGTTCAGATCCTACATGATCATCTTTTCGAAATCGACTACATCATACAAGTGATGTAGTCTGATCTTATCCCAAACCGTCGTGTCAGGTCTCCCCGAGTGTCGTTGTAAGTTAGGATTAGACATGACAACAAGTGTCCGACTAGACTAGTCATTATGGTTTATTGAGTCTCCTTAAGATCATAAGTGATTGTGCATAAAAACCAATAGGGAGTCATATATGATGTGATCGATGAAGAGTTCATCTACCGACTGTAGCCGATCAGCTTGTTGAGTCTCCTCAAGGCTGTGAAGCTCAGGGTGGTTGGGTCCCTCTCCTACTAAATGTCAAAATTTGTTCATCTATATGGGTTGAGATGATCGCTAAAATAGTGGAAGAATATAGTTAGATAAAAACCATTCTACCTATAATAAATTGAACATAGGCTTAACTGGGTTTCTATGTTTTACTTCATGGAAGCCACATCAAAATATCCTAAAAGAATAGGCTACCTAGTCAATATGATTGGTTAAGGAATATCAACTCAAAATCCAATATGGCATCAGAGCTTGTTAATGCTTGAGTACGGGTTTTCGGGTTATGAGCTGACCCGAAGTACTTGCTCTTATCGTACCAAGTCCCGATAAGATGGGGATCTTATGATGGGTTCGGTATTGTCGAGAGGCATGCCGTAAAAAATTTTGTGATGGATCATGTGACAGGTCTAGGGTGCCATGTGATGGGCCTTAACAGTATTACAATGATATCAGAGCGATACCTTCATGTATCAGAAATTTAAAAAAAATTGTTTTTCATGAGAAAAGGTATAGTAGGAGGAATTGAAGATTGGACACATTTGATGCCTCAGTTATCTTACATGTTTGAAAAGAAGCGAGGTGTTGTTTCTTGTGCCATAGGGGACATCTAACACACTTTGGTGAATGTCGGCATCTTGTTTCTGAAGCAAAGTTTTGGTGTGAGTATTTTATATAATAATATTGTATAAATTATTAATACATGAATGCACAATAAGAAGTGAAATCTATATATGGAAAAATAGAATAGGCCGTACTGAAGAGAAGAGAATTGGCAAGTTACATAAAGAGGGGTCTCTTAACCTCTAGTATTATGAGTTGAATGACACGTGCAAGTCTTCAAAGATAAGTGGCCAAATATCCTTCTGTAGGACAATGGAATAGAGTTGATGAAATTGTGGGTCTCGTGCATGAAGATGCATGCTGACATTGTCTATATTAGCCATGGAAGAATATTAGTATTTTATTATGATTAGTGATGACCACTCTAAATATAGACACTGCTCTTGATGAAGCACAAGTCTAATAATTTGAGTGATTTATGGAGTATCATAATAGAAACATAATGGTGAAAGTATTTGAACTCCTTCGATCAGATCGAAGAGGAAATACTTAGCCATGAAATTCTTGCATAACTAAAAGATAATGAGATTCTTTCTCAGGTCAAATCTCCTAACACGCCTCATTGTTGTGTCAGAGAGAAGGAGTCGCTCATGCTAGACAAAATGCGATCCATGATTAGTGACAATGAGTTATTGCTCCCCATCTAGTGATGTGCCCTAGTAACACTGTGCCTAGATTCCTTCTCTCTTAGACTATGAGAAAAGAGATGGTAAGATTTGTAATATGCCGAGAATTGCCATTTACTTATGGGAAAAGCCCCGAATTAGAAAGACTTAATCAAGTGGCCTTTAACCCTACTTTTAGAAGAGTGCCTAGAAACACTCTTTGAAGAGATGCAATGTTAGTTTTTGAAGATGGTAAAGCTAAACTGATTGAAAATTTTGCTAGCGTAAAATCTAGAATAGCGTTGACTTCTGATGTTTGGACAACAAAATGCGGTGCTTCATATTTATGTGTTACATCGCATTTTGTAGATAATTCTTACATGCTAAATAAGATGATTATTGGATTTAGAATGTTAGAGCTTGTTCATTCTGGGGGTGTTATTTCTATTGTAATAATATCTGTAATTCATGATTTTAATATTGCAGAAAATATTTTTTTCAATTACGTTTGATAATGCATCCAATAACACTAGTGCAATTAGTGTTTTAAAAAGAAATTTGACCCTCGATATAGAGGGGTTGTTGTTCCATCAAAGATGTGCATGTCACGTCTTGAACTTGATAGTTCGCGATGGACTTGCAACTTGTTCACCTTATTTAGATAAAATTAGACATCTCATGTTGTTCATACATACTTACATAATGCTTGTTCAATTTGCTTGGTCATACATACTTGTTCAAGTTGCATGTTCATACATACTTGTTCAATTTGATGTTGCATCAAGGTGGAATTCAACTTACTTAATGCTGCGATCTATGCTTAAGAATAGAGATCAGCTTACAAATTATTCACTTACATATCTTTCACAGGACCCTGTTTTTGACATTACTGAAATAGAGTGGTTAACTGTAGAGCATCTGCATGATTTTTTAGAAGTTTTTTTACTGCTACAAACAAATTTTCTTGGGTTTACTACCCAACATCTTTTTTAGGATTAGAACAATTAGTATTAATTTTTGATCAAATATCTAAGCATAAAGACAGTACACATCCTAACACTGCCATAATGCCTATGATACAAGACATGTCTGTAAAACTAGCTAAGTATTGGAATCTTGTTCCTCTTCTCTATTCATTGTCTAAGGTTTTGATCCTCGTTATAAGGAGGATGTTGCACTAGGTTTATTAGAAATGTATTCTAAAAACATGGGATTTATCCATGTTGAACAAGTATCTACTGTTAAAACTAGCTTAAGAACCATGTATGCTTATTATGAGGCTAAATTTGGTAATGTTTCACATAATTCATCTGTGCATGCTAGTGCCACTGCTTCTTCTTCTAGTAGGATTCGACAAATGTTAGAAAAGAAGGAAAAAAAACCATAGATTTGGATTGTTCTACTAGTGAACTATCCAAATATTTAGCTAATCCATTTCCCTTTTCAGAGGAAGTAATGGATGATGAGCATTTTGATCCTCTTGCCTGGTGGAAAGGATATGAATCAGTTTATCCCATTCTTTCCATTATGGCACGAGATTTGTTATCTATACATATATCTACAGTTGCTTCAGAGTCTGCTTTTAGTGAAGGTGGTCGCGTTCTGAGCAACAAGAGATCACTGCTTAAGGAAGACATAGTTGAAGTTGCGGTTTGTGCGAAGAATTGGTTTCATGCTGAAAATCGGTGACAGAACAAGAATGACCTTTCTGAAGATTCCGAAGAAGAAGATGAGTGAAGAATTATTATTTTCTTAGTTGTATTATTTTTTTTTGTTTTGGCCATTGTATGAGGGTTAAGGCTGGCCGACGAACGTCCCCCCATCAAAAAAAGATTTTAATTAATAAAATTTAAAGGTTCAATCCAGGACCTTCGAGAATTTCGGGTGTAAATTTTATTTTGTCATATGTTCATTTCTTTATTTATCTACGTACAAATTACAATGTATTATATTTTTTAAAATTATTATATAATTACAATTTACTATCTATTAATATGTATATATAACATATAGACTATATAGTAAGTGTAGATATTTTTTATAAGTTGTTTGAATTTTTTAGATTTTTAAATAATTTTTAGGATTTTTTTTAAGGGTTATTCAGATTTTTTTAGATTTTTTTAAAGTAATGAGCCGGCATGGGCCCGGGCTTGGCCAGGCCAGGCTTTCGACCCCTGGACCCATTCCGGGCCAGGCCGGGCCGACCCGGTCATCCCAGTCAACCGGGCCGGGCCGGCCCGTGGCCCGGGCAAGGCCCAGTCGGGCCGGGCCGGCCCGATGGACACCACGAGTTATTAGCAACCTCTGTTCATTTGTAGTCATCCTAGTCAACGAAATTTCACCCACGGATATCAAACATGTCAAGAATTGATCGATTTGTGTGAATCAGTTCAGAGGTAGTTGATTTTTATAAATATTTGAATTATGTTGTGAGAAGGGTTGAGGGCTAGGAAACCACTAGCCTCATATATATATTATTCAATGTGGGGTGGATACCCAATAGGCCTAATAGGCCCAACTTATAACACTTCCCCTTATCCAACCATCGTTGTATACTCAACATATTAATACTGCAGGATCCATAGTGCTTATAAGTATCATAAGGGGTGGATACTTCCAGATCCTAAGTTAGGGATAACTGCCTGTTAAAACCTTTAGCTATGGAAAATCCAGTGGGAAAAACAATAGCCAAGGGGAAAGAGTATAGTTCTCCATAACTTCTCCTGATTAGTGGAAGTATTTAGGGGTGGATACTTCTGGATCCAGAGTCAATGAGGTTGCCTCGTTAAAACCTTTAGCTACGGAAAAACCCAGTGATAAAGACCAATAGCCAAGGAAAAAGTGTACAACACTCATTTGACTCCTCCTAATCTGTACAAGCTGCAGGCTTGCAGATCTCCTAGGCAACTATACATCAATCTCTTATAATTTTTCGAGAATAAGTACAAAGTACAATACATCGCTCATCTATACAAGTATCGCTCATCTATACACGTATCATTCATATATGGCAGCTACTGAATCTGAGGGAGCTCTTTGAAGAGGAGTGTCTACAGACTCAGTAGGTAGCGCCACGTCTCTGACCCAGTCGTCACTGTGTCTGCGAGGTACTGCAGGACTTGGCTGTGCATACTCATGATTTGCTTCTTGGATGATGAGCCTCTCGGGATGGTGGGATTGATGTTGCCTTGAAAGCATGCTTTACTGGTCTCCATGAGTGGTCGTTCCTTTGTTGAAGTCATCGTGTGATCTATAACCTATATCTGTAAATACATTTAATATGTAGGATGATCCTTGACTCTTAGAGGTAGCGCAGAAGCTACATATCTTCGGTCCAGTGATGCGCTGCAGGCGCTGCACTGTAGCTGGCTAACAGATTTACTAAAAACACTCAAGTAAGGCATTTTAGGACCTAGGATATCCTTCACCTCTTCCAGCGAACGAAATGGGGCTAAATGTGCATTCATACAACCAGTAGGTGTATTAGTGGATTGTAATTGTCCATGTTTCTTCATCAACTTCGGGTGTATGAAGTTTAATGTCACATGTTATTCATCTTCGAGATGATAATTTCATCTTCTGGATGATAATTCATCTTTTGTATGATGGTGTCATCTTCATGATGATTATTCATCTTCTGGATGATAATTCATCTTCTGGATGATAATTCATCTTCAGGATGATGGTTTCATCTTCAGGAAGATAATTCATCTTATGGATGATAATTCATCTTCTGATGATAAGTTCATCTTCGGGAAGATTATTCATCTTCTGGATGATAGTTTCATCTTCAGGATGATGGTTTCATCTTCAAGATGATATTTCATCTTCTGGATGACAATTCATCTTCTGGATGATTATTCATCTTCAGGATGATAATTTCATAGGGTAGATGTCCCAAAAATCTATCCAGGCAAATAAGGAGGAAATCCGTTAGGGTATGTTGTCACATCATCCAAGCAACATAGCCTAAAATTTCCTTTTCCAATCGCATGGTTTTCACAACCATGACCAGGGAGCCTGATGCATATGTTTAAATAACTTTGTAAGTGAGTTAAGCTCATCTTACTTGATTACTTACTGGTTTCTGCGAAATAAACCTCTAAGCTATAGCGTGTTGCTTATAGCACACGATTTTATTTACTTATATTTATACAATACTCGGGTTGCCCATAGGTTTGATATCTTTTGATATCAGGACTTCAGGTCCAAACACTTCACATTTCATAAGTGAGGCCAGCTCAACTTATTATTGCCATGATCCACATTATTGGCCAATCTATACGTTTGCCTCAGGAAACGGAGTGTGGAACGATATTTATCATTTAAATGGCAAAATAAAATGTTAGTAATTCTCGACAAGTGTGTTTTTATCCAAACACCTCCCCCTGTACGTACATTATTCAATTTATTCCAGATTCATCTCTTCTAGGGGTTCTGGAAAGGGAGAGGATATTGAGATGAGCTCACTTTCTTGTGGTGGTATTGCTTTAGGGTCTCTAGGAGTTATTTCTCGCTTTGGAGCCTCGTGGTATGTCCTCTCATCCATTGAGGACATCCACTTCTGCTACTGGTGGATTGCATCTATTATATTTGGTATGTCAATCATAGCTGGATTTTTAGCAGCAGGGATGTGTGAATTTAACAATATTTATATTGTCAGTAACTATGTCTGATAACTGTTTAACAGTTTCATAATTGTGGATCTTCATGATCTCATCATAATTCATGATAATCAGTTCATATGTATTAATGTTTGAAATGGTCAATTGAGCTTCAGGCTCATAGATGATTATAATACTTCTGTTGAACCTAATACTGGGAAATTAAAGAATTCTGAATGTGGAGGATCTTCAGGATCTCATCAAATCTTTAAATGATGGCCCATCAATGCACATCTTAGGCGAAGTGATTTTAAATGCTTCCCCTGTTTAGAGTGCTTTTTGATGGTTTATAGTCGTGATATGGGGATGTATACTCATCATGGTATAAAGATGTGCTCTAAACGCTTCCCCCATTAGGGGGTTCTCGGAAGCTGTTTATATGAGGTGATCGGGCTCATATAAATAGGTTCTAAGGAGGCGTTTTGATGGTTTGCATTGTAATTGCATGTTCCCATGTAGTTACCTACAACTGGATTTTTGATGGATAAGTAATCTGTTTAAATCATTTTAATGATTTATTTATATTACCCATTTTTAGGTATGAACACAAACTTCAGGGTGTTCGACAATATTCCGGTTGTAAATATTATTTGATTTCCCGGTGTTAAACACCATTTATTAACATGTCTTATATGCTTGTTAAAAGCTGGACTGTGGTTGGATAATAGGTTTGATAATGATCATTTTAGAGGATATATGGATGAGTACTCTAAAGTACATCATCAGCCCTATGTAGGGAGTGGATAAGTCCACTTTTATCTGTCAAATACTCTCAAGAGACCTAAGGGTCTTATTATGTTAATGATGATAGTAAATATATCATCTTAAATTCTTTTGAGAAAGTGACAAGAGTTAATGTCCACGTGAATGGAGATGATCTCGTAATCATTTTTCCCTTTTGAATGGGACAATGAAAGTTTCACCCTTTTTGAAGAATCTTCGGGTTCGTCAAATTTACAGGATTGGCTAATGATGTCTTGCATCATCAATCAAGGGTGACATCGTTCCAAAGTTGGTCGATTCTAGACACTTCTGGTGTTCCAAATTAATTCCTCTTTTCGAATTTATGTGGGACTTTTGAAAATCCATTAAAATGCTCAATTTAATTTTGTCCGGTAATAGGTGAACTGTGTTCTGATTGTGAAGGATTACATCTTCACATTGACTATTATGCGGATCATAGTGGGGACAAAGCTGCAGGCTTTATTGATTTCTTGAGTCATTAGGGATTTCGTTTTGACGAATATCATTGAAACTTTATAAGTTTCAGAGAGTACATGGCATCCTCATTTTATGTTTTAGGAGTATTCATGATAACAAATCATTCGCAGTAAAATAAAATGCATAAAAAGCATGAAATTCATCGATAAGAAATATTGTGATAATGCATTTAAGCACATATATACTGCAAGAGAATACTACTGATAATTATGTTATGGCAACAAGTTTTATAGTTTGATGTGTGCTCTTGAAAGCATACGTCTACAATTATGCTCATTAAGACTTATGTTATGACAACAGATTAAATTTGTTTTCAAAGTTTATTTGTCCTTGGGGAGTAGCTAAATATACATAAGTCAATTTGACTTTCGTCGTTTAGACTAGACATGTTTATATTTTTATATGGCATAAGTTAATGCACATTCATGTTACAAAAGCATTATGGGTCTTATCAGAACTTCTGATCTGATATTGGTTTGTCATTGCTTACTCTATATCAAGGTATATCATATCTTCCCTTTTTCATTTTATTCAAGACTTCCACTGTTTTCAGTCTTCCTTATTGTTATTTATAAGGAAGAATGAATATTAGTCTTACGAAGTAGATATATACAAGGGAAATGAGTTAGTTTCTATATTTCCACTTTTCTAATTTATGAGAGACTTTTAAAAGTCTATTTGAATTCTCAAGTATGAGCTACATGCCATTTTTATTGAGTCATTAAAGTATTATGTGGATAGAGAATGATGCTCAAGGGGAAACAAATATATGGCTACGAAATTTATAATTTCTCACTTATCTATTAAGCCACGACTTCGGACGTACGCTTAAAATTAAGGCTAGATTCAAGAATCATACCTTGTAAAGTGAGATTACTCTAATAGAGTTTAGCAGTGTTATGACAACTGCTGGTGTTAAAATTGGTTTATATAAACTATAGATATGGGAGATCTATTTACCGCAATATGTTTATCTCTAAAAAAGATCGCATAAATGGTTTTCGCATGATCCATCGTATTTGGTAATTTTTTATTTTATTTGAGTTAAAGGGTGTTGACTTTTGATTTGATTTGACCTTCAGGTTTTGTTGCGGGATAAGATCCGCGTACAATGAATTTGTATTAAAGGGAACCAATGGTACAGTGGTTTTGAGTTGGATGAGTAGGTAGGCCTTTTACAGGTTGAGAGGGGGTTGAGAGGCTAGACGCCCTTCGCGGATCGGTCTCTGGGTCGATCCTTCAAGTCTGTCGGTGGCTCGCCGCTTGGGGGAAGATAACATGCGCACGGAACAGCTCGTCAGAAAGGCCGGGTTGGGTTCCAACCCGTAGCCTCTCCGATGCCTAAGTTAGTATTAGGACTTAGAAAAGGGGGCTAGGCATGCGGGTCGAGCTAAGTGTAGGTCGACCTAACGTGGTGAGCTATAGTGGAAGAAGAAAGATATGGACGACCTTTGCTCTTGTGTATGAGTGTGAGAGTTTTAGGATTAATTTACCAAACCCCTTCTCGATGGATGCGAAGGGGTATTTATAGCCGATATGGGTGGTTAGATGAGGTTGACGTGGCATGCTGAGTTGGTGGGCCTGTCAGCAAAAGCTTCAGCTGAGGATGTCAAAATTATGCGTGTCGGCCATGCTTTTGTCAGATGGCGCAACGGCCCGAGGTGCTTTGTCAGAGTGTCAGAGCTGAAAGCACCAACGGTCAGGGGGCACAACAGCCAAGGGGTGCTTTGTCAGGCTGTCGAGCGGCGGAAGCGTCAGTGGCGTCCTTGCACTGGGTTATTTGTCGCTTTTGATGAGCCAAAGGATCGTTGAGGGGCGTCCGAGGGGCAGGGCCGCACTTGAATCTCTTGGTCGCCCTCGATGAGCGACCAGCAACCTAACGGCATTCCCGACGAGCTCGAGGAGAGGCGGGCGCCCACCTGGCAAGGTATGGGGTGTAGAGTGCCCTTCCCACTCAACCGAGATGAACTTCAGGGAAGATCGGTGACCAGCGGGCTACGGGGGGCCAGGTGATTAGTTGGCATGGTTAGGGCGAAGAGAGCCCTTCTGCCAGTCGAGGTGGACTTTGCGAAGGAGGGTCGGGCTAGTTGTGTGCCTGGCGAGCTTGGATGGAGGTTCATGGTAGCACGATCTTTAGGTCGTAACAATTTCCCCCATCATTCGAGCTTGAGACGGAAGCCTAGCCTAGCTCGGATGACGTACCATCTCTCCATCTGCCCGGGAGGGGTGGGGGATCTTCGTTTCGGTCTCAGGATTGGCTGGAGTTATTTCGAAAAACTCGCACACCGTTTCGCCGTCATCATTCTGATTTGAAGGGTAGGGAGAAATCGAGGCATTTTTGCCTCCCAATATGTGACACGTGGCAGACGCGACCGTGGGTGGCAGCCGAGGTGCCAGAGTAGCTCGGATCGGTGTCGCATGACGAGGCATCGATGGTGGGGATCATCCTCTGTTTGCAATAAATAGGGAGCGAGTGGAACTGGCAAGATTTTTCTTCTGATTTTAAATATCTCCGAGCGCTTCTTCTTCTCCATACTTTCGACTATCTTCACCACCGTTGCCGGAGTCATCGTTTCGATACCTTCCTCAGTCTGTCTCCTTTCGGTTAGGTAATCTCTCGACTTTCTTTTAGATGGCTTCTCCTTTCGAGGTCGGGGGTGGTAGTGGTGCGGTGAGGGAGGAAGTGGTGGTAAAGGAGGAAGAATTGGAAGAGGCGATGTGGCGATGGAGGAAGAGATCATTCCTAAGGAGGGTGCCGACTGTAATAGCGACCACTCGATGCAGAACGGATACGATCAATATCAGGGAGGTCCGGGCGAAGTATGTTCGGGCTCCTTGCGAAGTTCCCCTTCCTGGAGTCGACGAGAAGGTATGCGGTCCCGGGGATAACGAGGTTGGGGTTTATGTCCAAACTTTCGAACTGGGGCTTCGATTTCCAATCAACCCTCATCTCCTCCATCTGTTGAATTTCCTCGAGCTTCCGCTCTTCGCACTGGTGCTGAGTTCCGTTGGTTTGATGATCGGCTTCGTCGTCCTTTGTCTTGCCAGTGACTTGAGTCCGTCCTTTGCACTCTTTCACCATTTCTTTGAAGTGAGGAGGAAAGGGCAGCATTACTGCATATATGCGAGGAAAGGACGATCTCTTATCTGTGGGGTGCCGACCGACGCGAACGGGTGGAAGGAGAGATTCGTTTTTATTTTGATGACGGCCGATGTAGTGTTGATGTCGAACAGGGGGTCATTGAATCCCTTAGTGGATGAGGAGGTGGTCTTGAAGGGAGAGGATTTGGTAAACGCCCAAATTCTGGAGGAGATTCCTGAGGCGGACCGGCAGCCGGTGAGCTTGATCAAGGACGACCGACTCGCTCAGCATTTTTGGCCCGAAGGTATTTTGACTTTGGCAAACTTCCCCATGTTGGCTCACCCTAATATTTTTCTTCTTTGTAGGCGAGGACATGATGCGCACAGGAGAGGAGGTGCTTAGGGCGGCCGGGGTGTCCGTAGCGAAGAGGTCTGGCCCCTCGGACAAAGGCAAGAGAGAGGTAGATGAAGAGGGGTCAGTGAAGGAGGCCGCCCGGAAGCGGGGCGTTGAGATCATGGCTGGGGAAAGGGCGGACAAGAGGCAACGGAACTCCGAATCGAATGTCTCTCCCCGTCGGGCAAACGAGGCCGCTCCTGGTGATCAGGTCGACCAGGAAGAAGCCGCTGCGACTTCTTCTCCGAGGATTCCGACGGCGGAGAAGCCACGTAGGGCATCCACGATCGACCGGTGTCCTTACAGGATTCTCCAGTAGGATATGGGGAGGGAGGCCCACCGGAGCTGCGAGAGGGTGCTCGCCAGCTTTAGGTCGAAGAGGATTGAAGTCGAAGCCCTTCCGAAGGAGGATATCCTCCAGCCGATCTACCCAATAGGTAGGGGAGCGTCTGTTTTTGATGAGGCCGGGGTTACGGCCCGTTTGGCAGAAAATAGCATGCTGCCGCAGGACCATGAATCCCTGGTCAATGTTGGTGTGGAACGGCTGTGCGCTTGCACGATCTGGCACAATATGCAGGTAGGCCGACCATCCTTCCCCGTCTCGCTAGCTTTCTTACTTACGCGTATCTTGGCTTCGTTGGTAGGCGGTGGCGGCGATGGAGGCTCTACAGCGCCACACCCTGGTGGCCCTTGTCAAGGTATCACTCGAGAGGACAAGGGTCGAGCTTCATGAGACACAGGAAAAGTTGTAGGAGAAGGACGAGGAGCTGGGACGAGCTGTGAAGGTCCGTGATGCTCAGAAGAAGCTCGTCGACTATTTGGAGGCGAGGCAAGCAACGCTCGCCCAGCAGCTTCAAGAGGAAGAGGCCAGACAGGTGGATATCATGAAGAAGCATGTGGAGGAGATGAGCAGTAAGAAGCGGGTGATCGATCGTCGGCAGGGGGAGATCGCTGACCTGAAGCAGACGATGGAGGCGGGAAAAGGTAGAATGCCAGCTTGAAGAGGCAGATGGAGAAGCAGCGAAAAGTGGATCAAGACGTGATGGACGCCGCCATCTCTCGATATCAGGATGAAGAGCTCGTCACATTGCTGCGTGTGGCAAAGGAGTCGGGCATCGTAGAGGGGTTGTCGAGATAAAGGGCAGGCTGGCGAAGTTGCATCCCTCGCTCGTGGTCGACTTCCCCAAGTTGGACGTGTATATAGCCGAAGAAAGAGAGGAACCAGGAGGTGTGCCGGGGGGCGACGATCAGGAGGGCAACCCGGTGAACACGCAGGTTCCAGAGGGCGGTGCTCAAGGATGAGCCGGCCGAGTTGAGGAGTCTTAGAATAGGGCGAAGTTTGTATAGCCAGTTTTGGGACGAGCCTGATGTCGCGTTGTATTCTTGGTCGACCCTGGGTTGCATATGGTCAGTTAAATAAATAAAAAAATTTCCTTATCTTATAGCTCGTTCCCGCTGTTGGTTGTACAGTCTGTAGTCTTGCATGCATATTAATGCCCCCGACATTCTGCTACTGACGAGCCCTGGGCCGAGCAGAAGGAGAATGGTGTGAAGTTGTGTGTCCAACCCCGATTTGAGGACGGACCCAACCGGTTGGCGAACTGGCGGGGGCGACGGATGCTCAAGTGTGCCCCAGCTGGCGGTACGCACTCAGGTGAGCCCCGGAATACTCCGATACAATGACTTGAAATTTTGGTTCGTGCCTTATGCAGGAGAAATATTAGTGCGCACGAGTTTACTTGTTAAGTTGGGGGCGAAAGTTCGGCCTGGTCCGATTTGACGATTCGGCTCCTTGTCTGCCCTAAAGTAGGAGGACGGGTTCTTGACCCGAGCGTATGGAAATGGCGGGAATTATTTCGAAAACCCCCCCACCGTTTCATTGTAATCATTTCGAATCGGAGGCGGGAGGATATCGAAGTGTCCCAACCGTTCTGCGAGCGACGTGTGGCGGATGTAACTACGGATGTCAGTCAAAGCATCAGGAGGCTCAGATCTTGGCGGATTTCTGCGGCTGAGATCAGTTGGCGATTCTTATAGATATGGGTGGAGGAGATCGAGTGAGAGTTTCCCACCTCTGATTTTTCTTTGAGTTCTTGCCTTCGCCTGAGTTTCCAGTTGCCATTGCTGTCGAAGTCGTCGCTGGAGTTCGTGTCACCGTCTCGACGTCGCTCGTCCACCACCGGATTCTAATAGGTACAGTGCTTCTTCTTCTTGAAATGACCTCTTCAGTTTCCTCTCGTTCGTCTGTGTCGAGGGACCTAGAAAAGGAGGTTAGGGGTGGCAGAGCAACGGGTAGCTCCGCCACAGACACGGTGGAGAGGACGGAGGAGAGATCGCCATGAGTCAGGGTCACGCTTAGGGCGGGTCAGTGGCCGAGATTGCAGCGAGACTGTCCCCAGCCGATCTCGAGGATCCGAGGAAGGGGAAGGGGCCCATGGTGTCGAAGTTGAAGTCACCTGCTAGGGCTGTTGTCACGGTGGACAAGGCTAGAGATGTTCCTGCTGAGATCACGAGCAAAGTGTCGGTAGCACGGACATCCGTCATATCTGAAGCCCGGGCAAAGTACATTAGGCCGCCATATACCGTCCGCCTGCCGATCACTTCAGAACGGGTGTGTTTCACAAAAGACTACGAGGTCGGGGTCTATGTGGCCTGCTTTCAACAAGCACTGTGTTTCCCTCTTCCTCTACTGTTCCTTGAGATCCTGAACTTCCTCAAGCTACCATTGTTCCAACTGATGCCAAACTCCGTCAGCGCGATCGTGGGCTTCCTTGTTCTCTGCACGAGGAATGACGTATGTATGTTTATCCCCATGTTCTGCTATTTTTTTGCGCTTAAGCGGCTGAGGTCGTACTACTACTTGTCAGCGAGGAGGAGCCATCCCCTTATCCTAGGCTTGCCGGGTAAGATTAAGGGTCGGAGGGAGCAGTACGTGTTCGTATCGATGCCCCCAGATTTGGCATTGAGGTCGAACTGGGGCGCACTGATCCCAGAGGTGAAGAAAGATGTTCTTCTGAATGCGGTCGAGGCAGAGCGGGCTAGGTTACTACAGGCGATCCCTACCGAGGGAAGGCAGTACGCCAAGCTTGCCAAGGAGGAGATGATAGTTCGATATATTTGGCCCGAAGGTAACCCGAGCTTCATAGCTGTCGCTCCTAATTTGCTCACCCTGATCTCTCTCCATTTTGCAGGTTGGACAATGAGCCTGCAAGTCGAGGAGCTGATGAGGCTAGCTGATGAGCAGGTGGCCCCGCAAACTATGAAGGGTGGTAAGAAGAGGTCGCGGGAGGGGACGTCGACCAAGAAGGCAGAGAAGCTCGGTCGGACGAAGAGGTCGAAGGTGGAAGAGAATACGGCCACCCCGAGTCCTCAGGCGATGGTCGCAGATGCCAGCCGGCCTACTGAGGGCGCCGTGCACAAAGCCGACCCCTCGACCATTGATCTTGAAGCTGGGGAGGGCGGGCAGACCGACCTGGAAGCCCAGGGGTCCCAGAGCGGTCGGTCGTGTCCGAGCCATGCCACTCATGCTGCAGATTCGACCCAGACCTCAGTTCACCCGGGGGCTCCGTTGGGTCGGGCTCAGTTGTTCGGACGACGGCCGAGGATCGTTGGCCCTATGGCTGTCCACTGTTTGCCCTAGAGAAGCCCGCTAACCCGAGCTGTGAGGCATCACTGGCAGTGTTCAAGGCGAAGAAGGCCGAGGTCGAGGGTCTACCAGCGAAGGCTCACCAGGCGACGTCCTACCCGGTTGGGTCCGTCGAGTCGATCTTCGACGAGGCAGGGGTGACAGTGAGGCAGGCCAAGAACTGCCAGTTGCCATAGGACAAGGAATCCTTGTTGAACGCCGGTCCGGAGCGGCTCTGTGCCTCTGCGATATGGCACCTCATGCAGGTTGGTCGGCAGGCTTCCTCATAGGCATTTGTTTTTGCCTTTGCAGACTCTAACATTTTCTTGCTTTGTCGTGTAGGCCAATGCCATGATGGTTGCCATCCAGCGTCACACCCCGGCCATAACCAGGGCCGAAGTCGTTCTCGCAAAGAAGGAGGCGGAGCTCGCCCGTGAAAAGGCCAGGTATACCAAGCTGAAGGAATCGTATGCCGTTCAGCAGACAATGATCCAACAGCAAGAGGCATTCATTGAGGAGCTCGAGGTGAGGGCCGCCGCCGGATTAACTCGACAAGCAGAGCTGGAGGGCAAGTTAGAGCAGGGGAAGGTGCGTATGGACAAACTGGAAGCGTAATTGAAGGCCGGGAAGGAGGAGCTAGCGGCGAGGACTGAGGAATTCCGGGCTTACCAGACAAAGACGTATATCCCCGCCCTGGCGGAGATGAAGAGAGTAGGCTTAGAGCAGGGTCAAATGGAGGGCTGGGAGGCATGCCTCCGAAGGATCACAGAGAGGGCAGGGAGCCTTTATCCTTCGACCGAAGTGGACTTCGAAATGCTGGAGGCCTCGGACGAGGAGGAGGAGGGGGAAGAGGATGAGGAGGCCGCGCCGGTCGATGTAGAGGGGCCAGGGGCTGGACAACAAACGGGAGGCGACCAGGGGGCGGGCGACACCTCGGGAGGCGACCAGGGGACCATGTAAACATTCTTGGTGTGGGGGGTGGGCGGGGCTATGGGTCGGTCTGGGGGCCTGGGTATAGTACTTAGTTTTCTTAATTGTTTTTTGTTGTTTGGAAATTTTGGATGTTTAACGGGGTCAACCTAGGTGAGGTCATTTTTTGTAAGGTCGGCTCCTGGGATACTTGTAAAATTTTTGCCATATTTTGCTAAATGAAATCAATGGCCAGGACTTGACTTTCGTAATTGTGTAGTGTGGCCTTGGTGAGTGTTGAGAGGAGGGGGTGAGCCCGTAGCTCGCCCCTAGTCCTTCTCCACTTTGGGTGGCGAGGACGGGTCCTGCCCCAGAGTCTTCGTAGGATGGTGTGAGCCTGTAATTCGCCCCTAGTCCTTCTCTAGTTTGGGTGGCGATGAAGGGTCCTGCCCCGGAGTCGGGC
The DNA here is from genome assembly GCA_030789695.1 of Scilla litardierei. Taxonomy (NCBI): domain Eukaryota; kingdom Viridiplantae; phylum Streptophyta; class Magnoliopsida; order Asparagales; family Asparagaceae; genus Scilla; species Scilla litardierei. The sequence continues at coordinate 698,797,208 of CM061142.1, forward strand.
GATGTCCGAGGAGAACTGAGACTTCTAGGTGGAGGTCGCAGTATTTCAAAATTTGTCAGAAAAGATAATCATTCTATTAAAATTTACAAGGTTGCTAATAGTATTGGAGCGGGTGTTTGGCATCCCGTGGATGGGCCAGACCGTCATCCCCATTTCTTCACTCTAGAGTTGTGATGCCGAGCCATCCTCTGGCTGTCTTCTCGATTGAATTTGAGATCGGCCTCGTCTTGTTGGGGTGCTGGCCGCCCGTCCCTTCTCATATAGCCATTGCTTCCTTATTCTGCGCCTTCCGATGCACTTCCCCGGTGATGGTGGGTTGCTTGATCTTTTCTGGGAGTTCATCAAGATCGGTGGAAACGTATTGACGAGGAAGGAAGGAGGTGAGGGAAATAGTTAGGGTCAAGGTCGTAGGACGAGAGGGATAGTGTTCCGGTTGGGTTCAGAGGAAGCCATGGATTTTTCTGCGAGTGGGACCGCAGTTGGTTAGCGTGGAGGTCGACCCGGGCGAGCTTCAGGGTTGGGGTTAATTATGGGGGGGCATTTGGAGGAGTTGGGGGTTAGCTTAGTAGGCCCAAGCCGGCTGTTAGGAGAGTTGGGTGGTGGCAGAGGACGAAGCCGTGGGGGAGGAGCAGGTCACCGTGTGATGGATGTTTGGAGGACAGGAACTGTCCGTCGCGTGGCCTCTGGCGCGAGTTGTCCAAGGGAAGCCGAGGTCGGATATGGTGATCGGCCTATGTGTAAGTGGAATAACTCGTCAGCGATCTGATTGTAAGGTGAATAACTCGTCGGTAGGGTCTGGTAGCCTGTCGACTGAGAGCCTCTCCGATGATCAGGCTAGCAAGGGACTCTTCTGGCGAATATCGGACACGTAGGGAGATATAAAGGTAGACTGGCTTTAACGTGAGGGATTCATGGAGGAAGGTCGAATATGTGGGCGATATTCGCCCATGTGGGTTCAGGGAAAGTGGCTTAAAGCTTACTTGCCTGACTCTTCTTTCTGATGGCTAAAGAAGAGGGTATTTATAGAGGTTTGGAGTCGGTACCTTCTGATAAGCAGGCGCCATGAGCTGGCTTGTCAAAGTCGAAGTAGCCAGACCCGCTTTTGTCAGGCGTAAGTTGTAGGCGTGAAGCGGCAGACGCGCTTTTATCAGACGTGACAAGTCGGTCGTGAAACGTCAGATCCGCTTTTGGAAGGCAGCGTGTCGTCAGTGTAGTGAACCTCATAAGTCTGTCGTCTTGCGTTGATAGTTCACTTCAGGGGAGTACTTCCTTGGGACCACGAGTGGTTCGTTTCTCCGGTATGGGTTGCTAGGACGGGTCCTACCCCAGAGTCTTCATATGAGGGGAAGATGCGAGCCGTAGTTCGTCCCTAACCCTTCTCCGGTTTGGGTGGCAAAGCTCCGTAAGCTTGCCCCGGAGTCTTCAGTTGAGGGGCGGGTCCGAGTCCGTAGCTCGGCCTTAGCCCTTCTCCGGTTTGGGCGGTAAAGCTTCGTAAGCTTGCCCTGGAGTCTTCAGTTGAGGGGAGGGTTCGAGCCCGTAGCTCGGCCCTAACCCTTCTCTGGTTTGGGTGGCGAAGCTCCGTAAGCTTTCCCGGGAGTCTTCAGTTGAGGGGAGGGTCTGAGCCCGTACCTTGGCCATAACCCTTCTTCGGTTTGGGTGGCGAAGCTCTGTAAGCTTGCCCCAGAGTCTTTGAGAGGGCGGGTATTGGGCCATCGCCTACCCAGCATCCTCTGTAATCGGATGGGTATTCGGCTGTCGCATACCCCGTATTTGTCATTCCGGTTTGGGTGGCGAAGCTCCGCGAGCTTGCCCCGGAGTCTTCATTGGAGGGGAGGGTGCGAGCCCGTAGCTCGGCCTTAGCCCTTCTCCGGTTTGAGTGGCGAAGCTACGTAAGCTTGCCCCGGAGTCTTCACTGGAGGGGAGGGTGCGAGCCTGTAGATCGGCCCTAGCCCTTCTCCGGTTTGGGTGGGAAAGCTCCGTAAGCTTGGCCCGGAGGTCTTTGAGAGGGCGGGTATTGGGCCGTCACCTACCCCGCATCCTTTGTAATCGGACGTGTATTGGGCCGTCGCCTATCCTGTATTTTTCATTCCGGTTTGGGTGGCAAAACTCCACTAGCTTGCCCCAGAGTCTTCACTAGAAGGGAGGGTGCGAGCCCGTAGCTCGGTCCTAGCCCTTCTCCGGTTTGAGTGACGAAGCTCCGTAAGCTTGCCCCGGAGTCTTCAGTTGAGGGGAGGGTTCGAACCCGTAGCTTGGCCCTAGCCCTTCTCCGGTTTGGGTGGCGAAGCTCCGTAAGCTTGCTTGGGAGTCTTCAGTTAAGGAGAGGGTCTGAGCCCATAGCTCGGCCCTAACCCTTCTCTGGTTTGGGTGACGAAGCTCCGTAAGCTTGCCCGGAGTCTTTGAGAGGGCAGGTATTGAGCCGTCGCCTACCCCGCATCATCTGTAATCGGACAGGTATTGGGCCGTCGCCTACCACGTATTTGTCATTCCGGTTTGGGTGGAGAAGCTCTGCGAGCTTGCATCGGAGTCTTCACTGGAGGGGAGGGTGCAAGCCCGTAGCAAGGCCCTAGCCCTTCTCCAGTTTGGGTGGCGAAGCTACGTAAGCTTGCCCTAGAGTCTTCACTAGAGGGGAGGGTGCGAGCCCATAGCTCGGCCCTAGCCTTTCTCTGGTTTGGGTGACAAAGCTCTGTAAGCTTGCCCCAGAGGTCTTTGAGAGGACGGGTATTGGGCCGTCGCCTAACCCGCATCCTCTGTAATCGGACGGGTATTGGGCCGTCGCCTACCCCGTATTTGTCATTCTGGTTTGGGTGGTGAAGCTCCGCGAGCTTGCCCCGGAATCTTCACTGGAGGGGATGGTACGAGCTCGTAGCTCGGTTCTAGCCCTTCTCCGGTTTGGATGGCGAAGCTATGTAAGCTTGCCCTGGAGTCTTCACTGGAGGGGAAGGTGCGAGCCCGTAGCTCGGCCCTAGCCCTTCTCCGGTTTGGGTGGCAAAGCTATGTAAGCTTGCCCCGGAGTCTTCACTGGAGGAGAGGGTGCGAGCTCGTAGCTCGTCCCTAGCCCTTCTCCGGTTGGGATGGCGAAGCTCCATAAGCTTGCCCCGGAGTCTTCAGTTGAGGGGAGGGTCCGAGCCCATAGCTCGGCCCTAGCCCTTCTCCGGTTTGGGTGGCGAAGCTCCGTAAGCTTGCCCCGGAGTCTTTGAGAGGGCTGGTATTGGGTCATCGCCTACCTCGCATCCTCTGTAATCGGACGTTGATCACTCCTTATTTTACACCTTTTTTCTGCATGTTTTCATGTCGTTTTGATCGCCCATATTGCATTTTTCACGATTATTCGATGATATCGCGTTGCTTTTCACTATTTCTTGTTTTTTCGTATTTCAGAAAATATGGAGCGATCTGGAGCAAAAATGAGATCAAGAGACTTTCACGCACACCGGAGCATCGCTCACGGCCTTATTGAGGAGCTAGGAGCTCTAGATGATGAGCGGAAGAGGAAGAAGTTTGATAGAATCGACGAGGAGGCGAGGAGGAGAAGAAAGAGCCACAGAAGCAGCTCATTCGGCTGACCAGGCAGTTCACTCGGCCGAGTGAATGAACGTGCTCCGCCGAGTACAACGGATACGGGAGAACATTAAGTCGAAGTCCACTCGGGCGAGTGAAATATCTCACTCGGCCGAGTGAAGAAGTCCACTCGCCCGAGTGTGACAGGGTTTTTATCCTGAGATCTCAGGCGACTTACTGGAATTTGAAGAAGACTCACTCGGCCGAGTGAGAAAGCCCACTCGATCGAGTGACTAACTCCACTCGGCCGAGTGGCACAAAGCGACAGACCCCCAAAAACCCCAGTTTCTTTGTTTTTCTTTGGGTCCGGCACTCGGCCGAGTGACATATTCCACTCGGTCGAGTGGCGCAGTCTGCTTGTATTGCAAATTAGGGTTCTGGGCTGCGCTATGGGCAATTTGTCAGGTATTTCTGGACGATTTTGACTTGTATTTAAGGCTAGTTTTATTCCTAGTTTAGGGAGAGACGAAATATTAGTTTTGACGGCTATTCTAATTGTAATTCTCAGCTGGAGATCAAAGACTCGCAATTTGGTTTGTTCTTTCTATCTAAATTTCTTGTTTTTAAGAATTGTTTCCTCTCAACCATGAATTGCTCTATGATCTTATTCGTTATTTCTGTGATTGCTATGATTAATTTGTGAGTAGTTCCGCCGTTCTAGGGCATGGGGATGAACCATATGGATCCGATCTTAGAATTGTGATGAATGAATTGAATTGTTGCTAGGATTGATAGACGGTTAGGTTATGATTGATTTACTACGAGTAGCTAGGAATTTCCATTGATTGGGGTTTGCAAGAGATTGGATTTCAATCGATGGGAAGGCCTAGATATTCGATTTAGGTTTATAATCGAGATTCTCTAGACTTGATTTGCAAGATATTGGACCAAAGCTAGGATTTTTATTATAAATCTATACTCATATTTGTTTGCAAGAGATTGGCCGAATACGAACTATCATAACCTAGGTCGTAACTCGAGTTTGCACGAGAGTGGGCTCGAGGTGCGATTGGACGATAATGTCGATCTTTATGCTAGTGGCTTAGGTTAGGGTTTGCACGAGAGTGGGCCCTAATATAGGTTGCTATAGACCGGCAATAGCGCGAGAGCGTGAGCTTGGTTCTATATTCAGTTACGACTAGTTCACCTCAATTCAAGCCTTGCAACATTGAGATTCATGATCCACAAGGATAAGTAACGATCCGTAGTGTGGATTCCCTAGCCCTAGGCACTTTTATTATATAGAATTCCATTTGTTAATTGAACGACAGTGACATTATTATCCAAACCATTCCACTCAACCATCAATAGCTAGGTGATTAAGATAGAGTACTGTCATTTGTCCTCCCTGTGTTCGATACCCACTCGCCACTTCACCGTGTGCTTGCGGTAAGACTACAGTCGTTTTCCGGGTGTATATCCGGGCGCGATCAAGTTTTTGGCGCCATTGCCGGGGAGGCGACGATATTTTATTTTCGTTACTTAGCTATTTATTTTTATTTTTATTATTTTCACTCTTTTATTTCTCTATTGTGCTAACAATTCTATCTAGACTTTTTTCTGTGCATGTACACGAGATTGAAGGCATCACAAGAAGACATATTATACGATCCTGAGATCGAGCGTACGGCAAGGAGGCTTAGAGCTGAGAGGAGATTTGCTATAAAGGAAAATCAAATGGCCGCGTCGGAAACACCAGAGGAGCTAGCAGCGCGTATGGCTATGCTTGTCTCCATCGAGATAGGCTACGGCCCAAGACCACGTCTACCACCTCTTCTATAGTAATGCCGGAGTTGGCGGCCGACAAGAACTTTGAGCTGAAGACAGGACTTGTGGTGTTAATGTAGCAAGACCCATTTCATGGGAACTCACAAGAAAACCCTCACTACCATCTGCAATCGTTATTGGCTAAATGTGCCACTTTTCAGATGTCTGGCGTGCCGGTTGACGCTATTCGACTGTGTCTCTTCCCGTTTACTCTACGAGATAAGGCATTGTATTAGCTGAGGACGCAAGCCGAGGGGATCTTCACCACTTGGGATGAGCTGGCGAGTGCATTTGTCAACAAGTTTTATCTACCATCCAAGACTATTAAGATACGAAGCGCTCTTATGTCTTTCAAGCAAGGCCATCAAGAAACTCTATATGAGGCGTGGGAGCGTTTCAAGGATCTCCAACACCAATGCCCCCATCATAGTATTGAGCCATGGGAGCTTGTGCATAGCTTCTATAACGGATTGCAACCGAGCACAAAGAAAATAATTGATGCAACCGCCAATAGAGCGGATCTTGTCAAAGACATCGGATGACGCTACGGCTTTACTTGAGGAGATGGCCTCAAATAATCAGTAGTGGGCCGACGAAAGGGGACATTCTTCGTCATCTTTGAAGCCGGCGAGTATTTATGAAGCAAAGGCCGTGGCGGATCTCTCTACAAAATTTGATTCTCTTCACAAAGTCGTAGAGAGGTTGGAAAAGTTGGTGAGTGAACCGCATGGAGCCCCTACCATTTCTACACCGGGAGGAAGCATGAGCGACTGGTAAGATCAAGCCCATGTTATGTTTGTTAGAGGGGAGCAAGGAGACGGAGCCATGGAGCAAGCTCAATATATTACGAGAAGTACCGGTTATTAGGTGAACCCGCCTACAAGGGGTCACCCCGGATTTTCATACGCCAACAATGATGGAGCCTTAAATCCACCACCGCAACAACCACAAGCCCGGCCTCCGCAACAACCACAATATCAACAAAGAGCACCCCCAACAACAAAACTACCCACCGAGACAACAAGCGGGGCCCTATAGACCCCCGGGGTACAATCAAGGATGGAGGACACTCAATCCACCGCAAGCGCCGCCAAGGTCGGACCACGAAGCAAGGGTTGAAGAGTTCATGGCCAAACAAAAGAAGTTTAATGCAAAATTAACGGCCCAACAAGATTCCCTCAACACCGTCATGGCACAGTTATCGGAGCAACTCGCATTGCTAAACAAGAACAGTCAACAATTGTCGGCTCAACCAAAAAAAACCCACGAAGCAATATTGGCCACATCAATGCAGTTGTGGAGGTAACTATAAGAGGCGGAAAGGATACTACTCCTGCCATGGTTCAAGCTAAGGAGCCGAGGGAAGAAATTTCGGTTGATAAGGAGCCGGGCAATGCCGAGGAGGACCCAAAGGTGCCGAGCGATCGTGAAAAATCTGAAGTAGAAAAGCCACAAGAGGAGCGCGCTTATATGCCATTGATACCATTCCCACAACGGTTAGCAAAGGCAAGGATTGAGAAAAGGCTTGTCAAATTTCTGGAGTATTTGCGAGGTGTGAGTTTGAATATCCCATTCTTGGATGCCATCTTCGAAATCACGTCCTATACTAAGTTTCTAAAGGATTTGATCGCGGGAAAGAAGCGAAAAGAAAGGATCGTGCTCGCCGAGTAAAGTACGTGGTTTACTAGAAAGGAGAAAGCACCGACCAAGTTCAAAGATCCCGGTAGTTTCCAAATTCCTTGCACGCTTGGAGGAGTCCCACTTCAGACATCTTTGGTAAATTTGGAAGCAAGCGTGAGCCTCATGCCCCTCACGATGTTTACGAAATTGAATACGGGAACCGAACTCAAGGCCACGGAAATAAAGATACAACTCACCGATGGGCGGATCACTAGGCCGGTGGGGATTGCCGAAAACATACCACTACAAGTACCGGGCGGACTTTGATTGCCATGTAACTTCGTGGTGATGGATATTAAGGAGGAAGGTGATACGTCGCTGATTCTTGGAATCCCTTTCTTGGCCACCACCGGAGTGATTGTAGATGTGAGGAAAGGAACCTTGTCCTTGAACGTCGGCAATATTGAAGTTGAGCTCCACATTCCAAAGGCGATGAAGCATATGCCTTGGCCAGAGGATGTAGACTACGTGGACCTCCTCGACGAGGTGATTGACGACGACATGCCATTTGCCATCGGGGCCAAGCACGATGACGGCCTCAAAGAGGGCCAACTCACCAGAGATCGAGATGATGGGAGACCTGCCGGACCCTCTTACAGACGAGGAGAAAGACGACGCTGATGTCTTCAAGATTAGAGAGCTATGTAAGCTCTCTACGGCGAAGCATATGAAGAAATCTCCACCAGACAACAAATCTTCGTCGCCGGCCAAGAAGAAGGATGTCAATAGCTCAAGCTTAGGGAACTCATCCCCCACTACTATCCATGATGAAGGGGAGCCGAGGAACGCCGAAGTAAATCAACAACTAAACCTAAGTGGCCTTCCCGCCAAGTTTGACGCGTGCATCTCACATGCGTCGAACATCGAGCTCTAATTATGAATCTTAAGGGGTCGAGCTCACGACCTTAAACGAGCGCTTGTCGGGAGGCAACCCGACGGTTCTATCTCATTTCTAGTTGAATTTTTCCTTTTATTTTTTTTTAGATCTTTATTAGTGTTTAGAGTCAAGTGTCGAAGAAAAACCTGACAACGGGCAATATTTTTCATTTCAGTAGATGGAGAATAAGAGACCGTATGAATGGAGGACGACCATGGCAAAGGAGAGCGCTCCAGGGATGTGCTCAGGCATCAGGATAAGGAAGAAACTGACAGAGGAAAGAAAATCAGAAAGTGGAGCAAAAACAAAGAGTTGGAGCTGAAAATAGCAGCCCATCGGCCGAGTGACATTTTCACTCGGCCGAGTGAAGACTCTACTCGGCCGAGTAGGGTACTGATCAGGGAAAATTCGAAAAACCCCTCTCTGTCATTTACATGTCGCTCGGCCGAGTGACTTTGTCACTCGACCGAGTGAATCAGACACTCTCAGCACTTGAAAAGCTCTGAGTGGCCTTGCCACTCGGCTGAGTGATTTTTGTCTACTCGCCCGAGTGGGAAGTGCTACTCGGCCGAGTCGGTACTTTCACGAATAATTTTAAAAACTTAATAAACTGAGCCACTCGGCCGAGTGGAAACACTACTCGGCCGAGTGACTTATCATATATATTCGAAAGCTCGCGGCCCAAAAATCAAATTTCCTAAATTTCCCAATTCGACGCCCGAGCTTCCCCCAATCGCCCGAACGCTCCGATCCTTCGCCCGAGCCTCACCACCCCCGTGCCCGAGTGGCGCAACCGCACGCCGGCCACTCCGCCACCCAGCCGTAGCCGGCGTCGCCTCTCTCACCGTCGTCCATCCCCCATTTCGCCCTAATTCCCCTCTTTTCTCCAAATCTCCGTTTCAATAACTTGGGGGAGAATCAGGGGCAGATTCGGAGCTTCTCGGAGGAGGCGTTTCTCCGCTCACATCCATTGTTTGCATTCGTGTCGTGCTTGGGTACATTCGCTCCTTTCCTATAGCACTTTGCATTGGTAGGCACATCTCACGGCACCCATGCCTCCACGCACTAGGTCACGTTCGCGGGCACCCGCCTCTAAGCGGAGGAAGACTAGCGAGACTGGCTCTTCCTCCACTAGAGCGGACTCCCCGCCGCCTAGCCTACCACCACCCACACTTTCGCCTCCTACCGCACCCATTCCACCCCCACCGGTACAGCCCGTCCCTGCTTTTGACACGATGGGGATCACTTTCAGAGATGACGCACACCGTGCCAGATTTGAAAGAATCTCCCATCGTTCGATTGTCCCCTCAAGGTTTGCACACATTGCAAATTTTGAGAGCCTAGGGGTATTTGAGGGCCTACTCCAGTTGTATGACAACGTGGGGTGGCGTGATTTTCTGTCTGTGTCGGCGGACACCTACGTCCGGCCGACACTCGAGGTCCTTAGTTCCATCCGTAGGATTTGTCATGCTCCGCTTCCCAAAAATGTGGAGGCGAGACGTGAGAAGGTCCGCTCAGACGTGGAGCTGTGAAGCTGCAGTCTGATAAGCGTATAAAATTCAATTGGCAGGTCCTTGCAACGCAATACGAAACAATGATAATAATAATGAAGTGAGTCAATAAGCAATTTATTAAATCACAGAATATCCATAAAATAAATTACAATATCACAGAAAAGCCACCAGGCTCAAAAAGGAAAAGCTAAGGCCCATACATGGCCAACAAGGTACAACATACAAGCAAGGGTGCCACGCACCAACAACTAACAGCAAGCCTAAACAAAGGAAGAGAACACAAGCGGTCTCTAAGACTAGTCACCAATGACCACAAACTCCTCCTCGGCAACCATTGGCTCAGCGCCAGCAAACACTACGTCCTCTGCAACGGCCTCTAGCTCGGGATCTAACATGTGTCACCCAAAAGAGTAAAGGGGCACATGTCAGCAAGTCTAAAAAGACTTGGGCAAGGAAACTGAAAGGAAAGTAACTAACAACCTAGCAGTTATAGTATGATGCATAGCATGACAAGTTTAGTATGTGAGTAACAAGTAAGGTAAGGTGCAAGTAACAAGTAACAAGTAGCAAGTATGGCATGGATGACAAGTTTTACAAGTATAAACACGGACAAGTACGAGTCAAGTGAATCACGTCAAGTAAACACGTCAAGTAAACACGTCAAGTAAACAAGTTGTGCACAGAGATTCCGCCTGTTGGCTAGAGTGGCTGATCGGACCAACTCCTAAGCTCAAGTGACCGTTTATCTTTACCCCTCCACATGTGTCGAGCCAGGGCATTACCCCGAACACGGAATGCTCGCTTCTGGATCACGAGCCAGGAAATGTGCTTAACACGTATATCGAGCCAGGGCATTACCCCGAATACGGAATGCTCGCTTCTGGAACACGAGCCAGGAAATGTGCTTAACACGTATATCGAGCCAGGGCATTACCCCGAACACGGAATGCTCGCTTCTGGAACACGAGCCAGGAAGTGTATTTAACAAGTATGGCGTAGGGTTATGCCTGCAACAAAGGTGCCTAGCCAGAAACAAGTAGATCGGGCATTGGCTATCAACCAACACATGTTGCCCGCTTCTGGAACACGAGCCAGGAAACACAAGTATTGTAGCGTGTGCTACGAATGCGACATTCAACATGGATAGCATGGCATGGCATGTAGTAAGGCGTACAGGTAAGGAATTTAAACATGGCAGTTTAATATGCATGAACAACAAGTTAAAGGGTTGGATCTAGCTTCGTTGTCAAGCTAGATCAATTGAGGTTACGGATCTAGTTTCGTTGTCACACTAGATCAAATAGGCGTCTAGGCAGCTATCATTTCACTGTCTAGTCTCTTTTACGCTAAAACAAGTAAATGGCCTAGAACATGGCCTAAAACCCTAAGTGGCAAGTTTCACTTGCCTAGCACCGAGGATGACGATCAACGAGGCACGTCACAAAATGGTAATCTACGGGGATGAGATCTCTGCCATGGCAAAACAACATTAGAACAACATCCAACCTAGTTTATCATTCGGGTTTCAATAAAATCACAATGAGGGTTATGAGAATATTAAGGATCGAATACTACCGTATAGAAGCGGAAGATCAATGCCGAGCAAGCACGGCAACGGAAGAACGATCCGGAGAACTACGGCTCAGATCTGGAAATGACCGGCGCCCCAGCGATCTGTGGTGTGGGCGCGGTGTCGTTTACCACAAGTGCACGGTTAGTGTAGGGTGCGGGAATATCGAACTCAGGGAGGCGAGGTTGTGCTTGGGTCAGGTAGGACCTAAATCACCCCGAGGGGCGAGCTAGCCCGAATCGGTAAATGGTTGTCACGGAAAGAAATAAAGGGTATGAAAAATAAAGAAATAAACCCGGGACTTTGGTTTCCGCTCCAACGAGCGGCTCTCGCCGTTACGGCCTACGGGTATGGATAACGATCGGGATTAGGGTCTAATGGTGAGACGTTGCCTCTGAAAGTGGTACCGGTGTCCCATGGGCCTGATATTCCGGTCGGTGCCCAGGATGATACACCGGACTTCCCGGATTCGATCAGTGGGCACTCCCGTGTCCATTAACACTGATCGATCCCGGGAGCACTAAGCCCGCAACGATAACTCCCAACGTCTCATCCTGCCGCTCCCGCGTGCTAGGATTCGACGTCTACGCTATGGGTGTGAGCTATGGCTAGGAAGTCAACCGCCAAGTTTATTCCCCCTTGGCCCAACGGTCAAAGGCGGTCTTTTTCCCGCCGATGACAATGAAACACCCCGCGTAACCATTAGATTCCTAATCCCTATCGATTTCCTAACCCCATGGACGCATCAGGAAGAGCCCCCGAAGGGGTTTCCACCAAAATCCCAGATTTGGGAACTACTCACAAAAATCCATGAAAAAGCGATCTAAATAAAAATTAACCGTTGGAATCATAATCGGACAATTGCAATACGGAAGTAATAGAGTAGATAAGACAATACTAAAATTTGAGAAAGATCTGAAAACTTACAAAAGAGTAACAATTACAGCCGTCACAAAGTGAGAAAACAGTAAAAAAACTAGCAGCTCCCCGTTTCTGGAACCATAGGGGTTCTATTTATAGACTCTCGCATCAACCGATCGGTTGACAAGTCAACCGATCGGTTGATCCGTTACAAAATAATAACAGAAAACGGCGAGCTTTCACCCGATCACATGAACCGGTCGGGTGAGTTCTTGAGTGACCGGTTGGATCTTGGAGCCGTCGGGTGAAGCGATCGGTTTGGCGCCCGTGTCTTCAGCTCTTCATCTTCAGCTACAGATGAACCGATCGGGTGAGAGTCACCCGATCGGTTGGCATTTTGCTCGAGAAAACAGAGAATAGGCCCCCGCTGAACCGGTCTGCGAACCGGTCGGGTGACTTCCATGTGAGCTCCGGCTGAGACCGGGTGGTGCACGCGTGCATCACCCGATCGGTTGGAGATGACCAACCGACCGGGTGAGGGGCTGAAAGATGAATTCTTCGACGTTTGACCCCCTGGATCACGCGTGACTTCTCTCGTTGCTCCGGGGACTTGGGATATCATCGTTAAACGTCCCCTACGTGGTCAATCCCCTGCAATCATGGATAAACAAAGAAAAGTGAAAGAAAACGAGAAAATACAAGAAAACGAATAAAAGACGGCGGAAAAACACGGAGAAACAAAAAAGAAAACGTGCGTGAATATATGAAATATAAACGCACGTCAAAATCCCCCAAGCTGAACTCTTCCTCGTCCTCGAGGAAGACGAGTGAGAGTAGGAGCTCGGAAGGGAAAAATAGAGAGGAAGAAAGAAAAAGAAAACTCTAAATCCTAGATCGTCCGTCAGAGCCACCAAAATCAAAAACGACACACCAAGCAAGCAAGCGCCAAATCACACCATTAAACCTAGGAAAACGAGTCCAAATAAGTGTCGTGGGCCCACGCGGTGAAGCGCGAGTGAGTGTGGTCGTGTGCTAGCAAATGGTGTCGCTTTCTACAATGTGCTATAAGGCTCGATATACACAAATCCAAGATATGACCAAAATATAGATTCGAATTGAATTAAGCGGCGAATATAAGTTCAAGCATGCATGAGAAGAGTAAGAATAGAAGCGTATCATGCATCGGGGACTCCACAACTAGGGTTAAGGAAATCACGCCACTATAGCCTAGATACTAGCTAAAAAGTTCCTAAGCCAAGTGTTTTCGATAACAAAGGGGGTTGAGATGATGTGGAGTAGAACACTCGGTGCAAATTCTCGCCTTCCCTTCATTCTCGGCAAGTAGGAAAAAATATTCACACTGAAATTTTTTTGGGTTTTGGGCATTTGTATTTTTTTGGCTTTTTGGCTATACAAAATCTTTCTTTTCTTTTCTTTTTGGGTTTTTCTTTTCTTTTCTCTTTTTTTTTTGGTTTTTGGGTTTTTGGCTATACACATGTGCACTCTCACAAGTGGGAGAACGGTACACGAAGAGGGGATTTGCACCAAGTAAAACAAAAAGAAGTCGAAATCTAATCACTCGGGCAAAGGAAACTATTCTCGCTAAATAGAGCATAGGCTAAATGGGTTATCCTAGTCCTCAGTTGTGGAATCCCGACGCATGCGAATTGAAATATACGATATAAATATAGCATGCATATAGTAGAAACAAATACCGCATATTCAAATCGAAGCATGATAATCTAGGGGTCATTCCTGGACAGGTATATAAAGTAAAATCACAAAGCAGAAGCACACCAAATAGACAGGCACGACGCACGACTCACAAGAAAGCTAAGTGGACCCACAATGCGTGAAATGCAAGAGGACTCGAAATCCTAGGGTTAGTGAGTGTGATTATCGATGCAATGCTAGGTGTGTGTGACTTTGTGACGATTCATCATAGGATTCATCTCTAGGAGAAAGAGCTAAAAAGAAGAAAATAAAAAATAAAAACACGATGAAAACGACACAAAAAACGAAAAAGAAGGACTCAAACGACGCACACAGTGCGACTCCCCCAAGCTGAAGTTTGCATTGCCCTCAATGCAATATGAGTGAGTATGGGAGGGCAATGAAAGTGGGGGGGGAATACGCACTGACACAAAAAGAAATGAAAACGAGGAAAACACATAGATGAAACTGAAAAAGAAAGAAAGATCAAAATCAAAATCAAACGACACGAAAATAAAAATAAAAATAAAACCACACGACACGACACTCAAAAAATGAAAAGAAAGCACACACACACAAAAATGAGAAAAACAAACCAAACACGACAGCACGCCAAAATAGACGTCCCCCAAGCTAAACCAGGCTGTGCTAGTGAAATGATATGATCAATGAAATCCAGAGATATGCAAGGGGGAGTCAAAAACAAAAGAGGTGAATTCAGAAAGCAACACGCAAATAGTCCCCCCCGACAGAGACAAAGCAGGGCCCCGAAAAGACAGATGGGCACAAATATGGGGGGGCAAAAGTGGGAGAGTAAAATCAAGCAGGGGCACCACCCTCTGGGGGTGGTGACGGGGGCCTGCGCTGAGGACCAGGAGTCGTGGGGGGTGGAATGTGGAGCTCGGAGACGTCGGGTGGGTCTTCACGGATGTGGCGAATGAAGCTTTGAAGAAACGGGAGGTCTCGGTCGACGGACTCCTCGGTTATCCGACCACCCTGACCAGCTAGGAGGACCATGGCCACGAATCGGTCGGCATGGTCATCGGTTTGGAATTGCATCCCATATTCGGGATCGTAAACGTGAGGTGGGGAAGTGGTGCGTGGTGTGGTGGATGGGTTGGAGGTGGTGGGCTGTGTGCGACGGGTACGACGGGTGGGCCTAGGGTTCGAAGAGCTGGCGTCGGTGGGCTTAACACGGCGGGGAGGCATTGTGTGGGTGTCGTTCGTGCGCGTAGGTGCGTAAGAGTACAATGAATTCAACACAAACACGAAATACGACCAACAAGCAAATGGAATATTTGGGGTAAGATTAAAATTAAGCAAAGGAGCGAGTTTACCCAAATGAGATGAAGATAGTTGCTCGTAGACGCCCCGATGCTACTCGATTGGAGCACGCTGTGAAGCCGCAGCGATCTCTTCAGCAAGCTTCGAAATTTGGGAAAAAAGGGTGGAGGTTAGGGTTTTGTGTATTGGTGGAATCGAGGAGAATGGAGAGAAATCGATGGTGGATGGGTAGGGGGATGGGGGAAAAGGCGATTGAGGTTGATTGAAGGGAAGAAAGAGGGCAGGCGCACGAGGGAGAGGTGAAACGGCGGATCCGGATTCGAAAATGGCGAGTGCGGATCGAACGGGCGGTTGGGGGTATTTATAGGGTTTTAAGTCGAACCGATCGGGTGACTTGTCACCCGATCGGTTGACGGTTAGGTCGAAATACTTGCCGAAGAAATGCTACAGGCGAACCGGTCGGTTGACTTGTTAACCGATCGGTTGGCCGCTCCACTCATTTTCCCGAGAACTTAGGGCTGCTCACCCGGTCTCATCAACCGATCGCGCTCGAACTCAACCGATCGGTTGATATTCCCCAAAAATTTCCGAGAGTTCTCCCCAGCTCACCTGGTCTATCACCCGGTCTATTCATTCCTCAACCGATCGGGTCATATGGGGACAGATCTCGGTATGTATCAGATACATCCCAACCGATCGGGTGAGTTATCAACCGATCGGTTAGGGCTTTGTTCCTGCAAAAACCAACAGATTTGTCTAAGTCCCCGAACGGCTGTTCTCGCGGCTGATTTTATTTATAAAAATAGATAAAATAAAGTCAAAAATAACGCTAAAATGGGGAAAAAGTTTAGAGCATGGGTTGCCTCCCATGAAGCGCACTTGTTTAACGTCGTTGGCTCGACGCCCACAAGAGATGTTCACGGTGGTTGATACGGGTGATGCCCGAAGTTCGGCATCTCTTCTTCATTGGAGCTGAAGGCCCTTGGAGTAGTCAGCGGCTGGAGAAATATTTGCTCAACTACCCTCTGCTTGTTCTTGGGATCCGGGGGTTTCTCTTTCGTGTTGGCGCTTCCCGCCATCTTCTTTAGGATCCTGACCTCGTCTTTAGTGAGGTCCATGGGCTCTTTTCCCGTTCTCCTCGCAGGAGGAGCCTTGGGGAACCCGGGAGGGGTCGTTCTTGCTGCACTCGCTTTTCCAGCAGCTTCTTTGTTCTTGGGGCCGTCTTGGTCTTCTAAATCCCCCAAGTCATCGGGGGGGTTTCTTAAGAGAATCTCCCAGGAGCTCTCTTCAGCGGCCTTTTCTTCTTCTACCTCAAGCAAATTACACCGAGGGTCATCAGGGGGATCGGGGTACTTCATGGATAACCCCAGATCAAATTCAACTTTTTCTCCGCTGACGTTTAGAGAAAGTTTTCTGTTCTTCACATCTATCAAAACGCCAGCAGTGGCCATGAAAGGCCGTCCCAGGATGATCGGGGTGTGTGCGTCTTCAGGCATGTCCATGACTACAAAGTCCACTGGCACATGCACCCCTTTCACATTGACGGGTAGGTCATCCACAATTCCCACTGGATATTTGACCGACCGGTCAGCTAGTTGTAGGGTCATACCGGTGAGCTCCAAATCTCCCATTCCTATCCTTTTATACATCGACAAGGGCATCAAACTTACACTCGCTCCGAGATCGACGAGTGCATGATGAATCTTTACTGCCCCGATCGTGCAAGGAATTGAGAAGCTCCCCGGGTCCTTGAGTTTCGGCGGATTTGCCCTCTGGATGAGAGCACTACACTCCGCCGTCAATACTACTTTCTCCTTTCTAGACCCTCTAGTCACCAAATCTTTCAGGAATTTCGCATAGGAAGGGATTGTTTCGATTGCTTCTAGGAAGGGGATTTGCAGGCTCAGGTCCTTTACCATGGCGAAGAACTTGCCATATTTCTCATCAATTTTGGCCTGAGCTAACCGTTGTGGAAATGGCACAACGGGTTTGAACACTTTCGAGCTCCCTTCCTCCTTCTTCTTCTCTTCTTCAGAGACTCCCTCCGGAGTCATAGGATTTGATGACGAAGCACCGGCGTCGTTTGATTTTTCGATCGGTCTCTCAACGACCAATGGTGCTTCCGGTTTGCTAGGGGGCACTCTAGTAGGAATTTGTGTCCCGCTTCTCAGAACGATATCGGACACATTTGCGTGCTCGTGCACGAGTGCCGATGTTTGGGTTGCTCCCCTCGGGTTCACCTCCGGTTGTGGCGGCAATTGGTTTTGTGACCTTGAAAGATTCGCCACTTGTAACCCCAGTTGGGTTACTTGGTCCGTGAGGGTCCGCTGACCCATTTCCAGCTTTTGGTTGATCTTCTCCTGGTTGGTAATATATTGAGTCAAGAGAGACTCAACCGGAGAGACGGCCCTCTGTTGGCCATACTGCTGCTGCTGCTGCTGGAATGGCTGCTGGTTCCTGGGGGCGTAAAATTGTTGCTGAGGTTGCTGCTGAAATGGTTGCTGCTGAACCTGACTCTGCTGTGGCCTAGCCGGCTGATAAGTTTGTTGATGCGGCTGCTGAGGCGGCGAGGGCTGAAATGGTGGCCGGTAACTGAAGTTTGGGTGGTTCTGGTTGTTTGGAGAGTAGGCCGGGTTGGAATTGGTCCTTGGCGGATACGGCGCATTTCCCGTGGGGTTGTAAAATAGTGCGCTCGCCTGATCCAACGGTGGTGAGATGTCACCACCGTCGAATTCCCCAAAGAATTCGGATTCTACCGCTGAAATTTGCTGTGTACCGGCCCCACCGGCTCCTACCATTAGCGCGGAGATCTGGGTCGAAAGCAAGTCGAACTTGCTTGAAAGTTTGTCGACGTCCTCGACTCTGTGTATACCCCCGGATCTTGGTGTGGCTCTCTCGTCACACCACCGCTCATTGTTGGATGCCATATTTTCCAGAATATGTCCGGCGTCTTCCTCGCTCCTAGACATGAAGGAACACCCAGCCGCGGCGTCCATAGAAGATTTCAGGTCATCCCTCAACCCATTGTAGAACAGATTAATAATCTGCCACTTCGGAAGCTCATGGTGAGGGCATCTTCTTTGCATTTCCTTATATCTCGTCCAAGCTTCATGCAAGGACTCGTGGCTGGCCTGGGAGAAGGAGGATCCATGTGCTAAACGCCCCCCTAACCCAAATCAATTTCTATATCTATCCATTATACCCCTATTACTCCATACATTTTGATTATTACTCGCTGATATCGCTTTTCCATGCGCAGGTTGCTTTTTGGAGCTTAGGGGAGCTCAGGGGAGCTTCTACGGGCTGCTCAGGACTTCGTGGAGGCACGGACTTCGCACGCTTCCACTGCTTAGCACTCACGGCGTGTTTTGGTATACTCTTTCCACTCTTTTACACGCACCGCACTTTTTTCATTTTTTCGGCGCGCGCTCGGGGCCGATATGCCGCCCCGGACACGGCCGCGGTCGAAGAGAGCTTCCGCCAAGCGGAAGCGGTCGGATGATGCCGGCCCCTCCCACGAGTTGGAGGACTCTCCTCCACCTTCCCCCACACACGCCGTCCACCCAGCACAGCCTGCAGGCCCCGCACACCCCGCACAGCCTGCAGTGCACCCACAGCCCGCACAGCCTCTCCCTGCCGATCCACAGCCACCACCACCGGCTCCACTGGTCGGGCCGCTCGGGATTACGTTCCGAGACGACGCACACCGCGCCGTCTTCGAGCGTATCTCCCAGCGCTCGATCGTACCCTCCAGGTTTGCACACCTCGCTAACCTAGGACGCCTGGGGGTACTTGAGGGGATGCTCATGTTGTACGACAATGTGGGCTGGCGAGATTTTTCCCAGGTGTCGGCGGATACTTTTACCCGCCCGACACTTGAGGTTTTGAGTTCGATCGCCCGGACCGATGAGGGATGCTCATTTAGGTTCATGGATCGAGAGTGCCAGGTCACTCTCGATATGATGAGAGCGTTCTTCTCATGGCCCGCAGTCCCCGGAGCCGATCGCGGTTACGGCCCCACACATATCCCTCCACCCTCTTTCGACGCCGGTGCCTTCTGGGCACGTATCACAGGCCACCACGCCGCCTTTGACCCTAGTAGGGCCAAGGCCTCGGCCATTGTCCACCCCTGCCTACGTATTGCCCAGCGCCTTATGGCGACCACCTTTTTGGCCAGATATGAGCCGGGCACGATGTCTACGCCAGAGCTCTACATGCTCTATGCGATGACACGTCCCAGAGCTCTATCTAGGGATGGACACGAGCTTGTCCCCGCCGTCGTGATCGACATTGCGGCTTGGTTTTTAGACCGTATCATTGTGTCGGTGGGCGCTCGCTCACCGATATGCTGCGGCGGTCTGATCACCCTGCTTACCATGATGACCGGCGAGGACTTACCTGACGACCTGCGACGCGTTCCGGGCCCCACTTCCTTGTCGATAGACGTTATGGCCCGGATGAAGATGCTGCGTCCGCATGGTGAGCGTCACTGGGTCTGGTTGCACGGCCCTTTCGGTGCCGACTACATGATTCTCCCGAGCCCAGCTCGGACCCAGATTGCACCGGCCCACGTTGACTGGCTCCCAGATGGATGTCCTCATCCCCGCTGCGTACGTGCTCGAGGCCGAGGAGGCCGAGCAGGCCCACGCTGCCCACGCTGCCCAGGCTGCTCCCGCAGACCCTGCTGCATACCCTGTCGAGCCTGCTGCCGACCCCATCGACCCTGTGGCCCCTCAGCCTGTTCCTGACGTTTCCACTGCTCCTGACACTTCTGTCCCCACCTTTGTCAGTGTCGAGAGTACTTTTGCTGAGCCCACTTCCACCACTGTCACCACTTCCGAGGCTGTCCCCACCACTCCTGCTGCCACCTCTGGCCCTCTGTCCGTGGAGCCTCTTTGCTCCGCACTCCCCGAGCGCCCGCCGACCTTTGTCGAGAGTGGAGCGCCCTCGTTTGCCGCGGTCGTGGAGACCATGGCTAGCATGATCTCCGCTGGGATTGCGCCTTTTGGTCCACACAGTTCCGCCCCAGCGGTAGAGTCCTCTGTCTCCACAGCCGCCGTATTCTCCGAGAGCGTCGTGGCGTCTGTCCACACTTCTGGGCCACTGACCTCTCTTGCCACCTCGTTGCCGCTTTTGCACGCTTCCTTTGCTGCCGCTGCCTCTACTTCTCACCAGCCGGTGTCCCGGCCTCACACTGAGGCCAGGCCCACATTTGCTGGCGCGGCACCTTTTGTCCCCTTCCCTGCTGAGCCCGTTACATACTCCACTCGCGTACGCCAGCCCCGCCCTGCGCAGCCTAGACCGGTGCGTCCCTCTGCACCACCCCCGCCCGACACTGTACTGCAGAGCATACGTGCTCTTGAGTTGGCGGTGAGTGGTCTTAGAGGTGACCTTAGGACCCTGTCCTCCACCGTCTCTACGATGGCTGGACGCTTTGACCTGATCCCTCAGATCCACTACTGCCTGACACAGATCTTAGAGCGTCTTCCGCGCGTACCCCCACCCACCCAGCAGGTTCCCACACCCACTTCCACACACACCAGACCTGCTTCCACTTCCACGCCCACCCCAGCTCAGCAGCCTACACCACCACCTCCTCCTCCTCCGCCTCAGGACGGAGACGGCGCAGCACCACCTTCCTAGGCACCCTTGATGCCATCGATTCCTTTTGCCGTTGTGCTGCCCGTTTCTGCTGGGTCCTGATGCCTTTTTGTCCACCCCCCCCCCCCCTCCCCTCACTTATTTTGGGATTCTCATTTGCCGTATCTTTATATATCTTTTTTGGGAGAGAGGGAGAGCTTTTGGTGACCCATTTATACTCGTATCACTCATATCTGTGCATGCATCATATCCGCATCATATTTTCATTTCTTTATTTTTCGTTTTATTATCTTTTTTCTTTCCATCATGCATGCATCCTCACTTGCCCCTCTCATTACTTGTCTCTCTGTGTGCCACACTTTGCACATTGAGGACACTGTGCAGTTTAGCTTGGGGGAGTGAGTTCTCACATTCTTTTTCGTTTTTCCACCTTTATTTTTAGTTTTTCACGCCACTTCCCGCGTTTGCACTTATTTTCACTTATCATTTTTTCTCATTTTGCCATGCATCACGTTTTTCTTATTTCTCTGTGTGCCGCATTGCATAGTTTTATTTTTCTTATCTTTATTTCTTTCCTTTTTCATCTCATGCTAGAGATGAATTTTCTGTGATGATGTCTACGTGGAGTTAGCTTATTCTATATGCATGCTATATTTGTCATGTCTTAGATTTTATTTCTGATATCATATGCTATGACTTGCTTTGCATCTAGAATAGTAACCCACACTTTTTCCACATGAAAATGGATGAAGTTTTATTATTAGCTGAGCCTGAATATTCATATGTATGCTATCACAGAAAACACACCAAGATTCACGCATTGAATGCATATATCTGGAGTACTGATTTCCTTTCCTTTATCACTTCTATATGCATGAATTGTACACCTCACTTCGGGATGATTGAATGATGTTAGCTATGATATATCTGGATTAGTTAGCTTTTTTGTGATCAAAACTGAGTAGATTAGATTACCCTGCTGAAGTTGTCGTGCATGTCTTATAGAGTGAACCGAGAGTTATATATATTTCTTTCTCCACAAATCTTGAACATCATTTCTCTACTTTTAAAAATCATTGGTGAATCTCCCCTTAGTGATTCTATTTTATGGCATTTCCCCCGCTATTAATTCCTAGCTCCAAATCTCTTATTCTAAAAAAAATATAAAGAGAGAAAAACATTCTTGTATATCATTATCTCTCTCTGAGTTGGGATCATTGTGTATATATTGCTTATAAAAAAAAGAAAAAAAAAGAAAAAAAAAGAGAAAAGAGGAAAAATCCTCAATAAAAGATCCCATCTCACTCTCTTTCTTTCTTCTTTCTCTTCTTTGCCTTTGGAGCTATATAAAAATGGGGATGTAAATATTTTTGTGCCACCACGCTTATAGATAAGCTTGGGGGAGGGGACCCATTGATGTGTGAGAGAGTGACTACTTGACATTGCACGATCAACCTAGGCTAAGTAATATTCTATACTCGGTGAGATTGTTTCTAGCTTCACGAAATCCAGAAATCTAAGCCTAGCGTTCATTTCATGAAATCCAAACTTTTCTATTCTCTCTATTCTATAGTGTGATACTCTTATACTCCAGATAGAAAGCGTTCAATTGAAAAGTGTGTGGTCTGTGATTTGTATACCGCTTTAAATGATTCAGGCAATGTTAATTTTAAAATCATTCCGTTCTTCATGATTATATCATTGTTCGTGGGTTTTCTATTTCTATTTGCACTATTATACCATGATATCAAAATAAGATTCTTTGACATGTATTTCTCATTCGGTGCATGCTATAAGAGTAAGTGAAACCCACGTCCTGAGAAAATGATCTAGCACCCTACCTCTTCGCTTCTTTCTTTCGTCTTTATTTTCATTTGGTTTTCATTCTTCTTCGTTTTTCATTTTTTTCGTTTTTCGCCGTTTTTGTTTTCCGAATCCACCGGGTTCGCCTTTTACTTATCTTCCTCGAGGACGAGTAAGAGGCAAGCTTGGGGGATTTTGATCACTCCTTATTTTACACCTTTTTTCCGTGTATTTGCATGCCATTTAGATCGCCCAAATCATGTTTTTCACGATAAATCGACGATATTGCGATGCTTTTCACGATTTGTTGTTTTTGTCGCATTTCAGGTGATTTGGCGCGATTTGGAGTGATCTCGAGACGCGCTTACTCTAGACGGCCACCGACGACCTCCCCGAGGGATATTTTGCTGTTGGAGAGGAGCGGAAGAAGAATGGACGTCGCAGGAGCGACGAGGAGGCCAAAACAATCAGAATGGGCATTTTTTGTGTCCCACTCGGCCGAGTGGAGGAGCCACTCGGCCGACCAGCGAGACACCGCTCGGCCGACCCGTTCAGACATGATTTCCATGTGTACTCGGCCGAGCGACGGAGTCCACATCGGCCGAGTGACGATGCCACGTCCGCCCGAGTGGCGCCCAGACGAAGGCCCTCAAAAATATCGAAGTTACTGTTTTTCGGCCACCTGAGCTTCAGAAGACCCACTCGGCCGAGTGGTAAACCACGTCCGCCCGAGTGCAGTGAAGCCATCGGCCGAGTGACGACAACTCACTCGGCCGAGCCGCCTCCGAACTGAAGACCCTTGAAGCCCCCGACTTACTGAAAAATGACAGGGTTTTCACTCGGCCGAGCGACTTTTGTCACTCGGCCGAGTGCGATGCGATGCCTGTAGCGAAATTTGCGGAAAACAGGCTGTGCAGGGGCGTTTTGGTTAGGATTTTTGGACGATTTTTGGGGCTATTTAAGCCCTGTTTTTACACTAGTTTTAGGAGCCATCTCTTAGATTTTTTGCAGCTTTTTGAGATTACTTTTTAGCTTTATTATTTGTGATTGGAGAAGAGGAAAAACTTGGATTTTTGTTGGATTAATTGAAGAACTACATTGGTTTGCATCTCTCTTCCCCAAAAACTCTATTTTTATTGTTTATATCATTGTTGTGATGAATTCCATTGCCTATTTCATTGATTATTTTTGTGCTATTGCTATGATTTGTGAGTAGTCTCCACGTCTTGGGGCGTGGGGATGAACCCTACAAGCCCAATTTCGTATTTGTGATAAAGTGGTAGAAATTGTGCTAGAATCAATAATTAGAGATTAGATTGTGATCGAATTACTACGGATAGCTATGTATTCATATCAATTGGGATTTGCAAGAGATTGGATCCCAATTTGATAGGAAGCCCTAGAAATCCGAATTGGGTTGGAATCGGACTTTCGAAGTATCGGGTTGCAAGAGATTGGACCGATACTAGGATCTCCGGTTGCAATTCCGTGCCGATACCCGTTTGCAAGAGATTGGACGGGTAGGAACTATCCTAATTTAGATTGTGGACCGAGTTTGCAAGAGATTGGGCTCGGTGCGCAATTGGACGTTGATGTTGATCCTAATGCTAGCTTTCCTAGGCTAGGGTTTGCAAGAGATTGGACCCGACCCTAGGATAGCTATAGACCGGCAACAGCGCGAGAGCGTGAGCTTGGTTCCACATTTAGTTGCAACTAGTTCATCCAAATTCTCATTCTAGCAATTTTGATACCAACGAACCACATTTATGAAATACGGTGAGTAGCGGGGATTCCCCATTCCCTAGACGTTCTTTATTTGATTTGATATTTCGCACATTTGTCTGACGATTGTGACAGGATCGCCCAAGGCAATTCTCTCTGTTCTTAAATAGCCAGGTTGATTAGGAGCAAGCACGGTCATTCGTCCTCCCTGTGTTCGATACCCGCTCGCCGCTATACCGTGCGCTTGCGGTAAAACTACAACCGTTCTTTGGGTGTACGTCCCGGAGCGATCATCGTGACACCATTAATCCGGAAGGTGTCACATTTCTCCAAGAAGGAGTCTAGGTGCTCGATCGGGCTCTCCATGGGTGCACCCGCAAACTGATCCTGCTGGATCCATGTCACCAAAGACGGCTTCAGCTCAAAGCTTTGGGCCGTGATAGCTGGAGGACGGATGGCGGAAGTGGACTCGATAGAAGGCATCGAGTACTCCAGCAGGGACTTGTGAGGCGGGGTGTTCTCCTCCATGGATTCAGGATCCTCTCTTCTTCGCTTCTCAGCGGCCAAGCGCCTAAGGGTGGTGTTAATCTCTGGATCGAGGGGAATCAAGTCGTCGAGACTTCTTGAACTCCTGCGCATGAAAAACAACAAACACCCGTGAAGCGACAAGTGGGAAAGAAACAGATAAAATAAGAAATAAAAATAAGAAAAATAAAAAGAAAAAGGAGAATGCGAAAATTATCGCGAGGTAGGGATGAGAGCTAGACACGAGGGTTCTAGAGATCCTAAAATAACAAGCACGTTGCCTCCCCGGCAACGGCGCCATAAACTTGACCGGCACCCCAGCGATCTGCGGTGTGGGCGCGGTGTCGTTTACCGCAAGTGCACGGTTAGCGTAGGGTGCGGGAATATCGAACTCAGGGAGGCGAGGTTGTGCTTGGGTCAAGTAGGACCTAAATCACCCCGAGGGGCGAGCTAGCCCGAATCGGTAAATGGTTGTCACGGAAAGAAATAAAGGGTATGAAAAATAAAGAAATAAACCCGGGACTTTGGTTTCTGCTCCAACGAGCGGCTCTCGCCGTTACGGCCTACGGGTATGGATAACGATCGGGATTAGGGTCTAATGGTGAGACGTTGCCTCTGAAAGTGGTACCGTCGTCCCATGGGCCCGATATTCCGGTCGGTGCCCAGGATGATACACCGGACTTCCCGGATTCGATCAATGGGCACTCCCGTGTCCATTAACACTGATCGATCCCGGGAGCACTAAGCCCGCAATGATAACTCCCAACGTCTCATCCTACCGCTCCCGCGTGCTAGGATTCGACGTCTACGCTATGGGTGTGAGCTATGGCTAGGGAGTCAACCGCCAAGTTTATTCCCCCTTGGCCCAACGGTCAAAGGCGGTCTTTTTCCCGCCGATGACAATGAAACACCCCGCGTAACCGTTAGATTCCTAATCCCTATCGATTTCCTAACCCCATGGACGCATCGGGAAGAGCCCCCGAAGGGGTTTCCACCAAAATCCCAGATTTGGGAACTACTCACAAAAATCCATGAAAAAGCGATCTAAATAAAAATTAACCGTTGGAATCATAATCGGACAATTGCAATACAGAAGTAATAGAGTAGATAAGACAATACTAAAATTTGAGAAAGATCTGAAAACTTACAAAAGAGTAACAATTACAGCCGTCACAAAGTGAGATAACAGTAAAAAAACTAGCAGCTCCCCGTTTCTGGAACCCTAGGGGTTCTATTTATAGACTCTCGCATCAACCGATCGGTTGACAAGTCAACCGATCGGTTGATCCGTTACAAAATAATAACAGAAAACAGCGAGCTTTCACCCGATCACATGAACCGGTCGGGTGAGTTCTTGAGTGACCGGTTGGATCTTGGAGCCGTCGGGTGAAGCGATCGGTTTGGCGCCTGTGTCTTCAGCTCTTCATCTTCAGCTACAGATGAACCGATCGGGTGAGAGTCACCCGATCGGTTGGCATTTTGCTCGAGAAAACAGAGAACAGACCCCCGCTGAACCGGTCTGCGAACCGGTCGGGTGACTTCCATGTGAGCTCCGGCTGAGACCGGGTGGTGCACGCGTGCATCACCCGATCGGTTGGAGATGACCAACCGACCGGGTGAGGGGCTGAAAGATGAATTCTTCGACGTTTGACCCCCTGGATCACGCGTGACTTCTCCCGTTGCTCCGGGGACTTGGGATATCATCGTTAAACGTCCCCTACGTGGTCAATCCCCTGCAATCATGGATAAACAAAGAAAAGTGAAAGAAAACGAGAAAATACAAGAAAACGAATAAAAGACGGCGGAAAAACACGGAGAAACACAAAAGAAAACGTGCGTGAATATATGAAATATAAACGCACGTCAGGAAACGGCGAGGAAATCTGGAGAAATGGGATTTGGGGGTTTTGGGGGTTGGCCGACGGCATACAGGGAGGTGGCCGGAGCTATTGAGGGTGAGAGGGGCTCTTTGAGGAAGGAGGAAGGGTTGAGGAAGGTTGGGGAAGATCAGAGATCAAAAGGGGAGAGAGAATGGCCAAGAGAAGTGAAAGAAAGAAAGAGAAACGATCGGGGTATTTATAGGAAAAGTTGCGGCGGCTAGGGCAAACCTAGGGTTTCTAGGTCAATTAGTCGGTCAACGAAGGATGGCTGACCGACTAGTTTGGGAACTAGTCGGTCAGTCGTTCAACTGTGACCGACTAAAATCAAACAGCGAAAGAAGGAAGAAATCTGGGAAGTCAATTAGTCAGTCCGTGAAGGCCCGTCGACCGACTAGTTTGAGACCTAGTCGGTCGGTGAGTGTTCATGGACCGACTAACGATAAACAGTAACTTAGATAAAATTAATCAAAGGAACTAGTCGGTCTGAGAGCAAGTTCTGACCGACTAGTTTCACATCTAGTCGGTCGGTGGTGGTTCTTAGACCGACTAAGAGTAAACAGTAACTTCTGAATAATTGATTCAATGAACTAGTCGGTTTGAGAAGAGTTCCTGACCGACTAGATCTCAATCTAGTCGGTTGGTCCCCCTTCTTGAACCAACTAACGTGCACGGAAAGTGCCGAATTGAAGCGCAAAGTTCTAGGAAGATTCCTACGGCTTCTAGGATCAACCTATCTCTAAGATATGAGCGACTTGAAGTTCGTCATGAGTGACTTACTCCAAGCTCAACGATCTAAGGAAGAAGCTAGGAAATCACAACGAAACGAACGAAAGTGAAAGCTACGGAGACGGAAATCACACGCAAGGAGAAAATCCACCAAGACATATATATATATATATCGATAACACTAATATAGAAAAACCAGTCGTTACATCCTACCCACCTTAGAATAAAGTCCGTCCTCGGACTTTCTAACATATCTAGTCGCTCTGGTAACTACCCTCAATCAGTATCACATTACATTTCAACTAGGTATATTCAACACAAGTGCTTATATATGTGCACTAGGTAGTCAAACATTAACACTACTGATATGTATATATATATATCCACGCACATCATACACTTATTCCTATCATAGTCAGTCAGATGCATACTCGTATTTCTATCATATATATATACATACATCCCTTATATAGCTATTACTTACCTAGCACAAAACAATAGTCCATATACTCACAACCAATTAAATAGTTCACACCAGTAAATACCATCGTAATACTCTACGTTTAGGTAGTTACCTGAGAACAAGGCAATAAGAATACACTACTCCCTATATCTCCTAGTATACATCCAATACCAAACACGTCAACACATGTAATCACACCACACCATTCTAAACTCAAGTTATTATATTTAATATACTTCCACCATCATTATAATTTCACAATTTAGCCATTCAAACGCACACAGATACTTCACCATATATTTACTTCAAATATAGTCCTATAACTATATTCACGACACGCCACACATACCATGGTCATCAATACTTATAATTAGTCACATACTTACCCGTGCATGGTGCACACCCACACACGCTAACATTTCATTCATATTTACCAATCATACAATTATAAACTCAGCACATCGACACACTTAGTTTTAGCTAGCACATATATATATTCACGCAGGCAAGCCCCCTAATAAATAACTATACCACAAGACCAATACCTATAATTATATACTGGTTTAGTGACCCACAATCGTGTGCGTAACACAACCGGACACAAACAATCCAAACATTATACATACATCATCCAACACCTCACGCCAATCACAGACAAATACACCAATGTACATAGAGTATACCCACTCAAGCTTGAGTGAGACTCAAAATCATAGCAGAATATTCTATATACATAACACAGCATCCATACATATACCAATACTGTTCTAATGCATACACATCTACCAACATAACCATATACATATCATAATGTCAAACACCCTTAATATTTAATCAGGTAATATCACATATTTCAATCACTTCATATACCATAATAATATTACAAACATCAGTACACCTATAATTACAATACTCTCCCTAATAAATGTTGTCATCGTATAGTCACATACATGTATCATATATTCATACTATATCCATCCATCTATAATTGGTACATCAATACACTTACTTCATCCATTAGTTAAGATATGCAGTAGTCGGGTATACCTCATGGTATACACGCATACGACATCTCATAAAAACAAGTAATACCAATCAAACAATTATAATCCTACTATCATATGTATATCACACTTATACTCATGCAGCTAATACATAACTACCTACACCCAATATACCAATACCAACACACATACAACTTCATATGCACCATGAAATTTAATACACTATGACGACACATCAAGTTACACTAATGGGGCCCACCAAACTATATTAAGGTTGACACGGGCGACGACAAGCTCTATTGGTTAGATAAAAAGGAAAGAAACTGAAATCAAAAGCGTAACGAATAGAAGGATCGAAAAGCATAAGAACGGTCGTGTAATGATGCTCCATTAGGATACATGGAAAATAGTGTGTAAAAGATATAAGTTAAAACGAAGAGTACGAAACCGGTCGATAAAATGAGTCGTTCGAAATAAGTTTGAGTCGTATATACATAATAAGAGGAATGGTTTATTTAGCTTATATAAAGCTATCACGAGTAAAAGTAAATCATTTACACGAACATATAGGGCATATGTTAGAAAATGTTATGCGGTAGTAGTTTTAAAAAATTTGGAAAAAGGTTTCGAGATTCAAGGAACGAAATCAGATCAAATATAGTGTTGGGAATTTAAGCTCATGCCAAATGTGTGTGTGTGTGTTTTTTTTTCCAAGTCTTAAAACTGAAGAGAAATTCCAATAAACCGTATCGAAAGAACTTTTAGAGAATCCGGATTCGCCAGCAGAAACTGATTTATACAAGGGTCTTATCGCACGAGCACAACGAACATAGTACTGATATATAAAAATAATTGAAGTTCTATTCTAGAAATCCTTTTTAGAAATATGTATGATGAATGGAAAGGTAATAACATCTTAGTAGTATGGAAGTAAGTGGGAGGATATACATATATAGAATTATTAAAATGGTAATAAAGCTTTAAAACCAAATTATGGAGGTCTAAATCAGGAAATGGTTTCGAAAGGCAATTCTACGAAAATCTGAACTAGAGAAAACGTTGAGCATAAAATCGACTTGCTGAAAGCTGAAGTCCCATGTGACTTGAAAGGTATATAAGAAGTAAGCATGATGCGGTATTCGAATAAGTTTTAATGGCATAAGTAAGAAAAGAAAATTATAATTCGGGTTAGGAAAGACAGAAGTACGGTTCAGAATAAAATTTGTATATGAAAAGGGACAAGACATTTATATCGATACGAAAGTATAGGCTGGAAAATATTATAAACTAATAATCAAAAATCTCGACAAAAGTTTCAATATTTAGAAAAGAACAAATAAATTTAAGTCGGCGAAAGAGTATGAAATCTAATATATATTAAAAGTTTTCGAACAAATTTAAACTTAGCGAAAGAGGAACATCGAAAATACTTTTAGGGGAAACTAGGATTTGCCACAAGAACGGGTTGGTATAAAGACTTGAAGTACGGGTACGACAAACTTATAATTAGCATATATTCATAAATTAATTGGAGTTCTATTTATCTTGAAAGAAGTATTTTAAAGTACGTATGGTAAATAGCTAAAATGAATTTCGTAATTTAGAAAAAGGTGGTTTATCGAATTATCGAAATAGTACTAAAGTTTAAAATCAAGTGCGGACGATATATGTTAGAAAAATAGTTACAAGATAGTAATTAAAAATTACGACCAAATAGTCTTCAAAATCTAAGAATGACTTTTAGCTCAAATAGAAGTAATGGAAATATACTGAAAGAAGGTTTAAAACAAAATTCAAATCGAGTGGAAACTTTTAATAAGGAAAAATGTGAAAACGACTTTGGAAAAATCAAGATTTGCAACGGAAAAGATTTGAAAGGTCAACGATAATAGTAATGAGGGGGTCATGTGAATCGAGGGCAATGAATGTGGTTGTGTTGCATGCACCTAAATTACGATTCAAGAAAACTACGATGAAAATCCACGGTCAGTAACACAGAAGTGTAGTGACCAGGAAAAGATTGAATCAGAGGGTCCTAATCATCGGTTGACTAAAGGTCAAGGGAAATTTAACACTAAGGCTTCCTAATGGCTAGAGTATATTAGAGGCCTCAGGGAAGGTTCTAAGAGAATCGAGATCATGTTCTATTGGGACCGAAATCGATGAACCTAAACGAACGGCTAAAGAAATCCTAGGAATCTATCATGGTCAGAGCTAGACAGGAACCACTAAGGTAACTCTTAAGACTATCATATCAATCACTAGTATGGAGTCTAACAAACAATCAGGGACCTCTAACTAGCAAGCACAAACTTCTAACTAAGTCTCACTATAGTCCTAACCTAATGGATTTCCTACCAAGCTGGGACAGGTGCTCTAACACGTCTACTAGCCACCCAAGACATATGAACGCTAAAAACCTAGACTCAGGGCTTATAATTTGGATGTTCTAATTTATTTAATGGACATTCTATAATTATTATCGTTGTTCCGATAGTTCGCATTTGCAAATGGACCTGCATGGGCCACCAATAAAACCTGTCACGCCCCGCTTCCCAAAAATGTAGAGACGAGACGTGAGAAGGTCCGCTCAGACGTGGAGCTGTGAAGCTGCAGTCTGATAAGCGTATAAAATTCAATTGGTAGGTCCTTGCAACGCAATACGAAACAACGATAATAATAATGAAGTGAGATAATAAGCAATTTATTAAATCTCAGAATATCCATAAAATAAATTACAATATCACAGAAAAGCCACCAGGCTCAAAAAGGAAAAGCTAAGGCCCATACATGGCCAACAAGGTACAACATACAAGCAAGGGTGCCACGCACCAACAACTAACAGCAAGCCTAAACAAAGGAAGAGAACACAAGCGGTCTCTAAGACTAGTCACCAATGACCACAAACTCCTCCTCGGCAACCATTGGCTCAGCGCCAGCAAACACTACGTCCTCTGCAACGGCCTCTAGCTCGGGATCTAACATGTGTCACCCAAAAGAGTAAAGGGGCACATGTCAGCAAGTCTAAAAAGACTTGGGCAAGGAAACTGAAAGGAAAGTAACTAACAACCTAGCAGTTATAGTATGATGCATAGCATGACAAGTTTAGTATGTGAGTAACAAGTAAGGTAAGGTGCAAGTAACAAGTAGCAAGTAGCAAGTATGGCATGGATGACAAGTTTTACAAGTATGAACACGGACAAGTACGAGTCAAGTGAATCACGTCAAGTAAACACGTCAAGTAAACACGTCAAGTAAACAAGTTATGCACAGAGATTCCGCATGTTGGCTAGAGTGGCTGATCGGGCCAACTCCTAAGCTCAAGTGACTGTTTATCTCTACCCCTCCACGTGTGTCGAGCCAGGGCATTACCCCAAACACGGAATGCTCGCTTCTGGATCACGAGCCAAGAAATGTGCTTAACACGTATATCGAGCCAGGGCATTACCCCGAACACGGAATGCTCGCTTTTGGAACACGAGCCAGGAAATGTGCTTAACACGTATATCGAGCCAGGGCATTACCCCGAACACGGAATGCTCGCTTCTGGAACACGAGCCAGGAAGTGTATTTAACAAGTATGGCGTAGGGTTATGCCTGCAACGCAGGTGCCTAGCCGGAAACAAGTAGATCGGGCATTGGCTATCAACCAACACACGTGGCCCGCTTCTGGAACACTAGCCAGGAAACACAAGTATTGTAGCGTGTGCTACGAATGCGACATTCAACATGGATAACATGGCATGGCATGTAGTAAGGCGTACAGGTAAGGAATTTAAACATGGTAGTTTAATATGCATGAACAACAAGTTAAAGGGTTGGATCTAGCTTCGTTGTCAAGCTAGATCAATTGAGGTGACGGATCTAGTTTCATTGTCACACTAGATCAAATAGGCGTCTAGGCAGCTATCATTTCACTGTCTAGTCTCTTTTACGCTAAAACAAGTAAATGGCCTAGAACATGGCCTAAAACCCTAAGTGGCAAGTTTCACTTGCCTAGCACCGAGGATGACGATCAACGAGGCACGTCACAAAATGGTAATCTACGGGGATGAGATCTCTGCCATGGCAAAACAACATTAGAACAACATCCAACCTAGTTTATCATTAGGGTTTCAATAAAATCACAATGAGGGTTATGAGAATATTAAGGATCGAATACTACCGTATAGAAGCGGAAGATCAATGCCGAGCAAGCATGACAACGGAAGAACGATCCGGAGAACTACGGCTCAGATCTGGAAACGGCGAGGAAATCTGGAGAAATGGGATTTGGGGGTTTTGGGGGTTGGCCGACGGCATACGGGGAGGTGGCCAGAGCTATTGAGGGTGAGAGGGGCTCTTTGAGGAAGGAGGAAGGGTTGAGGAAGGTTGGGGAAGATCAGAGATCAAAAGGGGAGAGAGAATGGCCAAGAGAAGTGAAAGAAAGAAAGAGAAACGATCGGGGTATTTATAGGAAAAGTTGCGGCGGCTAGGGCAAACCTAGGGTTTCTAGGTCAATTAGTCGGTCAACGAAGGATGGCTGACCGACTAGTTTGGGAACTAGTCGGTCGGTCGTTCAACTGTGACCGACTAAAATCAAATAGCGAAAGAAGGAAGAAATCTGGGAAGTGAATTAGTCGGTCTGTGAAGGCCCGTCGACTGACTAGTTTGAGACCTAGTCGGTCGGTGAGTGTTCATGGACCGACTA
Source organism: Scilla litardierei (assembly GCA_030789695.1). Lineage (NCBI taxonomy): Eukaryota > Viridiplantae > Streptophyta > Magnoliopsida > Asparagales > Asparagaceae > Scilla > Scilla litardierei. Next base: position 698,830,446 of record CM061142.1, read on the forward strand.
ACGATAAACAGTAACTTAGGTAAAATTAATCAAAGGAACTAGTCGGTCTGAGAGCAAGTTCTGACCGACTAGTTTCACATCTAGTCGGTCGGTGGTGGTTCTTAGACCGACTAAGAGTAAACAATAACTTCTGAATAATTGATTCAATGACCTAGTCGGTTTGAGAAGAGTTCCTGACCGACTAGATCTCAATCTAGTCGGTTGGTCCCCCTTCTTGAACCAACTAACGTGCACGGAAAGTGCCGAATTGAAGCGCGAAGTTCTAGGAAGATTCCTACGACTTCTAGGATCAACCTATCTCTAAGATATGAGCGACTTGAAGTTCGTCATGAGTGACTTACTCCAAGCTCAACGATCTAAGGAAGAAGATAGGAAATCACAACGAAACGAACGAAAGTGAAAGCTACGGAGACGGAAATCACACGCAAGGAGAAAATCCACCAAGACATATATATATATATATCGATAACACTAATATAGAAAAACCAGTCGTTACAGGACTCCTAGGGGTTGCTCATTTTGTCTGATGAATCGCGAGTGCGAGATTACCCTCGACATGCTCCGAGCCTATTTTCAGTGGCCCCCGTCCCGAACCCCGACCGCGCTTATGGTCCCACGCACACCCCCCCACCGTCATTCGATACTCATGCCTTCTGGACACTCATCACGGGATCACCTCTCGCCTTTGACCCTAGCCGGGCCAAGGCCTCCTCTATCGTCCACCTATTCTTCTGCATTGCTCAGTACCTTATGGCGACCACTTTTCTCGCGAGGTATGAGCCTGGGACGATGTCTACGCCTGAGCTTTACATGCTCTACACGATGACTAGAGCGAGAGCCTTCGAAGTCGATGGAGCCGTCTTACTCCCTGCTACTTAGTTCGATATAGCCAGTTGATATCTAGATCGCATCATTATCTCTATCGGTGCCAGGACACCGATCTGTTGCGGCGGTCTGATTACCCTTTTGGCTCCCATGTGCGGGGTTGATCTCCCAGCTGGTTTTCTACGACCCCCGGGCCCCACTTCCCTTTCCATTGATGTCATGGCCCGCATGAGGATGTTGCGTAGTCATGGTCAGCACCACTGGGTTTGGCTGCACGGTCCATTTGGCACAGATTATATGGTGCTTCCGAGCCCCGCTCGGACCCACATTGGACCCGCAGGGGGGATGTGGAGACCAGAGATGGACCTCCTCATCCCAGCTGCGTACGTGCTCGAGCCTAAGGGCACTCAGCAGGAGCCCCTCCTCCCCCTTGGACCCGGAGATCCCGATCCCTCAGCCTGCACCTAATTTGACCTCTGCTCCTGACACCTCTGTCCACACTTCTGTCAAAGTCGGGAGCACACTTGCTGAGTCCATCACCACCACCACCTCTGTGCCGATGACCACTGATCCCATTTATACTGAGAGTTTTGAGAGCGTCCCCACCACTATTCTCGAGAGGGGTGAGCCTACCTTTATTTCCGCAGCCGACACCCTGTCCTCACCAGATTTCTCGACCGCTGAGGAGTCATTTTCAGTTGATCTCACGACCTCCCCAGTTGTCGATACTTTCGTCTCTGCTGCCACTGTCTTCACCGAGAGTGTCGTGATGTCTGTCCCAATTTCTATGTCAGCGACCTCTCCACCATTCTCGCCCTCTGTCCCCACTTCAGATTCTGCCGCTGTTCACATTTCTAAGAGAATTCCTGCGTCTCAGCCTCCCACAGAGGCTGAGCGTCTTTTAGTGAGCACAACACCACACCCTCACCCCGTAGTGGCACCGCTAGTCTACGGTAGCCATGCTCGGCAACCCTGATCCCCACCTGTTCGACCCTCTCCCCATCCCTCGACACCCTAGTTCAGCACCTGCGTGCTCTAGAGGGGGCTGTTAGTGGGCTTAGAGGAGATTTTCGGGCTCTTGCCACCACGGTTAGCTCTGTGCAGTCTCGCGTCACTCTACTCCCTGGTATTCAGGTCACCCTTGTAATTTTAACCTGTATGGATCAATACACTAGAGGGGGGGTGAATATTGTATATAATAAAAATGTTGCAAATAAAACGTTACTGATATTTGCAAAGATGGCACAGAAATGAAATGACAAGTATTGAAAATTAAACCAATCGCAAACACAGAGATGTATCCTGGTTCGGATCCTTTTGATCCTACTCCAGTCCTCTACTCCCAGTAGAGATTTTCAATCCACTATAATCACTTGCCCCGCAAGCACAAACTTACAAAAATGGCGACATTCCCCGTGTCCCAAACTTTGTACAATCTCAATAACTAGAGATTCAAACCTGTTGACGAAATAATGAAATAGAAAAAACACCTATAGCCTTGGTATGAATATCAAGAATGAATTCAAAGGATTGGTGTTTTAAAAGGGAAACTTCAATTTTTCAAGATATGTAATGGTGAAACACAATTGAAGTTCTTCCGTTCTTAAACGAAGAGAGAAATCTAATGATTTCTTCTTACAAATAAGAAAAGAACAACTTTCCCAAAAAGTGTTGAGATCCAAGTTCTTCTGTTCTTAAACGAAGAGAGAAATCTAATGATTTCTTCTTACAAATAAGAAAAGAACAACTAACAGCCGAATGCTTAAGAAAATCAGAGGCTTGATTTCAACAAAATGAAAGTAAAGAAGAGGAAAGTGTGTGAGAAAAGAGAGGGGGTACCCCTCCTTTTATATGTTTTAGAAACGGTTCTGAAAGAAACGTTAGACAACGTTCAGAAATTGTCACAGACGTTGGAGAACGGTCAGGAACCGTTCTAGAAAATTTCAGCCAATAAAACGACTTAGCAGGCTAGGAAATTTCGTAGCCGGCTAATTTTGAAACGGTCACAAACGGTCACAAAAAAATTGGTGACGTGGATCAGTCAACGGATAGATCTTTGTCAGAAAGTTTCAGGTCAAAAGTCAAAGAAAATATTTTTAATAGGCTACGAAAAATCTTAGCCGACTAAATATGAAAAATGGGAATTTTCACTTAGGATCAAATGGGTTGGAAGATGATGTAATTTGGTGCTTAGAGATATATGATATATTATAGCCAAGGCTCTGAAGCTATGTAAAAAGTAAAAAATACATCATTCTGTAGATACGTTATTCAAACGTAATATGAGTAGCAATGCCGTTTTTGCAGAGAGTCCTTGTAATCTGATCATATGCATAATGTGAATGGAGTAAGTGTTATGTCTGCACATCTGCATAGATAGAGTTAGTAACATAAAATATATTGATTTGTCACATCAAAACCTTATGGAAGAGAGGATGGAAAATACCAAGTTCCAACATTCTCCCCCTTTTGATGATGACAAACAATTGAAGATTAAAAATGTGTTATAATGATTATTATGACTCCCCCTGAATATATGCCGAATTCTCCCCCTTTGTCATCTACAAAAAGTGGAAAAGGGAAATTGGCATGCTATGTTATTTTGTAGTCAGCTAATTTCGAAATTGAGAAAACTTCGCAGAAAATAACAAACAGAAGGAATAATAACACAATAGAGAAGGTAAACAGAGACTTAGTGGAATATAACAATGATTTAAGCATCAACAGAAGGAAAGATATGACAACATACAAAGAATACAGGTGACGAAATTAAAAAACAGAACTTATCATTACGAAACAGCCGAGTAGATAGATTTCAAAACATAACTGAAAAAGATTACATGCACCATGAGAACATTAAACCATAGTAGTCAAAGCAGTCAGCATACAAAATACTGACATACAACCATCAGCGGCAAAACAACCGAACAACATCAAAACACGACATGAGACCAACCATGGAATAAGGAAGCAACCAAGGAAAACCGAAACGAAAACAGGGAATCAACCAAGGACAACCGAAAGGAGGGTTGGGCAAAAGCACATGTAAGAGGCAAACCGATCATGGGGCGAATGGACGGTAAGAGGAAGAGCATGTTGAGGATGGACGGGGTCGGGTGCGGCGAGTAGGAAGAATCTGTTGGGCTTCTAGTGCGGAAACGATTTGGGATTGGCTTGTTTGGAGCTGATCAAGGACTTCAGAATGATGTTTAATTGTGGCATCATAAGAGCTCATTTGGATTTGGATTCCAGCGAAACCCTCGGAGACTTGTTCAGAGAGGTGACGAAGTAAAACAGCGTTGGTTTCTCGAGAAGGGAAGACGTCGTCCTTTGAAGCAAGGAATTTCATGCCTGTCTTTGAACGAGAACACCCAGGAAAAGCCGTCGGAGCCCGTGGCGAGGCGTGGGGGTTGGAGTAGGAGTCTCAGCTGATGCATCATCATCATCGTCGACATCGTTCTCGGAATCGGATGGAGAGGAGTCGGGATCCGGCAAACCCATACTGTGAAAGGTAAACTCATCTATATTGACTTCGGAAGAAACTAGGAACTCGCCATCCGTGGGAACAGCGAATGCGCGTAGGATGAGAGTGATCAAACACGGTAAGAAGAAATGGGTGGAAACTCGTTTTGCTAGGGTGAATAGAGGAGATGTCCCCAATGGATAGGATAGCCGGCCAAAATCGCATAAAGACAGTGTTCTACGGAGGTACTCAGATAGTTAAGAGAGCCGGCCTTGGGCATCAGGTTATGAATAATGATCTTGTGAAGAAGCCGTGCCTCGGGACGGAGCTTTGTGGCCGACATGTGAGGAGTGTATTTGGGGGCTAACTTTGCAAGAACAGTAAGGTCGGTATAGGGAAGGAAAGATGGCCAACAAAATCGGGTGGCTGAGTGATAATGGAGGCAATAGTCTTCCCAGTGACTGTAAAGGAGACGCCACGGACCATGGTAGTGAAATATTTCTGGCCACGGTGAATCGAAGGCTCAAGGTTGGCGTAAAATTCTTTTACAAGCGAGGAAAAGTATGGAACTTTATTTGCCAAGGACCATAGTTGATGAAGGCTGACAACGGCTAGGATCTCTTTGACATTCATCATGGCCATGGTCCCGTAGTCGAGGAAACGCTCTGGATGAAAGCGCGTGGCCTCGAAGGAGAGGTATCGATCCTTGGCGGCTTGTGAACGGAACCGATCGCCGAAGTGAGAAGGGGGATTGGTGTCGGCCATGGTGAAAGGAACGAAATGAACAAAAGGTAGAAGAAGGATGAACAGAGGATAGGAAAAAGAATAGAAGTTGTAGGAAATAAATAGAAAGAGAGGATGACCGATCGGTTGCCATGAAAGAAGTGGAAGAGGTTGCTAAAACTGAATGGGTGAGAACAACCGAATCAGTTTCAAAAACAAAAACCGAACAGTTCTGGGGATGAAGAGACGCAAGAGACGGTTCAAAAATACCCATTGGTTTTAAATAACCCAAAAAAAAAAATTAAAACATGAAAATATATTAAAAAGAAGAGAAAAGAAATAAATTCGGTAGATGGGTGATCATTCAAAAGAGTTAATAAGTGGAAGTCCCAAGGTCATTGGAAATTGGTGAGAGGAAAAAAATATCAAGGCCGAAATAAATGGGGTAGTACGGTTGGTGAGGTGAGCAAATAGGAATGAACCAGGTGGCAAATAGAAACTTCATTCTAAGACAAAAATTAAATGTGGTACCATTTTCCAAGATAGGAAGTTATTTCATTTGTGAAGAAGGAAGTGAACGGTTGGGAAAAAATAGGAGAGAGCCATTGTCTTTATTTGTAACCTTATTCCAAGACAAAATAAATTGAATGCCATTTGTACTTTCCCAAGAGAAAAGGACGGTGGGTGTAGGAAACTAATGGGAAGATGCCACTTGGTGTATTCTTTGCAATGAAGAAAGAGGAGGACAGATAAATGCCAAATTTCAAGAATGAAGGAATGAGAATTGATCAAGGTTCAAGGCAATGAACAGTATGATATCAAGATGGGTGAAAAGAGAATGAGTAAGTGGTTAATAAGAATTTGTTTTTTTTATAAAAAATATTTCAAAAATCGTATGTGAAGTGATATAAGTAAAAATAATAACACATAGGGTAAAATATTAAAAGACTAAAAGATAGTCAGAAAATGGAGAAGACATAAAAGAGTTTAAAATTAGCAGGCTACGAAAATCTGTAGCCGGTTAAAAATAAATAGTGACCAAAAAATTATAGAAAAATCCACAAAAATCAAAACAGATGAACATACTTATATATCAAATTCAGATTCACTAATAATGCCCAGATTTCTTCTAAGCTTAACGAAAGATTCCTCCTTCAAAGGCTTAGTCAAAATATCGGCAACTTGATGTTCAGTAGATATAAATTTTAAAATAATATCTCCTTTCTGAACATGATCATCAAGAAAATGATGATGTACATCAATATGTTTTTTTCTTGAGTGGTGAACAGGATTTTTAGATAAATAAATATCACTAGTATTATCACACATAATATGGCATGTTGAGCAATCAATACCATAGTCTGAAATAGTTTGTTTCATCCATAAAATTTGAGCACATGCTAAATCGGCGGTAATATATTATGCCTCGGTTGTAGATAATGAAACAGAGTTTTGCTTTTTGCTAAACCAAGAAACTAGAGCATGTCCTAAAAAGTGACATGTACTATTGGTACTTTTGCGGTCTGATTTGCAACCAGCAAATCTGCATCACTATATGATATTAAATCAAATGTGCTTATTTTAGGGTAAAATAAACCAAAATCAGAAGTATGCTTAACATATCTAATAATACTTTTTATGGTATTCAGATGTGAAAACTTAGGATTTGCCTCAAAACATGCACATAAACATACTGAAAACATAATGTCTGGTCTACTAGCAGTTAGATAAAGTAAAGAGCCAATCATACCTCTGTAAAGACATTGATCAACACTCTTACCATTTAAATATTTGTCGAGAGAAGTAGATGTACTCATTGGAGTACGTTTTTCTGCAGAACTTCCTAAACCAAAACGCTTGATGAATTCTTTAGAATACTTATTTTGGTGAATGAAGATTCCTTCCTTCATTTGTTTAATTTGAAGGCCGTGGAAGTAATTGAGTTCACCCATGTGACTCATCTCAAATTCTTTCTGCATAATGTTAGAAAAATCTTGACAAAGAGATTCATTAGTAGAACCAAAAATAATATCATCAACGTATATTTGAATAATGATTATGTCAGAGTTTATGTTTTTAATTAATAAAGTGGAATCTATTTTACCAATTGAATACCCCGAATTTAAAAGATAGCTTTTAAGTCTTTCATACCAAGCACGAGGTGCTTGTTTGAGACCATATAAAGCCTTTTTTAATTTGAAAACATGATTTTCTAAATTTTCATGAATAAAACCAGGAGGTTGTTTTACATAAACTTATTCTTTAAGAAAACCATTTAGAAAAGCACTTTTTACATCCATTTGAAATAACTTAAAATCTTTAAAACATGCAAATGATAATAGCATCCTAATAGATTCAAGACGTGCAACTGGTGCATAGGTTTCATCATAATCAATACCTTCTTCTTGATTAAAACCTTGTGCAACCAATCGTGCCTTGTTTCTAATTACCTGACCAAATTCATCAAATTTATTTTTGAATACCCACTTGGTACCTATAATTGAATGATCTGATGGTCTGGGAGCTAATTCCTAAACATCATTCCGTTGAAATTGATTGAGTTCTTCCTGCATAGCAATAATCCATGAACTGTCTTTACATGCATCTGTGATGTTCTTTGGTTCAATGGTTGAAAGGAAAGCACAATGTGCCATTTGTTCTATTTGACGACGAGTTCTCACTCCATCTGTAATATCTCCAATGATTAACTCTGATGGATGATTTGGAACTTGTGCAAATGCCTTAGGAAGATCTGCATTATCTGAAATAGACTCAACAGAGGGTTTAGTACCATCAATATCATCAAGTTTAATATTATCTAAAGAATTAGATAAATGTAATATATTCTCTTCATCATCAATGATGGGAGAATTAGATGAGGGGTTCTCATCAAAGGTGACATGTAGTGATTCTTCAATTGTTGAAGTTCTTTTGTTATATACTCTGTAGGCTTTGCTACGTGTTGAGTATCCAACAAAAATACCTTCATCAGATTTTGAATCAAATTTGTCAAGTGCATCTTTAGTATTAAGAATGAAACGTTTACAACCAAACACTTTAAAATATGATACACGAGGAATGCGATTAAAGAATAATTCAAAACGAGTTTTATTAAGCAATGGCCTTATAAGAACTTTATTCATAATGTAGCAAGCAGTTGCGACAGCTTCTGCCCAAAAATATTTACTATCACACAGCATTGTTTTCGCACATTCTTGTAAAGTTCTATTTTTCCTTTCTACTACTCCATTCTGAGGAGGAGTGCGAGGAAAAGAGAAATTGTGAGTAATGCCATTATCATTACAAAACTTGGTAAAAGATTCATTTTCAAATTCTCCTCCATGATCACTACGAATAGTGATAATGTTAGAGGATTTGATCTTTTGTATCTTTTTACAAAATATTGAAAATTCTTCAAAAGCATCATTCTTATTTTGTAAGAATATAACCCAAGTGTATCTTGAATAATCATCAACGATGACAGATGCATATCTACTTCTATTCAAAGAGGCTACTCTTGAAGGACCAAACAAATCAAACTGTAGGAGTTCTAACAGTCTCTTTGTTGAGATAATGTCCTTTGATTTAAAAGAAGATTTGTGCATTTTTCCTTGCTGACAAGCATCACAAAAATTTTTGTGTTTGAAAGAAATATTTGGCATTCCATTAACTAACTTGTGTTTTGAAATACGTGCTAGGTTGTTGACTTAGTGTGTCCAAAACGTTTATGCCATAAACGTGTATCATCTGATGTAATCATTAAACAATGATTATGAGTGGTAACAGACATGCATAAGATATAAATGTTATTCTTACGCTCACCACGGAATAAAATAGATGACATATCAGAATCATAAATGATGCAATCATTTTGTTCAAAAACTATTTTATAATTTTTATCACATGATTGACTAATATGGAAAGCAAATTGTGTTTCAAACCATCAACTAGGAGAACATTTCAATGATAGGCTGATTTGTATTACCAACTGTTCCAGTGCCTATGATTTTGTCTTTGTTATTGTCGCCAAAGGTAAATGTGCCTCCATTTTTATGTTTAACGGTTGAAAGCAAGTTGACATTTCATGTCATATGTTTTGAGCATCCACTATCCAAAATCCATCTTTCTTTCCTATGTACCTGAAAGATAAAACATTAAGCATTGGTACCCTTTGTTTGAGGGTCCTTGGGATTAGATTTATGAAAGCCAAACCAAAGTGGAATTTTGCTTTCTAATATTATCATTAGAATAAACAATAGAATGTATATAATAAGAAATATAACTACTCTATCTTTTAAGCATGAATTCTTAGGAACCCATATACTAATCGTAGTATGTTTCTTAGGAGATGGTTTTGAAATGTTAGTAACATTTCTTTGTGAAAAATAAGTAGGAATGTTTACTTTCTTCGTGTAGATGAATGTGTGATTCTTCTTTTGTGGTTTAACAAAAATTGTTTTTCCACTAGATGAAGATGTGTTACAAGGCTTGGGTGCATTCTTATGAGAATATCCTAGTCCTTGTCTATGATTTGTCGGATATTGAATTTTTAGCAAATCATCGAGATTTGTCTTTCCTTTGTTAAATTTATTAACATTGGATGACATCTCATCGTATTCATCTTTAGTGATGAGATACTTTTATCTATTTCGGATATTTGTGTATGTAATTCTAGATTCTTAGTTTTGAGAAGATTATTCTCTTTACTAAGATCCAAATCTTGAGAAGATGTATTCTCAATATGTATAGAATTTGGTGTAGTGCTTTTAGAAGATAATTCTTGATATTTAAGAAGAAGATTATCATTATTCTGTTTCAAAGATTTATGTTGTCCATTTAATTTTTTGAAACGAGAATAGCGATCTTTTAATGCATCTAGTAATTCTTCGTTATTAAAAAAACTTACATCATCTTCATCATCTTGTGCTATAAAGCACATGTTAGCACTTTCATTATGATC